>CM076672.1:182550585-183750585 GCA_038501925.1 Xenopus petersii | reverse complement strand
TCTGATCAAAAAGACGGGGATACTTTCTTTCTTTTCTCCTATACAAAAATTGAATACTGACAGAAGTCAGATCCCCTCCTTTTAATCACTTTTATACATCTGCAGTTAGATCATTCCTTTTCATTGCAGTATGGTTTCTTTATCAGGGGTCAATTAATCTGCCAATATGATTTTTTGAAGCCCACACAAACATGTTAGAACATTGAATCACACCTGGGACCCCAATACAGGTATGGGAATTAAGGCTATCTCCCATAATCTCCTTTTTATCCAAATAAAAGACACAAGTCACTTTTGCACTAAACACCAGAAATTATGGCAACTGGACTTTCAACACAATGGACACAACTGCATCAGGTGCAACTGCCCCTTACAACGGTAACAATGCTCACTCAGGTTTATTGTTTTTCAAAAGTAAACAATTCCATTGTTAGCATCAGATTTTAAAATTTTATCTAAAGAACTAGACTGTACAAAAATGTTGTAGAGGGGTACGTCTCAAATGACACCTTTTCATTTTGAATAATAAAATGCAGTGCACACTAGGGGTGGAAAGTGCCATTTATTTATCTAGAGTGCAGCTACACATAAAGAGAAACTATTTTCAAACAAGATAAATGAATAAATATTCCTGTTGCCATAGAAACCATCGTCTAATACAATACTTAAGCATTATTAGAATCTGCAAAGTTGTGTCTGAATTTATTTATTTATTTTTCATTTACAGTACAAGAGAAATACATACATTTATAGCTTATCAGAATAATGAGCATCTGCTTTATGGGTAAAATCACAGAATATACAATTTCAAAGCCGGAGTCTTGCATGATTATCAACAGTTATAGATACCATGAATGTGTTTATACTGTATGTACAAGAGCTTATTGAGATCACCTGCAAAGGTGTTCGAGTAGAGCTTGCAAACTAAATTGACTACAAAAGCACTGTATCTGTTGTACAATTTGTAAAAGATTGCTCATTTTGTAAGTTGCCAGGGATAGCCGAATGCTTGCAAGTTTATTCACCCATCAATTCTATGAATCCCACAGGTCATCATCTCAGTTCTTCAGGCTCTGTCATTTGTATTTCAAGCCCACTTGTTAAAAAATGATTTATCCTCATAATTTATGTATACAATGACAATGGTGCAATGTGAAATTACCCTGAATCCTAAGGGCCCAAAAATTCTGTAATTATAAAACTGAAACATACTGTAAGTCAGCTTTTAATAGGTCTCCTAGGTTTGTTTACAACCCCTGGGTCTGTTTTCTTTATTATTGTATTGTATTAGTTTCTACTGTATATTGGACTCTCTAAAATAGCAATAATCCCATAGCCTTTTACCACAATTATGATTTCATGGTCACAACAAGTGGGTAATCTTTAGCATCAAAGAAACATATTCAGTTCAACTCAGTGAGAAAAACATTATTTCTTGGTTTATCTCATGAAAACTAGAAGCCAAACTGAATATTGCCCAAACGTATGGCCAAATAGCACAGAATTCACTCACCCAACAAACATAACAGTTTTTTTTTTAGAAAACTATAATTTTAACTATGAATTTTTCATTTTTTTAAATCTCAGTTTTGCAAGACCAAAAAAATTATATGAGAAACCTTGTATGACATAATGCATTTCTTAAACCAACGGCTACTTGTTTTCTTAGTGGGTGTATTTGAAAAAACATGTAAATTTGTTAAGTTTTTGGGGGTATTATGGAAATAATGGCAAACAATGATTCAATGGTATGAATGATCTCCACCATCCTGCCACTTCCAATCAGCCTTTATAACAAGAAGTATATGAAATCAACTGAATATAAACAACTGACTATAAGTAGAATACATGTATCTCCTAGTTGCCATGATTAAGGAGTCGTTAGTTAACAAAAACAAGAGACATAAATAATGTTTTAAGGAAGGTTCTACGTTGATTTGCAGAGTTGAGGTGTTTACATATTTGAGTTGCTTAAATATCCCCTTTCAAGCCATAGAACTGCTAAAGCCCAGCCAATAATGACGTCCATTTGTTCATACCATAATACAAAGTAATTAGAACACAAACTTCCTTTCCTTAGTCGCTATAACACAACTCCTAAAACAAATTTAATTGCTTTAAAAACATTAAGTGAGGTTGATCTACAAGGACAAATACCAGACCTTATTTTCAAGTCCAGACATGCATTTGGAAGATTTTCCAAAGATCATTGTTTTTTTAATAACTAATTAAGCCAGCATGAGCTTCTGAAATAGGTCTCTGGTGTACATCATAGTAAATATACTTGATGTTTCTCAGAGACAAATATGTATATTTAAACCAGTTCAGTGGGACATACAGTATATGCAATGGTGTTCTTGGAAACCAAAGTTAACCAGGGGTGGAACTACAAAGGAAGCAGACTCTTCGGTTGCAGAGGGGACAGGTGTAGAGAGGGCCCATTAAGGCTCTAATTTACTAGCAATTTTACGATTATCCTGGTAGAATAGATTTGTTAAGATATGTATTAATGTTTGTGCTCTCATACAGATCCCATAGTAATCTGATACTGACACACTGTCATGTGACATGATCTTTGTCTGCTAATGCAGAAGTCTTAATAAAGTTATGTCTTCTTGAAGAAAGAGAAGCATGATGTCTGTGTGCAGATTCTCCTCTGTCTAAAAGAAAGCAGCAGGCTCACGTGAGATTGAGCTACCAGTTATCCCATCTCATAAGCAGAATGGAAACAGGTTATGGCCCAGGAGAGAGGGAGGGAACTGATGGAGCAGGCAGATAATGTGATGCAGGTCAGCACCCCAGTTACAACAGTAAGGGAGAGAGGCAACATTAACCCTGTCTGCTACAACTGTGACCAAAAGAGCCACAAAGCTAACGCATGCCCAAGCAAACTAAATAAAAGAAGGTCACAGTAGTGTAACTATTGCAAGTGCCCGACACATAAAGAGGCATTTTGCAGATGCAAGGAGCAGGACAATGTAAAGCAAGCAAACATTTGCCTTCAAAATAAGCAAGAGGCAGTTTACCACCAAAAGGACTAATAGTGGATACAGGAGCAACGTCACATATAATTACAAACATTGAAACGTTTAAAAGATTTGATGAGACGTTCAAGCCGGAAAACCACTACATGGAGTTGGCGGACGGTAAAAAGACCTGGTGTAGCGCTGAGCAGAGGTGATGCAGAATTGTGCCTGACTCACAGCAAGGGGAACAGAGTGAAGACAACATTACGTAATGCACTGTATAGCCCCACATATCCACAGGACATTTTCTCTCTTGAAGCAGAAACAAGCAACAGTGCACATGTTTTTCTATTTCGGCAAGATGGGAGCAGGCCCGGATTTGCAGCAAGGCCCCATAGGCCCCGGCCTAGGGCGGCAAAAGATAGGGGTGGCATGCCGCCCAGCCGCATTATGGGGACGTTGGCGCCCCCATTCAACTACACCAGCTGCGCGGGCGGTTTTTCGCCGGCGAGCTGGGCAGGCGGGTGCTAGGACCGCGCGGCTGCCTGGTCGGACCGCACGGCCTAGGGGCGGCCGGGGAAGAAATCCGGCCCTGGATGGGAGTGAACTGATCCATAAGAATGGTACCAAATTCACCATCAAGAAATATAATCAACTTTATTATCTGAACACTTTTGATGAGACTGGTGACAGTTGTCATGCTTATGATATTCAAACCTGGCATGAAATCCTTGGTCACTGTTATTATGATTATCTTTTAAAAATACAAAGTGTAGTTGATGGAATGAAGATTAAGGGTAAGGTTGATAAGTCTAACCTAAATTGTGAAAATTTGTGCCCAGGGAAAATCTGTTCAGAACAGACACAGAGGGTCTGACACCCATGCCAAACAATCGCTTGAATTAATACACAATGATTTAGCAGGTCCCATAGAGCTAATAGCAAAAGATGGTTTTAGATATGCCATAGCATTTACTGATGATTACTCTGGTGCAATATTTGTGTACTTTCTGAAAAATAAGATTGATACAGTATTAGCCACAGAAAAGCTCATTGCTGATACTGCCCCCTATGGGACTATTAAATGTATACGGTCTGATAATGGCACAGAATTTATGGCAAAGAACTTTCAGTCACTGCTCAGTAAGAAGAGCATAAGACATGAGACCTCAGCACCTTACTCACCCCATCAAAATGGAATTGCTTAGAGAAATTGGAGAACACTATTTGGGATGGCAAGGTATATGTTACTTGAGAATAAATTGCCAAAATAGTTATGGACATATGCAGTAATGACTGCTGCTATGATTCGCAACAAGTGTTTTAAAAATTGTTTAAGGCTAACTTCATTCTACATGCTAACTGGGAAAAAGCCTTATCTATCAAAGATGAAAACTTTTGGGTCAGAATGCTTTGCATACCAGTATGACAGAATGAAACTAGACTCAAAGTGTAAAAAGGGAATTTTTGTAGGATATAACAAAAATAGTCCCTCATACCTGGTGTATTACACAAGCACTGGAAAGGTATTTAAACACAAGCTAGTAAAGTTCATTAAAAATGTGACTGAGAGACAAACAAACTGATGTGTTAGATGCTGATAATAGTATTTATAGGGAAAAGTGTGTACGCCCTGTATTAAACCCAAATCCAGGGGAGGTCCCAGTATCTGAAGTTGAGAGTGCAGAGGGCAATGATAATGGCCAAATACAGGACAGCCATTGTACAAGATACCCCAAAAGGGACAGAAAAGCCCCTCAGTACTTAGATGACTAAGTACAAAAGTCAGCTTGTAATGATCAGATACTGAGAAACATTGACTACTGTTATAGAGCAAATGATGTACCACAAACTTTTAGAGAAGCCATAAATTCACCCCAGTCACAGATATGGCTTAATGCAATGAAATATTAAATAGATTTATTTAAAGAGCATGATACGTTCACACTGACCAGAAGGTAACAATGTAGTGGGGAGGGGGGGGTACATGGGTGTATGCAATAAAAAGGAATGCAGATGGATCTGAAACATACAAAGCTAGATATGTTGCTAAAGACTAAAGTCAAGTAAAGGGAATTGATTAGATGGAGACATTTTTGAAGATAATCAAGGTGCAATATCTCTCACAAAGAACCCGGTTTGCCCTCAAAGGTGCAAACATGTTGATATCAAATACCATTTCCTTAGATCTGTACTAAGCGAGGGAAAGATAACTCTTGAGTATTGTCCCACAAACAAAATGGTAGCAGATGTTATGACTAAGCCAGTAACAAAGTTTACACTAGGAGAATTTGTACATATTTGGAGTATAAACCAGTGTACTATACATTTATGCTAAATATGTATTTCTGTAATATGAGAGCAAGCGGGGGTGTTAAGTAGGGATGGGCGAATTTTGTTCGGCTCGTTTCGCCGAAAAAATTACGCCCATAGACTTGTATGGCAATGTGCGTCCAAAAAAAAGACGCGCGTCAAAAAAAATTTCCCCGCGCGACAAATTTTTTTTGCCGCCCATAGACTTTAATGGGCGTCTGCGACAATTCGCCAGTGGCGAATTTTGGGCGAAACGAAACGGGTCAAATTCGCCCATCCCTAGTGTTAAGATATGTATTAATGTGTGTGCTCTCATACAGATCCCATACTGATCTGATACTGATACACTGTCATGTGACTTGATCTTTGTCTGCTAATGCAGACGTGTTAATAAAGTTATGTCTTCTTGAAGCAAGAGAAGCATGGTGTCTGTGTGCAGTGTCTCCTCTGTCTAAAAGAAAGCTGCAGGCTCACGTGAGGCTAAGCTACCAGCTATTCCATCTCTTAAGCAGAATGGCAACAAGATTAATTTACCAATGCTTTGGGGCTCTAAACTGAATGTGCTGTGGGGCCTCTAACATCTATTTGCTAACATCTATTTTGCTGTGCAGTTTGGGTAATGGGTGGAAATTGGTGTCCTGAGGGAAAATGCATTTACAGAGTAAACCTGGAGCTACTTTAACAAGCCAAACATTTTCTTATCCTCTGCTCCTGGCATCTTTCATTTTCAGCCTTCGTTTAAACAATAGGTCTTGTGCCTTTTTTAGTTTTTTTTTGTTTGTGTTATGTAAATCTTCCATTTCTACAAAGTATGTCTGTCACAAGATTTTATCATAATGTCACTGATTTTGCACTGCACAAGGTCAAAAGATCGCATTTGTGATTTGTGAGGTACAATTTCAGCATTGTAGCAGGTATTTTCTTTTTAGCACAAAATATGTGAAGAGCTTTTACCATTCAAACATTCCTCAATGTTGTGTGTGTATATATATATATATATATATATATATATATATATATATATATATATATATATATATATATATATATATTGACTGAATGCAAAAATATAGTACTGTAGCGCTATAGTAAATTGAGTGCACCTAACTCTACTATGGGCTTCACTCCTATTACATATGCTCCGGATGAGACCTTAAACCTTAGGGAGTGAGCCTTCGCATCGAGGTGGAAGCAGGGTGTAGTGCAACTGTAACTGTAATCAAGGTGCAAAGAATTGGGCGCCAGTGGTTCTTATAACTTAACCAAATAACAGATTTATTGAGCACAGTATACAATCCTCAGTGGAGTGTACATAAATCAGAGCAATGCAGGTTCATAACAGTACATTGAATAGGCAGTACTCACAACACCTTTGGTCAGTATAATTCTCCTCAGAGATAGGAACAATACATGCAGCTTTGAGGAGGTACACCCAGTTTTCAGCCTTTTCCCTAAGTGGAACCTGAGGGGAATCTATCTACCCTAGGTCTGTACACTTAGTCCCTACTTCTGGGCAATGAGTACCCTGGGATCTTAATCCCACTACAATCCTCGTAGGAGCCTCAGACTGCTCAGCTAAATAAACTGACTGACTATCACTCCTAGAGTGATCTATAAATGTGAGTAGCCTATTCTTACTAGACCTAACCTGTCTAGGTTCCAACTCGAACTCTGCCTCCTGCACAGGCTAGAGCCAGCACAAGATGGACACTGAAGTCTGTCTTCAGAGCCTTTTATACTCTAGCCCAGCCCTTTGCTGGTCACTAGGGGCAACAGCAAGAGTCAACAGTACCCCTCCCAACTGTATTTTAGGACCCATTTAGGTGTCCATAACATGGAGGGACTGCCTGCACAAAATACTAGGGGTGGCTATTTACACATCCCTACATTCTCCCCCTGGTGAATTCCTTACGTCCCGGCAAGGAACATATTCAATCACAAGGCAAGAATACATTACAACAATAACACATGTATTGCATTTACTGTAAGGTTAACATTTCCATAGTAGCCTCTTCATAGGCCTACCGGGGAACCATGGTCAACCTGAAAAGAAAGCAGTTTAGGCATATCATGCTAGAAGCCCATTACGAAAAATAAGCAGTTAAGGCACATCTCGCTAGAAACCATTTTGAGAAATATATCTCTATCATAGGACAGTGTACTAAGTCTTCTCACTACTGGAGACTTAGTACATTCATATGCAACACTTTACCAAAAAGTGACATTTAGCCATTACCTTATAACCTCTTCGGGGTCACTCTCCTGAGTGTACCCAGGTAACAATGGCATACCTGAAAGAGAACAACAGCATAGAAAAACATTTGACGGTGCCTTTATTAGTGTCACATTTCTTATCATTGTGGCAACACCATAGCATTCAACTTATCATATAACCACTCTTGAGTACTGTCCAGGTACTCTGGGTTAATAACTCCCTGGAAAGAAAGGCACAAGTTAAACATACTGTTTTTTCCTCAAATACTTTAGCATTCCAGTCCATAAAAGAACCTGAACCCATAGTCCTTTTGTATATGCACTTAGGAGGGTAAAAGGGAAAATTGGATGAACCTACAAACGTGTAGGTGTTAACTAAAACAGTCCTTAGACCTAACTCCAAGAGGAGCAAAAGAAGAAAAATCCTTCCCTGAGAAAGTCAAGTCACTTTAAAGGGACAGGTCTGGACAGTTCAATCAAACTGCAAATCACTCCCAGTGGAGTATTATCAGTGGAAAACAAACCACCACCCACCAGTAGACTCAAATCATGTGAAGAAACCTGGCCTTGGTGTCTTCATAGGGAATTTAATATTTGGGATGGGGTTTGTCCACCCATTGGCCATCTCCCAAATAGACTTCCAAATTAAAGTACTTGGTGGGGTTGTACTTGCCACAACTTTTCACAGCATTTTGCAGAATGGTATGGCCGTACCACCACTCTCTCTCAATAGAGCGCAGGTACTGCCAATCTTGCTCACGCCTCACCTTGTCAGGGTTTGTGAGGCAACTGTGATGCATCTTTTCTTAGGATCTCGCCGATCAGCCAATTTTCATAGGATGCAACCACCTTCTCGTACACCCACAGAAGAGCACAGGGCATAAAGTAACCCCACTTTCTGTGGACATGGAGGTTGATTACTCTCTGCACTATGGAGACAGAAGTAAACACATTCGGATCTGCCCGTCCTGGCAGCACCCAAAAATCTTTTTCCTCCTCAGGTCCTACAATGGGAGTAGCAATGAAGCTACAAGGCACTTCTGTAGGAGGACCTGGGCCATGCTCAGCTACTGGAGCCCCCTCATATTCTTCCCATCCTGGAGCTGGTCCTAAGGGATTGTCATCCTTAAGCTTGGAAAGAGCAGCAAGTAGGTTCTTTTCCCTCTCTAGGGATATCTTTCCCCACTTGTAGTGGTACAATTCAGCCACTCGAGTGCTCCCTCTTGGCTCACTAGGAGTTTGAGGCACCATCACTTTGGGGCAAGCGAATTTAATTTGCTCACTCACCACAGACCTTTTACTTTGGCACCGAATCTGTGCAGGAACTTCCAGTATGGATTCATCAGCACTGTTCACACTGGAGGACATCAACTTATCCAGCAGATCCTCATCATCCTCCAATATTGGAGGGTCTCGAATGGAGGGAGCTATGGGTGCAATCGACCCCAATCGGTTAAAGGAAAACTTCCTCCAGTCCACGTCATGGCCTATGACTGGAATTGGAGTAGGAACAGCATCAGGCCTGCAGGCCACATCAACTTCAGGCGCGTGCCACGCCCTTTCCAGACAGTCCTCTGGTAGCGGTTCTGTAGCAGGAACACAACAAACGGGGGCCCCTATAGCAGAAGGGGTACACACTTCTCCCCCTGGTGCATCCGACACTGCTGTAGATACAACCAATGGTGTAGGCATCACGGCCGCCAAAACATCACACAAGCCCTCAGGCTTCAACGAAGGGGTAGTGGAGCACACATCTGCCGTCCAACCAGACGGGGTTGTTTCACTGACCGCAGCCGCGGTCACGGCCACATCTCCCTCAAGCGGAACCACTTCGGTTGGGGAGGCACACTCGGAATTGAGTGAAGACTCACTGGGTGACTCATCTAATACACTCTCTGGTGCGGGTACAACGGCCGACCCTAGCGCAGGTTCTGGGAACTTCTCTGGGACAGGTTCTGGTGCGGGGGTCGCAGCCGCTGACACCCCCGGGGCCTCCTCTATCTCTTCGTAGACAAGAATAGTTTTGCCGCTCACCTTGTCCTGTGTCTTCTCCACCAATGGAGGTTGATCAGCCCGGTTAAATGGTCCCATCCATAAGCGGGTCTCGCATTGTACGCAGGCTCCACCGGGATCCTCTAGGGCGTTTGGTGCTTCCTGGTCACATAGGCCGCATACTGGAACCATTCCCCGGGCACTGGGTGAGAAAGTTCCTTGATACACATACTGCCGCTCATGCTCCGCAAGAGTAGGAGTGCACGGCACTGGCTTTTCTTCAAGCACTTGAACCTCTGGTTCAGCAACAGGCTCCGCCATCTGTTTTTTCGCATCCGCTAACTCCAGCAGGGTTTGAGCAAGATACAAAATGGCTGCGGTACTGTCTTCTGTACTGAGAAACCACGCCATGACCCTAGAGGCACTTCCTCTTTTGGGTCCGACACGCCTCCTTTGTCTCTTTCTCGCGCTCCTCAACTTAACCCTCACTGAGCAGGGTATCGAAGGGGAATGTGACGCAGTACAAATTTCCACAGCAGTAACTTCTTCGGAAACTCCCCCTGGTGGATCATTCTCCGCAGGGGCACATTCAGGCATCACATTAACACAGGCCACTTCTATGGCAGGAGAGTGGTCCAAATTCACTGCACACAACTCCGTCATTAATAAAGTAATATTTGAATCCACTTCCAAAATTGGGGATACGTTAGCACTGGGCCCAGACTCTTCCTGGGACACGGCCACTACATCACTCGCATCTCCCTTGTCACTGAGAGCGAGGGAAATTGCAATTATTGGAGGGCTTTCTTCTAACAACAACACTACTGGGCTCTCCGGCTCACACGGTCGCTCAGTAGCAAAGGCCTCCTCAGTTGAACAGTCCCCTCTATGAGTAGATTCAATTAGTCCCGTACACTCCCTTGATTCTACCAGGCCCTCCGGCTCAGGCGGTAGTACATCAGTGGGGACCCCAGACTCCTCCGGGTAATCTACTCCGTCAAGGGACTCAGTAACCCTGACACTCTCTTCGTCTTCAGAAGGCGGGTTACAAAGGGCATAAGCACGGGCCCCACTAAGGATGTGCGGTGCAAAATAATCCTGATAAACACACGGGCAACCCTCTGCAGGGGCACCTATGGGATACACTCTGGAGGGCCAAGTTTCCTGGTAAGGCTCATCAGGAACCCAGTATAAGAACCGGACCTTTCCTTTTTCCATGGAAGGCCCTTTAGTAACATATTCAAACCCGTCGAATAACGGATTATCCATAAGAGCTTGATGCACACTATCTGGAGGGCAACACTCAGGTATGCCATCAACCACAACGGCCTGACATGGCTCCATTTTCTCTAAGAAAGCCCACAAATACACAGCAGAGGGGGTTATCACCGTTTTCTCATTTTTGTGGGACTGTGCTGGCAGGCTTGCATAAACACAGGGACAACCATCCGGCAATCCATGAGGGAAAATCATAGAGGGCCCCTCACCATCATTAGGGAGCTCATTTTCTACTTGCCACAATAGCCGCACAGTGTCCTGAATCTCTGAAGGAGCACGGGCTATGAATCGGTACCCCACAAATCTTGGGAACATACTTAAAGGCCAGGCAGCTAAGTAAACAGGAGCGAGGGGGTGAACTCCATCTATCACCACCGCTCGCCGAGGGTTTACACCTTCATCAATAGCCCAGGCATACACTGCGTCAGAAGTTATCAAGCCTGGGATAACTGAGGGGAAATGACCCTTCATTTCTTTGGGCAGTATAGTAGGCATTTTCACTATGGCTCAATACTATACTGTGACTGCGCCAGAATATTTGAGCGGGAGAGAAGAACCACAGAAGTCTCCCGTCTCTTTTCCTGGCCTTTTTCCTATTGAGTCCGCACCTGCAGCGCCTGTCACACTAGGCTGCAGTGCGGTGTTACAGTTTAACCCTTCTCGAGCCCCACGTGCTGGGCGCCAAAATGTAGCGCTATAGTAAATTGAGTGCACCTAACTCTACTATGGGCTTCACTCCTATTACATATGCTCCGGATGAGACCTTAAACCTTAGGGAGTGAGCCTTCGCATCGAGGTGGAAGCAGGGTGTAGTGCAACTGTAACTGTAATCAAGGTGCAAAGAATTGGGCGCCAGTGGTTCTTATAACTTAACCAAATAACAGATTTATTGAGCACAGTATACAATCCTCAGTGGAGTGTACATAAATCAGAGCAATGCAGGTTCATAACAGTACATTGAATAGGCAGTACTCACAACACCTTTGGTCAGTATAATTCTCCTCAGAGATAGGAACAATACATGCAGCTTTGAGGAGGTACACCCAGTTTTCAGCCTTTTCCCTAAGTGGAACCTGAGGGGAATCTATCTACCCTAGGTCTGTACACTTAGTCCCTACTTCTGGGCAATGAGTACCCTGGGATCTTAATCCCACTACAATCCTCGTAGGAGCCTCAGACTGCTCAGCTAAATAAACTGACTGACTATCACTCCTAGAGTGATCTATAAATGTGAGTAGCCTATTCTTACTAGACCTAACCTGTCTAGGTTCCAACTCGAACTCTGCCTCCTGCACAGGCTAGAGCCAGCACAAGATGGACACTGAAGTCTGTCTTCAGAGCCTTTTATACTCTAGCCCAGCCCTTTGCTGGTCACTAGGGGCAACAGCAAGAGTCAACAGTACCCCTCCCAACTGTATTTTAGGACCCATTTAGGTGTCCATAACATGGAGGGACTGCCTGCACAAAATACTAGGGGTGGCTATTTACACATCCCTACAGTACTAAGATTGAATAAATACTGGAGTCTAGAGTAAGCCAGCAGCAAAGACTTACTTGACAATAACTATGACACAATCTGGTAAAAAAAAAAATCTATTTAACATTTAATTTTAATTTTTTTATTTGTGATTTTTGAGTTATGTAGCTTTTTATTCAGCAGATCTCTAGTTTGCAATTTCAGCATTGGGGTTGCTAGGGTCCAATTATCCTAGCAACCATGCATTGATTTGAATACGAGACTTGAATATAAACAGGAGATGACCTGAATAGAAAGACAAGTAATACAGGTAGCAATAAAAATATATTTGTAGCTTTATAGAGCATTTGTTTTAAAGGAAAACTATACCCCCAAACAATGTAGATATTGCATAAAACAACTCATATGTAAAACCCTGCTTCATGTAAATAAACCATTTTCATAATAATATACTTTTCTAGTAGTATGTGCCATTGGGTAATCATAAATAGAAAATTGCCATTTTAAAAAATAAGGGCCGCCCCCTGGGATTGTATGATTCACTGTACTGTACAAACATCCCAACAAACCATACATGTTAGGTCGCATGAGCCAATTAACAGACAGAGTTGTGTCTTTTGCTTCCACACTTCTTCCTGTTACAGTTAGAGTTGAAGTATTTCTGGTCAGGTGACAGCACGAGACCATCACGAAATGGTGGCTCAAGGCAAGAGATGTAAAAGGGCAAGATTTACTTAAATATATATTCCAGTTTGGTAAGATTCTTTAATATGTCACTTAATATGATATAAACTATCTGTTGCTTAAGTGTTCATTTTGGGGGTATAGTTTTCCTTTAAACTGGGGTCATTTGAAAGCTGGAAAGAGTCAGAAGAAAAAGGCAATTAATTAAAAAAAAAATATTAAAAAATGAATAATAAAGACCAATTGAAAAGTTGTTTAGAATTGGCCATTCTATAACCTACTAAGAGTTAACTAAAAGGTGAACCATCCCTTTAATTCTGATTTGTATACTCCTTAAGCTGTAACCTCAGGACAGTGCGCCTGGGCCCCCACAAATACTGGTGCAAAACTCCCAACATTTTGGAAATAGAAAGAGAGACAACAAAATTAGCTGTTTTCCAAAAGGCAAAACCTTTTGACCATGCCCATTTAGTGGCCACACCCCCTAATTATCATGTGCATTTTACAAAATTTGGCAGGTTATGGAAGTTTGAACACATTTCTGTGGTTTTTATGTTATTACAGTTTTGCTAATTAAGGCGAATTCAGGGGTGCTTTGCCAATGAGGCAAGTTGAGGCTGTCGCCTCAGGCGGCAGCGCCCCGTTAGGTACCAGGGGCAGCAAAAATGCTGCTCCTGGTACTTTAAGAGTGAATTTCCGGGGGAGGGGGGGTGCAGCAGCAACTGCTGCTGCCTCAGGTGGCGGAGGGGCCAGGATCACCCCTGGGCGAATTGCCCTTTAAGCTGCAAGTCACCGTTTCCCCAAGAGACCTGCTTATATTAAATTGTTACAAAAGTTTTTTTTTTGCTTATCTTAAATTGTTACAAATGTATTGAAGTGCACCTGCCACATAATCTGGGCTCTCTGCCAAAAGCCAGTACAGTTTTAGAGACACTGTATCTTTTTCTGGCTGTTCAGTGCAGAAGATCAAATAGAAAGTCGGGACATTTCAGTAACAATCTGGGACTGCAGGTTGAGCTGTCAAAACTGGGACTGTCCCGCAAAAATAGTACAGTTGGCAGGCATGCTGGTGGGCTTACTATGCTTTGGCAATATTTAATTAAATTTCTTGGCGTTCAATAAATTAGGTGTAGCGAGATACAAGGAGCCTGATCACAAAGGGCAGAGCATGTGATGGTTACAGCATATTAGTTAGTATGGATTTGGGTGCTGGGTCCTGTTCTGGGGAAAAAAGGGAAATTATAGATTTACATTCTTTGTAACTGAGTAGCATTTGGTGGATTTTTTTAAGGTTTTGTTTCTTTTTTTTGTTTTTTTGAATTTTTATTTTTATTTGAGTTTAACAATAGTTCAATTCTGGAACACTCTAAATTGTACAGATATAGGATATACATATTGATGTACCGGTTGCATATTTATAGTACATATTAAATAAAAGAAGAAAATATAGAAAAAAAGGGGACAAATATCCCAAACGTTAATTTCAACATTTATTTCCTAAATTTGGCCGCTGTCAGTGGTATATTATCTGAAAGATTCTTTCATAAATGGAATCACGCATTGCAGCCATTTAGGATGGATAGGTTTTATTGTGCAATCCAGAAAGCATACTGTATTACCATATTGTCCTTATTTTAAAACCATTAATTTTCCAACACTTCTTCCTCCCTTAATTATTAAAAACGGAACAATTTTCCAAGCTTACTGCAAGCATTCACCTGGCTTCCTTTGTGCTGTCGCTTTCATTTCTTAAGTTGTAGCTTTCTCCTTGTCTAACCTCATTATCAGTCTTAAAAAAGGTCTTCCCTGCCTGCTATTTCTTAAATAATAGCTTTGTGTGGCACGTCGTTTCAGAACAGAGCCATGCCACCGGAACAAAAAACAACATCTTTCTTTCCACTGAATGCAATACCTCCTGCCTCTCCTAATTTGTGTTTGCAACATGCAGAAAGAAGAGGTCTAAGAGGCAAGTTTTGACCTTGGAACAAAATTGCCTGAAAGGCAGCTTGCACCATAGGCAGTAGATTGAAACAGAAAAGAGGGAGGTGAATTTACAGACGAATAAAAACACCAGGGCAAGTGCTCTGTACGGCTGTAGTGACTAAGGCATATGTCTATTTAATTAACTTTCAGCAATGATCAGAAACATAACTAGCTCCCAGCAAAATAGCAAATAAGTCATAACAGGGCATTTTTCACAGTTTCCCAGTCTCATAAAACACCTGCACTGTTGAGAGAGCCCTGGCCTCACAATGACCTAGAATAAAAGAAATTCACTTTTGTATCCAGTGGTGCTGGTAGGATCCCTGACCATATTTACTGTACTCTGTAACAAAACCTGTAATTAAAAGCATTAAGGTATGGGGTGCCGTTTGTCCCAAATACATTCTGTATACAAAACTATCCCTAATACACAGAATGAATGTCTCTCACGATATATAAGTATTTGTGACCATACACAGAGAAAAAAAATATACAAAAGACTTATTTCTATTGAAGAATGAAAACAAAATCTGGTTAGTGCACAAAAGGATGTCATTATATCACAAACTCCATTCTGTACAGTTTAACAAGCAATCTGTTGCACAAATGTATAACCTCCATGTAACGGACTCACTTATGTGCAAAGTTACTTACAGAATGAATTATGTAAAAACAAAGTTGGACATACTATATAATAGTGTAACTAACTAGTGCTTGTCAAGCTAGATTTGACTGACAAAATAGATATCTGTGACAGAAAGCAAGATTTTATAGAACAGGATAATTCTTTCCACAAAACGACAATTTTGTTTCACAAAACAGATAAAATAACCATTCAGTGAAGCAACACTGTCAGTCACATTCCTGAACCAATAAGAACAAAGCTTATTGCCATATACAAACAAGATGAGAAGTGGCCAGCTCTGCTCCACATGGCTAAGGCAAAGTATCTGACCTGCTATAGAGGGCGCCCTCTAATGTCCCCTGTGCTGCATAGTAATAAACATGAACAAACCTTTCCTAAAAGAGCTGCTGTTAAACACTACAGGTTCATAAATGGAAGTTTTTACAGATGGCTGAGAAATATAATGCTGCACTTATAATGATTGTAGAGAAAGAAAAGTATGCAAAACTCATATAAATATGATCATTTTAGGTGATATGGCTATTCTTATTGTAGTAACCTGCTTGTGTGGCCATTTTGGTTAAGGGCATTCCTGCTGTTTTGCCATTATCTTATGACTCACTCCTGTTCCTCTTCCTGTCTAAGCTGAGAGCAATAATGGGGCAGGCCACACCCACCTGCGATGTTGTATTAAATGTACCAGAAGTTACTGTGCTTGTCTGGCTGCTTTGCCTGACTCTCAGAGTCAGTTATAAGTTTTGTATATGATAGACTCCAATGTCTCCTCCTAGCTGTAATCTTGCACCAATTAGCTTGTAGTAGTCTCTTAATAATGTGCTTACCTATAGTTCAACTACTACATAATAGCTTTAGCCAAAGACTTGGGACTGATCATGTGCACAGTCACGCATTCTCTATAGTATGATGTGTAGGTTATATGAGCAGCCACTCCTGAGTACTGTGTGTAAACAAAAGGGGGTCATTTAGGCAGGGGCAATTTTAGGGGATCATAATCTATTTATATAGAAGCAACAAGCTATACAATGCTTTATATTTATTTATAACAAAAGACTCTAATGATGCCGTCCCCTTACCTGCCCAGTGCTTAACCCTTTCACATCAGAGTGGGTCGAGGTGGGCACAACACTAGAGCAGAGAGCACAACTGCGCCCATGTCACATGCATGTCCAGGGCCGCCAGCAGGGGGGACAAGTGTTCCGAGCCTGAAGGGGGGCCCAGAAGTGCTGCATTTTTCAAAGAGCCGGGTCCCCTTTACGAGCGCCCGAGCCATGCGGCTATTTCGCATATTACAGAATGTGGAAGTGCCGAAAAGATGAAGCTGAAGTCCCAAAGCGGCGAAAAGACCCAAATTCACGAAAGGAGGTGAAGTTATTATTATTATTATTATTAATTATTATTAACATGTATTTATATAGCGCCAACATATTGCATAGCACTGTAAAGTAAATGTGATTATACAACTACATCACACGAATTACATATATAGTATATATGGAGTAACAAACATCACAATCAATACAGGTACAAAAGGTGAGGAAGGCCCTATGCATAGGCATACAGTCTAAAGGGAAGAGAGTAATACACAAGGTGTGGGAGTGGGCAAGATCGAAGTAAGTGGGTGAGAAATGTGGTACTGTATGTGGTGTTGCGTTTGGTAGTTAAGCAGAGTGAGGGTAGGCTTCTCGAAAGAAGTGCGTTTTCAGAGATTTTTTGAAAGCAGAAAGGTTGGGAGAAAGTCGGACAGACCGTGGGAGAGAGTTCCAGAGGAGGGGTGTAGCCCTTGCAAAGTCTTGAATGCGAGCATGTGAGGAGGTAATAAGAGAAGAGTTGAGTAGCAGGTCAGTAGAGGAGCGTAGTAAGCGAGTGGGTGAGTATATAGAGATGAGTTCAGAGATGTAGGGTGGAGCAGAGTTGTGAAGTGCTTTGAAAGTCAGTGTCATTAATTTGAATTTGATTCTGAAAGGTAACGGAAGCCAGCGCAGGGATTGACAGAATGGCGAGGCAGAGGAGGAGCGGTTGCTGAGGTGTATGAGCCTCGCAGCAGTGTTCATTATGGACTGGAGAGGTGACAGTCTCTGGAGGGGGAGGCCAATTAAAAGAGAATTACAGTAGTCTAGACGCGATATGATGAGAGAGTGAATAAGAATTTTGGCAGCATCTTGGGTGATAAATGATCGTATTTTGGATATGTTCCTTAGGTGGAAGTGACATGATTTAATAAGTGACTGGTTGAAGTCCTGAAGCCTTTTGTACTCAGGAGTGGCTGCTCATATAACCTACACATCATACTAAACACAATGTGTGTGCACACGATCAGTCCCAAGTCTCTGGCTAAAGCTATTTTGTAGTAGTTGAACTATAGCTAAGCACATTATTAAGAGACTACTACAACTAATTGGTGCAAGATTACAGCTAGGAGGAGACATTGGAGTCTAACTATCATATACAAAACTTAAAACTGACTTAGAGTAGGGTTGCCACCTTTCAAAAAGATTTCCACTGGCCGTGGTGGGGGCGGGAAGAAAGGGGGTGTGCCGTGACGTCAAAGGGGGCTTGCCCTGATGTCAAAGGGGGCAGAGCCACAACACGCGATTGGACAGACGCTGGAAAAAAAGGTGAGCTTTCAGCAAATTGGGGGCAGGCCAAGGGCTTTTGATAGGGGTATTACAGATTTACCGGCAGCTACATTGCCGGTAAATTTGTAATACCGGCCCCGGCCTTGGCAGGTGTTTTGCCGGCTAGGTCGGTAAAATACCGGCCGGGTGGCAACCCTATCTGAGAGTCAGGCAAAGCAGCCAGACAAGCACAGTAACTTCTGGTACATTTAATACATCGCAGGTGGGTGTGGCCTGCCCCATTATTGCTCTCAGCTTAGACAGGAAGAGGAACAGGAGTGAGTCATAAGATAATGGCAAAACAGCAGGAATGCCCTTAACCAAAATGGCCACACAAGCAGGTTACTACAATAAGAATAGCCATATCACCTAAAATGATCATATTTATGAGTTTTGCATACTTTTCTTTCTCTACAATCATTATAAGTGCAGCATTATATTTCTCGGCCATTTGTAAAAACTTCCATTTATGAACCTGTAGTGTTTAACAGCAGCTCTTTTAGGAAAGGTTTGTTCATGTTTATTACTATGCAGCACAGGGGACATTAGAGGGCGCCCTCTATAGCAGGTCAGATACTTTGCCTTAGCCATGTGGAGCAGAGCTGGCCACTTCTCATCTTGTTTGTATATCTCAATAAGCTTTGTTCTTATTGGTTCAGGAATGTGACTGACAGTGTTGCTTCACAGAATGGTTATTTTATTTGTTTTGTGAAACAAAACTGTCATTTTGTGGAAAGAATGAATAGTACTATAAAATCTTGCTTTCTGTCACAGATATCTATTTTGTCAGTCAAATCTAGCTTGACAAGCATTAGTTACACAATCATATATTATGTCCAACTTTGTTTTTACATAATTCATTCTGTAAGTAACTTTGCACATAAGTGAGTCCGTTACATGGAGGTTATACATTTGTGAGACAGATTGCTTGTTAAACTGTACAGAATGGAGTTTGTGATATAATGACATCCTTTTGTGCACTAACCTGATTTTGTTTTCATTCTTTAATAGAAATAAGTCTTTTGTATATTTTTTTTCTGTGTATGGTCACAAATTCTTATATAACATGAGAGACATTCATTCTGTGTATTAGGGATAGTTTTGTATATTGAATGTATTTGGGACAAACGGCACCCCATATTAAGGGAGTGTTGCAAATGTCTCCCATTCTGATCTGAGCATGTCCCCTTTTGTATTCAGTGTATCAGTAGTGCAGTCCCAATCTAAACTAAAGCAATACACTTTTGAAGATCTAAGGGAGGATCTTTTAGCTAAAGGATGCATCTGCTGCAGCTGCCTCCTCCACTCATGTCCCAACTTTTTAATAGATTGGATGCTTGTTTTGAGATCTAGAGGTAGAAAACAGAGGTACTATAACCACCATTGTCCAGTGGAGGAACTCTGCTGATCTCACTTAGCTAAAACTCAAGTTATTTTATCTGTAACCCAGTTTAGGAGTTAAAGAAGCTTCCAGTTTGCTGGATGGTGCATGGGATTTAATATGCAAACATGAGAGTCCATTTTAACATGTTGTTAAAAAAACATGACAGTTAGGGGGTTATTTACTAAAACTCATATTTTCCCATATTTTACAAGAAACAAACAACCTAATTTCCATCCACGAATTTGGCTAATTTACTAATAATTAAACTCGAAAAAAATCAAATTGAATAAAACTTGATAAAAGTAAGTATTTATAAATAATGTACCTTTTTTTGGAGTTTAGAAGCTTAAAAATGCTAATTTATAGAGTTTTCGAGTGAAGAAGAGCGTCAAACAGCGTCAATCACCTCAAAACACCCAGAGATTGTGGCAAAGGCAAAAAGCATCTTCAAGTGGTTAAGGAGACCTCTGCCACTGACTTTTACATGAATTCGATAGGTTTTAGCTGGAGTATTCTGAGATTTAGATTTTTTCCTTATTTTGGGCATAATAAAACTAGATTGTTTCTTTTTATCTCTAAAATTTTTATTTTTTTTTAGTGAAAATAATAAAACAATGCTCAACTATTAATAGATAGACCCCTTAAACTTTTTGGGGTAGATTTATAATATTCTGTATAAAGGGAACCCTAGGTGAAAAAGATGTTGCAGTTGAACAATTCTCTGAAGGGCTGCCAGCATCAGTCCTTCGGGACCTCTAAACTTTCTGTAGCAGGACTGACAGGAACCCTTCTTACTTCAGAAGTCAGAACTGTAAGTGAACTACTGACAAGGAGATATGTGAGTGTAGTAGTAGTACAGGCCACAGGTCAGGGCAGTTGGCAATAAACATAGTCAGTATAACAGACAAGGGTCTAAAGCAGAACATCTCACTTTGGCAGGGACTGCAGAAGCAGCAGCCAGCTTGGGCAAGAACTCAACGCTTTAAAAGCCAAAAAGGGCACTAAAACATAATTTGGTATTCAGTATAGACACCTAGGTGCCAGGATGCTGAAACAGGAATATGTCAATTAGCGCAGTGCCAAGTAAAGATGTACAGGAAGTGAGGACACAAACAGGAAGGAATGCAGAGGAATGCATTCAAGCTATTTTGCAATACGACCTTTCCAGAATAATGCTAAATTTGCCAGACTCTCTGAAAATGAAAGGTAGAGTGTGATTTCACATTGTTCAATTGTTTGTTTTTTTATGTTGTTACACAATCGAGTTTTCCAGTTTTATCTGAATTAGAAACACCATTAGAATTCAAACATCTGAATTTTGATAAATCTGCCTCCCCATGTTGGGTACATATTTCCAGTACTGGTGCAAGCAGTATATATTTCCATATTTTCTATATAGAATCCCTCAAGTCTATAGAAAGAGCACCTATATATTTTGTTGAGCATGTCAAAACTTTATGCCTGTCTGAATGCCTGTCTAATTTAAGTGCTTCTTACGTTGAAAAAATGTAAAAACAAAATTGTCTGCAGGTTTGCCCTGAGTTACATATGCTAACCCTAAAATAAGTTTTAATTCTCATGGGATTACTGAAAGTTAATTGCGGTGGACAGTTGACATATGCCAGGAACAGACGTGCTGCATGTTTTTACAGTGATTGCCAGTTTATTCTCATTAACCATCTGGTAACAAATCTTAAAATGCCAATTCAAATCAATCTGATGAATGTTACCAGTACAGCTTAAGGTTCAATCTTCATATGTTAATAAAATAAGTATATTAGCTTCAGGACAAATCTGAAGTCAGAAATTATTTTTATTTGTGCGGCAGAAATTCAGCTAATTAATGGTGTGCTCTTTACTTTCTTCCATATTATGGTATGATGCAGTTCATTGTCCTTCGGTAGTGTTTCTGAGTTCTTGTGTCATCAATACATTTTAAATGTGATGTGGCCCCTTAACAATTCAAATTTAATATATTCCTTTTTTTATTTCCCCTGGTGACCAATGAATAACTCCCTGTGGGTTAGGTTTTTTTGGATGCCAAGTGGTGGATTGGACCAAAATAATCATTCATGTTCCGGATGGCAATCCATATCTCTGTTTCTCCCTTTTGCAGCAACCAGAAAATTTAGCTAAGCGGCACAACATAATATGAAATGTGACACATCATATTGCACTAATTCATTGCACATCACAGATGCTTTAACAGAGAGAGGAAGAAGCTGAGATTCAGAGCACCATCTGTACGTATATAAATGACAAGCCAGAACTTATTTAAATAGAGGGGGCTCCCCACTAGCCACCAGTAATTTGTTAGGCCATTCCACCACTCCTCCATCACTTTGTATATACATGTTGAGCCTGGGTTTAATGAAATATAGGGGACTCCCCACTGGCCACCAATCACTTTTTAGGCCAATAAAGCTCTCCTCATCAGTTTGGTTATACAGGTATGGTTATCCGGAAACCTGTTATCGAGAAAGCTCTGAATTACAGAAAGGCTGCCCCATAGACTTCATATTATCCAAATAATCCAATTTTTAAATGATTTTTTTCTCTGTAATAATAAAACAGTACCTTGTACTTGATCCAAACTTAGATATAATAATAAGATATAATCCTTATTGGAAGCAAAACCAGCCTATTTAGTTGATTTAAAGTATGAAAGTCCAAATTACGGAAAGATACATTATCCAGAAAACCCTAGGTCCCGAGCATTCTGGCTAACAGGTCCCATACCTGTAAATGTTGAGCCATGATTGAGTTATACATAGGGAACATCCCACTGGCCATAAATTCATTTTGTGGGTAATTCATCATTAGCCATCAGTTGATCCACTTGGTAAGAGCATTCTCCCTTGCGAACCAATGAAAAATAACATATGTTGAGCTGCAGGAAAAGGGAGCTATAAAATTATATTTTTCAACCCATTACTTTAATTGATGGCCATAGAGCTCCCATTCCTTGAGGCACAACATATACAGATAGTAAGCACTGTATTAGCATAAAAAGTCATGGGTGTTCAGCAGCATGTATATCAATCTCAAACTGCATAAATGTTAAACCACAGGGCGTTGGAAAGGAAGATTTCTGCTGGTTACCAATAAAAAAAGGTTGGAAAATAAAAAATTTAAACATTAATTTGATTCTACCAACCAATTCATTTTTAAAATGTACCACTCAAATAGGATGGAGCTGTCTTGGCTAAAGTTTTGATACCCTTTCGCTGGAAATTTTCGATTGGACGCCATTAAATAACGGCCACTGTTATTGCTGAATCTTGAAACATTCTGCTCACTCTTAATTTCTCTCAACTGCCTTGTCCCTTTCATTCTCCTGCAAAACCCATCCTCCTATTTCATTATATTAGAATATATTTCATTACTTTGCAAACCATGTGAAATGATGTGCTACATTCCCATTAATTGTTTAACATTCATTAACCTTAATAATATAACTGCTCCCTGTAATTCTAACCTATTTCCAAATACCTCTGTAGCCTACTCCTGACATTTTCCCTTATTTATCAAAAATCTAATGTATGAAGTTTTCTGATTCGAAAAAAACTTACAATTAAATAAACGTATTTATTTTATTACTTATTTTAGCTTATTTATTGAAAATCCGAATATAAAAAGTTTGATTGAATACAATTGTGGAAAACAACCCCACTACCTTGAATTTGTGAGTTTACAAGCTCAAAACAACTTGAATTTGTGAGTCTACCAGCTCAAAAAAATCTTAAATTAAAAAATTACTTTTTGTTGCCTAGAACAACGCTATACATCTCAACTGTCCCATTTTTCACAGGACAGTCCCGATTTTGACAGTTTATCATGCAGTCCCAGTTTCTCACTGAAATGTACGAAGTTTCTTTTTGATCACGTGCACTGATGCCAAAAAAAGATACAAAGTTTCTGAAATGTAATTTAATAAGAGGCTTTTTGGCAGAGAGCCCAGAATACTCCACCTCCACATTTGTAACTAAGATAAGCAAAAATAAAATGTTAACTTTTTAAGATAAGCAGGGAGAAATGAGACAGTTTAAAGGGCAATTCATCTTCATTAGCAAAACTGTAATAACACATTAAACAGTGGCCTAAAACCCCCAGACATGTGTTCAGACTTTCCATAACCTGGCAAATTTTGGAAAATGGATGTTGTAATTAGCAGGTGTGGTCAGCACTTGTCCCTCAATTTTTCAGTTGTAAGGAGGTACAGTATGCAACTCAAATTGACTTTCACATGAACTTGCAAGCTTATAGATGCCTACGTTTTACATTCATGTACCAAACATTCGTATTTTTAAAAATACAATTCGAATTTGTGAGTTTTTGTGCAAAACAATTCGATTTGTGGCAAAAATTCAAACTCTGATAAATCACCCCCTAAGCCTTCACTTATGCTGCTGCCTAAAGTGCTCAAACATGTGACGTATCAGGGTTAGGGATGTAGCGAACGTCGGAAAAAAGGTTCGCGAACATATTCGCGAACTTGCGCAAAAATGCGAGCGGTTCGCGAACGGTTCGCGAACCCCATAGACTTCAATGGGAAGGCGAACTTTAACATCTAAAAAAGACATTTCTGGCCAGAAAAATGATTTTAAAGTTGTTTAAAGGGTGCAACGACCTGGACAGTGGCATGCCAGAGGGGGATCAAGGGCAAAAATGTATCTGAAAAATCTGCCTGTGTGTGCTTGGAAGAGATAGTGTAGGGGGAGAGCTGTTAGTGATTTCAGGGACAGATGATAGTAAGTTTGCTGGCTAGTAATCTGCTTGATACTGCTCTGTATTGGAGGGACAGAAGTCTGCAGGGATTTGAGGGACATTTTAGCTTAGGTAGCTTTGCTGGCTAGTAATCTACTGTTCTCTTTAAACAACTGCCATACGTTGCCCTTGTAGGCATTGTTTGCCCAGTTTTTTTGGACGCAGCCACTGAAGCACAGTTGCCAGAAAAAATATGCCATATAAATGCTGAAAATAGTCATTTTTCGCCATACGTTGACCTTGTAGACATTGTTTGCCCAGTTTTTTTTGGACGCAGCCACTGAAGCACAGTTGCCAGAAAAAATATGCCATATAAATGCTGAAAATAGTAATTTTTCGCCATACGTTGACCTTGTAGACATTGTTTGCCCAGTTTTTTTGGACGCAGCCACTGAAGCACAGTTGCCAGAAAAAATATGCCATATAAATGCTGAAAATAGTAATTTTTCGCCATACGTTGACCTTGTAGACATTGTTTGCCCAGTTTTTTTGGACGCAGCCACTGAAGCACAGTTGCCAGAAAAAATATGCCATATAAATGCTGAAAATAGTCATTTTTTGCCATATACGTTGAGTCAACGTATGGCAAAAAATGACTATTTTCAGCATTTATGTGGCATATTTTTTCTGGCCTCTGTGCTTCAGTGGCTGCGGCCAAAAAAACTGGGCAAACAATGCCTACAAGGTCAACGTCGTTGACCTTGTAGGCATTGTTTGCCCAGTTTTTTTGGCCGCAGCCACTGAAGAACAGAGGCCAGAAAAAATATGCCATATAAATGCTGAAAATAGTCATTTTTTTGGTCGCAGCCACTGAAGCACAGTTGCCAGAAAAATTATGCCATATAAATGCTGAAAATATAAATTTTTTTGGTTGCAGCCACTGAAGCACAGAGGCCAGAAAAATTATGCCATATAAATGCAGAAAATATGCATTTTTTTGGTCGCAGCCACTGAAGCACAGTTGACAGAAAAATTATGCCATATAAATGCTGAAAATATAAATTTTTTTGGTTGCAGCCACTGAAGCACAGAGGCCAGAAAAATTATGCCATATAAATGGAGAAAATATGCATTTTTTTGGTTGCAGCCACTGAAGCACAGAGGCTAGAAAAATTATGCCATATAAATGGAGAAAATATGCATTTTTTTGGTTGCAGCCACTGAAGCACAGAGGCTAGAAAAATTATGCCATATAAATGGAGAAAATATGCATTTTTTTGGTTGCAGCCACTGAAGCACAGAGGCCAGAAAAATTATGCCATATAAATGGACAAAATATGCATTTTTTTGGTTGCAGCCACTGAAGCACAGAGGCTAGAAAAATTATGCCATATAAATGGACAAAATATGCATTTTTTTGGTTGCAGCCACTGAAGCACAGAGGCCAGAAAAATTATGCCATATAAATGCAGAAAATATGCATTTTTTTGGTTGCAGCCACTGAAGCACAGAGGCCAGAAAAATTATGCCATATAAATGCAGAAAATATGCATTTTTTTGGACGCAGCCACTGAAGCACAGTTGCCAGAAAAGATATGCCATTTAAATGCTGAAAATAGTAATTTTTCGCCATACGTTGACCTTGTAGACATTGTTTGCCCCGTTTTTTTGGACGCAGCCACTGAAGCACAGAGGCCAGAAAAAATTAAACCAGTAGGGTTTGCACCCTAGTTTGTAACGGTGGCGGAGGGAGGAGGACGCTAAAGGACAGCTGTGTGTGGAGTCATGAGGCTTGAAGAGAAGGACAGCTGCATAGAAGTCAGAACAAGTCTTCCGGCGTGCAGTAACCCTCCGAGATCCACCCCTCATTCATTTTAATAAAGGTCAGGTAATCGACACTTTTGTGACCTAGGCGAGTTCTCTTCTCAGTTACAATCCCTCCTGCTGCACTGAAGGTCCTTTCTGAGAGCACACTTGAGGCTGGGCAAGACAAGAGGTTCATGGCAAATTGTGACAGCTCTGGCCACAGATCAAGCCTGCGCACCCAGTAGTCCAGGGGTTCATCGCTCCTCAGAGTGTCGATATCTGCAGTTAATGCCAGGTAGTCCGCTACCTGCCGGTCGAGGCGTTCTTTGAGGGTGGATCCAGAAGGGTTGTGGCGCTGCCTTGGACAGAAAAACATTTGCATGTCTGATGTTACAGACCGGCCAAAGGGCTTTGTCCTTGCAGGTGTGCTCGTGGCAGGATTACTGGCACCTCTGCCCCTGGAATGTTGATGAGTTCCTGAAGTGACATCACCCTTAAAAGCATTGTACAACATGTTTTGCAGGCTGGTTTGTAAATGCCGCATCTTTTCGGACTTGTGGTATGTTGGTAACATTTCTGCCAATTTATGCTTGTACCGAGGGTCTAGTAGCGTTGCGACCCAGTACAGGTCCTTCTCCTTAAGCCTCTTGATACGGGGGTCCTTCAACAGGCATGACAGCATGAAAGACCCCATTCTCACAAGGTTGGATGCAGAGCTATCCATCTCCGCTTCCTCATTATCAAGGACTGCATCATCCACGGTCTCCTCCCCCCAGCCACGTACAAGACCAGGGGTCCCCAAAAGGTCACCACTAGCCCCCTGGGAAGCCTGCTCCTGTTGGTCCTCCTCCTCCTCCTCCACAAAGCCACCTTCCTCCTCTGACTCCACTTCTGGCACCTCTCCCTGCGTTGCAGCAGGTGCCTGGGTTCGTTCTGGTGATTCCGACCATAAATCGTGCGCTTCCAGCTCCTCGTCACGCTGGTCTACAGCCTCATCTGTCACTCGTCGCACGGCACGCTCCAGGAAGAAAGCGAAGGGTATTAGGTCGCTGATGGTGCCTTCGGTGCGACTGACCATATTTGTCACCTCTTCAAAAGGTCGCATGAGCCTGCAGGCATCGCGCATAAGCACCCAGTAACGGGGGAAAAAAATCCCCAGCTCTGCAGATCCAGTCCTACCACCCAGTTCAAAAAGGTACTCGTTGACGGCCCTTTGTTGTTGCAGCAGACGTTCCAACATAAGGAGCGTTGAATTCCAGCGAGTCTGGCTGTCAGAAATCAAACGCCTGACTGGCATGTTGTAGCGCTGCTGAATGTCAGCAAGGCGTGCCATGGCTGTGTAGGAACGTCTGAAATGGGCCGACACCTTTCTGGACTGGGTGAGAACGTCCTGGAATCCTGGGTACTTGGAGACAAAACATTGGACTATTAAATTTAACACATGTGCCATGCAGGGCACATGTGTTAAATTTCCCAGTCTCAACGCTGCCAACAGATTGCTTCCATTGCCACACACCACTTTTCCGATCTGCAGTTGGTGTGGGGTCAGCCACCGATCGGCCTGTGACTGCAGAGATGACAGGAGTACAGATCCGGTATGGTTTTTGCTTTCCAGGCACGTCATCCCCAAGACAGCGTGACAACGGCGTACCTGGCACGTCGAATAGCCTAGGGGGAGCTGGGGGTGCACAGGTGTGGAGGAGGAGAAGGAGGACCCAGCAGCAGAGTAAGAAGAAGAAGAGGAAGAAGACGAGGTAGAGAGCGATGGAGGAGTAGAGGTGGTGGCAGAACCGCGTGCAATCCGTGGCGGTGACACCAACTCCACTGTTGTTGTTGTTGTTGAGCTACCCATTCCCTGCTTCCCATTCCCAGCCATTACCAAGTTCACCCAGTGGGCAGTGTAGGTGACATACCTGCCCTGACCATGCTTGGAGGACCATGCGTCAGTAGTCATATGGACCTTTGGCCCAACACTAAGTGACAGAGATGCGGTAACTTGGCTCTGCACATGTTGGTACAGGTGTGGTATTCCCTTTTTAGAAAAAAAATTGCGGCTGGGTACCTTCCACTGCGGTGTCCCAATTGCTACAAATTTGCGGAAGGCCTCAGAGTCCACCAGCTGGTATGGTAAAAGCTGGCGGGCTAAGAGTGCAGACAAGCCAGCTGTCAGACGCCGGGCAAGGGGGTGACAGTCAGACATTGGCTTCTTACGCTCAAACATGGCCTTCACAGAAACTTGGCTGGTGGCAGATGACTGGGAATGGGAACAGGTGGTCAAGGTGGAAGGCGGAGTGGAGGGTGGTTCAGATGGGTCAAGGAGAGCAGAGGTAGAGCAGTAAGATGCTGGAACAGAAGGAGTGTGGCTTTTAGTTTGCCTGTTGCCTTTGAGGTGTTGCTCCCAAAGTGCTTTGTGCTTGCCGCTCATGTGCCTTCGCATAGAAGTTGTACCTATGTGGCTGTTGGGCTTACCAAGGCTCAGTTTCTGACTGCACTCATTGCAAATTACAATGCTTTTGTCAGAGGCACACACATTAAAAAAATCCCACACTGCTGACTTTTTGGAAGTGTGCGATCTGGCGGTAACAGTAGAAGTTGGCGGCATTGGCGGCAATGGCGGGTGCGTTGGCCGGCTGAACACAGGTGCCGATACATGTTGTTGCCCTACTGATCCCTGCGGGCTGTCCTCCCTGCTTCTTCTAAGTCTTATTCTCCTACTGCCTCTCTGACTCTCCGTCTCTCCATCTGAACTACCCTCCTCTTGCTCTCTTCTACTAGGCACCCACAAAACATCAATCTCCTCATCATCATTCTCCTCAGATGCATCAATTTCTTCTGACACATCACAGAAGGAAGCAGCAGCGGGGACCTCCTCCTCATCACTCATCATTATGTCCATCTCTGTCGTGTTCTCTGCCAGAATTAAATCTGGTGTAACGTCCTCATCTCCTTCATCTTCTTCTGCCAATAATGGTTGCGCATTACTCAGTTCAAGAAACTCATGGGAAAATAACTCCTCTGACTCCAGTGAAGAAGGGGCACCGGTGGTGGAGGAAGTGTTACGTGGGGTGGCCATAGCAGTGGAGGATGAGGAGGATGTTGTGGTAAAGTTAGAAACGGTAGAGGATGGGGTGTGCTGTGTAAGCCAGTCAACTACCTCTTCAGCATTTTGGGAGTTCAGGGTCATTGGCTTTTTAAAACTGGGCAATTTGCTAGGGCCACAGGATTGCATAGCAGCACGGCCCCTAGCACGGCCTCTGCGTGGCGGCCTGCCTTTGCCTGGCATTATTTTTAAAAAAACAACAACAACAAAAACTCAGTTGGTTTTTCTGGAAACGATAATACACACAGCTAGATGGCAGTTTGAAGAAAACAGTGTGCAAATAATGCCTACAAGATCAACGTATACACTACTACAGCGGTGGATACGGATTACGTAAAATATATGAATGCTGCTTGAAAAAAAGTAACTCAAGTGGTTTTTCTAGAGACGATAATATTATCAATATTTAGACAAAATGTGAACAAGCTCACACAGCTAGATGGCGGTTTGAAGAAAACACTGTGCAAATAATGCCTACAAGGTCAACGTATACACAGCGGTGGATACGGATTACGTAAAATATAAGAATGCTGCTTGAAAAAAAGTCACTCCGGTGTTTTTTCTGGAGACGGTAATATTATGGATATTTAGACAGAATGAGAACACGGTCACACAGCTAGATAGCAGTTGGTTGAATAACACACTGGGCAAAAAATGCCTACAGGGCAAATAATGCCTACAAGGTCAACGTATACACAGCGGTGGATACGGATTACGTAAAATATAAGAATGCTGCTTGAAAAAAAGTCATTCCGGTGTTTTTTCTGGAGACGGTAATATTATGGATATTTAGACAGAATGAGAACACGGTCACACAGCTAGATAGCAGTTGGTTGAATAACACACTGGGCAAAAAATGCCTACAGGGCAAATAATGCCTACAAGGTCAACGTATACACAGCGGTGGATACGGATTACGTAAAATATAAGAATGCTGCTTGAAAAAAAGTCACTCCGGTGTTTTTTCTGGAGACGGTAATATTATGGATATTTAGACAGAATGTGAACACGGGCACACAGCTAGATAGCAGTTGGTTGAATAACACACTGGGCAAAAAATGCCTACAGGGCAAATAATGCCTACAAGGTCAACGTATACACAGCAGTGGATACGGATTACGTAAAATATAAGAATGCTGCTTGAAAAAAAGTCACTCCGGTGTTTTTTCTGGAGACGGTAATATTATGGATATTTAGACAGAATGTGAACACGGTCACACAGCTAGATAGCAGTTGGTTGAATAACACACTGGGCAAAAAATGCCTACAGGGCAAATAATGCCTACAAGGTCAACGTATACACAGCGGTGGATACGGATTACGTAAAATATAAGAATGCTGCTTGAAAAAAAGTCACTCCGGTGTTTTTTCTGGAGACGGTAATATTATGGATATTTAGACAGAATGTGAACACGGGCACACAGCTAGATAGCAGTTGGTTGAATAACACACTGGGCAAAAAATGCCTACAGGGCAAATAATGCCTAAAAGGTCAACTTATACACTACTACAGCGATGGATACGGATTACGTAAAATTTATTATGGCTGCTTGAAAAAAGTCACTCCGGTGTTTTTTCTGGAGACGGTAATATTATGGATATTTAGACAGAATGTGAACACGGTCACACAGCTAGATAGCAGTTGGTTGAATAACACACTGGGCAAAAAATGCCTACAGGGCAAATAATGCCTAAAAGGTCAACTTATACACTACTACAGCGATGGATACGGATTACGTAAAATTTATTATGGCTGCTTGAAAAAAGTCACTCCGGTGTTTTTTCTGGAGACGGTAATATTATGGATATTTAGACAGAATGTGAACACGGTCACACAGCTAGATAGCAGTTGGTTGAATAACACACTGGGCAAAAAATGCCTACAGGGCAAATAATGCCTAAAAGGTCAACTTATACACTACTACAGCGGTAGTAAAATAAAAAAAAGTTAAATAAAAAAAGAATGAATATTAAAAAAAAAAAAATTAAAGTTGGTGCTGCTGAACTACTAGGAGCAGCAGATTAGCACACCAGTCCCACTCCCCAACACTGCTAGACTAATAGCACTGGGCTCTTATAGTAGTAGTAGTAGTAGTAGTAGTAGTAGTAGTAAAACAACAAAAAAATAAATAAAAGCAGTCCTTACAAGGACTATTGCTATTGCAGCAGTCAGCAGATGAGATCAGAAGCAGGACAGCTGCCCACTGCAGCTACATACAGAGCACTGCAGTAGAAGGTAGATTACTAGCCAGCAAAGCTACCTAAGCTTAAATGTCCCTCAAACCCCTGCAGACTTCTGTCCCTCCAATAACAGAGCAGTATCAAAACGATTACTAGCCAGCAAACTTTCAACTGTCCCTGAAATCACTAACAGGCAGCAGCTCTCTCCCTACACTATCTCTTCAGCACACACAGGCAGAGTGAAAAAAAGCTGCAGGGCTTCGGTTTTTATAGGGAAGGGGAGTGGTCCAGGGGAGAGCTTCCTGATTGGCTGCCATGTACCTGCTGGTCTGGGGTGAGAGGGCAAAAAAAAGCGCCAACAATGGCGAACCCAAAATGGCGAACGTCGCGCGACGTTCGCGAACTTCCGGCGAGCGCGAACACCCGATGTTCGCCGGCGAACAGTTCGCGCCATCTCTAATCAGGGTTCCCAAAAAACATTTAAACAAACCATGAAGACCCATTTACCCTGAGGATGCCTGTCTGATATTATCTGCCTTCTTTGAAACCAAGATAAATATTTACAGTTCAGTTCTAGAAACTATTGTCATAATTGTTCCCTGACACTGTAGATTTGCTTTGTATAACATCAATCATCAAGGCCTTTCCCATTTGAAGTTTGTCCAGTAAACCTACAGGGAAAAAGCATTTAGAAAACAGCAACCAAATCTGCTGCAAGTTATGTGCTCATCTCTAGCAGATATGGGGTTTATCAAATTAGGTTGCAACTCCACCCATGTCACCCATTCAAGCCAAAGAAAAAGTATATTTTGTTGTTTGTACATTTTACAAATGCTTAAATAAGTAAAAAGTAGCAACAACCCAAATGAAGATTTTATCATTGAAACAGTGACATATTTTCCACCAAAGAAGGAGTGAAAGGTGCTGAAGTAATTAGGTCTCTTGGGAGACTGAAATGTAATGTAATAACTCAATATATGACACCATCGCTTCTGCTGAATCTTTATAAAATGAATCAAATTGTTGCCATACAAACTGAGGGGGATGTCAAGCCTGGAGCTCTGTAGCTGTCACTGTTTTTCTAAACATGCTGCAAGTCACAAGTGAAAACAGCTAGAAGTCTGTTTGCACAAAAACAACCTACGCCAATGGTCACTACAGCTGCCCAAGCTTTTAACTATGCTTGAAATGTGCCAAAAAGTTATTTACTGTATGGGTGTGCCCTTTAAATATGTGGAGCCGTCTTTGGTATTGTTTTGGGAAAACCACACATATAGAATTAACTTTAAATATACTTACATATAATTTCTAAATCCCTTAAATAAAAAAGTAAAGACTCTTTCAAATGTCAGCAGAACATTGCCAACCAAGTTAATTATTTCAAAAACAACCCATGAGAACATTAATGTACAGTTAAGGCATGCAGGTATGGTACCTGTTATCTAGAATGTAGTAGTTCCACTTGCAGTATGCATGCACACGAATATGTAAGTTGGGCAGATTTTATGTATATAAATACACTATTTCGAAACAGAAATAAGGGCCTCACACATTTAACTGAACACAGTTTTGACTATGATAAGACCCTACTTTATATAATACAGATATAAGAATGTTTGGGACCAGGGATTTTCTGGATAAAGGATCTTTCTGTAATATGTATCTCCATACCTTAAAGGGATCCTGTCATCGGAAAACATGTTTTTTTCAAAACGCATCAGTTAATAGTGCTACTCCAGCAGAATTATGCACTGAAATCCATTTCTCAAAAGAGCAAACAGATTTTTTTCTATTCAATTTTGAAATCTGACATGGGGCTAGACATTTTGTCAATTTCCCAGCTGCCCCTGTGACTTGTGCCTGCACTTTAGGAGAGAAATGCTTTCTGGCAGGCTGCTGTTTTTCCTTCTCAGTGTAACTGAATGTGTCTCAGTGGGACATGGGTTTTTACTATTGAGTGTTGTTCTTAGATCTACCAGGCAGCTGTTATCTTGTGTTAGGGAGCTGTTATCTGGTTACCTTCCCATTGTTCTTTTGTTTGGCTGCTGGGGGGGAAAGGAGGGGGTGATATCACTCCAACTTGCAGTACAGCAGTAAAGAGTAATTGAAGTTTATCAGAGCACAAGTCAAATGACTTGGGGCAGCTGGGAAATTGACAATATGTCTAGCCCTCATGTCAGATTTTGAAATTGAATATAAAAAAATCTGTTTGCTCTTTTGAGAAATGGATTTCAGGTCAAAATTCTGCTGGAGCAGCACTATTAATCGATTCATTTTGAAAAAAATGTTTTTTCCCCATGACAGTATCCCTTTAAATCTATTTAAAAATGATTTAAACATTAAATTAACCCAATAGGATTAATTATCTTAGCTGGGGTCAAGTACAAGGTACTATTATATTATTATAGAGCAAAGGAAAAATCAGTTTTAAACATTGGAATGATTTGATCAAAATGGAATCTATTAGGAGATGGCTTTCCCGTAATTGGAAACTTTCTGGATAACAAGTTTCTGGATAACAAGTTTCCGGATAACGGATCCCATACCTACATAACATACATTGTATCTTATACATTTAAATACCATGCCTTGCTTTAAAGAGAAGCCATAACTAAAAGGCAGCATAATTCAAAAAACACAATTCTAAATAACTTTCCAAAATGCGTAAATTGAAATGTTATTTGGGTTTATGTCTCCTCTTTTCCTGTCTGATTTATTTGCAGTGCAGTACAACTTACTGTAAATCTTTAGTTGTTTTGTATTTCATTGGGAGGCTTTGTTTGCTTTTTATTCACACTATAGAGGTACACTTACATGATTAGCAGGAAATACACATTTGCAAGAAGAAACCCAAAACTTTTTCATTATTATTATTATACAGGATTTTCAGCCACGTACAGAAACAAGTGATGGTGGTAGCAGCTACTGGAAGCTGTAGTATCTTATCTTGTCTGCCAGCCAGTAGCATCCTAAAAGGGCCATGGGGTGAATTCAGATAAATTATACATAGGATATATTTTAAAAAGAAGATTAAACTGTGGCTTTTATATTATGTAATAAAATAGACAAGGCTGAAGAAAAAAATGCATTAGTGAAACTTTACATTTTCCCTTGAGATGAAGCAGTTCACTGCTGTTTAACAGATCTCTGGGGATGAAGCCCAATTAGCCAGCTAAATGAGTGAATTTTACACACAGTCTTGAAAAGCAGATGAAAAGCAGAGCTACGTACAGTATCTAGAAATATTCTGCCACACAGGCTAGCATATAACAAACCAACATTAGATGCCACCAAGTCTTCTGACCCATTAAATTTATAAGCCATCAAACCTTCTTTTCTCACACTTATTCCAGTCTTAAAACCATCTCCCATAGACTGCATTTATCCAAATAATTAAAATATATATATTTTTTAAATGATTTCATTTTTTTCTCTGTAATAATAAAACAGTACCTTGCACTTGATCCAAACTCAGATATAATCAATCCGTATTGAAGGTAAAACACATCTACTGGGTTTATTCAATGTTTAAATCATTTTTTCAATAGACTGAATGAAGATCCAAAATACAGGAAGACCTATTATCTGGAAAACCCCAGGTTACAAGCATTTTGGATAACAGGTCCCATACCTGTATTCTGTTTTTAGAGCCCTGACCTATATTGCAGCTTTTGGACTGCAATATATATAAATAAATATATATATTTATTGTGCAGCTGTATTGTACAACATAAAACACTGACACTGCTCAGTGAATTCTAGATGAAACACTGTACGCTTGTATCATTTTGTGTGCAGTATAAGCTCCAGATGAGTGGACACAAGTGTCTGCTGAGTTATTACTTAAGTGACTTAGCTCTAGGTCTTTTGATCACTGCTGCCTATCCAGTGGTGTGACAGAAAGAAATCAGTACAAAAAAATTCAGCCACATCAATCACAGATCTGACTGAGGTGAATGTTCACTGTGTTTATATAACATTCGCCAGATAAAAGGAATTTGTGTCAGATAAGTGAAAAGCAAAAGAGAAAGTGCGGTGACAAGACACAGTTTTAATGCAGACACACTGGATACAGTAAATGACCTACATATATAGACATCCTATTAAAGGCATCTGGCCCTTAAAGGAACAGTTCAGTGTGGAAATAAAAACTGGGTAAATAGACAGGCGGTGCAAAATAAAAAATGTTTCTAATATAGTTGGAAATGTAATGTAATGGATGTGTAACATAATAGCCAGAACACTACTTCCTGCTTCTCAGCTCTTTAACTCTGAAGTCGAAGTTGAAGGATTTTCCGCAAATAGTTCAATCGAACGATTAAATCCTTCGAATCGTTCGATTCGAAGGATTTTAATCCATCGATCGAATGATTTTTCTTCGACCAAAAAAACTTTAGAAAGCCTATGGGGACCTTCCTCATAGGCTAACATTTCACATCGGTAGGTTTTAGGTGTCGAAGTAGGGGGTCGAAGTTTTTTTTAAAGAGACAGTACTTCGACTATCGAATGGTCGAATAGTCGAACGATTTTTAGTTCAAAACATTCGATTCGAAGTCAAAGTCATAGTTGATGGTCGAAGTAGCCAAATAAAACATTCGAAAGTTTTTTTATTCTATTCCTTCACTCGAGCTAAGTAAATGGGCCCCTTGATGTTAAAGTTTATTTGACACAAGCTCTGTGGATTCTGAACTCACAAAGATTCAGAACCTCAAACAAAAGAATCACTCAGTTTTTATAGACTAAAGGCCCCCATACACGGGCCGATATGTTGATCGGGCAGGATAAAAAATCTCGTTGGATCGATGCCACAACCGACCTCCCGTATCGCCTCCATTCTGATTTGATCGTTGGGGCCTAGGGGCCCCGATTGGATCAGCCTGATATCACCCACCTCAATGTGAGCATATCGGGGAGAGATCGGCCAAACAAAAGGGTCTCCCTGTGTATGGCCACCTTTAGTAACGTATGACATGAGAACATAGGGGAGTGTAAGGGCATACAGATATCGCTCCACAGCACACAAAAAACTAAGAATTGCTCTTAGAGCTAAAAAGGTGGTTCTGTCCCAAGGACAGGGTGCTAGTAACCAAGGCTAGCTCGAGAACAGAATCCATCTAAGAAAGGGGGGGGCTCCCGAGGGAATCAGCATACACAGAATGTTATTCTCTCTCAATGCCTTCAATGCCTTATTCTCTCTCTTGTGCCTCTATAAAACAAAATGCAAGCCATCGCAGCTATAGCTCTTTTTGCATGACTCAATAATACCTTCAGTGTTGTGAGAAATATAAAATCACAGCCTTCCCCAGCTGTTGAGGGTCAGCAATGCTAAAGGCTTTAAGGGATTTAACTCTGAAGAAATTCAGGGTTAAATGCATTCTTAACGTGTGTTTACATTTTAAAAGGAGTAAAATCGGCTATAGGATCTGCAGAATCTACCAGATCAGGAGGAGATGATATAAACTCTAGTTATAATGGCTCCTTCATGTTCTGATTTTGTCTGAAAGGAGATTTACATTTTAAATCCATATGACACTCTTTCAGAGCTGTTGCTGAGGGAATGTCAACTTAGTCTGTGTCCCATCTTTCCTTCTCTCTTTATATATATATATATATATTTATTCTATGTACATCTTACAGTGAGATTCTCTCAGCACATTGAAGGTTTGCTTTTTAGTTACAGACTAATTGCCGCCATTATGGTAATTGTACAAGTGATGATATTAGACATGTCAGTGCCTTTTAGAGAAACAATAGTCTCCCAGCTCTTTCCTTTCAGACTATTACATATTATGCATGTACTGGGCACAAGTCTCTGTTGCTGTTGCCGAGTGTGGATGACTTCAAGGAAGAGATTTCCTCTAGTTATTTGTACATTTAGATACAGTGAAGTAATTTACTTCTCTGAGGCTATTTAAAAAAAAAGTAAATTCTAAAACATAACTGCAGAGCACAGGGAGAAAGGGCGACTTTGAGTGTTCTGAGTATTTTTTAGCTCCATGTGAAATCAACAAAATGCTTAAAGGGATTTTACTTTTAGTGTGTTCTAGAATGGTTAATTCTAAGCAACTTTTCAATTGGCCTTTACGTTTTCTTCTTTATAGTTTTTGATTTTTTTGCCATCTTCTTCTGACTCTTCCCAGCTTTCAAATTGGGGTCACTGACCCCATCTAAAAACAAATACTCTGTACGGCTACAACTGTATATTATTGCTATTTTTTTATTACACATCTTCCAAATCAGATTCTCTCTATTCATCAATGCATGGTTGTGAGGATGATTTGAACCCTAACAACCAGATTGCTGATATTGCAAATTGCAGAGCTGCTGAATAAATAGCTAAATAACTCTAAAACCACAAATCATAGAAAAGTTAAAGAAATTAAAGAAAAGTTTTTTCTCCTCAAACTGAATGTTGTCCGAGTTTTCACGTGATAAACCATGAGATAACATTTTCTCACTGAATTGAATCTGCCCCTTTATGCGTGTTTATATGGAAGCCCATTAAAGTTTCTAAAAGGAAACTAGCAGTATGCCAGACAAGGAGCAGGATCTCTTATTTGAACATATTCAGCAATATTGTTAAACCTACCTTTATAAATTATTACTTTCATGGCAGTCGGAATTTGCACATGAAAAATTATACTGAATAATTTATAGCCATGAATCTCAGCTTACAGTTGCGACTGTATGCTGTTTCCGAACAAAATGAAACAGCTATTTTTGATCATGTATATTGTTTTCAAGAGGCAAATAGTTGGTCTTACATTATCTGACAAAGCTGACATCTCACCAACTGCACAGAATGATGCCCCTGTGGCTATTCTACATATTTTATATATATATATACATATATAATTCTTTTCACCAATCAGGTTTTATTATTTTTAATTTCATTTTAGAAATATACATAGTTTCAATCGTTTATCAACGTACCCTTACAGGGGTTGTTCGCCTTTGAGTTAACTTTTATTATGCTGTAGAGAGTGATATTCTGAGACAATTTGCAATTGGTTTTAATTTTTTATTGTTTGTGGTTTATGAATTATTTCGTTTTTTATTCAGCAGCTCTCCAGTTTGCAATGTCAGCAATCTGGTTGCTAGGGTCCAAATTACCCTAGCATCCATGCATTGACTTGAATAAGAGACTGGAATATTAATAGGAGAAGCCTGAATGCAAAGATGAGTAATAAAAAGTAGCAATAATAACACATGTGTAAACTTACAGATCATTTGCTTTTTAGATGGGGTCACTGACCCCCATTTGAAAGCTAAAAAGTCAAATAATTCAAAAACTATAAAAAAAAAATAATGAAGGCCAATTGAAAAGTTGCTTAGAATTGTCCATTCTATAACATGCTAAAAGTTAACTTGAAGCTGAACCACCCCTTTAACTTGAATCTTCCAATTAGAGCAGGTTAAATCTCTCAGTGTGAGTTGAGCAACTAACAAATAAATTGTCTAATATCTTAATTACTGTAATAGAAAATACTAACTATTTGTGAAACAGATTTAGTTAACATTCACTACAATTTAGAGGATTATTTTATAGTGACAGTTCTCCTTTTCAGAAGCTAAAAGTAACCCCATAAATGTAGAAAGTCTGCGGGCTCACCAGTAGAAACGTTGGGTCTAGGTGTCAAGCCCCAAACTAACAGCCAGAGCAAAAACGGAACTAGAGGGGGGCGGGCCCTGGCGCAGGACGCGCAGCCGGGCCCCCGCCCCCCTCCGTAAACCCGGAAGTGGCCGCCGAACATGCGGCGGGCGGACTGCCGGGGGGCCCTGAGGGGGTGCGGGCCCTGGCCCGCTCGCACCCCCTGCTCCCCCGGTAGTTCCGCCCCTGAGCCAGAGGGAGTGGATTACACCATATACACAGACGAGAGCAGGCACTCAATGATTCCAACATTGACAGTTAGAATAATACATTTATGTTTATTGAAATTTACATGTCCATAAAACGCCTTGCAGTACCCATACCTTGATATTCGACCCTATGTAAATCTGCCCCTTAATGTTTAAATTACTGTACGTTTTTTAGGAGACTTAAGGTATGGAAATCCAAATTACAGAAAGATCGCTTTTCTGAAAAACTCCAGGACCCAAGCATTCTTGATAATAGGTCCCATACCTGTTATCCTATATGATTCCTATAAATTTATATATTATATTCCTATAAATTAAGAGCAAATGTGTAGGGCAACAACCCTAGGCCCCAAGCACATTGCTAATCAATACAGTAGAAACAAAGCTATTTATTCTATTAAATAGCATTTGCCATCTGGAGCGCTTCATATCTCTGATCCTTTCTAAACCTTTATTCTTTGTACTGAAGTCATCATATTGTGACTTGGATTCTTTGATACACAAAATGAAACTCAGCTCTAAATCAAGAGCCCTCTGTAACAGTTGACAGCACCGTGATAAAGAGCACTGAGTGACAATATAACCCTAACAAAGTGATGATCAGCAGCACTGTCTCAGAGCTGCAATGGGCATGCATGGCTGAAGTTCCTCCTTGCAGGCAGTGTAAGAAGAAAGTCATTATAAACATAAAATGCTGGTTTAATCAAAATTCTGGCACAGTATATCTTCAGTAGTCTGTGTTGTTTCTTATATCTTCTTTCTGCTTGTATTATGGGTAATTCTTCTATTTCCCTAAATACCACAGTAATCCATTATATGGCTGTCAGTCGGGCAGCGTTGTGTGAATATGTTATATAGCATCTTCCCACAAGTCTACTTCATCACTGACAACATCTAGCTGTGTAAGATTTTGTTTTCTATTTCATAGAAAAGCCAATTCCCACTGTTATTTTTCTTAATATTTATCACTAGCTGAAATATTCATGGGACAACAATTTTATTTATTATTATTTTTTTTAAAAGATGTTTTACAGTGTAAGAATTAATATCTGTTTCAATACAGATACAAACAAAGGAACATACATCCCTATATTAGGTATTGTTTTCTTCCATTTAATTTCCACAAATAGTAAAAATACGAGGGGATAGCCTATTTAAACACTATGAATGGGTAGTTTAATTTGAGGGAATATAACCTTTTTCATTTTCCACTTATACGTAGTAGGGACTGCCCTATTTTTGCCTTATATCAGGCCTTACCCTTATTAATTTGCTTGCGCCTACCTAGAGCTCCACCTTTCTAGGTTATGGATCTCTGTAAATGCACAAAAGACCCTCAGAGCATTTTAGTTGTTCAGTTTGTAAACACAAGATCTTAGCAGATCCTTACATATAACATGTATTTGGTGCACTCAAATGACCAATAAATCATTATATCATATCAAAAACAGTGCTCCATAGCCCCTATAGGTGTTCCATGTATCTGTCCATGGTTTCAGATTTCTGATTACTGAATATAGTTTTTATCTGTGGATGTATTTATACTGACTTAAGGATGACTATTGACTTGTAACACCTATTTGGGCCGCATAGCACACAAATAGTTAAACTGTCCAGCTAGCAGTAGAAACATGGGTTACATGCGACTTCACACAACAGGGTCAGGGCCTTCGCCAAGTGGAAGTGTTCCCTCTATGGTGTAGTGCAACTACATCCCCCAGGCTACTGTGCATACAACAAACAAATTGGGCGCCAGGAGGTTCTTGCAGTAAAACAGAAACGGTTTATTTAACTATGCACGAGGCAAGTGACCACAGGTTTCGTACTCACGCAGGAGCTGAGGCAATAGCACATTTCTCACACAGAGCTGCAGGCATTAGGCATTTCTCACAGAGGAAAGATCTCCATTAGGCATTTAAAGTATTACACACATTCCCTCCTGGAAGTTGTCAGGCAAGCAGCTTCTACCCTACAGTCCCTCTTCACTGAGGTTCCTGACTGGAGGCAACACACAAAGCCTCTGGGAAGCTACTCCCTTACTGCAAATCCTCGTTGGAGCTTCAGCTGCTCTTTCTCTCTTACCTCTCTGCCTTTCTCTCCTAGAGAGACTATGACAAGTCTGCCCTAGTGTAACTATTCCTCATTCACGGGGTTACCTGGTCCCCGACTTCTTCTTCCAAAGCACATGGGCCTTTCTGGGCCTAGCTGTGCCCAGGCTCCCCTGAGCACACCCAGCTGGATCAGCATCCACAGGCCAAAGAGGAAGTGGCCACTCCGTACACACACTATATAGCAGTGTAGCAGGGGAGTGTCATTCTCTCCTGGCAGATCACTCCAAGAAAAAAAAAAGTGGGGGCCTTAAAGCTGCAGGGCAGATTAACCCATACCCATAGGGGCCCCTACAGACTATTGCACCCAAACTTCCTTGGTTTGTTACAAAAAGTCAGGCATTTTCCCTCCCCGCCCCTACTTTGCATATAGAAATTAGGATTCGGTTCAGCTTGGCAGAAGGATTCGGCCAAATCCAGCTGAAAAAGGCAGAATCCTGGCCGAATCCCGAACCGAATCCTGGATTCGGTGCATCCCTAATTTTGAGGGCCTGTAATTATTCTTAATTGGGAAGGCTTTACAAGGCTTATTAAAAAGAAATACCTAGGAACCATAAACAACATTGCAGTATCCTTTTATTTCAGTTTGTCTCACACTATCCATCACTTTGTGCCTAATGGCAGCTATATCACATACATGAGTAAGCTCATTTCTACTCCATTTGCGAATAAGAATGGTCTTAATATACAAACAGTATTCAAGATCATCCAGTATTCTACTTTGTGCTAATGGACAAAGATTAAAGGGACAAAATATATATTGTAGAGATGGATTTTTATACCAAAATACTGAAAAACATATCATATTTCTGCTTCTATGGGGAAGTGTATTCAAACGGTGAAACCTTCCTTCTCTCTCAAAGGCAACATCACTTTCATATTTATGGCTGAAGTTTTAACTATATTTATAATAAAATTCAGATGACTGCGGTCACAGATACTACTAAATATCCACAATTTCTCCCTCTGCAGAAGTTGCTTCCTAGGTATGGGAAACAACTTCACGGCACTTTAAAAACTTTAGACTGGATATATTTAGTGACAAAATAAACACACAGCACTAATTTAATATAATTTATAAAGGTCAGACATTCATTCCTTTAATGTGCTTACTACTGCCAATGTTCAAACATTAGCCAAGATGTTTTAATTATGAAGAAATAAAACATGGAAGCTTTTGCTTTTTGAGCTGAATATTGCTATTTTTGACATAGTAAAACACACAGTGATAGTTATTCTTAAATATTATACAACTGTTAGTTGGTTGCTTACCTCTACATTCCTCTTGCTCTCTCATGCTTCTGCCTTTTAAAGCCCTGTTCCATATACCTCCAAATTCTCCTTGTTTGATTCTTTCTGGTTCTTTTCCAGGGGTTTTGAGCCATGGTCCATATCTCCTATGTGTACTTGGAGACTCTGGAGCTTCTTTAAATACTCTGCTTAATGGGGCAATTCCAAGTTCTTGGACATTTGGCCCATTGCTGGTGCCTTCTACTGAGGTCCTGTCATTGTCTGATACAACTTGTTCTCCTTCAAAACTAGCATGGAGAAAAACCACGCTGCCAGCAGTTAAATAAAGGATTATAAAAGTAAAAAATCGTACAGGCTTCCGTCGAAAGTATCGTTGGAATTTCACAATTATTTTGGCCATATCTTGTACATATCATTTATTTATTTTGCTGATCTTTGCTTGAATTTCAGGCAATTTAAGGTATTACAACTATATGCAAAGCAATGCAGTATATTTTTAATTATCCGCATAAACATATTACAAACAACTCCAAGTCAAATATGAAAATAATTTGCTATATGAATATTTTCTTGGATGATAAGACTGGATTTCTGCTAAAAATGCCTGTGCTGCATAAATAAATTCAGGTTCTTTTCATGTTGCTGCAGTTTCCATCTCATTTTGTTTTACTTCTCGCCAATGACAGTTCCAAAGGGGAGCCCTAGAGACGCCACTGATGGACAGATCATTTTGAGAAAATTGAAAGTCTGAAGGTGGTTTGAAAGCTGATCAGCTGACCCAGCTCTCTTTCATTTCCGTTGCTTTCAGCTCTTGAACACAAATTGTGGGAAGCATCGCTTTAATGGAAATGACACTGCTCGGTTTTCACCAAGGAAAGGCCCCTGGGTATAAAAACACTCACAGGAGCCCCTTGTTAAATAAACCGTCATTCACTTTCATCCAGGATGAAGACACTGCACCTGTAAGTCAAACAGAAAAAAACTCATTAGCTTTTATCGTCTTTGGCTTTTTCAGATAAGATTACAAATGTTTACTAACTAGCAGCATCATACAACATGAGCCCAAGAAATGAATATTAATTACCAAATGAAAGCTTAACTTTTCAGTGAGTCTTCATATACACCCAAAAGTTTTATGCTTTACGTGTACAGCTTTAGCATTCCAGAGACACTGATTCATTAAGGGCATATGTAATAGAGGTATCCATTATCTGGAAACCCATTATCCAGAAATCTCTGAATTACGGGAGGTTATCTCCCTTAGACATGAAAACATATTTCCCACTTTCAAAACAGTATCACGTACTCGTAAGTAAGATATTATTACTCCTTATTGGCGGAAAAACTTCTTATTTATGGTTTAAATGATTTTTAGCAGACTTAAAGAATGGAGATTGAAATTATAGAAGGATAAAACTCCAGGTCCCAAGCATTCTGGATAACAGATCCCATATCACTATTGTGTCCAGTGGCACATATTAATTAGACCATTCCTATCTCAATCACATGAAGGGTTTGTTGAGTTTTTTTTACACTATCCTCTTTTTGAAGATAAATCTGACACTTTGCAAATAAGAATATTGGAATTACAGGTGTTGGTTCTGTTCTCTGGAAAACCATTATCCAGAAAGCTCCGAATTACAGGACGGCCATCTCCCATATGCTCTATTTTAATCAAGTAATTACCCTTTTTTTAAAAATGATTTCCTTTTTCTCTGTAATAATAAAACATTACCTTGTGTGGATATAATTAATCCATATTGAAGGTAAAAACAAGTCTACTGGGTTCATGTTTAAATGACTTTATAGTAGACTTAAGGTATGAAGATCCAAATTACGTAAAGATTACCGTACCGGAAAAACACCAGGCCCCGAGCATTCTGGATCGCAGGTCCTATACCTGTATTATATAAAGTAGGGTCTTATCATAGTTTCTTTAAAAATGTAGTTCAGTTAAATACATTAGTCACTTATTTCCCAGTTTCAAAATATTTGTATTTATATTCATAAAATCTGTCCAACTTACATATTAGTGCACATGCATACTGTAAGAGAAACTATTCCGAAAAATGTCATATTTTAAAGGCATAAAGAATCAGCCAGTTTTCTTTACTGCAGCTGCTAGAGCTCCATGGGATTTTCTTCTAAGCAGGAAGGCCTGTATCCCATGCAGTAGCTATTAAAAAGATTTTATAAGTGAGAAAAACATTGAACTTCTTCAGGATACCCCTTTTGATACCTATTAAATCAACACCTACAGCTTTATACTTTATTTCTCATCTTCATATCTCCTTGTTTTATTTCCTCATCTACAGTACCTACTGAATGAATGGTGCCTACTACTTAGACTAAAATTCATGTAAACTCTTATGGCCATAATTCTACTTAGCAAGGTGATATCGGAAATTATCTTTACTCAGCAATCTGTAGTTAAAAATCATGCAAAGTATATAACCAGTTAAATATATAATCAGCCTACAGTAGGTACTATGTATTAGTGAAAGCACAATATGTATACTGACTACAAGTGTATACATTTAAATTGTGTGTAATAGAAGGAGCCAGTGAGAAAAAAACTGTCTTAAACCTCTCTTCTATCCAGCTATACACAACCGGTCTTATACCAACCCAAAACAGGCTCTTCATCATTACATCTATCTTCTCTGCAAACTGCAGTCTGAAACTAAAGCTTTCTATGTTGCACAGCAATAAAAAAAGAAACAGTGTTTAATGATTGAACTTAAACAATAAGTGAAGTATGACTTTTCTAGAAAGACAGAAACAACACAAATATAAACTCTCCATTAGCAAAATGTGCCGCCAAGTAATAAGGTGATATAAAAAGGAATTTAAAGCATACATAAATTAGTAATATGAAAAAGCCAGTGAGTATTAAGCAGAACATTTTTATTAATGTACATTGTATTTATCTTTAATTGATTTGCACTGAGCCATTAACATTGATAATTGCACGCTCAGCAGTTATTCTGCAGATTCTCTTTGATTTTCAATTACATCTTATAGAAAAGTCACACATCTTGGCTTGCCTTTAATTAGTTTCTTTGCTCTCTGTGGACTGGAAAGCATGACACGAACAATTTCCTTTTCAGCATTTGAGAACAGTAGGCCATGGCAGAGACCTGTATATCTAAAGGGCAACTGTCAGCATGTACTTTAATAAAGGATAATATGTCCGTTTACTATTGCTATATGTATATCTCTGTTTTGCTGTGTTAAGAAAGAGTATACAGAGATCACAGATCTTAGACTGTAGAACTAAGCTTTGTGACTCACCATATTTGGGGTAATTCAAATTGCCCATTTCTACAATATTGAAAATTGTTCCGTCATTACCAAAGGAAAGTGGAATACTCTAGACAGAGGCATAATTAGATGTTACTGGGTCCCAAAGCAAATTCAATTGAGAGCCCCTAAGCATTGGTAAATTGACCTATTCTACCAAGATATTTTGAAACTTCTCATTAATTACGGCTTTACTGGGCCACCTAAACTGCTGCCCCCCCCCTGCAACTACAGGTTCTACTTCCTCTGTAGTTATGCCCCTGACTCTAGGTGGCAGATTTATTAAGGTTCGAATGGTAAGTTTGAATTTATAAATTTTATTTATTTTTTTATCTTAAACCACCAACTCGAATTTTAATTTGAATGTGAGATTTATCACACCTCAACCCTGGAAACAGTCCTAATTTCAATATTTGCCACCTAAAACCTGCCAAGTTCATTGCAATGGCAGAGTTTGTTGAACCAATTAAATTTGTTAATTGCCTTCATGACATTTGATTAGAACTTTTGTGTTGTTCATATTCGATTGAATATTAGGAGGCAGATTTAAAATTCAAATTTCGAAGTCATTTTTTGGATACTTCGAATAGGCTACTGTGACTTCAAATTCGATTCTAAGTAAAATCGTTCTAATATTCGATCATTCGATAATCGAAGTACTGTCTCTTTAAAAAAACTTCGACTTCAATACTTCGCCAAATTAAACCTGCTGAAGTGCTATGTTAGCCTATGGGGACCTTCTAGACCATTTTTCTAAGTCTTTACACATTGAAGTAAAATCGTTCGCTCGTATGCTAAAATCGCTCGATCGAACGATTTTACTTCAATCGTACCATGGCCAAATTCGGTGAAAAATACTTCGACTTCGATATTCGATGTCTAAGTATTCCAATTCGAGGTATTTATCACTTCGAAATTCAACCCTTGATAAATCTGCCCCTACATGCTAGAGTTTTTTTTAAAAAAATAACCTCCCATTCAAGTAGTGAGTACATTCAAATTTATTAGAGTTAAAAAAAATTCACATAACTTCGAAATTCGACCTTTGATAAAATTATAAAATGTTAAATCATGTTTGATGACTAACATATTGTTCAATGAGTTAATATTTCCATACATTTTTCATTAGTTTGGCACATCTGTCAAATATTTGAAAATAGAAAAATGCAACAAAAGTAGGCAATTTTCCAATTTTGACACTTTATTTATGGAGCCATATGTTTAGGTTGCCTGCCATTGACCCTAATGTGCATATTGTTATTTTGGATCACTTGTGTTACTTCTTTAGAGAGAAGAAATTATAGGATTGATATGTTTCTCTCCTGCAATTCAGTAAATTTACAATCTTAACCGGGAAGGCTGATTATAGCGGCAATGTCTGATACAGCAATTCAGTATGTCCAATTACTTCTCCCCATCTCCCTCTGTTGAATACACCCCTTAGCAAGACATTGTTCTCTCGAATCACTGAAACAACCCTTTTTTTTCTGTCCGGGTGATGTTTAATCTTCATTCTGCATGTGGAAATGTAGTTCTCCCCAACAGAATTCCTTTGTGTTAAAATATTGCTTTGTTAGAGATCGCATTATAAAGACTTTTTGAAGCACACAGGACAAGATTCTAGTACCAAACTTGTACTTTGATGAACAAAGACCTGCTAGATATTTAGTTTCTTTTACCATCTAGCGGGTTTAATAGAACGTTTTAAAAGAACTGCCCATGGGGGCTTGACTGTGAAATGCATTAAGCCAGATTTCATGTACTCTTAGTTATTAGGTTTCACAGTTTAGGCAGGTTTCTGCTTCCATGCAAGATATATTAATGCATTGCATGGACAATTTTCTTCTCAGCAAAATGGTGCTGTCAGACATCTTAAGCACATCCTTAATCACTGAGCTGCATCAAATAGACTTCCTCTCCTCAATATTAATTAACAGCATTTTTAGCTATTATTCTCTTATATTTAGATATAGTGGTGAATGTTCTCATTGCCTCTGAGTAACTGCCTTGTACAGGAACGATCCAAACACATTCTAAATGTTATAGAACGAGCCACTTACTGTTCTGATGGATTATAGCCAGTTAGCTTCCAAAATTAAAGGAATAAATACTGTATATATCTGAAAACTGAGGGTGCTGGAATTTTCAAGTATTATTCTGTAACCCTTGTTAGATAAGTCCCCTCTTTGTTATAAATTATTGTAAATTGTTGCATAACTTGCTTGAGGTATGGGATCCCTTATGTGCAAACCTGTTATACTAGAAAATGTATCTCCTATAGACTCCATTTTATTCAAATGATTAAAATGTTTATAAATTATTTCCTTTTCCTCCCTAATAATAAAACAGTACCGTGTGCTTGATCCAAACTAAGCTGCATGAATCCATATTGGAGGCAAAACAATCCTATTGGGTTTATTTAATGTTTAAATGATTTTTGTTAGTAGACTTAGGGGCATATTTATCAAGGGACGAATTTTATAAAAACTCCCATGAACTCGAAATTCGAAAAAAAAAAATGACCCATCGAAATTTATTAAAAAAACCTAATTTTTTAAATTCGGGTGAAAAGGATGGACCCGCAAACTCGAATCGAATTCGAATCAAATTCAAATCAAATTTCTTTAAAAGAAAATTTCGATTTTCAAAAGTCTACCAAATGACTCCAAATTGATTGTACGAAGTCCCCCATAGGCTAAAACACCAATTTGGCAGGTTTTATATGGCGAATAGTCAAATTCGAATTTGACTGTACATCATAAATTCAGTAATCTGAATTTAGATTTTTTTTTTAACTCAAATTGAATTTGGACTATTCCCTAGTTGAAATACACTAAAATAAACTTTAAATTCGAATTTTAACATTTGAAGTTTCTATTTAACACTTGATAAATTTGCCCCTTAAAGTATGGTGCTCCACATGACAGAAAGATCCCTTATGCAGAAATCCCTAAGTCCTGAACATTCTGGATAGCAGGTCTTACACCTGTAATGCTACCTACATAAATGATGAGGACAATGAAGGAATAAAAACATGAAGCAGAAATTAATTACACAAATATAATTATATGTCATAATGTTTTAAGAATAAATATACTGAAATTAACAAATTAAACAGGCAACCTCCACTGAAAGTAACATTTCAGGTTTGTTTATAAATAACTCTGCCCAGGCTCAGTTTCACATAGATAAAAATAGGTCTCACGGTAGTGATGTGCGGGCTGACCCGATACCCGCGGGATCTGCGGGTTTACCCGCGGGTCGGGCAGGTTCGGGTCGACCTCGCAGTGCTCCTCGCCACCTTTAAATGCCGGCATCCGGGTTCTGGTTTTATAGTGTTGCGTCTGCTCACCCCGCCCCTTTTGTGATGTCATTGTGACGTCATCGGCAGGGTGGCGCGGGTCTATAAAAGGACCCCCGGAAGCATGTGCAGATGCAGGTAAGGATCGGGTGCGGGTCAGGGAAACCCTGACCAGCACATCACTATCTCACAGACTGCATGGGGAAATACTTGCTGATATTTAATGAAAAAATAATATATAAAAATAAATCATTTTGAGTGCTAAGTATTTTAAGTAGAATTATAATTTCCACTACAACAAAAGCACCATTAAAAAGCAAGAAATAGTTAGCAGCTGAGTTGCCAAGCTGAACTAATGATGTTATTTTCAAGGGAGCGTGTGAAACGCGTAGGAAAGGACAGTGTGGCACCAATTGCTACTCCCTGAAAACCACCGTATCTCCAAACAGCAGATCCTTCTGAGGAGTCCAGACTTTTACCTTGGAATGTGATGTGCTTTTGATGCTGAACTGTTTGTGAGTAGGCAATTGGCATTCTGTAATTGCTTTTAAAATATTTATTAAACGGAATTATACTATTATTGTTTTCTCTTTTATCTCCACTTCATGTATGGAGTAATGAATCAACTGCAGAACACAAAAGAAATATGACATGCAAGCTGAACATTGACTGTTTGTAAATACATGCCCAAAAGGGAAGCCTAATTCGTGTGTGCACCTTGGGTGGATCCAATTAACATTTTTTTCTGAACACCTTTTAACCCTTCTGTGGCTGGATTGCCCTTATCAGACAACATAAACAGTATTGCCCTATGTGTGCTTCTCTTTTCTCTTTTACATATTTTGCTAAGACGCTACTGGGTGTACGTAATAACAAGCAGAGGTAATAACCTATAGCAACCAATAAGCAGGTAGACTTTACTGGTCAATTGTGTAAATGCTAACACAGTTTTGGTTGCTATGGTTTACTGCCCCTGGGCAACCTTAGTACATATGGGGCTAAGTGTGTTTAAGCAGAGGCAATTCTCAGTATTGTCAATTTTTTTTGGAATTTTGTAGCTACAAAAGTAGCTGCTACTAGTAGTATCTACTTTTTGTGGCTAAAAAAATACCCTGCCATAGACAATACTGAGAATTGCCTCTGATAAAAATCGGTAACAGGAAAAATATTCGCAATACGAAAAGTTATGCCTTTGTGTGAAATTAATATAGCTTTTGCAAACCCGGAAACTGTTTAGTGACCACAGTGGAAGAAGGTTTGCAAATTTTATATTTAGCACCAGTGCACAATGAATGTGATAAAACTTCTTACTAAAAAAAAATTGTTATGTTTGATTCAAAATATTACAACACCTTCAAGTACTTCTTAAAAGTGGGCAATGTGCAATTAAGGGCTGAAACACATGCTGCTATTTCAGGAGATTAGTTTCCCAGCGACAAATCGTTTAATCTTCGGGCGACTAATCTCCCCAAACTGCCTTCCCGCTGGCTAGAATGTAAATCGCCGACGGGTGGCACTTGGATCGCTTCAGCACAAGTTTCCTTGTGAGGCAAAAATGAAGCGTGTGGCCATGTCTACGAATGAAGGATTGAATCTCCCTAGTTTTCATGACTACTATATAGCTAGACAACTTAGTTACATCAACTGGTGGTTAACACAAGATTTGAGTAACCCTAATGTACCTCTACAAGCCTGTCTAGTGGGATCCCTAGAAGCCCTTAATAATTATATCCTCAGGAAACCAAGGGACTCGCCTACATTACCCCCTTGCATGGTAGCCCCTCGTGTGGCTTGGTTAGTTGCTCTGAGAACATTCAAAACGCCATCCCCTATCCTGTCCCCAAGGCTGCCTCTCTGGAGGAATTCACACCTCCAGCATTTCCTTCCATCAGAGGCCATGTTGTTCTGGGCCCAGAACAATGTCAAATACCTGGGGGACATTGTGAGTAATGGGAGGTTCATGGATATGGTTCCGTTGAGAGACAAGATGGGCGTTCCAGACCTTCCTATGTACTGTTATTTGCAGCTAAGACACATGTTTAAGGCACAATTCGGGTCTGGGGAGTTGGTATTGGGGGATCCCCCCCTTCTGGTCCAACTGAGGAAGGAGGACCCAGTTAAAATGGTTTCCCGGGTCTATGCCTGTCTGCAATCCCCCAAATCCCCCCCATTCCGCTCCTTTTTCAGTCAGTGGCAGGCTGATATCCCAAGTTTGACGGAAGAGCACTGGGAGGAAGTAACGGATAGGCTTTACCAGTTCCTTATAAGCACCAGGGACAGACTTATTCAGTACAAATTCTTAATGAGGATTTACTTGACCCCTGATAGACTTCATCAAATGGGGAGAATACCCCTTCCATTGTGCAAAAGGTGTGGAGATAATGATGGCTCTCTCTGGCATATGATATGGACGTGCCCTATAATAGTTAGATACTAGGCTAAGGTGGTAGGCTATATAGTTGATTGATACACTGCAGTTACCCCCTCTGGGGAAACCAGAAATATGCCTCCTGGGTCTGTTAGATGATATGATACCAGCCAATAACACCAGGGTCCTGGTGAGGACATTGCTATTTTATGCTAAAAAGGTAATTATACTGCATTGGATGGCCCCTACTCCTCCCAAGAAAGCGATCTGGTTTGCCTATGTTAATAAGATGCTGCCTCTAATAAAGTTGACCTACGAGGCTAGAGGGCAACCTGAAAATTTTGATAGGATATGGGGTGTCTGGATGCAGACACATATGTTAACCTTGCCATAACTGTGTTGTACATATATTGCTGCGCTTTGACTGTGTTCAGTGTGTGCAGTCACGACTGCTGCTGTAATTTTATTTTATTTGTTTTATTTTATCTGTTCCCCCTTCCCTTCCTTTCTGTATCCCCCCCCTTTTTTTTGAAAATTTCAATAAAAAGAACACCTGTTAAAAAAAAACGAAGCGTGTTTTACTGCCGACTATTTACATTCTAGCCGGCGGGAAGGCAGTTTGGGGAGATTAGTCGCCCAAAGAAGAAGCGATTTGTCGCTGGGTGACTAATCTCCCAAAATAGCAGCGTGTGTTCCTCCCTAAAATCCGAATCCACAATTAAAATTTGCTAATTGTTTTGCTCTTTGCGACTTTTATTACATTCCCCCAATAGTGTCTTAGCAAAGCCAATTACCACTATTGTCTATTTTGTAGCCATGACAAGTAGCTGTTACTAGTAGCTCTGTGTATCTTCACCCTTAGTTCTCTTGAACTTGTGTACACAGACCCTCACTGTATCTGCCATGGGTATTACGACTCCCTAAGGGACAAATGTACATAGCACCTACAGTACATGCTGCAGACTATAGTTGCCCTATAAGGTAAGATACAGATACAAAGCAGATGTACGAGGGAAAGGAGATAAAGCCATGAGACAATAAATTAAATAGTGTCAAATGCTACAGAAAGGAGAAGAAAAACAGATAGATGGCCTTTGTTTTGCTGTCAGGATCTCATTAACAATGTTTTTGTTTAGCTGACAAAAGATAGATTGGTGTAGGTCAAGAAGACTATTTTGACTATTTTAGTAGCAAATTATGTGCTTTTCCATTCTAACGTAAAGGACTAGTAACGTAAAAAATATATATATATATACTTTTATTAAACCTAGATTTTACTAGTCGAGGATTTTAGGGGGAAACAATTTTTTTTTGGAAAAAAAACCCTGAATTTTTAGAGATTTATCATACCGCAAAGTTCCTAAAAATCCAAAGCTAAAAATACTCCTTCTCAAACCTGTCGAGGTCATGTAGTAGTCAAGGACAAATGTTTCTTGACATCTGCACTGGAAAATCTGAAATTTTCAGGGTTTTCGTCAGATAATCAGAAAAAGTCGAGTTTTCTGCAGCGAAAACTCAATAAAATCGTATTTTCAGAGAGTCATTCATAGGAGTTGAATTGACGCTCTATTTTGTCATAACGTATTGTTGCTCTGAAAAATTATTGAGTTTAAATAGTAGAAGGGAGTTTGGTCGGATTTTTTTCATAAAAAAATTAGGTTAATTCAAGTTTTAGTAAATCGGCCCCTTAAAGGAGAAACAAACCCTTAATTATAAAAACCCCTACCCCCTACCCTACATAGACCCCCTCCCTGCTCCCCCCCCCAGCCTAGCTGTTCCCTTCAGTAAATGCTCCTAACTATTTACTTACCTCCCTTTGCAGATTCAGCGCAGCAGAGCTCGCAGGCAACATCGTCCGACTTCTTCTGGTGCTTCGGCAGTTTCCTCCACTTTCGGCGCATGCACAGTTGTCAAGGGCCCGAAGACTACTCCAACTGCGCATGCGCCAAAGCAGCATTAATTCCCGAAGAAGACCGAAGAGAAGAGGATGGCTGCCATGAACTCCGCTGCACTGAATCTGCAAAGAAATCTAAGTAAAGAGTTAGGGGCATTTACCGAAGTAAAACAGCTAGGCTGGGGGGAGCAGGGATTGGGGTCTATGTAGGGTAGGGGTTTTTATAATTAAGGGTTTGGTTCTCCTTTAAAGTTTGTATTTGTTTATTCACCACCTACAAAAAATGTATCTTATCGACACGCCTTATCTTTTTTGACAGCTTATCTGTAGTGCTGGGCGAATTTATTCGGCAGATGCGAATTCGCGGCGAATTTGCGCAATTCGCCACCAGCAAATAAATTCGCGGTAAAAATTAGCCGGCGTCCAAAAAATTTTTCCCGAAAAACGGGCGCCAGCGTCAAAAACGAGACGCTGCTGCCGTTTTGCGCATTTTTCGCAGTTTCACGAATTTCGCATGAAATTCGCAAATTTCTCGGCGAAGCGAAACTGCTCAAATTCGCCCATTACTACTTATCTGTTATACATTAAGGAAACGTGCCGTAGCCCATTTTCAACTTGAAAGGCTACCCCTTTGACTTCATAGCAGCTGTAGCAGTGCTTCTATAAGAAAACTCATTTGTCTAACTAGTGCAAGGTGACTGTATATTATATTTAAATGCATGCAAAACCCTTTCATTTTAAGGGGTCACTAGTAGTTTAATTATTATAATTATTATTATAACTAATAAAATGTTATTGGCTTGGTGTATGTGCGTTGTTGTCTCCAAGGATTATTCAGTAAGGATATCCATACTTATATCTGTATGGGTTTGTGGATATAATTCATTGCTGAATCTTATTTTAGTTGAACTTATTTTTGAACCCCTGCTTATGATAATGGATAATGGACGCTGTGGATTGGATTGTAAAATATATCAGTTTAAAAAAATCAGTTCCCCATAAAATGATCAAACTGTGGCAGAAACTATATGAGAATGTAATTCAACTGTTGAAAGAATATCACTGAATACACACAGCATGTCTCATATACTGAGAACTGTGACCTCCGCTTCTGGTTATCAAAATGTGTGTTTTTTTCAATGCCAAGAGAGTAATTTCCAGGAATTCTGTGACATCACAAATCCTACTGGTTGTATAAATGTTAAAGAAATCAACTGACCTGCTTTTGTGTGGCATTCGGTGATGCTGATGCCTCCATTATTTTCTTTTAAAGCCATTCAATACAATGACTCCTGCCCAATGGCACAATTTGTACATGCAATGTCTGCATCACAGATCAATGGTTTCCATATTTTTTTCATCCTTTTAGATGAACGCATATACTGTATACAGACATTCTGCCCCCAACATAAAAATCAACATCTTTGTAAAACTATAGTATTATATTTATACATATATAACAATAACAATGCTGGGATATTACATTTCTAGGGAATGAAATGGTTTGTCTGTTTCCACCCCTGCTGTGTAATTTCAAATGAAAAATCTCTACCTGGCTTAAAAAAGATATTTATAAGGGGAGATGTTAAATGATTTAGTACAAACCCCCATAACAAGTATCAGCTTTACACGTGGAGGCTGAATTTTAGTACTGTACTGAATGACTGAATTACTATAGTCTCTCTATACAAGGTAAAATGAGAAAATATAATATATCTTTATGGCACCTATTGACCGGCACCAAGCTCTACTCCTGTAGGTAAAACTAAGTATGGTACTGTTAACCAATGTCTATTCTTTGTTCCTTGCATAATTTAGAGGCTGATATATGAAATAACTGAATAAGGGAATCCAGATGGATTTAACAAAGCTTTTTCTGTCACATACATTTTCCTGACAGTAAAGAAAGTTTTTAATGATTTGACCTTTGTATCAAAGGAGGAACTTGTGCCAATTCATCTGTGTTTGACTGCTCTGAGCATACGACATTCTATGTTCTATTGGGAGATAAGTAGCACAGGAGTGGGGAACCAGGGAGATGAGTATCATTCAAATGGACTCTGTAATGTTTTTGGTATCATTATTTCTCAAAAAAAATCATCAAGGGTTGATAAATGAACCCCTGGGTTCACAAGTGACACCTTCTATTGTTATCCTACCTCCCTACAATTGGAAGGAAGTGGTTTTATCTAGATTATATAGAAATCTAAAAATCATTTTATTACATGTGTACTATAGACAAATGTATGCAGGTATGGGACCAATTATCCAGAATGCACCTGGGTTTTTCCAGATAAGGGATCTTTCTGTAATTTGGATCTTCATACAATGTTTTATCAACCATTTTAGTGGTTTTAGAGGTTTTTGGACTAAACTTACTTTCTCTAAAACTATGAATGTCATGAAATGTATTTAAAGAGCCAAATAATAAACGTCGGAACGGAAAATAACACTGAAGGTTCCGGAAAAAAATAAGAATACCTCTAAAAGAATTAAGTTTTTCAGACAATTCCTAGCAAAAAAAATCTCAAAACCTTTTTAATCAGAATTAATTAAAAACGATCCAATAGGATCAGCACAGCTCCCATTGACTTCTATATGGCCTCTGCAACTTTTACCTGGCAAAGTTTTGTATTAGAGTTCTTGTGGCTTTTATCAAAGGTCCAGTTGTTTTTCCCTGAAATATTCACGTTTTTGAGGGTATTTTCAGTAAAAAACTCACATTTTTCAGCATAGAAAGACACACATTTTTCAGATTTATTAAAAATTATAATTTAAAAGCTCAAACCAGAAAATACTCCAGCTAAAACCTGTCGTGGTCATGTAGAAGTCAATGGCAGAGGTCCCTTGAACCATTTGAAGAGGTTTTTAGCCTTCATGAATCATGATTTTAGGGGTTTTTTTTCCAAGCTAATTCCTCCTAACTGATTCATTCAAGTTTTTTACATTTGAGTTTTTTTTTTAAATAAGCAAATATTCGAGTTGTGAGTTTATTCGAGGCAGAAAACCTCACAAACTCGACCTTTGATAAATAACCCCCCTTTTTTTTGGAAAAACTTCGATCTGATTGATTGAGCTCTTACTTTTATTTGTATGATTCAAATGCGAACGAAAACAGCCTATTCACCCGGAAAAAAAATTAATCTTTTGGTCTTTTAATCGGTTGGTCTTTTTTATTCAAATTTCAAGTTTTTTTAATTCGAAATTCGACCCTTGATAAATTATACAGTATTTTAGTTCGGATCAAGTACAAGGTACTGTTTTATTATTACGGAGAAAAAGGAAATCATTTAAAAAAAATTTGGATAATTTGGATAAAACGGAGTCCATTAAAAACGACCTTTCCGTAATTCTGAGCTTTCTGCATAATGGGTTTCCGGATAACGGATCCCATACTTTCTTAAGAAGGTGTATCATTTAAACGACTGGGTATATAAGGGGTTGCAGTGAATCCCAAAATAGCAAAGCTTATGTCAGCATTTCAATATTAATCTACTATTATTGCCGTTGGGGAGAGAGTGCCCTGAATATTCCATACTGCTTTACAGATATTCTCCTGCACAGATAGGCAGTATATGAACACATATGAATGCAGAGTGGTTTAGAGTCAAGGGTGCTATTATACTCACACTCATTAAATTGATATTCTGCTTAAAAATAAATAACCATGCAGAAAATCTATTATAGGATTCATTTTAAAATGCAGGAATGTACATTATGTTTTTTTATGTGGTAAACTGTTCAGTGATAAAAAGGTTATTTGAAGAGTTATTGTGGTTGTACTCCTAAGTCAAAGCATAAAGTTGGCATATGAAATAAACAATTGTGGCCAGCTGCCACAGACCACAAATGAAAGTGGTTTTAATGAGTACATATTTGTAACAAGCTGACTGTGCCAGCAAGCTCAGGTTCATCAGGGTGATAATGATTCAGGTCTAGCTTTTGTTTCCTCTTCACTGTTTTAGGAAAGCTGCTATAATAGAGCACTGTGTGGAGAAACCTGCATGATTATGAGGCTGACCTGTGGGTAGTTGGCATGAATACAATGTGACAAGCTCCTTTTTCCCTGCTTTTTGCTTTTAGGAAGACAACTCTTGCACACTGAAATCTTCTAAGTCTCAGAGAACTTCATGATGCTGTGGCAACCTAATTTCCTTGGTGTCCTTTGTGACCTTATGATGCTAATCTATCAACTCTTTCCTTTTTTTATTATTAGGTTTCAGCTATTGGACTGGCTGAAATAAAAGGTGAGAATATTGTTTTTCGCAAGGGATCAGAGTAAGCTTGTCTCAACTATAGTTTATATAAATTAGTTGCCGTGTAGCAGCTTCATTTATGCTTTGCTGAAAAATTTTGCGAAATTGATGAAAAATTTGCGAAATGGAGAAAAATTCACTAAACACATTTATTTGTAGCAACATATATCAACGTGTATGGACGACAACTTTTTTTGTAGCACAATATATTAGAGCAGTGATCCCCAACCAGTAGCTCGTGAGTAACATGTTGCTCATCAACCCCTTAGATATTGCTCCCAGTGACCTCAAAGCAGGAGCTTATTTTTGAATTCCTGGCTAGAAGGCAATTTTGGTTGCATAAGAACCAGATGTATTGGCAATCAGAGCCTCCTGTAGGCTACAAGTCCATGTAGAGGCTACCAAACAGCCAAGCACAGCCCTTTCTTGGCATCCCCATAGACTTTTTCATGCTTGTGTTGCTCTTCAAGTCTTTTTACATTTAAATGTGGCTCACAAGTAAAAAAAAAGTTGGGGACCCCTGTATGTGTAGGGCGACTTTTTTTCTCATGTCAATTGCATTAAAGTCAATGGGCATTTTTTGTCAAGTTTTTACTTGCTCCAAATGCATTGAAGTGAATGGGCTGTTTTTCTTGGCAAATAATTTTCTCTGTGAATTTTATCACAGTTTGGTGAAAAAATCCACCGATGGTAAAATGCTGAATTTCAACATGAATGTCAAAATCATTTTGCTTATCACTATTGCTGTGTAACAATGGGGCAGGAGATATGGACAATGCAGGCTGCATCTACAGGCAGAAGGTGTGTGATATCTACGTGCCTCCATCTTGAATGGAGCATTCCATTGAAGTTGCATTATGTAGGTCTCCGAACTGGAGCACAGAGGTCTGTGGATATTTACAGTATATGCACCTGGATTTGTCGCCAGGCGACTAATCCCCCCCAATCTGACCGTTTGTCTCTGCCCTAAAGGTCATTACTTTTTTTTACATAATATTTATGTTTTTGAATAAAACTGTAGGATTTTATAAAGATGCACCACTGCAAGTTTTTGTATTTCACAAGGTTACTAACTCCCACTATGCTTAAGATTAAGACCTTATTTATAGAGAGAAGAGAGAATATATAACAATAAATAAAAAGCTAATTTTAATAATTAAGTTGACTTTCTTGCTACAAGAAAGAGATGTAGATATTACCTTGTTGTTATTTGACTGCTGTTTTTAAAAGGAGGGATTTCTTTCAAAAGTTCATAGCGCTAATAAAAAGCCTTCAAAATCTCCATGTTATGAAATCGCCGCACACAAAGACCTCCTGTTTCACTAACACTCGTTTGCATGAAGTATGAAAAGGACTGTTAATATCAGCTACCGCAGCACTTACAGCGGTCTGAGATCCAGAAAATCACAGTACTTTGCTTGTTCTCTTGGGCAAATGTGCAACACTTCAGAAATGCTATCCGCAACATTATGAATTCAGAATTAAATCTCTTCTTCCCCCTCCAATAAAAGCAGAAGAAACATGGAAAAATGGAAAGCATAACCGCTATTAATTTAATGGCCTTTAATGTTAAGCCATCTGTCTCTGATTAACCAGAAAATATTGCGTGAGCATATGGTGCAAATTATAGATAAATATTTAAATTGAAATACATTTTTAAATTCAGCAATGCGAACCGTAGCAACGGCTTTCCAACCTCTACAACATTGAATTATTAAACCAGGTCATTTGGTCTCCGTGAGAAATAAAAACCTGAAGGGTGACTGTATGGAAGCAACGGAAGACTATGTTTTAAAATGATGGTATCAATATTTTAGGTTTATGAATAAATTATTTTAATAAAGTGGCACAAAATTAAAATTTGATAAGAATAAAATGAAGGCTGATCAGATCAACGAATATTAAAGAATTGCCTGGGTGTTTACGCTATCAGTCTGAACATTTCACACTCCATAGAGGGGGTTCACTTATTTAAAAAGGTTCCTTTTTATTAAGAGGTGAATGTAGATTTTTTTTTCTATTGCTCTTTCTTAGTCAATATATTGGGGCATATCTTTTATGTAGCATAAAATCAAATACTTCACTGTTCAGGATTCCTTTGGATACAATGAATACACAGTACTTATGCTGCCATGCCCCACTTTCATTCCAGATATCTACTATTCACCCCCAATTCTACCAATACTCAGGTACAGGTATGAGACCTTTTATCCAGAATGCTCGGGACCTGGTTTTTTTTCCAGATAATGGATCTATCCATAATTTGGAAAGATCTTACTTCATACCTTAATTCTACTAGAAAATAATTTAAACATAAAATAAACCCAATAGGCTGGTTTTGCCTCCAATAAGGATTAATTATATCTCAGTTTGGATCAAGTACAAGGTACTGTTTTATTAATACAGAGAAAAAGGGAATCGTTTTTCAAAATTTGGATTATTTGATTAAAATGGAGTATATGGGAGACAGCCTTTCTGTTTTTCCGAACTTTATGTATAATGGATAACAGATCCCATACCTGTACATGACATTTAAAGGGATTCTGTCATGATTTTTGTGGTGTTGTTTTTATTTCTAAATTACACTGTTTACACTGCAAATAATTCACTCATTTAACATATACAATTATATTCCTAAACCAACAGGTATATTTTTTTACTTGTAATATTGATGTATAGGCGGCTATCTCAGGTCATTGTGCCTGAGCATGTGCTTTCAGAAAGAGCCAGTGCTTTATGATGGAACTGCTTTCATATAAGCTATTGTCTCTCCTACTTTATGTTACTGAACCAGTCGCAGTGGGACTTGGATTTTTACTATTGATTGCTATTCTCTTATATACCAGGGAGCTCTTATCTTGTTACATTCCCATTGTTCTGCTGATGGGCTGCTGGGAAGTAAGGGAGGGGGTGATATTAATCCAACTTGCAGCGCAGCAGTAAAGAGTGACTGAAGTTTATCACAGCACAAGTCACATGACTGGGGACACCTGGGAAAAAGACAGCTTCATGTCAGATTTCAAAATGAAATATAAAAACTCAGCTTGTTCTTGAACAGCAGATTTCAGTGCAGAATTTTGCTGGAGCAGCACTATTAACTAATGCATTTTGAAAAAAAATCATGTTTCCCTGTGACAAATTCCCTTTAAACAGCAGCTTAAAGCATACCCCATGACTCTTTACCTATTTTGAGAACACTATGTGCCGTTTACATGCTCAATACTAGTGTAGCTGACTCTTGCAATTACTGATTTAACTTGCATAGCTGAAACTGGCTGAAGACTACGAGTTTCCTTATCCACCTCCTTAGCTATACTATTGTGATATAACCCTGAACAATACGGTACTAAGGCATGAGTAAGCAGTTAGTGGGACAAGGGAAGCCTGGGACGTCATATGGTGGCTGAGGGTGCATGACAGCGGTGGGACAAAGCTGCCAGGCAGGGGGTTATTAGTTTGGGCTTAGTTAAGTAGTGGGGGTGAAGTTTAGCTAATTTGTTAGGGAGGGCATCCATTTTGGGAAGAGAAAAGGAGTATCACCCTCCCCCCTTGGTTTACCCTTTGTGCTAGTTGTCACAATTGTGGCCTGGGTTAGTGGGATACAGGTTAAGTCGACGTGGAATGGTGAGTATTTGGGGTTGAAGCTGAGCTTTGAGGGGATAGCCTGTTGTCATAGCTGGGCGGCGGGTCCCTCACAATGGGGAGAGTTGGTTGATAAGGTGGATTTTACCAAGTTGGATAATGGGACTTGGTTGGTGGTGTTCCTCTGTAAGAGTGTTGGTCTCTGGGAGGGTATGTTACATTCATCCAAGCATACTATCCAACTGGAAGGCACAAGCAGCTGGTGGCTGGTACGATTGCATGCACCTAATTGGTTCCATTGCCAGGGATCTTGCATAGCACTGTTGATGTTTTTATGGTTATAATGTTGTTAATATGGAAATGTTATTTATAGATCTATGTTACTTATTGTTAACGCTTATGCATTTGTGCAATAAAGCTGTGGCCTAAAAGATTCCAACAGAAAAGTGAATGGTAAGAGTGGGTTATTTCTAGGCCAGTTTGGGGAAAAAAGAAGGCAGGTATTTGCCTCTGCCCATCTCATGCAGTATTTATAAATATTATAATTATATTTATAGTTACTCAAAACTTGGTATAAAATTAAGCCTACATTAATAAAGGTGCAGAGGTTAAAAGACAGCCATGTTTACATTTGGCCATACACCCACCATATGTATGCCATTGTTTTCTACTACAGTGGAACTTGCAGTCAATTAAAATCCACTGAAATCAATGGGAACAAAAAGGCACATGTGCTGGTTTATAGTTGGTTTATTATAGTTTATTATTGTAACTTTTATGATAGTTATTTACTATAGTTTTACATTTTTTAACATATTTTTAAACACTTTAGTGCTATTTATTGAATACATTAATTTCCTCTCACAAGACCCGTGCAGGGATAATATAATAATTAGTGCCAAATATGCTCCTGGACTAGTAACTCAAAGCAAACAACTTGCAGTTAGTATTCTCTGGTCAGCTGCTTCAAAACAAACATTTGGTTGGTTGCTATAAGTAACTAGACCTAAGCAAACCTTTGGAAATACTCTCCCTCCAGAGAAAGTAGAATTTGATGGCGATATGATATAATATCTTTAACCTCTGTACTGTTTGTGTTTTTAGGATACAAAATGTTTTTTTCTCTCCAAATGGATATTTTGATTAATTAAATTACAGATAATAATTTTTGAAAAATTAGGTTATGTGATAGAATTGGGGTGAAAAAAATGGACGGATGCTATGTGATTCACATGAGCATGGCCTGTTAGAAATGAGAACTGTGCCAATTCCACTTCTGCAAACACAGCACCTTGCTTGCGTATTGTGTGTTGTATATTACCCCACTTTATTAAATATTTAGCATTTTCTAACCATTTCTTAATCTGTTAATATGCTCTACCTTAATTTTCTCTTTTTGCTTCCCCTATTTTCTTATTCTCTCATGCTATCTATAAATCGCTCTAATGCCTCCACCTTCTCCAGCTGTACAACACTTCTTTATCTTTTTTCTACTCATCTTTTCTCATCTTTAATCTTCTAGATTTTTGTATATGCTCTTTTTATTTGCATGTAGACGTGGGGAGTAGTAAAGAAATCTCCAGTATTAAAATAAAAAAAGTTCCAGGAATCAAATCTCTTGCCTGAAGCCACAGATCTCTAACTGAACTAGCATTTTGTGCAACCTGCAAAAAAAAAAATCACTGAATGCAAAGCAGCCACCAAAGCCAGGTATTGCTTAGTAGTGCACTTGATCGAGTTTGCTCTAATCCAACACAAATTATTCTACACACTTGAAATCAATGATACACTTATTTTCAGTGAGTGCTATTTTACACTTTATTACTGGCAAATACACCCCTGATATATGTCACACGTTTATGTAAAGATTCAAAAAAAATTTCCTCTAGGAAAATTGTTGCTCTTAAACCTTCTGTAGACAGTTGATACAGAGCCGTACTAGATATCTACTGTATATATATATATATATATATATATACACACACACACACACACAAAAGGTCCTCTGCACTCAACCCATTATCAATATATTTAGGACATTGAGATGTTGTATGCCTTAAGATACTAATAAATGCCCTCCCCTTTAAACAAAACAGGGATTGTTTGTCCATATATTGCAAAATATATAAGTTGGCCAACTACGTCAAAGTCATCCCTGGTATGACCAGTCCTCTCAAGGGTGGGAGCTACAACATGTGAAAATTCTCATTCATCCAGGTCATGGTATATCTATAGAAATAAGTCATATCAACTGGACATGCTGTGTTTTTTTCCTTGAAGACGTTTCACCAGTCATCCAACTGGCTTTCTCAATTCAGAATAACTTGTAAATCTTCCTTCGAGAATAGATATCCTCTAGAATGTTTCTCCAACTAGGTTTCCTAACACATCAAAGCTCCAATCATGCTAATACAATCAACACTTAACTTAATGACATCATTGTGGATTATGATAAACAGATTATGCTGATAGGAGCAACATTCCAGAGGATATATAATCTTGAAGGAAGATTTACAAGTTATTCTGAATTGAGAAAGACCGGTGAAATGTCTTCAAGGAAAAAAAACACAGCAAGTCCAGTTGATTTGACTTATTTCTATAGATACACTGCTCCAGTATAAACTACAACAAACAAGGGAAAGTTGTGCTCACCACTAATTTTATATATACAGTAATGAAGCAATATTTCTGCCAGCAGCTCTAGGGTTACTCCTGTCAGGCAAGCATGTGCATGGGTTTCCAATTAACCTAACTGCTGGGTTTTAAAAAGTTTTTTTTTGCCTGTGAGAGGCGATGGGAGCTCCTCAGAGAGACTTCTCTGCTAGAAGCCACAGTGTACTGAACAGGTGAACATCTTTGGTGTGTTTGTACGTCAGGGTCAGGATAGTTGACTGGCGTGTTAGAAAGGAAAACTGTGTGTTAGCCTCCGGACAGGAGTAGGATTTTATTTTGTGTCTTCTTTTGTTTTGTGTAAGCCATAAAAAGAGCATCCTGTTGTTTGAAATCCAAACTGCAATTAAAGGCAAAGCTGCACCTGCTGTTGCAAGTCCTTCACTGCCAATCGGTCATATACCTGTATAATATACAACAGGATGCTTGCTCTTATTTAGTTTTTTTAAGAAATAGCTTATACACAACCTGATAATGATCCAAAGAGAGAGAAAATTTGATTAAAGGGAATCTGTCGTCATTTTAAACTTTTTTTTTTTTTTGCATTTTTATAAAAAACACACATCCGTAAACACTGTCTGGCAAATAAAATGTTAATCCACAAATCCATGCATAAGTTATTTTAGTTTGTATTTTGTCATGGGGGCTTCCATTTTTGCTCATTACACATTCATCCTGTGCTGCTCTAACAGCAGGCACAGCATTACCTGTGTGCTTGGAGGCAGCCACTCTGTAATGAAAAGCCAGGTCGCACCACGACATGAGAATCTAGCTGTACACTCCCCCTCCCCTCTCTGCCCGTGTGTGATGTTTGGAGGAGAGAGGTCACATGGTTTGCAGGGAAGCAATTACTTTCACTTTCCTACGTCCTGCTCTACAGCTGCACTAGCAGCCCCTCCTCCCACAGACACTATCAAAGCTCCTGCCATTCAGTAAGTTTGTTCTCTGTATTCCTTTGGAGGGGGGAGCTTTCTCTCCTTGCTGCCTTCCTAGTTTGTTTTACTGGTGGTAAAGGAGCTGTGAGTTCCCTCTGCTATCCACCTCACACAGACCTTGCTCCTTTCCTGCCTGCAATACTTCTTTTTTCATTAACTACTTACTGTCTCCTTTCTCCTGAGCTATTTTAACCCTTCCTAGACTTCCTCCTAAGTTTTCCTGGTTTTCAAGTATGTCCTTATTTTATCCTTTTTTCTATTCCCTGTCATCAGTCCTGGGAGTGTACTCCTGTGTTTCATTTTTGTGTAAACAAATTTAAATAAACTATCTATATAAAATATTTTTTCCAGTGCCCAAAATGAATTGTGTGTGTATATATATATATATATATATATATATATATTTATTTTTTATACGTAAGTGGGGGCAGTGATCACAGGACTATCTTATTTCAGTCCTTCTGAAGTGGTGTCAGTGGGAGCTTATCTTGATTCCTGCCTATTGTTCAATTGACAGGCTCAGCAGACAAGGCTCTATTTACATTACAGCAGCTTGTAGGAGGGAGGGGTAATGACATCACTCCAACTTGCAGTGCAGCAGTAAAGTGTGACTGAAGTTTATCAGAGCACAAGTCACATGACCTGAGGGCAGCTGGGAAATGTCAAAATGTCTAGCCCCATAGCAAATTTTAAAATTAGATATAAAAAATCCATTTCTTGTTTTGAAAAACAGATTTCAATGTAGGATTCTGCTGTACTAGCACTATTAACTGATACATTTTGTAAAAAACATTTTTTTCCACGACAGTATCCCTTTAATTTACCAATGACTACATGGTGACATTTATCTTCAATAAATATCACCATACTACAACATAGTTCAATTTCAATCATATATGTTACTGGTTTTGAGCAATACAAACACTGCCAAGGACGAAACAAGTCATAGTAAGGGGGAACATTCTAGTAATCTGGTAAACAAACTGTGCAAAGTGAAGATAAATGAAAAATTTAAATGGACATGAAAAGTAGAGGCTTAATGGGTAAAACCTTTGTTTACTTACTTATGATTACTTATAACAACCTGTATACAAAAGGAACTTTCCTCAACCTAAACTACTGCCATTTTGCTTAGAGTTTACAAGTTATTTTACATCACCTGAACCCATAATCTGTGTAGCTCAGCCCCCCATCCCAATGCCCCTCTGTACTCACAAATTGTTCTATCCTATTGAGAACCCCACTGTGCCCATGGGAGACCCATGTATTTAGTGGCTGGTTTGTTCTGCTTACCACTGTTAAGTTGTAACACTGTGCAAAACCATGAAAAAAATGAAGTATGGCAGGAAAATTCTTGGAACAGGCAGAAAACTTGGGGAAGCTCAAAAGGGATAATAATGTACTTATAGTGGCATTTAGGAAATGAACCTAATGAAATACACAAAACAGTTGAGTTATGAGGTTTCTTACAAATATGGAAGAAAACTGGAGTTTTGCAAATCAACTGCAACCCCTGTGACTTTACAGGACATTTAATAGCAAGGAGATATTGATCCCCACAAGCCCAAGAGTAGATTTAATATGCAATTAATGAGTCTGTTTGATATTTAGATGATTTGGCAAAATCTCATATATCCAGCAGTGGGATTAAACTTTAACGTTGCTGGATCAAGGGCAAAATGAAGGAAGAAATTAGATTTGGCATATTCTCAGTGTTTTTAAGCGTGCCATACCATGTAAAGAATTGACTTGAATTACTATCATCCTGCCATCTGGAGATCATCCTTCTTTACTATGAACCTAATGCATGTTGGGTCCATTACAGCACATTTGCATACATCCTTCATTAATATGCTTCCTCGTCGTCTTAAATAGATCATTTGTTTCCCTTATTGCTCCCAGCTAGCAAATGTTTGCAAAGAAAATCTCTGTGCAGCTTAGTTCAACAGAACTTGTTTTTAGCTCCGAATGAAACATTACAGCAAAATGTCCAGACTCCTTGATGAATTAAATTATATATTTGTGCTTCTTGGGATGTGCTATTTGCAGATGTAAAAATATCAATGGGACCTTTCAACTTTGTCTCCTGCTGCTACACATTCTCCAGTGTACCGCAAAGTATAACAATAAGAAACTGTGATGAATCAGACTTAAGCATTAGCTCTTAAAGCAATTAACTGCCTTTCCCAGCTGGAGTGTATTATGCAAGTTCTTGATTTGCAAATCCATTCTGCCAGCAGTCAAGAGGAAACTCATATTGTGGTGAACTGAATTATGGTGTCTAATAGGTGAAAAGGGCTGCCATTAAAACTGCATATATACGTTACACAAAGCAAAGGAGCGTGCAGCCATATGCTACAGCATACAGTAACACCCAACATAAAGCCATAACCTAAATACACTGAATGCTTTTTTAGCATTGCCCAGTAGGATATTGTATAGGTTGGCTACAAGAACTGGGGGCACATTTCACTAATCTAATAGTCCCTTAAGGATAAAAGAGCATGCCGCTCAAGGTGGGGCAGAAGTCCAATAGTTATATTTGCTCATATTTATTTATGCTTTCGATAATACATATTAATAACAGCTCAGAAAACCCTACGAAGTAAAATTAGAATATATTTACAAATGAATGTAACACTTTTTGGAAAAACGTTTCCTTGTCTAGACTAAGGATTTATTGAGAGATGCTGCTATCACAATTAGACTATCAGGGAGACTCTATCATAGAGATAGTCTCCATTCACAATAACCAGCCCCAAAACTCAGTAATTTGTATAAGGGCTGTTAGTCATTTAGTGACTATATTGGAGAAAAGGCATAAATAAGGTTATATAGTACTGTTCATTGTATTGGTACAGTGAACCCCAGAATATGATAAAGTAATCCACAAAATAAATTCATACAGTGACCCACATTGCACAATGATAAATGATACAGCAACCAAGCAAGGGTACAATAACTCCAGCCACCAACAGTGACACCTAGAATAAAATTGATTGCCTTCAGCACTAAATCTCATAGTGAGCCAAAGAATTCACTTACCTTCCCATTTGAGCAGGTACAGAAAAGGCAGGTTCTTCCCTTCAAGCAGTGGTCCCCAACCTGTGGTTTGTAACATGATGCTCACCAACCCCTTGGATGTTGTTCCCAGTGGCCTCAACGCAGGTTTATATTTCAATTCCTGGCTAGGAGGAAAGTTTTGGTACCAAACATATGCTTTATTTGGCATCCCCAGGGACTTTATTCATGCTTCTGTTGCTCCTCAACTCTTTTTACGTTTGAATTTGGCTCACGGGTAAAAAGGATTGGGGACCCCTGCTTTTAAGCCACGCTCTACAGGCTACTAAATTATAGTTCTTTTCCAATGGGATGAGTTGTACCCTAATTGGAAAAAAATGACAGTAGGACTCAGATGCGGGCATCTAGCACCTAGTAGCGAGCAGAGTAGACTCTTAGGCATAAGGTTACTGCAGAGTTACCCCTTAAGACTCCCCTGGGTTTTTATATAATTAAATAATGTTCTCAGTTGATATTTGTTCATAAAACTGATATGTAAAAATGTGCTTCAGTGCTACTAACCTAATTATTTTTATCAGCCATAGAAGAAACAGTTTTCTCAGTCACTCCGTCTACTGAGCGCTATGTCATTTAACATGTTGTTTAATATTCTTACAGCCACCAGACAATTAAATTATGGCTGATTTACAGTCAATCTTTTTCATGTCCTTTAAAGTTCTGGTCCATGGTTTTTCTTTTACCTGAACACAATGTATAAAGAGATATAATCTATATCTGCACACACTATGTACGAGTGGGTGAATGAAGATAGCATAAAATCTATTTCATTTACCTTACATGTATTCTGCACAGCAAACCCAACGACTTACCCTCCGAGCTTGTAACCATGACAATTCAGCTAGGTGACTACTTCAGGAAGATTCTTTTTTTAGGCTCTTGTAAGTAAGAAACACTTGCTATAAACTGCAAAGCAATAGCACATTTCATTGCTCCGGTGGTTTTAAAATCAAATTGTAAACCCAGACACAGCCACATTCTTTCAATGCCATATATCATTTCTACAAGATTTCCAAGCTATCCAGGCCCTCTAGCTATTGTTGGACTACAACTCCACCCCATCCCGTCAGTCCAGAACCCAAAGGAAAAAATTCTGGTAGATGGACATCCGTGATTACATTAACTGAATGTCTAGAAATCAAACTAGTGCTGCAGTAAACATCCAGTTAACTATACAACTGCTTGGGTATAAATAAGCAATATTTCCTCTCTGTGTAATCTCTATAAATAACATTAGAGTATTAGATATTGTTAAGAACTAATATATCAAATAATATATCAAACAAAAACAAGACTGTTTAAAACAAATTTTATGTATAAGTTCTGAATAAAAAAGCCTTTATTGGTGTGTGTGCATTACAGCAACGTTTCAGGCCATGCAGCCTTTTATCAAGCTGATAAGATGTCAGAGCATTGCATATACTCTTTCATAATGACCCCAAAATGCAGAGGATATAATGCATAAATGTACAATAGTGTTAGAATCGTTTGGGAGCATACATTCCTTCCTTAATTATCCTCCCATTTTTAGTCACCCCTAATCCGGTTGAAGGAATTAATAGGAGCTTCCACAAACCCCAGATTTTTATTCAATCGTTTGATCAAAGTATTTACAGTAAATCCTTCAAAGTCGAAAGGATTTTACTTTGAGGGTCAAATTCGAGGGTTTTTTAACCTTCGAAATTCGACCCTTAGTAAATCTGCCCCCCAAGTGTCCCATTTTGTAAGACTTCAATTGTTATTATTTTTTGTTGTTACATTTGTATTTAACCTGCAGATGCTTTGAGACATTTAAGATCTCAGATACTCTGTAATTGGTGACTTATTTAATGTTTACATGATTTTCTAGTACAGGTATGGGATCCGTTATCCAGAAATCCGTTATACAGAAAGCTCAGAATTACGGAAAGGCTGTCTCCCATAGACTCCATTATAATTAAATAATCCAAATTTTAAAAAATTATTCCCTTTTTCTCTGTAATAATAAAGCAGTACGTTGTACTTGATCCAAACTAAGATATACTTAATCCTTATTGGAAGCAAAATCAGCCTATTGGGTTTATTTAACATTTACATGATTTTCTAGTAGACTTAAGATAAGAATATCCAAATTATGGATAGATCCCTTATCCAGAAAACCCCAGGTACCAAGCATTCTGGATTACAGGTCTCATACCTGTAGATGAAGATCCAAATTACAGAAATATCCATTATATGGAAAACCTTAGGTCCCACTCCCAAGCATTCTGGATAACAGATCCCATACCTGTATCAGTTTTTACCAATATTGCTTTCCTCCACCTGTCAAGATCCTGCTATATAACACAATCTACCAACCAACATGTTGTTTTCTTTTCCCCAAATTTGTGACGTTTCTGGCAGCCAGACTTATCAGACTGTGAGAATCCCCTAAATCTGCCCTTTTAATGAACAAAGAAATGTAATTTTCTGCTTTTGTCTCTCCAAGAGAACCCTTATCACATTTTAGCTCTAATTACTGTCTTATCGCTATTTAGTGACTTGTATACAGCCTAATTCTCAATTTATTAATTCCCAGCTTGATTTCTTGCAATCAGACTTTTGCCCTCTATACCTCGCTGTCATTTAAATTGTAAACTTACCAACCTGCTTTCATTCAGAAAAGATGGGCTTTCAGATTCAAATCCAAGATAACTGCCACTACATTTCACTGATCAATTTTATTTGTTCTCCATTCATAGAATTATCCAATGAAGTGTGGTTGGTTCTCAAGATAGCCAATGTATCTACATTGGCTATCTTGAGAACCAACCACACTTGCTTGAAAGCGAAAACTTCCCACAATGTCCAAAATAGTCTTAAATATACTTTGCACCCTGATCTATAAGTTGTAGCAATGCAGACATTTAGGCTGTATGGTCACAGGAAACCAATTCTGAGAAAGGACTGGATGGCCGCAATTTACAGAATTCTAATCTCTATAACAGTTGTAATCGTTTATAATGAAACTGGCATAGGAATGTTTTAGGGTCCTTACACTGTAAGCTTTATTGGGTCAGGGTTTGGGTCAATAGTAAACACTGTAAAGCAGGAGTGCCCATACTTTACTAATGTGAGGTCTACTTTTTGTGATGTTGTCCCATTATGATCTACATCCATAAAAGCATTGTTAGCATTCTGTTCCATGGAAAATATTACTTAAATATTGATTTATGGGAAAACGAGTATTATTATATTTAACAAGCAACTATTTCTTATTTTACCTTAACATAATAATCTGATTGAAAAAAATGAAACAGGAGGGTGTTTTAGACAAGCTGTTTGTTGACAGTGTCTTGAGATCTACTGATCACCAGCTAAAGGTCTACCGGTAGATCCCAATCCACCTTTTGGGCACCCCTGATCTACATTCATAAAAACATTGTTAGCGTTTTGTTCTATTGAAAATATTGCTTAAATATATTGATTAATGAGCAAAAGCACATTGCTATATTCAACAAACAACAATTTTATTATGTAATCTTCATAAATAAACTGTAATAAATATCTTAATGAAAGGAATTAAACAGGAGGGTAATTTAGTTGAGCTGTTTGTTGACAGTGTCTTGAGATCTACTGATTACCAGCTAATAGTCTACTCCCGATCTACCTTTTGGGCACCCCTGCTGTAAATGAATGTATAATATAAATATAGTATTATTACATCCGCAAAGAATATATACAAGGCCTGCACATGGCTTGTACAAATGCAAAATAAATGGAGATTTTGCTCCACAAAAGAAATTTAGCACGTGGCTTCCATTAGTAGAAACATTTAAAAATATATATTAAAAAGAAAAAGCCATTCTATTGTACTTTCAGATTATTCAGGAGGTCACTGGCATTTAAATAAGTTGCAGTTGGCCTTCACATTAGGTTGTCATTATGAATTGTAAAACATAAATACTGCATTTTTCTACAAGCCTGATATTTTATTTTTTTGTAGAACACCATCCTGTAAGTTCCGTAACTGCAGTACACATACATTAAATACATGGGCCCTATCTTCATATAGCTTGGCCATTAGTAAGCACCACCTTTCAGCAGACCTTAGCTTCTCTGGAGGTTATTACTTATTATGGCCATTTATCAAGGACTATACAGTTGGTTTTTCCACTCTCTAATAACTAAGAAACAAGTTGCAAATCAGATAAATATGGCAGTAAAAGCTTTCCCACTGCTGAAGATAGTATTTTTCAGTAACCTGCCACAACGGTTGTGCTGGCTGCAAAGTGAGCCTCTGCACTTCATAAATGTATAAATGTGTCCCTAGCACAAGAAAAGATCAATAAATGTCCTCCCGTTGTGTCATGCGGCCTATGCAAATTGAAATAAAAAGAAAGTCATTTATATTAGCCTGCAGGCAATTACTAAACATAAGCAATTATTTGTGGGGTTCTTTCGAAGAATTGTACTTATGGTTTCAGAGAGAAGTTTGGAATATATAAAGCTAAGTCTAATTAACAAGCATATTTAAAAAAGCAACTGAGAATTCTATTGTTACATTAAATTAAGTTATAGCTGGTAGTACATTTTATTTATTCATTTGGTGGGGAGGCAATATTCAGGTCTTGAAGATTGTGAGGCTTGTAACGTGCACAATGGCACTATATACAGCAAGTTGGAGAGGAAATATGTTTACATTCCATTACATATAGGCTGACTAACGATAATGCAGCCACAGAGGAAAATATATACTGTATATCTACTATGCGATCCAAGTGGACATTATTCAGAGGCACTTGATAAAATACTTTGGCAAAACCCTTCCAGATTTTCAAAGTGAGCTAAAGTCCCCGGTCTAAAATGGAATACAATTAGTCATCTTAGTGTAACACAGAATAAAAAGTAAAACCATTTTCTGGGATATCCAGTGGGACAATATTTTTTATGAAGAATTGTTGTTAGTGATGGGAGCGAATTTGTCCCGTTTTGCATCACCGGAAAAAGCGCAAATTTCCAGTGAAATTTGGAAAACGGCGAAAAATGTGCAAAATGCAAATTTTGATGCCTGCGTCAATTATGACACTCACGTCAATCATGATGCTGGCGTTAAAGTCAATGGGTGTCCAAATAATGTTGATGTGTGATGGTTTGAACACGAGCGACTTTTCCAATGCACATCCAAAATTTTTTTGATGCCTTCACATTTTCGTTGCAGTTTTGTATATTTATTCGCCAGCGGCGAAACACGGATATTTGCCGAAAATTCACGCCTGCCGAATTTAGTTGCTATTTCTTTTTCTTGTCTTTCTGTGTCCTATTCCTGAACATATACCCCTGTACTAAGTTAGCATTTTATGAATGACCCTCACCAATATGTTAGGCATGGAATGAAAATTATATATATATATATATTTGTGGAATTATTGGGGAAAATGATAAAAGACTACAAATAAAATTTCAGCATTAAACTTTCCCTCAAAACTTTAAAGAAATGGGATGAATGTTCGAATTAACCAGATATCTCCCTGCTGTTGGTGGGCATATCAGTGAAAGATCCTTCGCAAAAAGAGCAGATCTTATTGTGTATGGCCTCCTTAAGGCTACATATTTATTGCTATTTTTACTTTTTATTACATATCTTCCTATTCACGTCCTATTCATGTCCTCCCCTATTCATATTCCAGTCTCTTATTTAAATCAGGGCATGGTTGCTAGAGTAATTTGGACTACCGAAATTGCAAACTGGAGAACCAATGAATAAAAAGCTAAATAACTCAAAAATCACAAATAATAAAAAATGAAAACCTAATGCAAATTATCTCAGATTATCACTCTCTACATCACACAAAGTTAATTCAAACATTAACAACCCTTTTAAGGTCAGTTTGCAAATCCCCATAAAATCACAGATATTGTCCTGCTATTTGATTACAGAACTGTATGGCACCTCTTACCCAGAATGTTTTGGACCTGGGGTTTACCAGAAAATGGATCTTTCTGTAATTTGAATCTTCATACATTAAGGGGGTTATTTACTAAGCTCCGAATACCCGAAATTCCCCGAAATCTGAAAAATTTCTTGATTTTTTTTTAGAAAATCTGACTTTTAAAAAAATCACGAATTTTTCGGAATTTATTAAACCCCGAGGGCTAAAAAGCCCAAATATAAAAACACAGCATCTCAAACCTGTCGAGGTTGCATAAAAGTCAATGGGAACTGTCCCATTGATTTTTAGTTGTGTCGGGGGTTTCGGGCAATTTCACAATGTTTTCGGAGCTTTCGGGGGAAAACTACGAAAAATTCGGAGATTTAGAGGAAAATTCACGAAAAAACTTGAAAATCCAAGCTTTTCCCGCAAAGCCAATTTTCGGGAAAATGGAATAATAAATAAGCGTTAAAAACCCGAGCGGATTAGATTGGAGTTTGTAGCAGCCGATATTGAGATAAATTCATAACCCCCTAAGTCTACTATAAAATCATATAAACAGTAAATAAACCCAATAGGCTGGTTTTGCTTCGAATAAAGATAAATTATATCTTAGTTTAGATCAAGTACAAGTTACTGTTTTATTATTACAGAGAAAAATGAAATCATTTTTCAAAATGTGGATTATTTGGATAAAATATAGTCATAATTTTAACAATTTGGAGCTTTCTGGATAATGGGTTTCCTGATAACATATCTCATACCTGTATTGCTTTAAACACTCTCTATCATCATGCATTTATAACACATTGGTCCATTGAAGGGTATTACTAGGTACAGCATTTATATCTTAAAAATACAGATTAATTTATAAACAGAGTCCACAAAAAACAGGTGGCAGTTCATTGGACACGCACCAGAGGGTTCTTATTTTTGGCGGATTCCCATGCATAGTCTTTATACAAGCTTAGCTTTTTTTATTTATCTTAATTAACCACCACAATCATCAGAACTTTGTTTTTTCCTCAAAATCATGTTTAACAATGAAAATGAAACCAAACTGAGCGTACAGAATTTCTGAACGCAAATGCAATGGCATGATAATTCTTTGATGTTGCATTTTGATAAGCATGGTAATTATAAAGTTTGCTTTCACTGTCCTTGCACTGCACTGAAACAGAGGATTTTGTGTGAATCCCTATTGTTCTAGTCTAGTAACAATATGTCATCATATAACAAAAGCTGCTTTTTAGATGTTCTTTTTGAGGTTGAGAGCAAGGTCAAAGAAAGCATCAGAAAAACGGTAACAGGAGAGAGCCCTTATTATGTAGGAGGCAGAGGCTTTCTAAAACACAAACTATATGAGTGCCAAAAACAGTATTCATCTGTAAAGTCATCATGTATATAAAGTGGTTACTGACTACAATAGTGGTTATTTAAGCTTCCATTAAAAAGTGCCAATGGTCATCTAGAGTAGCTACTTTTCCCTTGCAGAAATGCTAAAAGCATCCAACATGTTTTACATGCCTGAGTAACATGAAATGAGCAATACTGTTCTAAGGTCACTCTGATCTCTCTCAATGTTCTCCGCTAATTCACGAGGCTGATCATGTGGATAAATTGTTCATAGCTGGGAGGTGAATATTTTCTTGAAATTCCTTATACCACAACATATAATTGTATTTAATATAGATGCCTGCTAAGCTTCTCTTCTGCAACCTCGTTACAACATTAAAAAGTTGGATGACGTAGGGTAAATATACTGTATAGATATACAAACACCCAAGAAAGTTTACTATCCTTGGCTTAATATGCCACTAGACATCTTCCTAGAAAGGTTTTTTTTTTAAATATACTTTTTTAATATTTAAGTAGAAAACTTATTGTAGTGCCAGGACTATGTTCTATTGCAGTGGTATTTGGACATATTTGGTATTCCCTGTTCCTGCATGGTCCATCATTTAACCTAAGAGGCCTATTTATCAACATTCTTATTTTAGTGGTTTTAGAGATCGTTCAAACCACAAATAAACTCGATTGCCATGTAATTTATTAAAAGATCTAAATTTTTTAATAAAAAAAAAAACTCTAAAACCTCTAAAAATTTAGGTTTTTGGGCAATTACTGGTGAAAAAAAATCAGAAAACTTCAGAAAAGTCTGAATGGCTAAGAAAACAGATCCGACAGGATCAGCACAACTCCCATTGACATCTATGGGACCTTAACTACGTTTACTTGGCAAAGTTTTGTATTGTAGAGTTTTTCATGGATTTATAGAGAAAATATACAATTTTTGAAACAATAAAAATAAAATAAGCCCCTTAATGATACCCAAATCTAACATAGCAATCTTTAACAAGGACAACAGTCAAAGCTTGTTAACAGTGACATACTTCTCTACTTTTCATTAGACAAATATCATATGAAATCTGATATGAACATATCCTTCAGATTTGGTTTACCATATTATGCATTGTAAAAAGCAGAGGACTATGCTCAAACCATATGTTTCATGGGTGCAATCAGTGTGTTTTAGTTTCTATAATTTTGACTTAGGGCTCTTACTCACTGGCGTTCTGACCTGTGCTCCCCTGCGTTCCGTTTTTTGGCATTGAGCCGCAGGGGAGCGCAGGAATAGACGCATGTCATTATTTCAAATGGGGCTGTACTCACTCAGACACGTGTTGGCGCCGAACGCAGGTTGAGACGCAACATGCTGCATTTTCCCTGCGTTCGGCGCCTACACGCGTCTGAGTGAGTACAGCCCCATTTGAAATAATGACATGCGTCTATTCCTGCGCTCCCCTGCGGCTGAACGCCAAAAAACGGAACGCAGGGGAGCGCAGGTCAGAACGCCAGTGAGTAAGAGCCCTTAGGGAGCATCCTTGACTATCACTCACTAGCATATTATGGAAATCAGTCATATTGTACAGGTATGGGATCCTGTTATCCAGAAAGCTCCGAATTACAGAAAGGCCTTCTCCCATAGACTCCATTCTATCCAAATAATCCGCATTTTTTAAAAATGATTTCCCTTTTTCTCTGTAATAATAAAACAGTACCTTGTACTTGATCCCAACTAAGATATAATTAATCCTTATTGGAAGCAAAACCCCAGGTCCAAAGAATTTATCTCTAGTATTTGTGACCTTTTTAAACATTTACAGGAATTTTTATAAAACAGATACAAATCATTTTTACCAATAAAAAACAACTGACAATGAGAACTTTTAGTATAAGCTAACAACTATTGTCAGCAGGGTACGACTTCTGTCCATTGTAAATCTTTAACCCTAGCTAATACTTGCCTGAAATGACATCTGTGCTATGCTCTCTTATGAATAGTGATTAACATTTCAGTCAATCATGGCGGCATATTTTTATATTTATTTTACTATTACAGTTACATAAAAAGAATTTCAGATTAACAGTTTATCTGATCTGAGATGATTGACTGATATCTGCATCTTACTTGTCAAGGATATTCCCAGAATGTTGGATTATTTGCCAAACATTTTCTCCTTTGCCCTTGTTTTATCAAATTATGCATGGGTACAAAGAATTCGGTAAATCACACGAGCCTCACGGACGTTGTTCTTGACATTGTGAATGAAATTTCCCAGAATGTACTAAATGCACATGAAACTCCAATATATTTATCTTCAATATCCTTCTGCTGAATCTGAATCTCATAAAACAGTGCCACAAAAGTAGATAGATTTAAGTCTAGTTATAAACATGGACTTCCCATAAATAGTGATGGGCGAATCTGTCCCGTTTCGCTTCGCTGAATAATTTGTCAAACAGTGAAAAAAAAACGCGAAACGCGATCTACATCATCTTGTCTTGTAGGCATTCAAATACAAGGGAATTTGTTACACCTTTTTCTTAGATTATGTTTATTGTGGTAGTCAAAATAAATATTATACAGGTATAGGAACTGTTATCCAGATAGTTCACAACCTGAGGTTTTCCAGATATGGGATTTTTTCTGTAATTTGGATCGCCATAATTTAAGTCTATTACAAAATTACTTTACACGTTTATTAAACCCAATAGAATGGTTTTGCCTTCCATAAGGATTACTTATATCTTAATTTTGATCAAGTACTGATTTATTATTACAGGTATAGGACCTATTATCCAGAAGGCTCTGGACCCAGGGTTTTCCGGACAATGGATCTTTCCATAATTTGGATCTTCATACCTAAAATCTACTTGAAAACCATGTAAACATTAATTAAACCCAATAGGCAGGTTTTGCTTCCAATAAGGATTAATTATCTTAGTTTGGATCAACTACAAGGTACTGTTTTATTATTACAGAGAAAAAGGAAATCATTTTTTGAAAGGGGAATAGTTGGATAAAATGGCGTCTATGGAAGATGGCCTTTCCATAATTTGGAGCATTCTGGATAATGGGTTTCCAGATAACGGATCCCATACCTGTACAGAGAAAAAGGTATTCATTTTTAAAATGCGAATTAAATGATTAAAGTTGAGTCTGTGGGAGGTGGCTTTTCTGTAATGCAGAGCTTTCTATATAATGGGTTTCTGGATAATGGGTTTCTGGATAACGGATCCCATACTTGTACAACTGTAACTTTAAATCAAGAGAATCTTGGTAAAAAACCATGTCAGTTTTTATTTAGTGGCTATTTTGAGAAAATAAAAACAAACTTGGAAATGTCCTGATTGAACTTTGCCTTTCCCTCCTGCTTAGCTTATTAGCTTATAGGGTAAAAAGGCTTGGATTCTTCTGAACATGCGTTCCAACATGTTAGAATGAAGAAATCGTTCAGCTAATGCCATAATGTATGTCTGCCAGCTAGAATGAAATAATTGTGACATATTGTTCCTCTCAGTGTATGCAAATGCCTTTGTGATGTATGTATACATACTAAAGTAGTTGCAAAAAAACCCTATCCGTATAAATTATTTAATTAGAGCTGCAGAGTTTAATTTCCACAATAGATACAAAGATGGATGTGAGAAATAGGGAACAGCTGTCTATAGAAGGAAACCACTGTGACAGAAATGTATGGAGATACTAATTTAAAAAGAGTGGTTGTCATTAAGAAACACTGGTGTGCTGAGAAGACGGGTATTCCAGCTCTTTCTGTTACAAACGCACTACTAACATTCATCATTCTCCGCCAGTATTCAGAATAACACAAAGTGTATCACTGTTTTAAGCTTAATCACTCTGATCATGTGCCACTGTACTAGATTCTAAAAAATTGGTTTAACAGTAGTGCTTGAGCAAGGCACCCAAGCACCACCCATAACTGTTCCTAACTGTGCAGCAACCCAAAATAAGGCATGGGGAAATCTTAATTGATTGATGGTATTTGGGATGAAGAACTAATTGTCCAGGACACTCAACAAAGTTTATTGTAGCCTTATGCGTTGAAGCGACAGTACAGGTATAGGATCCCTTATCCGGAAACCCGATATCCAGAAAGATCTGCAGAATGTCTCCCATAGACCCCATTTTATCCAAATAATCCAGATTTTTAAAATGATTTCCTTTTTCTCTGTAATAATAAAACAGTAGCTTGTACTTGATCCCAACTAAGATATAAGTAATCCTTATTGGAAGCAAAACCAGCCTATTGGGCTTATTTAATGTTTAAATGAAGTCCCAAATTACAGAAAGATCCGTTATCCGGAAAACCCCAGGTCCTGAGCATTCTGGATAACAGGTCCCATACCTGTATATCCCCCGGGTTTAACATGAATAGAGTGAATAGGACTTGTGTTGAGCATACTTTTTGCCTATTGTTTTCATTGCAAAAATGCTATGGTTTTTGTTATTTTTGTTAACTCTTGAACTAAACAGGGATGTTAAAGCTCTTCCATGTTTGTTCCTTGTGAGGTGAGATGATTAGATTACCAGTATACAACCCCTCCCTTCACTCTGTAATGTGCAGGCAGGACTGGACTGGCAATCTGTGGGATCTGGCAAATGACAAAGGGGCTGTTGTAAGATTCCATAGACAGTCACTATTTATTGGGCTGGTAGGTGGGTTGTGTACTTGAAATGCCTGGGCCTATTTTGAATCCCAGTCCAGACCTGTATGCAGGAGTCTATTATGCAGGGAAATTAGCTGTGCACTGGTAATCTTGCAAACTAGCTACCTTGAAAAAACCAAACATGGAGGCGCTTAAATTTTTCTGTTTCTTGGCAAAAATGATATATTTTTGGTGACTAAAATAATAGGCAAATCTAGTTAGGGTAAAAGCCCCATGCATTGCACTTATGTCAAACAATTCAGTATACTCTGAGCAAACGTTACTCCACAAAAGGAACATGAATCCAAGAACTGTGCAAACTCCAGATCGGTGTAAAGCTATATATCTGTAAAAATCTCTTATTTGGACATGCTGCCAAATTAGTAAACCTTTACTCAATATATATGGTGGTTGTAATTGGGCTTCCTAAACCTTCCCTTGGGTTACTATACACTGGTTTCTGTACCCAGGTAAGGGGTCCAACTCCTGGTAGGCACAATACAATTAGACTCTTTATCCTCAGGTGGGACCCCCACTTATGGTATGGAGGAAGGGATTACCACTTGGTATAAGCACACACAGTATTCACTCTTGATCACATAAACTTTGGGCACCAATGGTTCTTTAAAACAGCAGAACAATTTATTGAACTTATGGTACAGTGCCGAGCCAGCCTGTGCAGACGCCCTAGGCAGCCCAGCTGGTTGGAGCGCCCCAGCAGCGCACACGCAGAAAACCTGGTGTGCGCTGAAAAAACGCGTGCACGCGCATGCGCAAAAGAATCTGTTGTGAGCGCATGTGCAAAAGAATATGTTGTGCACGCATGCGCGAAAACATGAGGCAGTGTGAAAGGGAAAACGCGCATGCGCAAGCTGACAAATGCGGCCAGAGAAGGGGACCGGACTAGGGGTAGGAGAGGCGGAAGGTGCGTGCCTGGCGCCCTCCAGCTTTGCGCCCTAGGCACGTGCCTACTCTGCCTACCCCTAGTTCCGGCCCTGTGAGGGTACACTTCTCAATACTCTGTCACATATTCAAGATGTGTGCTCAGATGGTAACACTCCATGAAGCAAGTAGTGGCAGCAGGTCATTTACACACAATATATTACTCATGGATACTGTCTGATCCTTTGTTAGTCAGCTTTGTGAATTTAGGCGCCTCTCCTGCCTTTGGTGCACATTCCCCATTGAAGGTGTCCTCACAGCTGGTTTTACACTCCAAGGATCTCTCTATCCTTGAGCTTAACCACTTGAGTCCCTAACCTGGCGTTAATGTCACCGCAGGGTGCTAACCCTTCACTGAACTCCTGAATGGAGCCTAGGCTGCTCACTACCTTTCCTGAACTTATCTGTCACTCCTATGTTGACCTATTACAGTTGCTGTCCTGACACTGGTTTGCTTCTATACTGAGGCCTACCTCCACCTCAGAACCTCCCAGCAGCACACCATCTCCTCCAGTGAGTTGGTGCACTAGAAAGAGAGGGAACACATGGCCACATCCCTTTTTATAAGCTCTGGGGAACTACTCCCCCTCCCCTATGGGAAAAAGGACCCAGCCTAGCTGGCTAATACATTTCCTGGGGTATAGGAAAACCTTACAATCCTACATTAATATGAAGCACTGAAACAAAAGATAAATATGGTCTGTATACTGTACGTACATGCACCAGGGTGGTCCTTGGCAGCCAGGATTTTCCCCTGGTCCAATGAATATCTGAACAAATTCTGAAGAGATACTGATACTGGGCTGCAAGAATGACTAGTATTCTAATCTCTAAGTGAAAAGAAACCTTAATTTGGGATGGCACTTCTGTTTGCCCTTAACACATGCATTTTGAATATGCTAATTTATTGAACATTTCAGTAGAGAAGAAAATATTCCATTGATGACATATTTGTTTACTGTATTATTTACTGGCTGGATTTCTAAAGCTTTGATTGTACTCCATTAAAACTACACCAATACATATTAAAAGGAAAAAGAAAACATATTGTTCATGTAAGAAGCAATGTTTACTATGACTTTAAGGACAGACTTAATTCATATTTATACTATATTGATTTGTACACCTCAAATCAGCTATATTTTGCCATGGGTCAAATGTGAAATACTGCAGAGAATATTATTTTCTCCCACAGCAGTATATTAATTTATTTCTAATCTTCTTTTAAACTCCTCCTTTCAATATCTCTAAGAACATATGGATTTTTCTGCTGCAATAGATATTCTTTCTGCAATGATCATTTTTCCTCTTCCCTTTGTGTTCGACATTTTATCATTTTCAGCGAAGTAATGCCGGAATGATACATCATCTTTCATGCATTCTCCTCTATCGAAGTACATCTTTTTCTGCCACTCTCAACTGCAGTGCATATATGGGAAAAAATCTGTATTTTTACTGCAGAGCATTCCATTAATCGTTCCAGAAATCTACAGCTCAGCGTGCTGGACTCTCAATGATTTTTCATTAAATACTTACATCAATCACAGGAATAGGCTAATGAGTATTAATTGCAATGCCGAGATAACCCTTACTCATGTCTCCAGATTACTGAAAGCAAAAATATGTCATACCATTTAGGACTTTTTAGCAAATTGCAGGATTTTTGGATTTTCGCTGCATAATACATATTTTAGAGGTTAAGGCTAGGGCCACACTAGGCGATAGCGCCGCGATTTGACTCGCGGCGACTTTTCGCCGCGACTTTTAATCCGCAATCGCTGGGGAAACTTTTGCGCTGGCGTCTATGGGGAATCGCGAAAAATCGCCAGCGTAAAAACACACGCGGCGATCTTTTTTCTACTGTCGCTCGAAATTGCCTCGCTAGGCGATTTCGAGCGACAATAGAAAAAAGATCGCCGCGTGTGTTTTTACGCCGCAATTCCCCATAGACGCCAGCGCAAAAGTTTCCCCAGCGATTGCGGATTAAAAGTCGCGGCGAAAAGTCACCGCAAGTCAAATCGCGGCGCTATCGCCTAGTGTGGCCTTAGCCTAAAAGGACTGCAGGATGACTGATAAATGCTCCACCCAACAGATGGTGTTGCCTTACAAAAGAAAATTCTAAACAACTTTTCATTTAATTAAAATGCTTCAATGTTTTGTAACCCTATCTTGTTTCAAAATGTACTTTACCATGGAGTAATGGTAGAACATGGGTCACACTGGATTTATTTTCCCAGATGGGCCCTCACTAAATGGAGGAGGAAGGGAAAGGGTTTTGTGCAACTACCCAAAAAAAATTGATAGGGTACCAGAGACACACAAACAAAATGGTGCACTGACAAACATAGCAGAGTTGTACCCACAGATCCTTTGAGGAAGAATTGTTGTCAGATTCAGTCAAGACAAAGCTTAGGTATGTGACACTACTGTGGAGTCAGTTGGTAGATTCAAAGGAGAATTCAACCCTAACATAAAAAAACCCTACCCCCTACCCTACACAGACCCCCTCCCACCTCCCCCACAGCCAACTGCTACCCTGAGCAAATGCTCCTAAGTCTTTACTTACCCTTCAGTGCAGATTCTGTCCAGTGGAGTTCATGGCAGCCATCTTCTTAGAGCCGCAGGTAGTCCATTCCAAGCTATACTTGCTTTGTATTGTTACGTGACACTGATCTTGTGGTCACCACAGCAGAGCGACAACAGCAAATCCAAGGAAATTATATTCCTCAGTAAGTAACCCCTTCAACATGCCAAGACCGCTTGGGGTTTCAAACTGTAACTATATCTTCCAGCTAAGGTGCTCTGGCTTAGTAGACATCTTCTTTGGAATCAAACACCACCAAAGTGCTAGTTTGTTGCAATAGCCAGTCCATACCGGAAACATATCCAGTATTTTGCTTATCACATTTTTAAAGTTTCAACTTTCCTCTCCCTCTGGCTTTATTCTAGTTCTGGAGTCAAACTGCTAGACTGCCATGTTAATCTGTCAGGTGACATTTCTTTCTAGTGTCACATGACATTTAAACCATGAGCACAGCTATCTCTCTGCACACCAACCCAGTTTTCTATTTCCTTACTGGTCTTAACTTGCTACCATCAATGATCCTACAGCATGAAATGGTGCCAACACTATACAGTGTTATATTGCCTGGAACATGGGTTATTTTGAGCTCTGCCATTATCTTTTATTGTTTGAAATCAAAATAACTCTTTTCATCACTGTTAGTGCTGTGACTGGAGGATTAAATCTCAAACCATCAGTGTAAAAGGTTTATGTATTTTTAGTATTTAAAACAATGAAATAGGACAAAGGGAATAATTCTATGGCAGATACATTTTCCAAAAAGGGTTTAATGCTCCACACACAAAAAGCCTTCTGCCCCCAATAATTCATTCAGTCAGAGATATTTGAAGCTGAATCTCCCTCAGATTGTGTCTACTAAAAGTGGAGTAGGAAATTGTGAAGCTGCATTCAGTGCACTTACTTATCCTTTTAGTGACTTCAACAGCCAGCTCATTTGAATTGTTGATAATCAAGTAAAAGCCTTTACCCCATGAAAATGAGTGCAGTCTTTCAGCAGTCTATTAATTATTAGAAAGGACAGATATTTTCAAACATAATGACATTATGGCAGATAAAGAACGACAAAAGCTTTTAATTGTACTGCAAATAGCAAAGCTAAATGACACTCAGGCTTATATGTTCAAGTCTTTATTTCTGGCAAAGCAAACCTGTGACTTCCAGCATTCTCAGTCAACCCATTCTATCCCAGAAGAAGTTCAGCAACACATGAAGACCAACATGTTTAGATTAGTTAAACCTAAGAAAAGCGTAACCTATCAGGGTATAACATATAGCAGGAACTGAACAGTCCTTCTGCATATGCTTCAAAACTGTCATGTCCTACATTCCCTTTGTTGAAAAAAAAATATTAACAAGCAGCTATTTTTCACATTATGCTTTGGGACAATGAACTACAATTCAATGTTTTAGAATAGTAGCCTGTACAGCATGAAATCATTGCAGATGTCATCTCTAAAACATTTACATGGTACTGTAATAAAAGGCACAAGCTTTACCCAGGTCTGGCAACGAATCAGATGTTGGCTTTCAACTGTCTGACCAGGAATTATTAATTTGCTGTTGATTAGTAGTTTCTAGAGCTAGACAACTTTTTTATTTTATTTTCTTACATAAGGCCCTCAAATGTAACCTCTTGGCTCCCTCCCTTCAGTTAAAACACTAGGAGTCCAAATCACATGAAATGCTTTTGGTTTGTGTTAGGATTGTGTTTTTTTCTGACCCACTCCTCACTACAGCTTATAATAACAGCTTGCACCAAACCTTCATTTTGCTGCTTCTAATGGATCAATATGAGTCAACATGCAACCAACCATTTGTTTTGATCTCCCTTCTGTACCAAGGAGGCCCTTTCTCAACCACTACATCATTCTATTTCATGAAAGAAAGATCTATTTAAACAACTGATGCCACTAGTGTTTAATAATAGTAATGGGCAAATTTGCCACTAAATTTGCAAAACGAAAATTCACAAAGTCAATGGGCATCAAGATAATTTTGATGCGTGTCGATTTCAGCGCCCGCAAAAAATGTTATACGCCTGCCTATTTTGGCCAAATGCATAAAATTCAATGGGTGTCTGAATAATTTTGATGCAGAGCCAAATTTTTTTGATGCGGCGGATTTGAATGCATTCACCCGCGCGACACACGGAAATTCACCGTGAATTTGCGCATGGATAATTTATTTGCCCATCACTATTTAATAAAACAGTCAAGCAAGTACTAGTAAGACGAGTGGCTTGTTGGCGGTTCTCAATCCCACCACTTGCATTCCAGGCCTTGTGATCAGCCCAATATCATCCACTCAAGGTGGGCATATCGTTGCAACTTCTCCAAACAAGTGGATCTGCCCATGTATGCTGAAATCTTTACAGAGAATCTTTTATCCCAATGCAGCCTGCACCTCCATCTGCTCCCTAACGTTTGGTGCCAATAAAACACAAGTTAAGGATGATGCTAACATTCCTCCCCCTGCCAACCCATTTTAAATCTAGAGCCACTTAATGCAGCCCACACTAGATTCAGCCAGCAATACGCAGATCCCTGAACTTCGAAATGAAGCCAAGCGGTCTCCAGCTATTCGCACAATCTCTCAGTCCGTTTGCTCCAGCGGGGAGCATAGGGCCTCAACGACACTCCTCCAACGAACTCGGTTCGCAGCGGTCTTCTTCAGCTGAGCCCATGTCCATCCGGCTGCCTTCATTTCAGCCTCCATGCACCTCCTCCATGTCTGTCTTGGCCGGCCAACTTTTCTTTTCCCTTGTGGGTTCCACTCAAGGGCTTGCCTTGTGATGTTGTCAGAACTTTTTCTGAGGGTGTGGCCTATCCAGCCCCACTTTCTTCTTCTGATTTCTCGGTCGATGGAGATCTGTTTGATCTTTTCCATAGGCTGATGTTGGAAGTTTTCTCTGGCTACTGATGTGTAGGATGTGTCGTAGGCAGCGGTTGATGAAGGTTTGGAGCTTACTTGTGGTTGTCATGGTCAGTCTCCAGGTTTCCGAACCATAAAGCAAGACTGCTTTCACATTGGTGTTAAAAATACGAATTTTGGTTTGTTGTGAAAGGGCAGTGGAGTTCCAGATGGGATGTAAGGTGTTAAATTCATGTCTGACTTTGTTGATACTGCTCCTGATGTCCTCATCTGCTCCTCCATCCTTGCTTACTACGCTGCCCAGGTAGACAAACTTGTCCACGTCCTTAATGTCAACTCCTTGCAGCTGGATTTGATCTTGCTGCTGGTTGTTAATCCTCCATCCATCCATTGTCAAGCACAATGCTTGACTTTTTTTTTTCTTTTTACACTGTGTGGGGCATTGCGAATGACCCCTAAAGTATGTATAAAAGGAATAATATACACTCTATAATCAATATATTAGAAGACTATTAGAAGTCCCTAAGAAGTTTCATGAAAATAAGGAATGCAAGCTGAGTGCATTTATAAAGGTCATGGAACTCTGAGCTGATTGTTAAACATCCTTATATTTCACTGCAGGGAGTTAATTTTGTCTTATAATATTCAAAAGTTTATATAAGTCATGTGACATAAGTTAATAAAACAAAGGACTGACAGTAAATCTACATCACTCAGCAATAAGCACCAGGCTGATATGGCTGTTCAGCTTCAGATATTTATGTATACACCCCATTGTAAAATATGAGGATATTAAATATCAGATCAGAATTCTATGACCTGTATGAAAGCACTCGGGCTGCAGCCTCATGGCTTGTGTGTTCATAGAACTTCCCAGTGATTTCTAACATCCTTCTATTTTAGAATGAAGGGTATATTATTCCATATAGAAATCAGTGACATCAATAGGTTATATTCCCAGGTTAATACATTGCAAATATTTACTATATAAGTCAATGCACACTGTGAAAGGGACAGCTGACATGTTCAGAATCAATGGCATCCTTCCATCTGGAGAGGGGCTGATATTCATGCTGAGCACATAGTTCCATTTAAATCTTAAAGTAATGTAAAGAGGGATTATATTATTTTTTTCAAGTAAAATATATCATTAAACTTTAATCTCTGCCTCTTTTGCTCTCTGCAAACCTGCTTTACTTTAAGCTGTATGCTGCTACTTTATATTCATGAGTTGACTGTGTGCTTTGTTTGCACAACTTAAATTAAGGGGCAGATTTATTAAGGTTCGAATGGTAAATTCAAATTCGAATTTTCAAATTTTTTTTTTTGGTCAAAACTCAAAAATTCTAATTTTTATTCACCAACTGCCAAGTTTATATACAAGTCAATGGCAGAGGTCCATTGTACCATTTGAATATGTTAATTGCCTTCTTGACATTCGAGTTTTTTTTGGGGGGAAAATTCCATTCGAATTTTCAGGTCGTTCGTATTGGATTGAGTATTAGACGTTCTCATTTTTTTATTAATAACCTCCCATTCGAGTTTTGAGTACATTTAGTATTAGAGTTTAAAAAAATAACTTCGAAATTCAACCTTTAATAAATCTGACCCTAAAAGTATCAAAGTGACCAAATTCCAATGCATTGGCCTCACTGACTTTGCCCCATGTGATGGATGATAAAACCCACACTAAGCTACTCATTTATTATGACATGTGGTTGAAGAAGAACTAAACCGCCTAACTAATGAAAATCCCTATCCCCTACTCTCCATAGTCCCCCCCTCCCTATCCCCCTCCCCGCACAAGTATTAATACCTGTTAATGCCCTTAATTCTTTAATTACCCCTCGATGCAGAGTCAGAGCAGCGGAGCTCACGGACGCCATCTTCACCACTTCGGGAGTCTTCAGTAAGTAAGAGGCGTATTGGCGGATACGCAGTTGTAGCAAATTTCCGGTCCCGAACAACTGCGCATGCCCTGAAAGCCACGGAAATTGCCAAATCGACCCAAAGAGGCCGTAAAGATGCTGTTTGTGAACTCTGATGCACTGACTCTGCATTGAGGGTAATTAAAAACTTTTAAAAAGACATTTACAGTTATTAACACCTGTTCAGGGGGGGCAGGGAGGGGGACTATGGACTTTGGTAGGGGGTAGGTATTTTCATTAGTTTGGGGGTTTAGTTCTCCTTTAAACTAATACCCACTGAATACTATATATTCTTTCAACACTGAAATAACAATACAGGATATTATTTGTAACAAATACAATACCAAAAACAAATTTATCTCAAAGGGACCCCTCTGATGTTGAGGGCCCTGTATTTTATGCTATAGCTGGCCTTGTCAGTCAGGGTGCCACTTTCCTCCAGAATTTACTGACCTAGAACTTATTTGTAATAGCAAATAGAGCTGTGAGCTGTTACAAACACAAGTCTCTGAACATTGATTTGAGAACAGGCTTTTGTCCACATCAACAAAATTAGATATCTCATCCAATGTGTGTAGCATCTTCAACCAAAGGGAATTTTGGAGGTTTGTTTTGGTCTACACAAATGCATGACAAACTATAAAAATGGAACAATCAGACTAATAATTGGAAACACGCTTGAATGCATAGTATGATCCTAAAGAGATAAATAAAAGAAGCTTAAAATGTAACAGAAGGGGAAATGAGTCAATAAATCGTCGTCAGTTTCCTTATGTTGTTTCAAGAGGATTTTAAAGTGCTATGGCTACTCTCGTACAAATGTACTGATTTCCAGGAGACGACTAAGAAGATAAAGCGATTGCTCACTTAATACCAAGCAGATCATCATAGTGTACCTGTAGTTCAGTCTCTGCTGGAATCCCGCCAGGATTTGATGATCGTGATAATTATAAGGATTACGGATGGTGAGAACTTTTCAGCTGGATGAATCCTAAGAAGGATTCAAAAGGTGGAACATGTTACAGGATGGATTCAGTTGCTTACACATTTGTAAATCTGACATCACCACTCTCTTTTTGTCATGTCAACTACTTGTGTATTAAAATGACAGCCATATAAAATGATGCAGCCAAATAAAATGATATACAAAACAAAATATGTAATATAAAACAGGCTATGTAGCTGAAATGTATATTTCTAAGTTATTTTCTTTTATATCCATTTTTATAGGAAACTAGAATGCAAACATATAAAAGGGGTGTTATGGGGTATGCCAAGGCAAAGCACAGAACAATGTTCATTGCCTGCTTAGAAAAATAGAATGAATTAATCATAAAACACAGGGGCAGGGAAAGTGCATTGATCAAACCTTTGAAGCAATATTGGGCAGATCTGTAGCATTTCTATTATACTTTACTTATGCTTTAATTGGCCTTTCAGTGTTCCTACAACCTCCCATTCTTGTGCTTGAACAAAACATGAAGGCCTGTGAAGCTTAATAATGGTCTTATGCCTTTGGAAATAGATGTTGGCCTTTGATATCGCAATTTGAAAAGCAATTTCTGGGGGATCAGACTATAAGACCAACTCCTGCGTCATTAGCCACTTTTGTCAAGTTAATTCAGCCAGGCATGAAGGTACAACCCAATAAAAAAATATGACCAGAGATAATAAGATGGAATCACCACATTGGAATTACCTTGATGATCATAAACACCTGACTAAAAACTCCTGATCTGAAAAACATAAGCACTGACAAAGAATGAATTTAGTAAAACATGGTTCCATACAATGTGCTTTAATGCAATTTTCTGATTCTAACATTTAGGGGACATTGGGAAAATGAGCTGCTCAATGTGCTCCTATCATGCATTGCTTTCCACATTCAGAAACAAACCATAAACACAAGCTATCAAAGAATCCTACAGTGAATAAGTGCTGACATTTATAAAAAGGTCAGTATACAGCAGAAGGCTGGTTGACATGTTACTTGCATGCCGTCTGTTGTTGGAATGGTCAAGCTGCGGCACATTCCCATAGTAATGAAACAACATCAATATAGTGACACTGAAAATATACTTACATCTGCAAGAAATAAGAAACCCTACATCAAAAACTTACATAAAGGGCAGCTTTTAAAGGAGATTCCAGCCATGCCACCATCAACTGCCAACCTTTGTGCTCTCAGTGCTCTAGTACTTGTGTCTGCTGCATTGCTAATTTTGTCCTTTTAGTATGATCCTTCAGGAAAAGCAGAAAATATATGAATTATCTGAATGTGTCTGTAAAACAGGGTCAGATGGTGCTTCTTCCATTACCAGTTAGTGATGGGCGAATTTATTCGACAGGCGCGAATTTGCGGTGAATTCGCACGATTCACCGCCAGCAAAACGCCCGCGAGAATTTGCCAGCAAAAATTCACCGGCGTCAAAAACGGCCGCCGGCATCAAAAAACGAGCACCGGTGTCAAAAATGAATTTTTCGCCGTTTCGGAGGAAATTCGCGAATTTTTCAGCGAAGCGAAACGGCGCAAATTCGCCCATCACTATTCACAGTCCAGCACAGTTAGAAATTATATTTTTATGCAGAGAAGCCCATATGAAAGGTTTCCCTAGAACACAATGAGTGCAGCATTATTGAGCTTCTGTGTGTGAGCGGACTGTAAAACAGCCAACTAAACAAATTACAATTATCCAGCTTTCCACGTTTGGCGACTTTGGACGACTTCGGAAAACGATGCGTCGTGAGTGCCATCCCGCTGGCGATTTTTCATTATCGCCTGCGGGAAGGCAGGGGAAAGCAGTTCAGGGAGCTTGTCACCCAGAAGAAGAGGCGATTAGTCGCCAGGCGACTACATCTCCCAAATCTCCCTGTGAGACCTTACCCTTATACAGCAGTGTATGTATATATACATATACATAAAGCAATGAGTTTTAAGTCGTCTGTAATAACTGCCAACACGTTACAAGTGTTCTGATTCAATAACAGAATTACACAGTCAGTATGTAAATATGTTGCAGATCAGCCCAGGAGCCACTTACTTTAATCAATAGTCTTTCATCTTTTAATCATATGTCTTTCACCAAAGGGAACAGACAGACAGACAGACCAACAGAAGAAGGAGAGGGATACTGAGAAACAGATAGATCCAAATATGATAAATAGGCTTCTGTACTATCCCAAGGAGAAGAAGAAGAAGATCTGTACCTTCAAAAATGCTTTCATCTACTTTGAGAAGATTCACAGCACATAATCCATACTGTTGTCAGTTGTCTGAGCTCAGAAACTCTTAATATACACTATATACAATATGAAAGCCACAGCAAACTGCTATGAAGAAGAACTTAGAAAGCCTGAATTATTACTTTTATAAGGCTACTGAACCTCTGTGCTGGTGAAGTAAGCAGAATAGATAAAGGAGCTTTCAAGACATTTTGATTTTTTGGCTTAAGTTCTCCTTCAAGGTCATTTATCTACATAGTTCCAAAATGTAACAGATCTTAACACATAAAGAATGCTTCAAGTTTTCTTACTAGGTCAACCAGAACAGTAAACTGCTCTGTACAATCTCCCAATCTCTTATTGCAGAATCATTTGAAAGCCCAATGATAATCCAACAAAACAGAAATGCAGCTCTGAAACCTTAGAAAAACTTGACACTTGATTTATATGTGCAGTTAATATTTGCAGATGTTTGCACAAGATGTGGCAAACTTAATGATATGTAAATATGCACACATTATAGGCGTCAGTCATTCATTTTAAAAGGGAAAATACTTTTTCATTATTAGATTTTTCACTGCAAATGTTCCCTATACCATATGTCCAATGTTTATTCTTTACAGAGGAATTTAGTTACATAAGGAAGTAATCTTTACTTAAAATAATAGCTTCCTCTGTTGCAGTAAAAGGAATATCTTCTACTATAGACTAGCGATTAACTATTGTCACAAAGAGTAGAGAGTGTTTTAGGATATACTGAGCAATATCTGAAATAAGCATCTTCCAGAGACTGGTACACCATGTATTATAAAGAAGGAAGGAAAATACAAATCTGCTTTCAAACTCACACCTGATCAGTGCTTTTCCTTAACTGACATAAAACATAAGTGTAGCAGATAATTGGCTCACATAAAGACGAAACCATTTAAAAGATCAAGAGAATAAATATTTAATGTACGTCAGGCTTAACAAGCATTATGCATGATATTGTCTCGCTCACTACAGCTCTGTGTAAGCAAAATGCTGGAGAGGTACAAGTTTTGTGAGATATTAAAGGCTGATACACATTTTATTGAACTCATATGGCACTAGTGATGACCTAGGTGGAGTTCCCGTACCTTCATCATGTGTATTAAGACTGGTGTGCAGGGATACTTGTACCCTACCTCAGTGGTATTCCCCCCACTGTTCCTTAAAGAAAATGTTTAGAATTATGAAACATGTCCAATGAATGTTTACTGAATGTGCAAATGCTGACCTATCCATATTTCAAAAATATATTTCATGGGCATAATGATTGAGACAGTAGCAGTAGAATTGGGGTCCTGGAGGGGTTTATGCCTCGTGCACAATGGCACAATTATAATGTATTAAATTCGCCAGCGACAGCTTCGCTCACATCGCCACACTTCGCCAGGTGAAAATTTGCCAGGACAACACTAATTCATTAAAATGCGAAGTTGCGTTCAGGGCGATGGACGATGGCGAAGTTTCGCTAGCGTTAATTCGGCAAGCAAAGCGAAGTTGCACTAGCGTTGGCTAATTTGCATACGGTTAAATTTTAATGGACGTATATGTTGCAGCAAATACATTACATTACACAAGCCCTACATTGTTATAATGCCCTACACATGAGCCCACTGTATAGTTTATGTGCCATATGTAAGGAAATGTAGGGGGAAGCCCGGTACCCTGAAAACAATTTATGATCTTTTGCAGCCGAAAAGTCGCGTTTTTTGGGACTTTTAAAAAAAATTTAAAATTTTTATTTCTATCTACTCTATTGCACTCCGCCTGGTCTGAGGTGGCGAAGGCAAGTCTGGCAGAAGAGGTAACGTTCATTAAAATCCGCATCATAGTGAATTTGCATAGTTATGTCCATTTACCAAAGCGAAAATTCGCCTGGCGTTAGAGTGTGAAGTAGCGCTACAGTCTATCTCCTTCTCTAGCGAATTTATGTCCCCGCCTGTTAGTAAATCGGCAAAGTCCCGAAATGCCGAATTTTCGCCAGTGTTAGTCACTTTGCCCCATAGACTCCATTGTATCCAAATAATTATAATTTTTTAAAAAAGATTCCCTTTTTTTCTGTAATAATGACACAGTACCTCATATATCCCAGCTAAGCTATAATTAATCCTTACTGCAGGCAAAACAATTTTATTGCATTTATTTAGAGTTTAAATGATTTTTTAGCAGACTTAAGGTATGGCGAAAGACCCATTATCTGGAACACCCCAGATCCTGGGCATTCTGTATAACAGGACCCATACCTGTACCACCCAATTGGAGCAAAAAGAAATTTTTTATAACACAAAAAAAAATATAGAAAAGAAATAGCAAACAAGAATATGAGCTCACAACACAGCGTAGGCAAGTGCCTTTACCCTGTATGATCTATACTACATGCTATTTGTCACAATGTGACTGCAGTCAATCTGGCCTTATGATTGTTTCAAAGGCTTCTGCTTTTTAAATATGCAACATAGGCCTGGGAATATCTCTGTCTGCCCACCTATTACATCAGTATCAGATGTGATTTTGAAAAAAACTATAGAGTATAATAAAAAAAAACTGGATCCAGCAGGTTATATGGAAATCAATTTCCCTATATGAGTCAGTAACTGGATGCGATTGAACGTGGATCCACGTGGGCAGCATTAAAGTTATGGCATCCAGCATCTCCCCTGACACTTTATTGCACAGTGATGTTTTGACTAGTCAGATAAATAGAACCAAGTCTAACTAGATATGTCAGAACCACCGTCAACTCACATGTGCATGAGGTTTTGACAATGCTTTGTCATTCTATGAGATACATTGATACATTGTACATAAAAGGAAAACCGTGTTCTGTCAGGGATAAAGCAAAAGGTTCTATGGAAATGCAGCTCCAACCTTAGATACAGCTACTGTAGCTCTTGAGGTCTGGCCTACAGTGCTTCAGCAATAGCTGCGGGGGATGCAGGTTAGAAATCCCTTATGTAGATACGAATAATAAGTTGAATTCACCCTTCCAAAATAATACTTCTACTTCTGGACAAGAGCCCCCTGTGGGTCTGGACAGTCAAGGGAGATAGTCTAGACATGGTTCTGAAGCTGTACATTTCATAGGAATGCCACAGGCAGCCAGAAACACCCGGAGCCTCTTCTGACCTTCTCTCTACTGATCTGAACTGTTTAAGAGGACTGGGTGTTAGGTAGGCTATCTTCAAAAACTGTAATCAAGGTAAATCACATTTAAGCTCAAACATGGAGCCAGAACAGCAAAAATGATATAAAAGTAAGAGTATTTTTCCCCCGGGTGGTATATGATGCTCTACATCAGAACCTCATTTGCTAGGAAACTACTACTGTAATTTGATGCAATTTAACTCATCAATAGAAATATGAGTTGTTTGGGCCTGTAGGAAGCCTGAGCTTGATTGTCTGTGACCTTCAAGAAGCCCCTTCATTTCCCTCGGATTTAAAGAGGTAATAAGGGTTATGTCTGGAAAACCATCTATGCAACTTCACATAAATGTAACACATATAAAAAGCAGATACAATACTATTATAATAACTACAGTATCATTGATCTGTATCAAGTCCAACCTCTCGCCCTCTGCCCGTCCCATCCTTTCCTTTAGTTGCTGTAAATGCTGGGGCAACAGTCGGATAACCCCAGAATACCCAAATCCCTAATGTATAAAGAACAAAAAAAAAAACTCTTGGCAATCTTCTGAATCACAATTTTTACCCTGATGAAACATGGCACTGATGAATGGAAGCAGAGAGAAGGAAAGGATAAATCACTGTGACATTCTGACAACTGTCAGTTAATAAAATATTTTAATGATCGGGGTTTGAGCTGTGAAGAGATATTCTTGCACAAAGCAGCCCTGAGCTTGCCAGAGTGGGCTGAAAATTGAATTAACTGTCTCGGTGCCAGAGAGTTTTGTACAGCTTTCCAGAATCTCGGCCAGCAACTGTCGTTTTGACAGAGGAATGCCCATGTGTCATTTTTAACCTCATTACTGCCAGATCTATTTATCAGTGATAATCCTAATAATAAGCTCACATTGTAGAATACAGGCAATTCTCTTCTAGTTTAGATTTCTACGGGATGACAAAGCAGATAACCTGCACAATATTTATTTTGAAGCATAATAAGAATTCATTACAAATATATAGATCATATTTGATAACCACATTAAACTGACACACACACACAAGAGGGACAGATCTGTGGAAATGACTTGTTAACATATTCGGAACAACACAACTGCAGCCTGTCATATTATGGCAAATCATCTATAATTCATGTCATATCATCTCCATAATCTACTTATATTCCCACCAGGACAGCTACTTACACTTGATTTAGGTGAGTTGGATACTAAAACCAATCCAGCGCCCATAGCCTGCCAAATATATGGTGGCACACAGACTTAACCACTTCAGCAAACCAGGGATATCTCTTGTGGGCTGAGGTCCGACATGCAGCCAAGTACAATCCCCATCTTGAACTTTTCATCAGGACTCTCATTCTAAATGGAGGGGTTCTTTTAGCACAATTCTGTTCTATATCTTTACAGCAGGTGAGCACAGAGATAAACACATATAGGGGAGTAACAATTTGGACAGCAGACTCTGCAGCTACTGGGTGTTGCAGGTTTAACATAGTCCCAGTTAGGGTTCTGACAGTATTTTTAGGTTTGCAACATAAAAATCTGCCCCAGCATTTGCAGCAAAGGGTGTAGGGAGAGGGGGGTATACTTATTCCTGGTGGAACTTTCAGTTATATCACTACTGTATTCTACCTTGTAAATGATACTGCAAGCTCCACGGCTACTGAGCTAAAGCCTATAAGTTGTTCCTATGGGTTTATCCAGAAACCTCCAGTTCTTTCACTGTATTTCTTCTGAACTATAAAAATGTACAGGGTTACCTAGCAATGCTCCCACTAATAAATGTACTATAAATGAGGTGGCCACAAATGGCAGTCATTCCCAGGTCAATAAAATGTTCTATTAAGCGTTTGCCTCATGGATTTGGTATTCTGAATATGACTTACAAGGAGTTAATACACAGAGATCCTCAATCACACATGTACAGGCGGTACATTAAAATTTATTTTGACCTGATGACAAATTGCTGCCAAAAATTAAAGCAGCCAGAATCAGGGATGGCGGATTTTTGGGAAGCAGTAGTGAATTAAAGAGGAGTCTGTGCATTGGTGTGAGCTGGGGGTGCAAGGCAAATTATTGGCTCAAAGTGTTTCCACCATCCACCTGTTTTCTTCTATGTGCCTTTGTCCCCATTGTCATCTAAAGGAGCTGCCCTGTAAAGTACCAGCCAAATATACTCACCCACCTCCTGACTTTCAGGCACATCACTAATCTGACAGGATTATACTCTGTACCCACCATTGATAATAATGAATGACCCATGGATTTTAACCCATTTCCAAATTGTTTAAGGGATACAATACAAAGTTGTCCAAATCATTTAGGGAATACATATGCTATGGGAGTTTCCTGGTTAATAAAGTGGCAAATGTCTATACACACACTGCTGTGTTACGTGCTGCTTCTCTATAATGCCTAAGCAAACACTATACCCATCAATAATTAGGGGAAGGGAACATCGGGTATGAGACCAGCAAACTGGAATGAGCATTTGAGTCCCACTGTACTAAAGGCTGAAAAGTTCAACAGCCGCTGATAAAGATGAACAAGGAGGGAGTGAGGGAAAGAGGGAATATTCCAGCAGGCAGAATTGTTCTCTTGCTTATGATTAGGAGGTGGCAGGCATTATTGTATAGTGTGTATGTGGAAAACTAAGGAGCTCTGTTATTTTCACCCAAAAAAAAATGCTAAGGTCTGTAACACAGTGAATGAGGTTTTGGGGGCTGAAACATTCAAGAGGTTCTCCAACTTTCCCAATGAGCAGAACTACCCAACTTGACTTGTTTCCATTCATTTAGGGATGTTGGACCTTAAACTGCCAGGGAGCATTCTAGGGCTTTCGCTAAATAACTGAATGAGTGGCCCAGTAGATTGTAGAGAAAGGTTAGTTAGCTTTCCCTTACCTGTCATGTGTCACTAGTGGCCACCTAGCAGTTTGCCATGAGCTGCAATGTACAGTAGTCGCTGCAATTCCTTTCCATTGCTTTGCCTGCTGAGCACATGCCGTGCTTGCTCCAAGAGGGCTGAATAGTGAAGAAGAAAACGCAGCTGCTGGAGAGTGGAAGGCAAAGCGAGCAGCAAGTCTGCCCGGAGCTGTCGTTGGAAATCGCAAGGCTTGGGCTGCCACAGAATCTGTTGTATCCCCTGTATCACTGGTGCTGCGAGGGAAGCAGCGGCATGTCAGTCGCAGGCAGCGGCATCCCTGGAGCTGCAGAGAGTGTAGGTGAAAGAGCTGCTGTCGGGGAGAGGAACTGTAGCAGCCAGTGGTGCGCTTTAGCAGTGCTTCTTCTTCTTCTCATCGCTCTCAGTTACATCTCTATCCGGATCTCTTCGCTGCGGCTCCACTGAGCTGCACTATATTGTGAGGCCCACAGCACTGCCTACTGCTTAACCCATTCACTGCCAACTGCTCCACTGCTGCCTGTGCGACAAACATCCCGAGGGCCGGATACTGATTGTGCGATCTGTCTGCTCCCCCGTTAATATCCCTGATAAATGTGTAAAACAGACTAAATGCTGCCAGCAGCACCAACTGTCATTTCTAGTGTTGTATGTGGAGCTGTGTGGCTGGCAGCAGCTGTGGCTCTCTGTTTCTGCAGCATACACTTCAGACGCAACTGAAGAAACTGATTTTAACGTGAATATGTTCAGGCTGTTGCCAAAAAGCTCCCCATCTGCTGTGCCTGTGGGTCCATACATACTGTACAACTGCCTAATAGAATGTGCAGGTTTTCCATTCCTTCCCATTTTGTCACTATTGATTTTTCAATAAAATCCCCCTTTTTCTGTCTGAAATGCAGCAATAACAGATGCATCAAATTGTTAGCAGTTTTTATTGGTTTTCTAACGGCTTCCCCTGAGATATGTGGCTAGCGAAAACATTGCCTTGCTTTACACTAAACCATAAGGAATGGGATATAATGCTGCTGCCCTAAGGGCTACTGGAGTGTCAGCTCTGCAGATCATGCCTAGCAAATATGAATAGCAAAGAAGTAGGCATCTTACATGATGTCCTAAACAGAGCTGGAGTAGGCAAGGTTTCACTTATCCAGAATCCCTTATTCACTTATAGATTAATAAATGCAATGTTAGTTGGATTCCCAGTTACTACATTTCAATCCAAGAACATGGTACAGGTTTTCATAATTTAAGCATGTTATAGAATGCCCAATTCTTAGCAACCTTACCAGTGGTCTGCATTTTTTTATATTTTTCAAGTTTCCAATGGGGGTCACTGACCCCAGCAGCCAGTGGTGTAACTATAAAGGCAGACACTCTGGGGGGGGGGGTCTGCTTCCTCTATAGCAGGTAAGTTAGGCTACGGGTAGGTTGCTGCACACACAGTGCCCCTGTTGCTCTTTGAGGCTACAATTATATTGTTATTGTAACTCTTACACATCTTTGTATTCAGGCCCTCTTCTATTCATTTTTCAGTCTCTCGTGCAAACCGCTGCTGGGTTGCTAGGGTAATTGTGACCCTAGCAACCAGGGAGCTGCTGAACAAAAAGTAATAATAAAAACGATGGCAAATTGTCTCAAAGTAGCACTCGCTACAGCATACTAAAAGTTCAATAAAAAGTTACTATCCCCTTTGAAAGAACAACAAGACAATGTTCTTGAATTGTTATGGCTCTTGATTACTCAAGTCCCACAAGATTTCTGTGAACACAAAAAAGTAGTTCTAAGAGGGGTGGGTTGGGTATAATATAAACATTGTAGGGTAATAAGTACAGCCATGCACAATGGTCTGGGCATTAGTTTTAAGTGGCAAGGCTGAATCAGATACCTTGCCAAGAGGTAGGATATGTGTTTAGCTTTTAGGAGGTAGAGGCACGGGAAACTTTAAAACTATGAGAGTATAATCATGTCAATTGAATCCCAAAGCAACAAATAATGTTGGTTCCTGACTTGGTGTGTAGAAGATACCTCCTCGTTAATGGTGTGGATGCAAATGCCTGCCCCATAAATAGGACTTTCAGTGTGATGTAGAATAAAGAGCTCAAAATTGCATTCAACTCAGATGCTACATCCTTTATGTAATTCACACACTGACATTTTCACTGATGTATTCATCTTTCTGCTGGCAGTGCAGAATCAGATACACATTGGGGAAGAGTACAGGGATGCAGTCCCTGCATAGTTGCAGAAATATGGAAGAGTATATTGGATTGTTTTATTTAACCAGAATGACTCTGCTCTGTGGCTATGTAACTGTGCCCTTGTGCCTGATCCACCAGCTTTAAAACCTCACAATTCTTTGCAATATTACCTCTAAAAGTTACTTGTAGTTTGCAATATATGTCCCTCTGGAGTACACTTATCTGAAAAACCCGACATGAAACCAGTTTGTGTTCATTGTAAAGCCTGGAATGGGAATTTAACGTTACAATTTTATTTTATTTTTTTTCCTTGGAAAAAGAACAGATTGTTTTCAACAGGTAGTGATGAGAAAAAGTGATCCAAAAAATACAGGGAAAAATTTCTCGAATATGTATGGGTAACATAAATCAGCTTTGGAACAACAGTTCAAGGTTTTTAAAGGACAAGGAAAGTAAAAAAAAAAATGCTTGCCATGTGTATCCTGCTATGAGGCACAACACTGTGGCAACATTCTTTTCTGAGCTCCCTGGACTTGGCTGAGCACATAGCAGATCATGGAAGCCATACTGTTCCTAGAGTCCTGCGCGGGTCCATTTTTTGGGACCCGTACCCGACCCGCACCCGCAACCCGGACCCGCAACCCGCATTCTTACCCGCTTGGACCCGCTACCCGACCCGCAAGTACCTTATCCGCAACCCGGACCCGCGACCCGCTGACCATCAAGAATCAGGAAGTGCTGTCATTAGAAACCGGAAGTGACATCATCAGAAGTCGATATGATAAGGAAAAAAGAAGTAAAACAGGAAGTACATTCATTGTAAACCGGAAGTGACGTCATCGGGATACGGCGTGACCAGAAAAAGGTGCAAATATCGTTAATGAGAAGATCCGCGGCCCGACCCAGGACCTGCACACCCTCAGAATCACCGCCCCGCGGGTATACCCGCACCTGGAACTTCTCAGCACAACCCGCCAGGTACCGCAGGTTTTTGCGGGTAACCCGCGGGTACCCGACCCGCTGCAGGACTCTAACTGTTCCCACCTCAAGCTGCCATATGGGACCTCTGAGAGTACAGATAATACAGGGAGTCCCTGGGTTACCAACATCTGACTTACATATAACTCAAACATACAAATGGAGGCTATTACAGTAATGTACTGTGGTTTGCTTGACTTATGTTAGCATTTAGCTTTAAAGGAGAATGCAACCATTTAAAAAAAAAAAACTCACCCCCCACCCCACGTAGACCCCCCCTCCCTCTATAGCTGTCCCCCAGGGAAATGCCCCTAACTTTATACTTACCCTCGGCACAGATTCAGGCATCGAAGTTCCACATACTGTAGCTATCTTCTGGGTCTTCGTGTCTTCATCCAGGTCTTCAGCAATTTCCGTCCATTTCGGTGCATGCTCAGTTGTCGCAAACCTTTAAAAAAAATTCCCCTTCCCACCCCTAATTTGCATATCCATATGCAAATTAGGACTCTGAATTCGAATACCGAACTGTATCCGATTCGGTTCGGTACTCGCCCGAATCTTTCACAAAGGATTCGGGGGTTCGGCTGAATCCAAAATAGTGGATTCAGTGCATCCCTAGTAAAAATAAATATGCACAGAAAGGTAAAAATAAATACTATGTTAAAGGGGTAGATCACCTTCAGGTTAACTTTTAGTATGTTATAGAATGTCCAATTCTAAGCAACTTTTCAGTTGGTCTTCATTATTTATTTTTTATAGTTTATGAATTATTGGCCTTCTTCTCCTGACTTTTTCTAGCTTTCAAAAGAGGGTCACTGACCCCCTCTAAAAACAAATTCTCTCTAAAGCTATACCTTTATTGTTATTGATACGTTTTATTACTCGTCTTTCTGTTCCGAACCCTCCCCTATTAACCCTTTCCCTGCCAGCCGTTTTGTCCTAGATGCGAACATCTACTGCCAAGCAGTTTTTAGATATTTTGCACTCTTTCACTTTAAGGGTCTTTCCTGGGGTGGTCTTTTAGTTAACCCAGGAAAACAATATATTGTTTTTTTCAGGACAACCTGAACTTTCACAATATGCAAGAATTTTGGTGTAATTCTACTTCTCTAAAAAAATATTGGATTCTAAGTGTCAAATAAAATGAAAAAAATCATGTTGCACGAAGAACAATCACATATATCAGAAACATCATTCATTTTATGTACGAGAACACAGCCGATTTAGAAAGGTCTATGTCTCCTGAACGCGACAATACCAAATATATATAGTTTTATGGAGATTTCTCACTTGTATAGCTCAAAATCTACAAGCAGTACACAACCAAATTTCCAAAGCAACACTCCCCAAACGGCATACTTTTGATTTCAAGGCCAAACATTCCGCTAACAGTAGGTTTACCCTAGAAAACTACCCATTACTAGAAAGAACAGATTCTGGTGAATCAAAAATGGGTAGAAATATCTTTGTACTCCAAACCACTAAGTTGCAATTGTTTCCTAAAGTTATAATGTTTTATAGAAATTGGTGAATTTTTTGAAAAATGACCTCAAAGCTTCCACTCTACAGCAACATATCTCCCACACATCATTAGGTATCAATGTAAAACACCCCAAATATAAAATCCTGGGTCCACTGAACAGTTTGATGCCCAATATGAATAGATGTACCCAAGCACGTGGCATAGGAGGCCCCAAAAGGAAGACCCCCCGTTTGTTCTGTCATTTCAGATACTGCAAAATCAACACATTTACATCGTTTTGGGGGGCGGCAAAGGTAGAAAAAAGTACGTTCACCCCAGAAAACCATATATTTTCGGAAAGTACACATTCCCACGAATCCAATTTGGGTATGCATGTCTTTCTACACCAAAGTACCAAGCGGCAAACCATTCCTAAATTTGGTAATTTTGGCGACATTTCCAAAAATCACCTAAAAATTTCTACCCTGCAGCATCGTATTACCCACATACTTTTAGGTATCAAGAAAAATCACCCCAAATATGAAAGCCTAGGGTCCTCTGAACAGTTTGATGCCTGATATGTATAGGTGTACCCAAGCACGTGGCATACAGGGGCCCCAAAAGGAAGACCCCCATATAGTCTGTCATTTCAGGTACTGCAAAATCAACACATTTACATCGTTTTGGGGGGGGGCAAAAGTAGAAAACAGTAAGTTCACCCCAGAAAACCATATATTTTCGGAAAGTACACATTGCCACGAATCTAAATTGGGTATGCATGTCTTTGTACTCCAAAGTAGCAAGCCGTAAATCATTCCTAAATTTGGTAATTTTGGTGACATTTCCAAAAATCACTTAAAAATGTCTAACCTGCAGCATCATATTTCCCACATACTTTTAGGTATCAAGAGAAATCACCCCAAATATGAAAGCCTAGGGTCCTCTGAACAGTTTGATGCCCAATATATATAGGTGTACCCAAGCACGTGGCATATAGGGGCCCCAAAAGGAAGACTCCCATATGGTCTGTCATTTGAGGTACTGCAAAATCAACACATTTACATCGTTTTGGGGGGGGGGGCAAAAGTAGAAAACAGTAAGTTCACCCCAGAAAACCATATATTTTCGGAAAGTATACATTCCCCTGAATCCAAATTGGGTATGCATGTCTTTCTACGCCAAAGTACCAAGCCGCAAATCATTCCTAAATTTGGTGATTTTGGTGACATTTCCAAAAATCACCTCAAAATATCTACCCTGCAGCATCGTATTACCCACATACTTTTAGGTATCAAGAGAAATCACCCCAAATATGAAAGCCTAGGGTCCTCTGAACAGTTTGATGCCCGATATGTATAGGTGTACCCAAGCACGTGGCATACAGGGGCCCCAAAAGGAAGACCCCCATATAGTCTGTCATTTCAGGTACTGCAAAATCAACACATTTACATTGTTTTGGGGGGGGGGGGCAAAAGTAGAAAACAGTAAGTTCACCCCAGAAAACCATATATTTTCGGAAAGTACACATTCCAACGAATCCAAATTGGGTATGCATGTCTTTCTACGCCAAAGTACCAAGCCGCAAATCATTCCTAAATTTGGTGATTTAGGTGACATTTCCAAAAATCACCTCAAAATATCTACTCTGCAGCATCGTATTACCCACATACTTTTAGGTATCAAGACAAATCACCCCAAATATGAAAGCCTAGGGTCCTCTGAACAGTTTGATGCCCAATATGTATAGGTGTACCCAAGCATGTGGCATATAGAGGCCCTAAAAGGAAGACCCCCATATAGTCTGACATTTCAGGTACTGCAAAATCAACACATTTACATTGTTTTGGGGGGGCAAAAGTAGAAAACAGTAAGTTCACCCCAGAAAACCATATATTTTCGGAAAGTACACATTCCCACGAATTCAAATTGGGTATGCATGTCTTTCTACGCCAAAGTACCAAGCCGCAAATCATTCCTAAATTTGGTGATTTAGGTGACATTTCCAAAAATTACCTCAAAATATCTACCCTGCAGCATCGTATTACCCACATACTTTTAGGTATCAAGAGAAATCACCCCAAATATGAAAGCCTAGGGTCCTCTGAACAGTTTGATGCCCAATATGTATAGGTGTACCCAAGCACGTGGCATAACGGGGCCCCAAAAGGAAGACCCCCATATAGTCTGTCATTTCAGGTACTGCAAAATCAACACATTTACATCGTTAGGGGGGGGGGCAAAAGTAGAAAACAGTAAGTTCACCCCAGAAAACCATATATTTTCGGAAAGTACACATTCCAACGAATCCAAATTGGGTATGCATGTCTTTCTACGCCAAAGTACCAAGCCGCAAATCATTCCTAAATTTGATGCTTTAGGTGACATTTCCAAAAATCACCTCAAAATATCTACCCTGCAGCATCGTATTACCCACATACTTTTAGGTATCCAGAGAAATCACCCCAAATATGAAAGCCTAGGGTCCTCTGAACAGTTTGATGCCCGATATGTATAGGTGTACCCAAGCACGTGGCATACAGGGGCCCCAAAAGGAAGACCCCCATATAGTCTGTCATTTCAGGTACTGCAAAATCAACACATTTACATTGTTTTGGGGGGGGCAAAAGTAGAAAACAGTAAGTTCACCCCAGAAAACCATATATTTTCGGAAAGTACACATTCCAACGAATCCAAATTGGGTATGCATGTCTTTCTACTACAAAGTACCAAGCCGCAAATCATTCCTAAATTTGGTGATTTTGGTGACATTTCCAAAAATCACCTCAAAATATCTACCCTGCAGCATCGTATTACCCACATACTTTTAGGTATCAAGAGAAATCACACCAAATATGAAAGCCTAGGGTCCTCTGAACAGTTTGATGCCCGATATGTATAGGTTTACCCAAGCACGTGGCATACAGGGGCCCCAAAAGGAAGACCCCCATATAGTCTGTCATTTCAGGTACTGCAAAATCAACACATTTACATCGTTTTGGGGGGGGGGCAAAAGTAGAAAACAGTAAGTTCACCCCAGAAAACCATATATTTTCGGAAAGTACACATTCCAACGAATCCAAATTGGGTATGCATGTCTTTCTACGCCAAAGTACCAAGCCGCAAATCATTCCTAAATTTGATGCTTTAGGTGACATTTCCAAAAATCACCTCAAAATATCTACCCTGCAGCATCGTATTACCCACATACTTTTAGGTATCAAGACAAATCATCCCAAATATGAAAGCCCTGGGTCCTCTGAACAGTTTGATGCCCGATATGTATAGGTGTACCCAAGCACGTGGCATACAGGGGCCCCAAAAGTAAGACCCCCATATAGTCTGTCATTTCAGGTACTGCAAAATCAACACATTTACATTGTTTTGGGGGGGGCAAAAGTAGAAAACAGTAAGTTCACACCAGAAAACCATATATTTTCGGAAAGTACACATTCCAACGAATCCAAATTGGGTATGCATGTCTTTCTACGCCAAAGTACCAAGCCGCAAATCATTCCTAAATTTGGTGATTTAGGTGACATTTCCAAAAATCACCTCAAAATATCTACCCTGCAGCATCGTATTACCCACATACTTTTAGGTATCCAGAGAAATCACCCCAAATATGAAAGCCATGGGTCCTCTGAACAGTTTGATGCCCGATATGTATAGGTGTACCCAAGCACGTGGCATACAGGGGCCCCAAAAGGAAGACCCCCATATAGTCTGTCATTTCAGGTACTGCAAAATCAACACATTTACATTGTTTTGGGGGGGGCAAAAGTAGAAAACAGTAAGTTCACCCCAGAAAACCATATATTTTCGGAAAGTACACATTCCAACGAATCCAAATTGGGTATGCATGTCTTTCTACTACAAAGTACCAAGCCGCAAATCATTCCTAAATTTGGTGATTTTGGTGACATTTCCAAAAATCACCTCAAAATATCTACCCTGCAGCATCGTATTACCCACATACTTTTAGGTATCAAGAGAAATCACACCAAATATGAAAGCCTAGGGTCCTCTGAACAGTTTGATGCCCGATATGTATAGGTTTACCCAAGCACGTGGCATACAGGGGCCCCAAAAGGAAGACCCCCATATAGTCTGTCATTTCAGGTACTGCAAAATCAACACATTTACATCGTTTTGGGGGGGGGCAAAAGTAGAAAACAGTAAGTTCACCCCAGAAAACCATATATTTTCGGAAAGTACACATTCCAACGAATCCAAATTGGGTATGCATGTCTTTCTACGCCAAAGTACCAAGCCGCAAATCATTCCTAAATTTGGTGATTTAGGTGACATTTCCAAAAATCACCTCAAAATATCTACTCTGCAGCATCGTATTACCCACATACTTTTAGGTATCAAGACAAATCACCCCAAATATGAAAGCCTAGGGTCCTCTGAACAGTTTGATGCCCAATATGTATAGGTGTACCCAAGCATGTGGCATATAGAGGCCCTAAAAGGAAGACCCCCATACAGTCTGACATTTCAGGTACTGCAAAATCAACACATTTACATTGTTTTGGGGGGGCAAAAGTAGAAAACAGTAAGTTCACCCCAGAAAACCATATATTTTCGGAAAGTACACATTCCCACGAATTCAAATTGGGTATGCATGTCTTTCTACGCCAAAGTACCAAGCCGCAAATCATTCCTAAATTTGGTGATTTAGGTGACATTTCCAAAAATCACCTCAAAATATCTACCCTGCAGCATCGTATTACCCACATACTTTTAGGTATCAAGAGAAATCACCCCAAATATGAAAGCCTAGGGTCCTCTGAACAGTTTGATGCCCAATATGTATAGGTGTACCCAAGCACGTGGCATACAGGGGCCCCAAAAGGAAGTCCCCCATATAGTCTGTCATTTCAGGTACTGCAAAATCAACACATTTACATCGTTAGGGGGGGGGGCAAAAGTAGAAAACAGTAAGTTCACCCCAGAAAACCATATATTTTCGGAAAGTACACATTCCAACGAATCCAAATTGGGTATGCATGTCTTTCTACGCCAAAGTACCAAGCCACAAATCATTCCTAAATTTGGTGCTTTAGGTGATATTTCCAAAAATCACCTCAAAATATCTACCCTGCAGCATCGTATTACACACATACTTTTAGGTATCAAGACAAATCACCCCAAATATGAAAGCCTAGGGTCCTCTGAACAGTTTGATGCCCAATATGTATAGGTGTACCCAAGCACATGGCGTATAGGGGCCCCAAAACGAAGACCCCCATATGGTCTGTCATTTCAGGTACTGCAAAATCAACACATTTACATTGTTTTGAGTGGGGCAAATGTAGAAAAAAAGTAAGTTCACCCCAGAAAACCATATATTTTCGGAAAGTACACATTCCCACAGATCTAAATTGGGTATGCATGTCTTTGTACTCCAAAGTACCAAGCCGCAAACCATTCCTAAATTTGGTGATTTTGGGGACATTTCCAAAAATGACTTCAAAATTTCGACCCTGCAGCATCGTATTACCCACATACTTTTAGGTATCAAGAGAAATCACCCCAAATATGAAAGCCTGGGGTCCTCTGAACAGTTTGATGCCCAATATGTATAGGTGTACCCAAGCATGTGGCGTATAGGGGCCCCAAAACGAAGACCCCCATATGGTCTGTCATTTCAGGTACTGCAAAATCAACACATTTACATTGTTTTGAGGGGGGCAAATGTAGAAAAAAGTAAGTTCACCCCAGAAAACCATATATTTTCGGAAACTACACATTCCCATGGATCTAAATTGGGTATGCATGTCTTTGTACTCCAAAGTACCAAGCTGCAAACCATTCCTAAATTTGGTGATTTTGGGGACATTTCCAAAAATGACTTCAAAATTTCGACCCTGCAGCATCGTATTACCCACATACTTTTAGGTATCAAGACAAATCACCCCAAATATGAAAGCCTGGGGTCCTCTGAACAGTTTGATGCCCAATATGTATAGGTGTACCCAAGCATGTGGCGTATAGGGGCCCCAAAACGAAGACCCCCATATGGTCTGTCATTTCAGGTACTGCAAAATCAACACATTTACATTGTTTTGAGGGGGGCAAATGTAGAAAAAAGTAAGTTCACCCCAGAAAACCATATATTTTCGGAAACTACACATTCCCATGGATCTAAATTGGGTATGCATGTCTTTGTACTCCAAAGTACCAAGCCGCAAACCATTCCTAAATTTGGTGATTTTGGGGACATTTCCAAAAATGACTTCAAAATTTCGACCCTGCAGCATCGTATTACCCACATACTTTTAGGTATCAAGACAAATCACCCCAAATATGAAAGCCTGGGGTCCTCTGAACAGTTTGATGCCCAATATGTATAGGTGTACCCAAGCACGTGGCATACAGGGGCCCCAAAAGAAAGACCCCCATATGGTCTGTCATTTCAGGTACTGCAAAATCAACACATTTACATTGTTTTTGGGGGGGGCAAAGGTAGAAAAAAGTAAGTTCACCCCATAAAACCATATATTTTCGGAAAGTACACATTCCTGCGAATCCAAATCGGGTATGGATGTCTTTGTACTCCAAAGTACGCAGCCGCAAACCATTTCTAAATTTGGTGATTTTGGGGACATTTCCAAAAATCTCCTCAAAATTTTCACCCTCTAGCATCGTAGTTCCCACATACTTTTAGGTATCAAGAGAAATCACCCCAAATATGAAAGCCTGGGGTCCTCTGAACAGTTTGATGCCCAATATGTATAGGTGTACCCAAGCACGTGGCATATAGGGCCCCAAAACAAAGACCCTCAAATGGTCTGTCATTTCAGGTACTGCAAAATCAACACATTTACATTGTTTTGGGGGGGGCAAAGGTAGAAAAAAGTGCGTTCACCCCATAAAACCATATATTTTTGGAAAGTACACATTCCTGCGAATCCAAATTGGGTATGCATGTCTTTGTACTCCAAAGTACCAAGTCGCAAGCCTTTCCTAAATTTGGCGATAAAAGCAACTGTTTTTACATTTCTGAAAATCGCCTAAAAATATTGCAATTGGCCGCATTTATCTCACCCAATTTCTTACATACAATTGTAAAACACCATAAATATTGATGCCAAGGGTCTACTGAACAGTTTGATGCCCAATATGCATAGATATACCAAGGCAGCTGGCATGTGCGGACCCCAAATAAAAATAGTGAATATGAGTTTTCTCCGCTGCCGATTCGCCTTCTGTGAACATAGACCCTTGACTTCATATTATTTGCCTCAAGACCCTCCTAACAGCAATGACCCCCCAAAACCATACATTTTTGGAAAGTACACATTCTGCCGATTCCAACAAAGATAACGACGTCTTTCTACACGAAACTACCAAACTGCAAAGCTTTTCTAAACATATAGGTTTTTACAACATTTCTGAAAATCGCCTAAAAATGTTGCAGTTTGCCGCATTTATCACACACAATGTTTTACGTACAAAGAAAAATCTCTCTAAATATGGACGTCAGAGGTCTAATAAATAGTTTGATGCCCAATATGTATAGATTTACCAAAGTATGTGTTGTGTATGGACCCCAAATGAAAAACGTGCCTATGAATTTTCACGCTAGCCAACTAAGCTGCAGAAAAGAGAACCCTAACTGTACGTTATGTGCCGTAAGACCCCCAAACTGTAAAAATAACCCCAGAAACCCATATATTTTTGGAAAGCACATATTTTGGCGGATCAAACTAAGTAAAATCTATCTTTCTATACCAAAGCACCAAACAGCAAAACGATACTAAAGATACATAAGGAACAATAATGCAGGGATAAAATTGCAATAAAACCACAAAAATAGCGTAAATCAATGAAATAACAAAATAATTTTTCTGACAGCGTAATTAGTGGCCGAAATCGATTATCCAATAGTCACGCTGCCAAAATAACACGTTTTTAGGCAAAAAAAACAAAAGATAACAGTATAATGAATTCGTAAAAAAAAAAAAAAACACCTGTTTGTGTATACATATTTGTGCACTAATAAAAGTTATCTGAGTGTGCAAATACATGTAAATAAGTGTAAATAAGTGTAAATAACTGTACAAAAGGGACCAAGTGTGCTAAAATTAAAAAAAAAATATTTTAAAAAATTCCAATCTTTACTAAAATTCATAAATGTACTGTAAGTATGTGTAGGTGCAGGTAAGTGTGTAAAAAAAAGTGCACTTACCGTTTTTGGAGCAGGAGAATCGCTGTCTTCTTTGGAGGAGTCCTGGCAGCGTGTCTGCAGAGTTGCTGCGCAGCAGGAAGTGCGTGGGCGGCTCTGCAGGCAGGAAGAAGGGTGAGTGTAGTAGCAGACGCTCCATGCGATGCGTCTGCTACTTTGAAGTCGGATCTGCGACAATCGACTTGACAGCCCCCCAGCCTCGTTGCCTAGGGGGCTGTCTTCTCTCCCCACTCTCTGCGGAGGCGGCAAAAGCCGCCGAAGCAGAGAGAGAGCTCAGCTGCCAAAGAACGTACAATGTACGTTCTTGGCAGCCTGAGCATTGGCCTGCCAGCACGTACGCCGTACGTGCTTGGCAGGCAAAGGGTTAATATTTCATGTTCTCATTCAAATCAGTGCATGGTTGCTAGGGTAATTTGGATACTGACAAAATGGAGAGCTGCTGAATAAAAAGCTAAATAACTCAAAAACCACAAATAATAAAACATGAAAACCGATTGCAAATTGTCTCAGAATATCACTATCACTATCCCTACATTATACTAACAGTTAACTCAAAGGTGAACAACCCATTAAGACAGACATCTGTCTAAGTTGCATTTAAAGCACTGCATATCTTGACAGCGCTATATAAATGATGATGATGATGATGATAATAGGTAAATGGACCTGTTCTAACTTACATACAGTACAAATTCAACTTAAGAACAAACCTACAGACTCCTATCTCATAAATATCTGCCAGACCTAAAATAATCTCAATTATTTTTGAACTTGTATTATAATTCATCACATCCTGATGAAAACTCTGTGTAAAAAGTTCGACAAGCCTGGCTGACAGACTTGATTTAGGCAAAATAATTTACATCCGTGTACTAATAAGCACTACCGCTTATGAAGTCACAGTGTCCAAATGAAAAGGCAGAAGAATAGTGATAGGCCATTATGAATTCAGAAAAGATATCCATACAGTGATGCAAGCAGCAAGCGGAGTAAAGCTGGGAGACTTCAAAGGTCACACAGGCAAACAGGTAAACAAGTGGAAATGCTAGTTCATTAACATTGAGAATTGCAGACCATCAATCACACCTACTATCTCAGTGAGTTCATCTCATGCATTTGTCACCACGATTTTGCCAGAAAAAAAATGACTGTCGTTGCATTGTAGCCAACAGAAATGTCTGTGGGTGGGAACAAATTGTTCAATCGCTAATTGATTTCATACCCTCTATGGTTTATAATAGTAAGTAGAACATTCGGGAGACATTTTTCCTAAGGGAAAAGTGTTAAAAATCTTAGGAGACAACATATTTATTTGAAACATGAATTCTGTAAATAAAGCAGCTTCTAATGGCCTAAAGTCAGTGTTCACAGATAACAAATGAGAGCACTATACCCTGGAATCCGTGGTCACGTGCAGTTGCATTGATCTATAAAACAGTTCTGTTCATTCCATTGATCAGCCTTTGCATTGTGATTCATGTTCTGTTGAATGTTTTGCTCTGCACTAGGCAGCTCTGTTATGCCTGAGTTATCATCATCATCATCACTCTTACATCAGATATGTAGATACCATCATTAACTGGCAACAAAGGCCCTTTAAACATTGCCATTTTGTTTATAGCCAGCCTGAATGGGTGTAATGGATTGTTAGCCTTAAACAGACACACTTCATTCAATACATGTTTTCATATAATTATTGGACCTTGTATGTCCAAGGAATAGCTATTATCGTACAGCGGTCATGCCCGTTTGGTCGATCTGTCATGAAAATGGAGGAAATATTGTTTTCTATGGGCAGGCCATGGAAAGGCCATGTGGGGACTAATAGTTTTTAGGGATGGCAAATTTCTTCGCCTTGTTTCGCCACTGAAATGACACCCATAGACTTCTATTTGCTCCAAAAAAAAAGACGCGTGCCATCTGAATTAAATCTAACTGCAAAAATATATTTGGTTGCTACATATAGAATACTGTACATAAGTTACAGACCTTTCAAATGGGCTCCTCTGCATGAATGCCTCAGTCAGAGATTCATTATATTTAATTGCTTATATGTTTTCATATTTTGACACAGCATGCCTCTGGCTCCAAATTTATCTTCTCACTTTTCACCTTCTAGGGCTTCCATCATTAATTCAACAGCCACAACCAATCTTTACTGTTCCAGTCCACCCTTTGTCCATTACCCCGTGTGCTTTTTCCATGCTGAACACTCACAGTAAAGAACTTTTTAACAATAACTCTAATTGCCCTCAGCCAAATCAGCTCCCTTAAATCACCTTGGTGCTATCTTTGATTGTCATCTTAACATGCTGTTGCTTTCTTGTGAAAGGCTGCTTTATAATCAGGGCACATTGACCAGTGCTTTTTGTATTGTCAGCCAAGCAGTGTAAAGGCAAGATTTGCTTACAGCAAGTTGTACTCTGAACAGAACAGTAATCGTGTCTCAGTTCTGCCAATACGTTTTAAGGTAATTATCCTCTCTTCATCTTGGGAGAAATAAAAACCCATAATGCATCTTACCTTTGTGTACTACTGCCGTAGTACTGTATATCTGGACAATATAGTAACAAACACTGATGTGCACATAGATTTACTTACGTATCAAGGTTTAATAAAAAAAAATCTGCTCTTATATTAAATCAAGGGCAGGCTCCAAAATAAGATTTGAAATGCGTGAGATATCTTATCACGTTATCAATTATGGAACAGAAAAATAAATAAATGATAAATATATCTTTGTATGGTTCATGTATCATGTAGGGTTCATTTTCTTCATTTATTGTCTTGTGTTTTAGATTTTACAATTTATGAATGCATCACAATAAAATTTAGGAAGAGAAGAGTCTAAAACGTAAATGCTGGTGGAATGGTAAGATTGGTGGTCATAGTAGTAAGACAAAACAGAGGCGCAAAAGGATAAAAATAGCTAAAAGCACTTAAAAACCCAATGGGTAATTCAGAGGAGGTAGTAATGAACTTACCTCCTCCAAGCAGACACCAACGAAAGTGGTAATTTTCAATAATAGTTTATTCACCAAACAGTATTGCAACGCGTTTTGCGAAACAACAGTGTCTTTGTATAAACACGCCAGGCGCCTCTGTCAGACAGAGGCGCCTGGCGTGTTTATACAAAGACACTGTTGTTTTTGCTCCCGTTCCATATTGCCTGATGAAGCAGGAAATGCCTGCGAAACGCGTTGCCAGTAAGTAATGCTGGCTGCAACTCCCATGTTATTTGATAGGCACAAAGTAAATCAGATCCAAATCGTATTACTTTATTGTTTACTTGCCATGGAAAATTATATGTATTAGTGTTACAAGACAAGCAATGTTGTAATTACTATATGACATATTTAATAAATATTTAATAAAACATATTTAATAAAAAATAAGTTACAAAAAAAAGAATGAGATACTGTAAGAGGGTATATATATATGTATGGCTATTCATGGTATCTTAAAATGCACTACAATGACCCATAAAATACATTGCAATTAATAAATAAGGAGACATACAAAAACCCATATGGTGGAAGGGCAATTTATCTTTATTTACGGTTCCTTTGCAACCAAAAAACTAACTACCTAACTTATGTTCTAAAAGGATTATCTATGTCTTTTCCAAATGGAACATCTCCTCCACCCAAAAGGCAACTGAAGCCGTGCCTGCTCTCTTTAAAGCCTCCTTCCCTATTCCCTTTCTGAAGACTTATTCTTTTATCCTACTTGTATATATTTATGTTTTTTTCCTTCAAAGACCTTGAGGCCCATTTATAAAATGTAAAATTAAAGTGGTATTAGAGTTTTGTGAAATTCCAATTCAACTCATCGCTAGAACCACGAATGTTATGAAATTTAGTAATAGATCTATATATAAAGGTACAAACGGAAATGAATACTTCTAAAACCTTAACATTTTCAGACAGTTACAGTGGAACAAAACACAGCTCCCATTGATTTTTATGGGATCTTGACTGCTTTTACTTGCCAGAATTTTGTATTAGAGTTTTTCGTTGCTTTTAGACTCCATAGCTCTTGAATTTTTTGAGTTTTAGAGAAATTTAAAAAAAAAAGGTTTCTTCAAAAAACATAGCACAAACTTTCAAGTGTTAGTAAATGAGCCCCTTATATTGCCATACTGTGCGTATCTTTTAACACGACCACCAATCTTTACCATTCTGCCAGTGTTCAAGTTGTAGATTGTTCTCTTTCTGAATTTTATTCTGATGAATTTGTGAGTTGCTGTGTTCAAAATATATTCGATAAAAACAAGCTAGACGCCTGCTACATTCCATGATACTTTGGGCACCGTTAAATCAATTATATAAGGTTTCTGCATCAGGGGGTTGCTCCAGATCATGAGATTAAACACAACTGAGTAAGGCTCCCCGTGCAGACAAAATAAATTTACAGCTGTAAATAGTACTGGCTATATGTTTTCTAGAGCAAGGACAAATGCCGTAAGATTCCTAATGTGGAAGGGGTAATTATGGATGTGTAAATCCTTGTTAAACCTGAGGTCTTTGAGAACTGGCTGCACTTTAAAGCAACAAGAATGGTTTGGCATGGATAGTGTTAGTAATGAGATGTTAGAATAAAGCATGTGCATCCTCACCATTATTTATTTATACATAGGCCCATCTATTTCCTCAAGGGAAGACCAATTATAAGTAGCAAGGAACATTGCATGTTAGCTATATGAATTCATTATACAAATTAACCCTTACTGGATTTTAAACCTGGGTGCCCAACATTTATTAGGTATCTTTATTGGAAAAATTAGGAATGCATATTGCAGGAAGAAATTGGTCTTTGTATTTGAGTAGCATGTCTATTATTATATAACATATTGTGCAATCAGTTAAATGAATCTGCAAAGAGACCATATGATATACCAAAGGTCTAGTTCTCACTCCAGAAATTTTAAGTTGGTCTGACTGGTGGATAAAAGTTCCTACAATTACATCAATGTAGGTCTGACCACATTATACTGATTGAAGTCCAATCTTAATTCAGATACAGTATGCTGCAACATTGGTCCAATTAGAACACTCAGGCAATCATTTCCTCATTAATTTATGAATACATCAGTTTATGTATTGTGCAGTCATTAATAGGTAAGAAATAGTGATGGGCGAATCTGTCGCGTTTCGCTTCGCCGAATAATTCGCGAATTTCCAGCGAAATTCGCGAAACGGCGAAAAATTCGCGAAACGAGTCGCGCGGCCCGATTTTGTCGCGCGTCAAAATATTTTGTCGCGGACGCAAGTATGTGTTATAACGCGCGACGTTATTTTTGACGCGCAGTGCAATTTGATGAAGCCCATCTTCTATGGGTGTTTTGTTTGTATAACCTTTTTTCATCTTTGGGCCTACAAATAAAAATTTTCCCCTTAGTTTCAAGCTTTGTAGTCTGTGATGATAAATGAACATGGTATCTTTTGCTTTGTGTCTGAATGTGCTGAATTGGATTGGACTCCATGGGAAGACCAATACACATGCGTGTTTCACTTAGTATACTGCTACACACATGCCCTGCATTGTTAGAGGACTCCTATCTTGAAAAAATGGCTCCCATTTTGCAAGTTTCTTAAACTTTTAACGTTTGTGGATTTTTTCACATTACCTCTGGTCAACTGGTAATGGTATCTACTACTACTCTATATCTCTGTTTAACCAAAAAGTACCATCTGTACTTCAAATATCTAATAGTAGATTACTAACACAAGTACAACTAATAAATCTGAACAGATAGTATCTGGATGCTTTGTATCTCAGATAAAAATGAATAAACCATATGTTTATGTGAATGAACCTTATATTTACATCATGTAATTGTAATGATTCTGAAATACTATGTAATGTAATTTTAATGACTCCGATTAAGAATAGTCATCGTTGTGTTATTAGAATCCAAACAATTCCAAGTACCATGTGAGTATTAGTTTAGTCAAATGAAAAATGAACTCAAAATATAGAGATATAAAAAATTTTTTTAATTCACAACATATAGCACAACTGGTGCTGTAACAAATAATAAATAAATTAAAGTGGAGGAGGAGGAGGAGGAGCAACAACCCTCTGGAGGTTGTCAACAATGTCCCTAACCTCTCCCAGCTCTTGCCGCATGGCATTTACTTGATGAACTAGGGTGACCAGGAGCTCAGTCTGGTCGTAGTAGGCATGCTCTGTCTGAGTGCCTACACTGAGCCCCTGGTCGTCCCTATCCCACCCTTCTTCCCACCACCACCACCACCCATCCCTAACCCACCCTTCTTCCCACCACCACCACCCATCCCCCCTCTCCCACGGCCCGTCATATTGGGCAACTAAACTTAAAAAAAAATATATATATATAAGGGGGGGGGTTTGGATATTTCGGGGAAGGAAAGGAGAAAAAAATAAAACCCTCAACTAAATCCCCTCAGCAGAAGTGTGCACCCACAAGGAGTACACACACCAGCACAGACAAAGACAAAGACAGTTAGCCCTAAAAAGGGCTATTGGGTGGTGAGCAGGCAAGCAGAAGAGGGAAAACAGTAAACTGAAATCCACAACCTCCACTTGCACTGACTCAGAAAAAAAAAAAGCTCTCTACACAAACTCCACTAGCTAAATCACACACAAATCTCTCACTATCCTGCTCTCTCTACCTCTACCAGAAACGCCACGAGTAATGGCCGCCTCTGCAGCTCCTTATATAGCCAGTGGGTTGGCTCAGGGATGGCTCACATCTTATTGGCTGCTGTGGGTGATGTTTAGTTCGTCGCGCGTCTTTTTGTTTTGACGCGCATTAGCGGCGTCGTGGCTCGTCGCGCGACGAAAATTTCGACGCGCGGCGAAACGAGTCGCGAGGCGAATTTTTGCCGCAATTTCGCGAAAAATTCGCCCGCGGCGAAACGCAGAAATTCGCCGCGAATTTAACCATGGCGAATTTATTCGCCCATCCCTAGTAAGAAATTGTTAGAAGAGCTAACTAGCGATGAGCGCATTTGTCCGGTCGCTCTTCACTGAAAAATTAGTGAAACTGCCTTAAAGTTGAAAATATTTTGTCACGCAACATTTTTATACCAAACTACGTTAATCTATGGGCGTTTTGTGCGTGGCACGTTGTTTCTATTTTGAGATTACAAATAAAAATTGGGAAGGCAAAATCACATGCATTTTTTGCTCAGTATACTTCTACACACATGTCCTACATTATTAGAAGAACCTCCTATCCACTATGCTACAACTGCTTTTTTATTAGAAGAAAAAGACTCCCATGTTGGCAATGTCATAAAAACTTGTCTGTGGTTTTTGACATCTGGCAATGGTATCTACTACTACATTATGTTGCTGTTAAAGCAAAAAGTACCATCTATAGTTTATATATTATGCATTTATTGGGCAAAGTGAAACAAGCAGGGTGGCAAATTTTTATGCAGTTTTTGAGAACATTTATTGCCACCGGTGAAACGTGGATGTTTGCAGCGAATCCAGGGCCGTTCCTGCCATGAGGCAAGGTGAGCACCTTGCCTCAGGCGGCAGTGAACGGCCAGTTACAAGGGGCAGCAAAAAACCACCTCCTGTAACTTTAAGAGCTGGATTTCTGGTTTTTAAACCAGAATTTCGGCTCTGCTAGTGCTCGTTGCACTAGCGATGCCGCCCCTTTTGACTCGCTCCGGCACTAAACTTTTCAGCACGGAACGGGAGAGGGGGGTGGCATCGGGGTTGCTGCCTCAGGTGGCAGCAGCCCAGGGATGGCCCCTGGGCGAATCTGTACATTCCAAAATGTTTCCCTTATTACTAGATCTAACATTTAAATAGAGGGAACCCATTTTCTCTCTATGCATTATATATATTCCTACAAAGTCCCCCAACACTAGACTCAGTGATGAGTAGCCATGGAGAGGGAGCCCAGATACAACATAACCATTTTAAGACATTAAGTACATCTACAAGGAACTGTGCACTGTACTAGCTCATTCTGACCAGACCAAACTTGCCCAAGCCACAAGTCCATAAATCATTATATCCAATTCCGTGGACAATGAAGGAAAACAAATTACATGGTTCATACAAACATTTATGCATCTGCACCGAAAGCTTTGTAATAAAAATATAGAATTAAACTATATTGAATTGAACTGGTTGCTATTATTATGCAGCAAGAACAATTTAAAATCAAACAAGAGCAAGTGAATACAAACTGACTGTTTATTGACAAAAGAGAGATATGAATCATCAAATGTATGCACCTATGAAATGAAATATGAAATATATATATCTATATCTATGAAAATGGAGCAACCTGTGATGATCATGGAAAAATAATTTCTTTTCTCTGATGGTATAAGCAACTATGTTGTACATTTCTGAAAGTAATTGACCTTTACATGACTGGGGACTGAAATTGACAAAAACGAAAAACCTTCTAATATTCATAAATGGGAGAAGGAGCTGGCTTCAGTCTTCAGGAGAGAGAGAATTGGTCTTTTATGCTGATGGTCTCAAAAGGATTCAGCAGATGCATAAATCATAAAGGAACAAATAAAAAAAAATCTAGTGGTGAAAAATCAATCCAATGTGGTCACTAGAGGTGATTAGCCAATTTTCATTTCATTCATTCTGCAAATCTCTGCAATTTGTCCAGCAGAAAAAACAAGTGTGTCTGATAAAATAACACTGGCATAAAATATTTTCATAGATTTTAATAAATACTCTTCTTCCCCTTCCTTTCTCTTTTGTCATTCTCTGCTAGGGAATAGAAGAACAAGGCACTGCCTGGGTCTATAATTGTATCTAAATAATAAATTGCACTTACTTTATTCAAAATGTATATCGCCTCTACTGTAGTTTCCTATGGAGCTAGGCATTTTATTTTAATAATTATAAAGAAAGATGACATGGTTAGCCTACTTTCTTAGGGGAACTGCCACTGAAAAAAGGCATGCCATTATATTGGTATGAAGCCAGCCCCATTCCACAACTTCTTTTCCCATTGACTTTAAAGGTCACATTTTTTGAAGTAGAGAGATCCAATTTTGTGTGCATTCCCTTCGGTGTGTACCAGTCATTCAGGTGTATCCAATTACCCAATTCAATTACTGTCACCTGAGAGATATATCACAATTTCCAATTCAAAATGGATTATAATAGCACTAAGGAACTGACTGTGCTTCCCTTCTGTTTTATAGAAAAATGTTCATAGAAATGGCCATTTACAACAAGGAAGGCAGTATGGGAAGAGCAAAATTCAGTCATAATCTTGCAATTTTCAAAAGAAAGTTGAAATAAAATGAAAAAAAAAAAGTTAAAACCACCTTTCCTGTGTTTCATAACATTAATGATGTCCAGGAGCATAAAGAGTAACAGCAAAGTAACATTTTAACGTGTCCTAAAGTTATTTGCAAAAGTGGAAAATTGTAGTTATAGTGGAGTAAAATGTTGGTTTACAACAGAAAAATCATCTAACGCTACAATTTGCATCATTTGTCTTAATTCCATATTCTTTAATACCACTTTACACCAAAATGTTTTTTTTTTTAATATTAAACATTTCGAATATCTGCTGTGTTTCCAACACAATCAAAATTGAGTGAATAACACCTACAATCATACACAGCCATCACATTGTAATAAATCAGTGACAGATTTGAAAGAAATAACTCCTGAAACAACAATATTATTGCAAACTGTACCAAAATGTTTGTTGCCTGTAAATGCGATGTCCTTTTTATGTCAGATTTATTCCAGCAAGCTTTTTACTTCAGTTTTACTTGATTCCAACTTTATGAATAACTCCCTTTTTATTGATCCCTCTGGGGTGTAACACTTAGGGGCAGATTGATCAAAGGTCAAGGTGAATTTTCGAATTAAAAAAAATCGAATTATGAGCTATTTTTTGTGTATTTCGACTAGGGAATAGTCCAAATTCGAATCAAATTTGAAAAAATTCGAATATCAAAATTTATCATGTACTGTTTCTTTAAAAATTCGACTTCAACCATTTGCCATCCAAAACCTGCCAAATTGCTGTTTTAGCCTATGGGGGCCTCCTATGACCTATTTGGAGTCAATTGGTGGACACTTGGGGAAAAACTTAGAATCCAATTCGATCGAATGCGCTTATTCCTTCAATTCGTACAATTCAAATTCGGCCGAATACGGACCTATTCGATCAAAAACGGACCTATTCAACCAAAAAAAAAACTTGATTTTGTTTGGTCTTTTTGAATTCGAATTTCAAATTTTTTCAATTCGAAATTCAACCCTTGATAAATCTGCCCCTAAGTGATTTTTATGTGCACAATTACTTTTATGCTCACAAAATGGGTTTTCCTTACAGAAAATTATTCCAAATCCCCTCTCCACAGCATACATGATCATAAATGATATTTGTGTGCACAAAATGATTTAGTAGTCCTAAAATATAGCTTGTCAGCACACAGTTAATTCTGCGAGCACACAGATAACCTAATAGTTGTTATCACAAAATTCATTTTGTAGTCACAGAATTATTTTTACCAGTTCAAAATAAATCCTTCGAATACGAGGATCATTTTGTAATCACATAAATAATCCTGTGAACACAAATATATTTTTGTATTTACAAAATGTTTTTTAAATCACAAACGATGCCCCTGAGTGATCTTGCACTTCTGTTTGGGGTCTTCATAAATGACCCCTTGTATCTCAAATCATTTCCATCCTACTTACTAGGATTACTATATATAGTTGATATATCCAAGATTTTTACAGCCCTGAGACATGTTTAATATGTTATGTAATTTGATTATTTTTTATATATAAAAACATAGTATACTGTATATGATATATCTCCTAGGCTATGGAGGGATGTGTTGTTTCCACACACACTAGCATTTTGTCTTTATGTAAGGCATTTCAGTATGATTTCTCTGTGACACTCAGTGGAGAAGTGCTGTACTGAAGCCAATTGGAAATTGACATTCTAACCAATATTTCACAGCACAGACACTAGTTTAAATGTGTAAAATCTTTTGTCAATCCTTTTAACCCTTGCAGTTATGTTGCTGAACAAGAGACAAACACAGACGCATTCAATTAAATGAATAGTTTGGTACTTGTTTAGTTTGCCTGACATACGCCATTAAAAACTGCTACTCACAGGATGGTAACTTACCTAAACAGGTATCTTCAGGGCTCTATTGTTAGGAGTGGAAGGTTTGGGCAGCCCTTGTACCTAACACTTCAGCAGTCATATCAAGGGAAATTCAGAGGCCTTTAGATTGTCAAACATCCCATCTATACACAAACAGGTCCATAGGCCACAAATTCCCAGGCACACCAAGTAAATTGCACAATGCACTTGAGAAAATGTAGATCCTTGCAGGCTAAATAATGAATAGAGTTCTTTGTGCTGTGTTCCTAAATAAGATCTATATAGTGCTAACCTAAATTATTTGTGTGAGCAGTAAGCACAACTTTTTTCCCAACACAGTTTACCTACAATTTACCATCACTTCTACTTTTAGCAGTTGTGCCATTCATATACAGTATGGGGCAGATTTATCAAGGGTCGAATTTCGAGGTGATGGGAGTTTTTTTAAATTCCCATCAACTCGAAATTCGAATAAAAAAAGACCAACCTAATTTTTTTTATAAAATTAATTTTTTAACTTTGAGTGAATAGGCTGTATTCAATCGTTTGAATTGAATTCGGATCGTATTCGATCGAATTCGATTCGAAGTATTTAAAAAAAATATTGTTTTTTCAAAGTCCACCAATTGACTCAAAATAGGTTCTAGGAGGTCCCCCCATTGGCTAAAACAGCAATGTGTCAGGTCTTAGATGGCGAATAGTCGAAGTTGAATTTTTAAAGAGACAGTACATGATGAATTCCGATATTCTAGTTTTTTAATTTTTTTTTAAATTCAAATAGAATTTGGACTATTCCCTAGTCGAAGTACACTAAAATTAACTCGAAATTCAAATTTAAAAGATTGATATTTCAATTCAACCCTTGGTAAATCTGCCCCTATGGGGTAAATTTACTAACCTCTGAAAATTTACCAGCAACTGCTTAGTTCACAGCGCAACACTTCGCCAGAACAACGCTAATTCACTAAAGTCCGAAGTTGTGTCCAGGGCGCCAAACACTGGCGAAGTTGCGCTAGCGTTACTGCGCCAAGCAAAGTTGCGCTAGCGTTGGCTAATTTGCATACGGCAGGAAGTTAAACTTGAATGGACGTATATGTTGCAGCAAATACATGACACTACACAAGCCCGGGAAACCTTAATTAAAGAAAATAAAGTTGTTATAATGCCCTACACATGAGCCCAGTGTATAGTTTATGTGCCATATGTTAGGAAATGTAGGGGGGAAGCCGGTTACCCCCAAAAAAATTACGCTATTTTTCAGCCTATCACCCTGAAAAAGGAAAAGACGCCAGTGTTTTTTGGGACTTAGAAAAATTTCCAACTATTTTTTGAGGAACTCCTATCACTCTATTGCACTTTGCCTGGTCTGAGGTGGCGAAGGCAAGTCTGGCAAAGAGGTAACATTCAGTAAAATCCGAATCTTAATGAATTTGCGTAATTATGTCCATTCGCCAGAGCGCAAATTCGCCAGTTGTTAGGGAGCGAAGTATTGGTAGAGTCTATATCTTTCCCTAGCGAAGTTACACCAGAGGCCATTAGTAAATCGGCGAAGTACCGAAATGACGTCACGCTGGCGTATTTTTTTAAGCTCATTAGTCACTTCGCCCTATAGTAAATTTGCCGCTATGTGTCTGTGACAGTATCCACTAAATGATATATTCCTTAGCATTTGAAAAAGCCCTGAATTAAACCAAGGAACTCCTAGCTATTTATCAGACTCTTTTTTTGCTTTGGCACAATATCTCCAGATAATTGTGGGCGAAAGAAACGTTTCCTCGACAGCCATGCAGATTTGTTAATAGTTAGTGCACAAATTAATATTCATGCATATATGTGTTCTGCACTAAATATTTTAATGCAAACTTAAACACTATCTAAAGGTCAACTATATTAAGATGTTGTTGTAATGTTGGTGGACTTGTTACTTATGGTCTGCCTCCATAGGCTTGGATAGTGCCTGTACTCATAAAACAAAGCAACCTGACCCTATTAACTTTACCCTTATTGACTCATCAGTGAAACAAGGAATGTCTATATTTTGGACCTTTGACCTTGTGTCAAACCATAGATTAATGCTGCTATAGTCAAATTTCTATCAAATCTAAAGGTGAATGGAAAATAAAAGTTCCCTTCTTCTTCAAGGCCCATGAAGCCACCTGACAATGTCTACAATATCCACTCAATAGAGATGTCAAACTTAATTGAGTAGGTCTGTTCTGACCTTTTAAAGAAAAATTGTTGCAAAACAAAGAATAGGGGTTGTGAGCATGAAAATTAAAAAAAAATTGAGACTGAATCTCGATCCCTGGAATCGAATCCTTTATTATATAACGATAGTGTAACAATTTCTCTGCTGCTGATCTAATCATTAAGGACATGACTTTTACAGGCATATTGTCCCGACCTTGTCTTTTAACCTTTATTGATCATCATTGGCATGTGAGTCAACCTTTTTATATACTAAGCTGGCAAAGATGATCCTGCCCTCATATGAGATTTTAATGGTTTAATAACAATCTGACTTTATTATTGAATTACAACTGCTGTAAATTATTCAACACATCAGGGAATCAACCAGACCCTTTTGTGGGGCTTCTCAAATGTCAACCTAGTCATATCAATTAGTTAATTACTGGTCTGGGCTTTGAATGCACAGAAGGATAAGAAAGTGTTAAACTTTTCTAATTAACTTTATAGCAGAGGCTTTGTTTGCATGGGTTTCATTAACTACATACAGCATATGTATTTTCCCTCGGAAGGTATCATGGAGTTAAATGCGTGTGTATTTAAAGCAGTTTCCTTTGTAAACACATAGATTCTCTGGACGATAATATTTCATTCTTGCCATCATCCCTAAGGTCTGCTTAACTAGCCATGCATATTACTTTAGCATACTCAATAAATTGTTCATGTACGTGTCATGTTGCTTTAGCTCATTTGAGCATCCAGTTGGATTGCACTTTACCTACTAGAAGGAGAAAGAACCAAATGTTGTGCTTGACTGGCTTGATTCATAATTTTTTAATACAGCAGACTTTTGCAACATTCCCTATGTCTGCAACACTACTGTTGCATTTCTAATTAGAACTCTGTACTTTTGTCTGAGGTTGACACCTCACATTTACTGTATCTGCAAATAGAAGTTTCTAATAAACATGCAGGAACCGCATTTGTAGCAATATTCTGAACACTCCTCAGAATTTTTTCCTTATGTTTGGTTTGCAAATAAGGCATTATTGTATCTGTACCCGTTTTTTTGGACGCCGGTGCATTTTCGCCAGCGAAATTCAGCAGTTCTGTAGTTTGCAATTTCAACAATCTGGTTTCGAGGGTATTAATTACACTAGCAACCATGCATAAGAGACTGGAATATGAATAGGAGAGGACCTGAAAGATGAGTAATAAAAAGTAGCAATAACTAGAAATTAGTAGCTTTCAGAGCATTTGTTTTTTAGATGGAAAAAAGTCAGAACTACAGTATAAAAAATAAATAATGAAGACCAATTGGACAGATTGGCCATTTTATAACATACTAAAAGTTAATTTAAAGGAGAACTAAACCCCCTCCTACTAGCCCCCACTGCCCCTTCCAACTTTCTCCCCACATAGCCAACTACTTAAAAATGTGTTGCAGAAAGTCACACAGACCTCTCCATGCAGATAAGCCCAGCAGAGCTCACAGGATCTTCAGTATCCTCAGATGCGTTTGCCAAAGGACTGCCGACACTAGGCTTTTTCACGCATTCGCAGTTGGAGCCAGTTTGCTGTTCGCATCTACTGCACATGTGTGAGAAAGCTCCGAAGATAGCCATAGGGAAGAAGAGGATCCAAAGATACTGAAGATGGCGCCCATGAGCTCTGCTGCGATACTCTTCATAGAGAGGTCCGTGTGACTTTCTGCAACACTTTTTTAAGTAGTGGGTTATGAGGGGAGGAAGGGCCAATGAGGGCTATTAGATGAGGACTCTCATTTAAAGGTGGACCACCCTTTAAGTGTTGACACATTAATAAATTTATTATTTCTTCTTTCAAGTTCCTCAAGCACAAAAATGCTCAAGAGAAGTTTCGTGACTTGCTCCATATTTCCATAGGCTGCAGTGGATTTACTAACCCAGCTGAAGAATTCTTGAGTAAGTCCAGTGATAGAATTCTTCATATTCCCAACGCCTCTGAGCTCCCATGTCCAATTGCGTTAGGTTCTAAAAAATTTAAGAATATTAATAAATATTGGAAAACATTTGATCTGCAAGAAAAATGTTTTTCAGTGTGAGATTCCTCGTTCTCTTTATATCAACCTTTACTAACGCTGCCCCAAAGATGCCATACAGTTAAATGTGTACCCACCTACCACCCCTTCTTATGTAACCTGATTATCTGTCAAAAAACTTTGCACCTGATTGCAGCAGGCCAATTTACACTGGAATTCTGGGACATAACATTGCATTAAAGGGATCCTGTCATCGGAAAAGATGTTTTTTTCAAAACACGTCAGTTAATAGTGCTATTCCAGCAGAATTCTGCACTGAAATCCATTTCTCAAAAGAGCAAACAGATTTTTTTATATTCAATTTTGAAATCTGACACGGGGCTAGACATTTTGTCAATTTCCCAGCTGCCCCTGGTTATGTGACTTTTGCCTGCACTGTAGGATAGAAATGCTTTCTGGCAGGCTGCTGTTTTTCCTTCTCAATGTACAGTAACTGAATGTGTCTCAGTGAGACATGGGTTTTTACTTTTGAGTGTTGTTTTTAGATCTACCAAGCAGCTGTTATTTTGTGTTAGGGAGCTGCTATCTGGTTACCTTCCCATTGTTCTTTTGTTTGGCTGCTGGGGGTGGGGGAGGGAGGGGGTGATATCACACCAACTTGCAGTACAGCAGTAAAGAGTGATTGAAGTTTATCAGAGCACAAGTCACATGACTTGGGGCAGCTGGGAAATTGACAATATGTCTAGCCCCATGTCAGATTTCAAAATTAAATATAAAAAAATCTGTTTGCTCCTTAGAGAAATGGATTTCAATGCAGAATTCTGCTGGAGCAGCACTATTAACTGATTCATTTTGAAAAAATATTTTTTTCCCATGACAGTATCCCTTTAAGGATAAAATCATGGTGAATTGTGCTAAATGTATCCTGGTTTGCAATCTTTTAGTGAATGAACTCTCCTTCGATTTTATATTCGACATGGTGTTTCCATTCCTCCAACCTTTCTCTCTCTTCGGTTCTGCCTGCATAAAGCTCAGGAGCAGATTCCCCTTAATTGTGTCCTCTAGCTGACTGAGCACAGCACCAGACTCAAAAGTAATAAAGGTAACATTTCTCAGCACAGGCAAAAAAAAGGAAATGTTCACAACCTTAAATGTTAAAGATTATTACAGTGAAACCACATTAACATTTTTCTTAAATGTTTAATATTTTTTCCAGCCTTCATAAGTGACATTCTGAATGGTGAATGTTTGGAAAATGTCTAGTGCAGGAATTGGATTACAGACGAAGGGCTCAGACTTACAGCGCTAATTATTGCGTTCTGATGTGGATGGCAAATTGTTAAGCAGATCTTCCTCTATTGAAGCTGAATCTAGTGTATGACAGCACTGCGTCCTGCAAGGAATTTAAACGTTGGCTCAGTAGCCAGTGCAACAACATTTCAGACACAAAGTCAGCAGTTTGTTTTAATTAGAAATAAAGCCTAACAAGCTTTTAATTAGTCAGTATAGTGACTTTCTTTAGGGCTGAGAACAATCCAGCATTTAAATGACTAACCAATCGACTCCTCCATGCCTCAATTAAATGATGGCACTTTCTGAGCAAAACTTATACTGCCTTAAATGTAAATGTCATCTTTTGTTATATTCCCACTTATCAAATGGGAATCTTTTTCAATGTCCTCAATGTTCTCTCGAAAAATGTGTGCTGCCGTTTGCTTTTTTAACTATTGCATAAATGACCTTCCTGCTTCGTCGGCCCCAGTAGCCGGCACTGCTGTGGAAATTGATCAAGCATATTCCCTCGTGGTTATCAGTATGATTTTTCCCTTGTTCTGCTTCATAGACCTGCTCCTAAGCTCTTAAGTCTTACATTTTGCTGTTGCCTAGCACAGCAGGAGTGTGTGAGTTACTTGCAAAAAGATAAGTAACCCCTTACCTTATGTCCCGGCAGGACGCATTAGCAACTGAACACTTGAGCAAGTATCTAATAATAACCAGTAAGGTCATTCTGTCACATATTACTCACAATATGGAGGAAAACCTGCAAGGATAATAATCTACATTCTTTTAAAATTATATATATTTAAGGAAAGGCAGTAAAATGGATGTATGTTTATCATAATTGTCTTGCCGATGTTAGGGCTCACTTACTAACATAAGGCAAGTGCAGATAGTGGGGCCATTTTTCATATTTTTTACTATAAACTTTTTCCAACAAATTAATGAAGTGTCCTATTCCTCCCACTCGGTCAATGGCAGTTGTCAGTACAGAACGCCCTTGTACATAAGAATATATGCTGCACCCTATGCTCTAGCACCTAGGGCTTAGGTAAACAAAATTCCCATATATATTATAAACACTTCAATATCCTATCGCTCCATGGACCGGGTAGATTAGATTCTCCAATCACATAGCTGAGTAATCTGGCATACAAGCACCTGTTTGATGTATGGCATTTGAAGCCGTATAGTGTTAGTTATAAAGTGGATTATTTATAGAGCACTTTTCTCATGTGCTGTTGGTCTTAAAGTGCTTTACGAGTCTGACACCAATCAAGAAATTCATTATACAGCAGGAGGACTAAGAATACCAAAGAACTGGGAAAACCGACTAGAGATATTATGATGTTAGGAATAGCTGGTGATTTGACTGTCAGCAACCTATGTGCTGAGTAACATACTGCATACCAGAAATAGTGATGGGCAAATTTATTCGCCAGGCGCGAATTCGTGGCAAATTCCCGCGATTCGCCACCGGCGAATAAATTCGCAAAACCTGCCGAGAAAAAAAAAAATTCGCCAGCGAAAATTCGCCAGCGAAAATTCTCCGGCATAAAAAAAATTGGACGCTGATGTCCAAAAAATGTCCGTTCCGCAAATTTTTCACCATTTCGCCGGAAATTCGCAACTTTTTCGGCTAAGCAAAATGCCCCAAATTCGCCCATCACTAACCAGAACTGTTTCAGCAATATTTATTAAAGAAGAATGAAAATGCAGGGGCAGACAGAAAAAACTAAATCTTTGAGGCAGGGCTGGGAGCAAAGGATCAAATCCATATAAACTGGCTGAAGGTCAACGGCGAGCGGCAGACAACACAAATCCAGAAAACAGGCCAAAGGTCAAACCAGGAAGTCAGAACCAGATAATAGGGCAAGAACAGAACTTACAGGAAGACGGGATTAAAAACAGAACAGTATCTCAGGAACAGGAACAAGATCACGAGAACCGGAGTCTTGAGAAGCAACGAATCCAGGTGTAACGTTCAGTATCCCACAACCCAGAGTAAACCCCAATGTCCCGGGCTCGGCTCACGCTGCGGCCTATAACCGCCGCCTTTCACGTCGGATGGGGCCCTCCGCTACTCGGATGCCGCCAGGGCTTAATAGTGAGGAGACTGAGGGAAGAACTCTGGGCGAGCAAGGGAACTTAACGTAAAGGTTATCAAAGTCCAGGAACGGGCCGAGTCGAAACCAATCGGGAATGTGGTACAAAATCGGTAAGCAGCAGAGTAGTCGAGGTCACAGGCCAGGTCAGCAACTAACAGGGTCAAAGTACAAAACGGAATCCAAAGAGTAGTCAGGAACAAGCCAAAGGGTCAGGGCAGGCGGAGGTCAAACAGGAATCAAGGATAGCCAAAGGTCACAACAAGAATTACAGAATAATCGCACCCAGGAACCATATACAGAACCTACGTTGGGCAAGACACAAAAGGACTGATGGCCCTTTAAACACTTGAATTTGGCGCCATTGGACGCTGGCAAATCAGCGACAGCGCCTGCGCAAACACGCCAGCGCAATTACGCCAGCGTGCCTGCCCCTTTAATTCTAGCGCATGCGCGCCACACGCTCCATAGGAGCCGGCACCTGGGGCGTAGCCGCATCGGCGGCGGAGTTGCGAGATGGGCGTCCCCGTCGAGGGGGCGGCAGGCGTCCCTGCCGTCTCCTGGGTAAGTATATTACACCAGGATTCCATCAGCCAAGATTTGGCCATTTTCAGGAGTATTCGGATACATCCGAATCCAAGTGCCTGGCCAAACTGAATCTGGATCCAAAAAATCATGTGACCCTTCATCAGACAAATAATGAAGTCAAACTTTTTTTTCCCCGTATTTGCAGCTTGTGGTTCTTCTTCCCCCTCATTACATATGCAAGTTAGGGTTTGGATTCAGTTCGATATTCAGCCTAATCTTTCACAAAGGATTTGGGATTCGGCTGAATCTTAAAATAGTGGATTCCGTGCATCCATACTTGGACTAATTGGATTGACCAATGATCCAGCAACAGGGAGACAGGGAAGAGGACTTAAATAACCCTTTAATGAGCTTTTGACCACAGCTGGACAGTGGCCCTTAATCAGGGAATATTGATGGGAAGGAGAGACACAGATGATAATCTATCAGGTAGAAGCCTGTTGCCTCCTGTGGCTCAAGCAAGAGGAGCAGTAGCCAGTATACAACAGATTCCTGGTTCAAAACCATTCTGACCAAGGTCTTTAGCATGTGATATAGCAACAGATGTAGAATGCATAATTGCCAGTAAATATAAGCAACCAGATGCTGTGGAAATGCAACTTTCAGCCACAAGAATAATAGCTACAGGGGGTGCAGTGGTTTTGGGCACAAATTAAATATTTTGCAACAGAATTAAAACACGCGATGAGATGACAAATTTAGGTTGGTTTAGGGTGTGGGATTAAGAAATTTGGACCTCTCAATACAATACTCTGTTCATAAGAATTTTTTGTATGTAAAAAAACATTATTATTTTACTCAGTAGAACACAGATACAGATGGAACATCATTTTTCTTGGTACAACCCCTTTAAAAGTAAATAAAGTACCTGTTTCACATGACAGCTAGACACGACTGAATGACAATCTTATGCTGGAAGCTGCATTACAGAGACTCTAAAAGCCATTCTACTCTTTTTTTCCACTATGGAACCACTTTATTAAATTGCAAAACTTGGTAGTTAAAGAGGCCCCAGAGATTTCAAGCTCTGTAGCTGCCTCACAATAAAAATCATATATTATTGACTAATAAATGAAGGTGCTCTGAGTTTTTGGACTAGCTGGGTGCGTAGATTGAATACGTGATTCGTATGCGGTGTCTTAATTTGCCTGAATATTACATTTGGTTTTGAAGCGCTATAAAAAATAAAACAGCTGTGCATTAAAAGCACCTTAAATATGTTCCTCTATGTGCATTAAATAGGCCAGTGTGCTTGCATTTGGTTTGTCCTGTTAGTGAGGAAGAGCAGTGGACATCATGGTTTTTTTTTCTTTACTGTTTTACTCTGATTCATGGCATTAGTGGAGAGGCAGAGCATTCGAAAGAGGCAAACAGCTGTTAAACAGAGGAGCAGATGGGACTATACTTTACTGAATGGTAATTAATAATAATATTGGTCAACAGTATTATGACAAAGTGGAACACATTTTTAACCATTTTTCTTCTCCTAATTACATATTTTCTTTCCTTGGATATCCATTTTGACTATGTGAATTAAATTTTATTTTATGAAATGTCAAAACAATGTGACAATGTAACAAAGAAACAGACAAATTTACATTATATAAACATTGAGGGGGTTATTTGTCATAGGTTGAGTGTTTTTTTGAGAGTTTTTTTTACCTTGAATGAACTAGAATGAATTTGAAACTCGAATGGTATCTTACTTGAGAAAAACCTTGAATGTAAAAAAAAGATTCTGTGTGTTTGAGTCCCGCAACCGGAAAACTCTAATTGAGTTTTTGGTGAAAAAAACCTCGATTCATTCTTGTTTTCGGGCAAAACCCTCCGAAAAAACATAAACATCAAGCAGACTGTTATCCTCTTCAAATGGTTCAAAGGGACCTCTGCCGGTGATTCTACATGACCTCGACAGGTTTTAGGTGGTGTATTTTCAGATCTCAGCTATTTACAGGTTTGGGGTATAAAAAAATAATAAATCTCGAATATTCAAGATTTTTTTTGTAACCTGACCAAAAAATACAACTTGAAAACTTGAATTTTTGCGGGAAAAAACAACTCGAGCCTTAATAAATCTGTCCTTTAATAACAGCCTGCCAGAAATTAATTCCATCCTAAAGTGCAGGCACAAGTCACATGACTGGGACAGCTGTGAAACTGACAATATGTCTAGCACCATGTCAGATTTCAAAATTGAATACATAAAAATCTGCTTGCTCTTTTGAGAATTGGATTTCAGAATTGGATTTCAGTCTGCTGGAGTAGCACTATTAACTGATGTGTTTTGAGAAAAACATGTTTTCCCATGACAGTATCCCTTTAAAGAGCCCCTCCTGAAGGGGAGCACACTTTGAGAGGGCTTTTATAATCTCCAGAGAGTTGTGTTATTGATAATGACAGCATTAATTATATCTGGATTTCTTACCAATGCATGTCTACTTGTTATTGTCTATTGTCTACTAGAATCGTGTAAGTCTAAGATGGATTTAGCCTTAAAAACTTGTCATCACATGTAATAAAAGGCAGTAAGTTTGTCCACACATAGTAATATACATACATAATAAGATGTTTTATTTTAGACAGGTGACCAGTAAATACTTTTTGCTGATTGGTTGCTATAGGTTGCTATAGACCTTAAGTCGACTAAAAATTATTTAAACATTAAATAAACCCAACAGGCTGATTTTGCTTCCAAGGATTAATAATATATTAGTTGGGATTAAGTACAAGGTGCTGTTGTATTATTACACAAATAAGGAAATCATCTTAAAAATTTGGATTATTTGGATAAAATGGAGTCTTTGTGAAATGGCCATTCCATAATTCTGAGCTTTCTGGATAACGAGTTTCCAGATAATGAATCCGATACCTATAACAGCTATCATCCTCAGGGATAATAGCTGATCCATAATGCAAAACACAGATTGTACGATATACTGGAGAGTCAGGATGGAAGGTAAAAGTGGAAATAATTGGTCATGAGTCTTTCTAGAGGGAGCACACCAAACGGTAAAGCAGTTCTTGAAATTTACATTCTTCAAGCATGACTTTCTATGATCAATACTGTCTTACCACATTTATGTTAAAGAAAAAAAGATATAATGTTTTAACTGCATGTACACACAGTAGCTTCTTATTAGTATTGGTTCAAATGTGCGTTGTTACTGAAACATTTAAGTATTCACACTACACGTGGATCATATCTGAGCCTAATATTGTCCCCAATGTCTCAAGTGTTCCATAAACCAGTTTTCTGGATTACATCATTTAAAAGTTTTTGTCTCACGGTTGTACTATACATGAGACAGGGGTTCAGCACTGTATGCTCTAAATAACTTGCAGTAGTAATTAATGAATTATAATGAGTAATGAATAAATGGGGAGAGTCCACTCTAGCTTTACCAGAACTGCAAGCATGTCTCATAGTATCAGAACTGTTGGTCAAAAGGAGGGGAGAATTATTTAAGGGCATTCCAGTTTCTTGCTATTTAAGCCAAGTCATCTAAAACATAGAAATCTCAATTTGGCAGCGAGGATGGGCTGCCTGTTCATCAGAAAACAATAGATACATTAGGAACAAACATATGGCTACCCTGACTATGAAGATTTTCATTCATCCAGGTCATGGTATATCTAGTAAAATTAATTCTAAAACAACTGGACAGGACATCATTGAAGACGTTTGACTGCTCATCCGAGGAGCTACCTCATTTCAACTGACTGGTGTGGGAAGTCTCGGCAAATAAACTCTCCCACAAATCCAATCACAACGGCAATTGTAACTCTTCAGTGAGGGGGGACATATGAAATTCACAGAGCTGTGATTCTGTGGGGTTACTGTGATAGGATTACCACACCAGTCAGTTGAACTGAAGAAGCTGCTCAGATGAGTAGTGAAACGTCTTCAGTGAAAGTCCAGTTTTAGAATTTCTTTTACTAGATAAATTATCTGGTTACCCTGTTCTCTCAGTTGTTCATGAGAGTGATATCATGGACTGCTATGTTAATATTTTCTGGTAAAAGTTTTTAATTAAAAAAAAACATTACTTCATTAACCAGTCCTTAGTATGTTCTACTTATTCTGTGCTTCTTATATTTATCTTAGAGAATGAAACCAGACTAGTTAAAAATTAGGAAAATACATTACAATAAATACGTTTTATTATTAGCATTAAAATAATATTAATATTAAGACAGCAGGGGCCTTTATTCAGCATACTGGTGATGTTTAACTATGAAATGTAATGTATTTGTAAGCAGTGTGTATTTCATTCAGAAATATGTCATACACTTGGTAAAACGAATCTTTGTGCCATTGGTTTTTAGTGCTCTCCTGTATCATTTGCATATTTGGACTGGTTCTTCCTTATCCTGTCACACAGAAGGAAGGGAATAGGTTACCACATTCCCCAAGAGGCACATAAAGAACTGTATTTCACATTCGCCATGAAGGCTTCCCCTCTGAGTTGCACCTTGTGTGTCCTAATTTCCTTAATTAATTCAGTAGATAAACCTGAAATGGTGGCATGACGCCTCAGGGAAATGCTGTTTTATTGTGACATAGCTGACTAGGACCTCACACAAACAGAATCCTCTTTACCTGAAATTTTCCATCGCTTCTCACTGCTGCTGCTCCTTTTCGTCATTAATATTCAACATGGTATTTGTGCAGCATCTTAGATGATTATTATTGCTTTTACTGTTATTTTACTATATCATCATGGATACTTTTTGATTCTCTATTGAGGAATTTTAATGGCATTATTTGTCCTATTTTTCTTTTACAGTGAACCCAGCCTCTCTGACGTTTTCTGTACATTATTATAGCAAAACCTTCATTGTACACTTATAGCCTTTTTATTTCCCCCTTTTCTTCCTTGCAGCGGTTAGCTGTCAGATATCATTGTTGTTTTCTTAGATTCTGAAGATGTTCCAATTTGCAGCTATAATGCCTGTGCCAATGTGGCTGAAAAATAAGTTTAAAATTGATAATGTCGGGGAAGCAGCAAGTAGAATGCAAATGACTTTACAAACGGCAACCTTCAGTATGCACTGTGTGTCAATATTTCCCTAACAAAGGGTGTCAGGTTCAGTAACCAGATACAAATCTGACAAATTGGGGTTGTTATCCTTAGAAAAGAGATGACACAGAGGGATATGACTAACACGTACAATTTAAATACGAGGTTGTTTAATGAATGAATGAATTTTCCTATCAGACAGTACAGGTGAAGGAAGGAATCCACTGGAATTGCTGCAAAGGAGATTTTCAGCTTCCACATAGGATGTCTTAAATGCGAGGTCAGTCAGGTGAGAATTTCCTACTAAGAAAGGTGGCAATGTGTAATTTGTTAGTACAATAGGTGTCTTTTTAGGATTAAGCACATTTTACAAGAACAGTAGTTGCTGTGTATGGGGTGCCGTTTGTCCCAAATACATTCTGTATACAAAACTATCCCTAATACACATAATGAATGTCTCTCATGTTATATAAGTATTTGTGACCATACACAGATAAAAAAATATACAAAAGACTTATTTCTATTAAAGAATGAAAACAAAATCTGGTTAGTGCACAAAAGGATGTCATTATATCACAAACTCCATTCTGTACAGTTTAACAAGCAATCTGTCTCACAAATGTATAACCTCCATGTAACAGACACACTTATGTGCAAAGTTACTTACAGAATGAATTATGTAAAAACAAAGTTGGACATAATATATAATAGTGTACCTAACTAGTGCTTGTCAAGCTAGATTTGACTGACAAAATAGATATCTGTGACAGAAAGCAAGATTTTATAGTACAGGATTCATTCTTTCCACATAGGCTAAGGATCCCCCTACCCCCTTCCGTTGTGCTTACCACCAACCTGAATAAAAACCTGAATAACAACACAGAGACTTCTTAAGGTGGCAAAATCTGTGGAGGTCACGTATTTTATTAACAAAGTTATATATATATGTGTCAAGGACTAGGTGCACCCTGACCACCAGCTGCGGCTCCTATAATCGCCAAGAACGTGGGCCTGGTGCCCACACCGTACCAAACAGCTATTTTAGAGAGCAGGGATCATGGGGCAGAGCACCCTCTGTTGACCAACCAGTAGCCCATCCCCCTGCTCCCTATCATGTGCAATAATGGCGCTAACCCAGCCTCTCGCATGACACAGACAAGACCGTGCAGTCAAAGTCTGCTCCACACTCGCGACTTTCCGAGGGTAGGCCTGCACTTCACTGAAAAACCATCCATCTTCCTGGAGCCGCACTGATGCCTTGTAACTGAAAACGCAGCTGTGTCAGGGTGGTACCTATTGACCTACACAGATAATGGTGCCCCAGAGGAAGGCAAAAAAACTCAGGTGCTTTTTTGGCCAATTAGCAGCCTGATGAAAAATTCCTTCCTGACCCCATAAGGGCGATCGGTTGCTAGAAACCCTGGAGCACCGTCTTTTCGTATCTTCTTGCTCTTTACCTGGGATGGGAGGGTGGGAGAAAGAAAAAACAGGTTATGTTTTACTGGCCTCCTGCTCCTCCTTAAAAGCCCCTTCCTGGCTTACCTGCCCCCTGGCTCTGCCCTTCAGCCCGCCCCCTTTTTTCCCGCCGAAAAGGGGGCCCTATTGTTGTAACTCCCTGTGAGAGGGAGTGGGGGCTGACAGGGCCGATACTCACAATACATATCTAGCGGGGGAGGGGGCCCAGCCTAAACTCACCTCGACCCTAGGTGGGCCTCGTTCCTCCTAGGCTAAGGATCCCCCTACCCCCTTCCGTTGTGCTTACCACCAACCTGAATAAAAACCTGAATAACGACACAGAGACTTCTTAAGGTGGCAAAATCTGTGGAGGTCACGTATTTTATTAACAAAGTTATATATATATATGTGTGTCAAGGACTAGGTGCACCCTGACCACCAGCTGCGGCTCCTATAATCGCCAAGAACGTGGGCCTGGTGCCCACACCGTACCAAACAGTTATTTTAGAGAGCAGGGATCATGGGGCAGAGCGCCCTCTGTTGACCAACCAGTAGCCCATCCCCCTGCTCCCTATCATGTGCAATAATGGCGCTAACCCAGCCTCTCGCATGACACAGACAAGACCGTGCAGTCAAAGTCTGCTCCACACTCGCGACTTTCCGAGGGTAGGCCTGCACTTCACTGAAAAAACCATCCATCTTCCTGGAGCCGCACTGATGCCACCCAATGGAAAAAGAAGGGAAGGGTGCCACCTATCCTTTTCCATGGCCCACCTAGACCTCCTGCGACCTCCACCATTTTTCTATATAATTCCTGAAGTTTGCCCAGAACAAATCCAAACCTTCCTCTGTCAAATGTACTTTATCCTTTCTAAAAAGCTGTGTTTGTCGATACCTTATATTGTCATGTCTAATTACCCCGTTACCTGAGGAACACATGATCTTGTGCATGGCCCGGTTTACTTTTTTCCTGGCTCTTTCAATGCCCTGGGGGGAAACTGCTCCTCGCCATTCTCCTCTCTGTATGATGTCTGACCAAGCCACTCCCCCTATCTTGTTGTTGGACATTAAATCCTCCAAGTCCTTTCTCATGCTTTCTATCAGTGCCGGGGTTTTGATTGACGTAAGGTCATTTCCCCCAGCATGTACTATCACCAGGTTTATGAACTTGAACTTCTGTATTGATCTATACAACCGGCCTCTCATTTGTTCCCACTTCATGCCTCTCCACCCCTGCCATGTAATCTTCATGTGTTCCTCCGGTAACCCCAACTGCTTGCCTGCTGCATGCTGTCTTGCCCAAAAAATAAAGGAGTGGCCTATGATCAAAATGTTGCAGGTAGCTTTTCCCCCTGCAGCAAATTAAACAACAAACAAAAGAAAAAGGGGGGGGTAGGTTAAAAATTGTAGGATTACTACTGTGTTACATTTATGGGGCGTATGTATTTTTTGTATGCTTTTGATTTCCACCTCCCAATCCCTTTTATCCTATCCTCTGTTTCTCCCCTCATTGCTGCTTCTGTTGCTGCCCCGATCCTGAATGAATGTGATCCAAATTTTTTAGGATCCCATCCATTTGCAATGACTGCCTTTTTGAGCACTTGCCTAAATTGAAATGCTGACATGGGGGATAAGTCCCTGTGAATTAACAAAAGGTGCCCCCCTGCTGGGCGCATCCCTATGTAATCCTGCAAGGCCTTGACCGGGCATGTTATCCTCGAAGTTTCTTCTATACTGAACCATCTGCCCTTACCCAACTGATCTGTTTTTGATCTACTGATGTAAACTAACAACTTCCTGTCCTGTAACAAAACCTGGCTATACATTAAACCTTTATCTGTCACCTTCTTGGATGGGGGGACCAATTCGCTTATCCTAAATGCTCCTCCGAAAGCCAGAGCGAAGGCTGCTCTAAACAAAATACATTCAAATTGGTCTGAACACACCTCCTCAAGAGAGTTCAGAATCATTTTTAGTCTGCATTCAATTATGGGTTCTCGCTTATCGACCCTGGGGCCTTCAACTCTTGCCCATCCCTTCATTATTTTCCTAACTAATGGATCATGTGTGATATCTGCTCTACCCTTTACTATGGAAAAATGAGAAATTGCGGCTAATGCGTTGCTGGCTCCTGCTCTTGACTTTCCTTCTCTGTACAGGACCATTAAAAATGACACCAAATCCTTAGTGCCTTGATTGCTCTTACCGCTTCTGCAGAATATCTGCCATCTCTTCCAGGCCCTTTTGTAGCTGGAAAGAGTCTTTTCGGATACTGCCCTTTCACACAATTCTTCTAAGAGGGGGTCATGAGCTGCCATAAATTTTCAGGGCATGCGTAAGCTGATTTTTCCGCATATGGAGCGCACTTAAAGAAAATATCCCACTTTTCTCTAGACAAGGCATCTGCTATAGTGTTTTCTACCCCTGGTACATGTTGGGCTCTGAACGATATATTAAACCTCATACAAATCAGAACCAGATGTCTTAGTAGTCCAATTACTGGGGTTGAGTCTGATGACAGGTTATTCACTGCGTGGACCACTCCCATGTTATCAGAAAATAACTTAATTGCCCTATCCTTCAAATGTTCTGCCCAAAGCTCCAATGCTACCAAGATTGGGAATAACTCCAACAATGTCAAATTATTTGTCAGACCTTTGTCATGCCATGCTTGCGGCCACCTGGCCGCACACCATTTCCCTGCCAAGTAAGCTCCAAAGCCTACGCTTCCGGCTGCATCTGTGAAAAGCTCTACCTCTTGATTAATTTGTGTTTCTGCTAACCATAACCTGACACCATTGAATTTAGATAAGAAACAGTTCCATATTTTCAAATCTGCTTTCATTTCCTTTGTGACCCTTATTTTATGAAATGGTTTATTAACCCCTGATGTGGATTTTTCCAATCTCCTGTTAAAAATGCGACCCATTGGTATTATCCTGCATGCGAAATTCAATAGACCTAGGGCTTGTTGCATTTCCCTCAGTGATACTTTATTCGCTGCTTCCAATCTCCTAACTGCTTGCCTAGTTTTTACTACCTTTTCTTTTGGTAATCTACACATTTTGGCCCCTGTATCAATCTCAATACCCAAAAAGGTCAATTTTGTGGTTGGTTCTACTGTTTTGTCAACAGCCACTGGCACTCCTAATTCCTTCAACATATGCAGAAATATTGCTAATGTGTCTTGGCAGATTGCAGAGTGTCTGGGGCCTATGATCAGGAAATCATCCAAATAGTGAGCTATAGCTTTGTTGCCTGATCTTTTATACAACTGCCAATGCAAATAGGTGCTGAAAGTCTCAAAAAATGAACAAGAGATTGCGCAGCCCATGGGTAGACATAGGTCGACATAAAATGCTCCCTGAAAATGACAACCTGTCAATCTAAAGCTTTCTGGATGTAAGGGTAACAACCTAAATGCAGATTCGATGTCTACCTTTGCCAGCAATGCCCCTTTTCCTTGACTCCTAACTATTTCCAATGCCTCATCGAAAGACTGATATTGTACTTTACACTGTTCCTCGTCTAAAGCATCATTCACCGACTCTCCATCTGGATATGAAAGGTGCTGTATCATTCTAAATTTTCCTGACTCCTTTTTTGGGACTATACCTAAAGGTGACACTACTAGCCCCTCAATAGGCAAGTCCTCAAATGGTCCTGCCATTCTCCCTGCTTTTATTTCTTTTTCAATTTTGTGCTTCAAAACTTCGGTATGTCGACTAGCCGATTTCAAATTTTTAAAAACTTTGCTGGGTGGGGGAGGGTGTAAAACTGGGATCCTAAAACCTTCCAAAAAACCTTTTGTTAAAAATTTTGCGGCTTCCTTGTCTGGGTAACTTGCCAACTCTTTACTTAGCCTGGCTGTCTGTATTGGCGTTTCCGCTCTTCTGGTAAGCTGTTCGAAAAGGCTGCCTGTTTATCTGACCTTCTTTCTTTTTATTACATTCAGATACCGCATGAGAAGATCCGCAAGCCAAACAAGAATGCTTAAACCTGCACGCATAGCCCCTAGTACACCTTTTCTCGTTGTACGCAAAACAGATGTTTCTGGGCTTAAAAGCATATGACCCTTTATTGCCATTGCCAGCTGAACCATTATCTTTTGAAACCAATCTCGTCCACAAATCTATATCCTTTTGTCCAAAGACAAGACCTTGCTACTCAATATCTTCTTCCTAAAAGCCCTGTCGTAATCCGACCATGAAGAGCCTTTATAAAACAAATATGTATCGACTATTGTGTCTATGTACTTTATAATATTCAAACATTGTTCTGGTTTTTTCTCTAAGTACACGCTTGCAAAAACCAAGAATCCCTTCAACCAATCGAAAATGGTTTTTCCCTTTTTTCCTTTCTCTTCGGTTTTCACCCCGTCCTCCTTTGCCTGAACAGCTTCCCTAGTCAACTCATAGATATCCACAAATTTTCCAGCCTCAATATTTTTTCTAGTTTTCCTCGGCAAGTGATCTGCTGTTTCTGTCAACGCGCATGCGTAAGTATCTGCTGCTCCAACTAGAACCATTGACTGACTACTTTCCTTTGTTTTTCCTAAACCTTTTTCTTTCCCTTTTCCTCTAAAGAATTTTTTCATTAATGATAATATCTTTCCTCCCTCAGTCTCACTATCTGACCCCTCAAAATCAGATTCTGAATCAGAAGAAATATTCAACTCACCCATAGTAGTCTTCCGTGTAGGCACCTTGGTCCTGTCGCCGTTCTGTGAAGACTGCCCTTCTGTACTGGATGAGGCCCTCTCCCTTCCTTCCTGCCATCTTGAAGGTCCTGCTTCCTCCTCTCCCTTCTGCTCTCTCTCCTTTCTCCATTGGATCCAACTCTCCTCCTGGTCTCGGTTTCTAAAATAAAAACTTGTCACCCGGTTATTTCCGTAACCAATGTCTTCCTGCCACATTCCCTTTACTGGCCTCCTTTGCCGATGCCCGTGGCTGCTTGCAGGAAAAAACTCACAATCATCCTCGTAATTGTATTCCTCGATAAAATAGCAAGAGTCATCATCTTCCCATTGGTCATACTCCCCCGACCACTGTGGCTGGCTCCAGTGTCTTGAGGTTTGATAATACGAGTGACCACCTGTTCCACTGGGCCTGGAGTTCCCTCCCCCCCTTGGAAAAGGTCCTGGATGCCTGGCCCTGGATTGGTTTGGGGTGGATTCTGCCTCCATCCCCCATTCTCCTTCGTCCGAGCCCTGCTCCTGTTCCCAGCTCCCTCCCCCTCTATGGGCATTCCTATGGATCGGGGGAGCTGTAGGGGCTGGACTGCTGGGGTTGTTGGGGCGGGCCTGGCTTTTCCCCCCACGTTTTCCTGGTTCCCGGCCCGTGCTTCTTGGAGGGACCCCCCTCTGGCTACTGGGAGGGGGGTTCCCTGTTTGGGCAGAGTTGGGGTTTGTATGGCGGGGTTTTAATAACATAGGGCCCCTGGTTGGTGGCTTGCCCCGTGGCGTAAATGCTCCCCGATCGTTGGTGGGCTGGCGTGGTGAGCAAAATTGGGGCCCCTTGGGTGCTGCCTGGGGTATTGTGGCCTCCTTCTCCCCCGGCTGTGGACATCTGTGGCTGGCAGTAATCGGACTCTTAGCGGTGTGGACCGCTCCGGCTCCCTTACCTCCTTCCGGTGCGATGACGTCATCCGAGTCTCGCGATGCCTGCAACTTCATACCGCCGCCATCTTCTTCCGACCCGCTTCCTCCGAACTCTTCCTCTGGTCCGTGGCTGCTGGCGGCGTCGTCTCCCGTGATGGCCTCCATCATCCTGCGTCGCCTGTTGGAGCGTCCACCTAGAGGGGAGAAATTTACCTTCCTCTTCGCACCGGAACCGTGGACTTGGCCGACATCCTCTTCGTCACGGAACCTCTGAGGACGCAGCACCCTCCTTCTCGGCGCAGTGGATCTTCCTCTCTCCATCTTCAACGAAGCTGGCAGCGTACCGGTAAGTGTCCTCTCAGAAAGAAAAAACAGGTTATGTTTTACTGGCCTCCTGCTCCTCCTTAAAAGCCCCTTCCTGGCTTACCTGCCCCCTGGCTCTGCCCTTCAGCCCGCCCCCTTTTTTCCCGCCGAAAAGGGGGCCCTATTGTTGTAACTCCCTGTGAGAGGGAGTGGGGGCTGACAGGGCCGATACTCACAATACACATCTAGCGGGGGAGGGGGCCCAGCCTAAACTCACCTCGACCCTAGGTGGGCCTCGTTCCTCCAAATGACAGTTTTGTTTCACAAAACAGATAAAATAACCATTCTGTGAAGCAACACTGTCAGTCACATTCCTGAACCAATAAGAACAAAGCTAATTGCCATATAGAAACAGGATGAGAAGTGGCCAGCTCTGCTCTACATGGCTAAGGCAAAGTATCTGACCTGCTATAGAGGGCACCCTCTAATGTCCCGTGTGCTGCATAGTAATAAACATGAACAAACCTTTCCTAAAAGAGCTGCTGTTAAACACTACAGGTTCATAAATGATAGTTTTTACAAATGGCTGAGAAATATAATGCTGCACTTATAATGATTGTAGAGAAAGAAAAGTATGCAAAACATAAATATGATCATTTTAGCTGATATGGCTATTCTTATTGTAGTAACCTGCTTGTGTGGCCATTTTGGTTAAGGGCATTCCTGCTGTTTTGCCATTATCTTATGACTTACTCCTATTCCTCTTCCTGTCTAAGCTGAGAGCAATAATGGGACAGGCCACACCCACCTGCCATCTTCTATTAAATGTACCAGAAGTTACTGTGCTTGTCTGGCTGCTTTGCCTGATTTTCAGAGTCAGTTATAAGTTTTGTATATGATATTAGATTCCAATGTCTCCTCCTAGCTGTAATCTTGCACCAATTAGCTTGTAGTAGTCTCTTAATAATATGCTTAGCTATAATTCAACTACTACATAATAGCTTTAGAGACTTGGGACTGATCATGTGCACAGTGCATACCTCCCAACTGTCCCTTTTTCAGAGGGACAGTCCCTCTTTTGACAGCTAAACTTGAGGTCCCTCATTTGTACTGGAAAGTCCCTCTTTTCTCTGCACTGAACAGCCAGAAAAAGAAACAAAGTTTCTAACTTAATTGGCTTTTGGCAGAGAGGCCAGTACAGCTAACAGGTGCAACTAAGATGCTTTATAACAATTTTGAGATAAGAATATAAGTAATTTTAACAGTTTAGATAAGGAGAAATATTTTCAAATTTTTTTAACCTGCCAAACTTTGTAAAATGAACATGGTAATTAGGAGGTGCGCCAACAAAATGGGTGTGGTCAAAAAAAATTGCTGCACTACATGCAAAAAAATTTTTTGTCTCTCTTTTTATTTCCAAAATGGTAGGTATAGTTCCACTACTACATAATAGCTTTAGCCAGAGACTTGGGACTGATCATGTGCACAGTCAACACATTCTGTATAGTATGATGTGTAGTTTATATGAGCAGCCACTCCTGAGTACTGTGTGTAAACAAAAGGGGGTCATTTAGGCAGGGCAATTTTAGGGTATCATAATCTATTTATGTAGAAGCAACAAGCTATACAATGCTTTATATTTATTTATAACAAAAGACTCTAATGATGCCGTCCCCTTACCTGCCCAGTGCTTAACCCTTTCACATCAGAGTGGGTCGAGGTGGGCACAACACTAGAGCAGAGAGCACAACTGCGCCCATGTCACATGCATGTCCAGGGCCGCCAGCAGGGGGGGGACAAGTGTTCCGGGCCTGAAGGGGGGCCCAGAAGTGCTGCATTTTTCAAAGAGCCGGGTCCCCTTTATGAGTGCCCGAGCCGTGTGACCATTTCACATATTACCGAATGCGGAAGTGCTGAAAAGACGAAGCTGAAGTCCCGAAGCGATGAAAAGACACAAATTCACAAAAGGAGGTGAAGTTGAAGTCCTGAAGTCTTTTGTTTACACACAGTACTCAGGTGTGGCTGCTCATATAACCTACACATCATACTAAACACAATGTGTGATGCACATGATCAGTCCCAAGTCTCTGGCTCTGTAGTAGTTGAACTATAGCTAAGCACATTATTAAGAGACTACTACAAGCTAATTGGTGCAAGATTACAGCTAGGAGGAGACATTGGAATCTAACTATCTCATACAAAACTTATAACTGTCTCTGAGAGTCAGGCAAAGCAGCCAGACAAGCACAGTAACTTCTGGTACATTTAATAGAAGATGGCAGGTGGGTGTGGCTTGTCCCATTATTGCTCTCAGCTTAGACAGGAAGAGGAACAGGAGTGAGTCATAAGATAATGGCAAAACAGCAGGAATGCCCTTAACCAAAATGGCCACACAAGCAGGTTACTACAATAAGAATAGCCATATCACCTAAAATGAGCATATTTATGTTTTGCATACTTTTATTTTTCTACAATCATTAGAAGTGCAGCATTATATTTCTCAGCCATTTGTAAAAACTTCCATTTATGAACCTGTAGTGTTTAACAGCAGCTCTTTTAGGAAAGGTTTGTTCATGTTTATTACTATGCAGCACACGGGACATTAGAGGGCGCCCTCTATAGCAGGCCAGATACTTTGCCTTAGCCATGTGGAGCAGAGCTGGCCACTTCTCATCTTGTTTGTATATGGCAATTAGCTTTGTTCTTATTGGTTCAGGAATGTGACTGACAGTGTTGCTTCACAGAATGGTTATTTTATCTGTTTTGTGAAACAAAACTGTCATTTTGTGGAAAGAATGAATCCTGTACTATAAAATCTTGCTTTCTGTCACAGATATCTATTTTGTCAGTCAAATCTAGCTTGACAAGCACTAGTTAGTTACACTATTATATATTATGTCCAACTTTGTTTTTACATAATTCATTCTGTAAGTAACTTTGCACATAAGTGTGTCTGTTACATGGAGGTTATACATTTGTGCGACAGATTGCTTGTTAAACTGTACAGAATGGAGTTGGTGATATAATGACATCCTTTTGTGCACTAACCAGATTTTGTTTTCATTCTTTAATAGAAATAAGTCTTTTGTATATTTTTTTATCTGTGTATGGTCACAAATACTTATATAACATGAGAGACATTCATTATGCGTATTAGGGATAGTTTTGTATACAGAATGTATTTGGGACAAACAGCACCCCATAGCTGTGATGGGTGTGATCCAGTTGGGTTTATTTAAACCTTCCTCGAAACCTAATGAATGTTAGACAGTGTGCTGTGTTTTTAGGTGATGCAACAGGAAACATGTTATGTTTAGTATGTGTTCTATTTTCAAGACCTATAGTGATGGTGAGTAAAAAAAAACAATATTGGAGCAGCTACTGGAGCACATGAACATCATGAACAATGACTAAGGGTGCAAGGAATACTACATGACAATGAAGGCCTGATCCTTCAGAAATAAGTTGTATGAAATTGTGATACCGTATATACTCGCGTATAAGCCGAGTTTTTCAGCACCCAAAATGTGCTGAAAAACTCAACCTCGGCTTATACGCGGGTCATACGTAGCCAATCCCTCACCTGCCGCAGATACGCTCCTTCCGCGGCCCCTCTCCCATAGCGCAGGACTGTTAGTGTGATCGCCGCCCGGAGCAGGTCCAGGAGCTCCGGGCGGCGCGTCCTTCCCTGCCGGCGTTCGCTCTCAAAATGGCGGCGCCCCATGGCCGCCACGTGGGTAGCGGCGCCGGCCGCTACCCACGTGGCGGCCATGGGCGCCGCCATTTTGAGAGCGAACGCCGGCAGGGAAGGACGCGCCGCCCGGAGCTCCTGGACCTGCTCCGGGCGGCGATCGTTACAGTGTTAGAGTTTACAAGGTAATGAATGGAGCCTGTGACATCAGCAATACAGTCACTCTTGTTAAGGCTGCAGAAGATTCTGCATTGTGTCAGTTGTGCGTTGCATGGTGTCGGGCCATCCATTCTTTAATAGCTTAATGAAAAACTCAACATCAGAAAATGTTTATGGATCAGCATGGAACTGATGGAAGGAGCGTATCTGCTCCTGGACCTGCACTGGACCTGCACAGACAGTCCTGCGCTATGGGAGAGGCACAGACAGTCCTGCGCTATGGGAGAGGGAGGTGTGTTGGGGCCGCGGAAGGAGCGTACGGTACCTTTTTTCTGCTTTCCTAGGTGCAGCACCTCATTGATCTTCTGAGCAGCCATGACAGGTGGGAGGTCACAGGGAAAACAAGTGGCAATTGTCCAGCTAATAGTTCTGACTCTTTTAAATCGTTTTAGATAGATTTCTTTGCCATAAAACATGATTACACATTTACACACACATTTTGAAATCTGACATGGGGCTCCTAGGCTTATACACGAGTCAATACATTTTTCCAGTTTTCTTAGGTAAATTAGGTACCTCGGCTTATACACGGGTCGGCTTATACACGAGTATATACGGTATATAAGAAGTTAACAAACTGACAACCATAACACATTCCTGGCTCATCATTGCTCTCCCCTCTTACATCATTACATTTTCAAATTCAATGCCTGAAGACTTTTCTTGTTTTGTACACGTCCTTTATCACTTCCATTACTATACTATTAGACATTCTCAGAGCCTAAAGGACTTTAAGTGCTGTTCACAAAAAAACTCACCTTTTTATTGACGCTTATAACCTTGCCTTACCCCATTACTCTTCTCCCACATGCACTGAAAACTGATTTTCTGGTTGACATGATGCAGCTAAAGAAAATATCAAGAACCCGGAACCTCTACCGCTATAGAGGTCATCTACATCATATGTCTTATTCACTTCAAACATCTAAGCAGCCTCAATGTCTCCCCACCTAGTTCCATGCAGCTGACCAATTATTAATCATAGCACACAGTGGTGGCTGGATAATATTAATATGAAGATGTAACACGCAGAGTTTATGGAATGCATACCAGACCTAATTGTCAAGCATTTATTAGAGAAAACCATAATGCCCTGAACTGACTTGAAGCCTGAATTGCATCCTTTGTGCAATGTCATAAGGGCACATCCACAAACCAGCATATTTGCTAGCTTCTCAATTGCTAATTCTGGAAGAATATTATATATATGTGCTGAACCACAATCCATTAATGGAAGGGGCATTCCCTGAGATGAGAATGGGGACATTGTGGAATTCTCAAACTGGTGCTTGTAATACAGTATATACATATATAACATATATAACAACAGTTTTGGAATTAGGTTGGTTGAGATGCCCTTTTAATAAATGAGAGAATTGAACAACTGCTAATATTAAAAGTGATGGAAATGTGTTGATCCAGAAATGGATCCAATTGTTATTTTGAGATCAGGAGGCAATTTTTTTTCTGCCTTTTGCTTAGGGTTGCCACCTTTTCCGTTCCCTGAGAAGAGCATGCTTTGCTCTTAGGAGCCCCAACAATGGCCCCCTTTCCTTCCCCACCCTAAATGGGGTTCCCTACTGGCTTATCACACACAGTAGTATCCATATTTGTAGATCCGGACAGGATATTGAAGTTAATGACATGGCAATCAACCACTCGCTGAGCACCATGTCATCAGCCCTGTCCCTAAAGTTATCATCTGTCCCCCGAAGTTATCAGCCCCTCCTTTTCATCATCCCCCATGCCCCCCTGACTGTTTTCCGCGAACGGAAAAGGTGGCAACCCCTGACCCCTCCTTACACAGAACAACACAGAAGAGAGACAAGTATACATACTGTAGCTCCCCTACATATGCATGGGTGGGTGTTCCCTGGCATGCACTATATCTGGCATGTCATTCAGAACCCACAAGGTAGGAGTTAGGGTTGCCAACTTTTGGCGCCGGCTAAACCCGAACAAAGGGGGCGTGGCAGATAGTATTAGTGGTGCAGCAGTGATGTGGGGTGGGCATGAAATCTGCGGCAGGCATAATGATGTCAGTAGAGTTATGACACAGGGGTGGGTTAATTGCACGACTTAAACTCAACTGCCTGGATCTCTATCCATTTCTGAATGTTTTAACCTGGACAGAAATTTTTGAACAGGCAAAACTTCAATGTCCAGTTCAAAACCACATGGGTGGCAACTCTATCCTGCCTGATGATTAAACCCAATCCTTTAATTGCAGGTAGGGAGATCTATTCTACAGAAATCAGTTATTCAGGAAGCTCTGAAATACAGTAATGCTAATTTAGAAATACTATTTCTTATTTTTGATTCATTTGCTTTTTTTTTTTGGTTCTGTAACAATACGAAATCATTTGCACTTTATAATAACTAAGCCATGTTGAGGTAAGTACCTTACTATTTAAATGTTTTTCATTTATTGGCCAGATTATTGTTCGGGTTTCACAAGGCTGAAAAACGAACAGAAAGTTGAGACCCGAACAGGCCTTACAAAAACTGAACTGTTCAGGTCAAAAAACGAACAGGTGGCAACCTAATAGGAGTGCACAGTGCACATATTTTGCACAGTTTAGGGGTCTATCTGTGTCCATGTCAGATACAGATGCCTGTGCCCTTCTGAATATGCTCTTCTGTTTCTTGTCAGACCTGCCAAAGTGTTTCCTCAAAGCTGAAATTGGGAGTGCATTAATAATATCCAAAATATCTTTGGGGTATGTAAATAAAGATATTCAAAATAAATAGAGTGTATAAGTGTAGAGCAATACTTTAGCACTGGATTGTCAATAGCTTTAGGATCAGTTTTTTTTTCTTAAGTAGCTAGTCAGTGCTTGAATTGTAATGAAATGTCTTTTGCATAATCATACATATTCTGTGTTATGACATTGTATTCATTATAACTTGGAGTGAGGGCATGAAAAAGCACATGGATTAAATCTGAAAAGCAAGCGGATTAAGGGATTAGAGGAGAAGTAAAGAAACAACAGATACTGTCTATGCATACACTGCATTGTTAGTGCATCTATTTATTTTTATTCTTGCAGATTTCTGCTGGATCTTTCAAAGATACCTGAGATTTCAGTTCCTTGGTCTATCTGTTCAGGAGAATCACCTAATGAAATATTGCAGTTTATAGTTGAGGGAAATCCTTAGAGATTTTATCTCATTCCATTACATAAATTATAGAAATGTCAACACTTTGCACAATCTGCATCCAAATTTGGCAGTGCATCTTGGGATTGTTCTTTATCAAGTCTTGGTTGCACGTTTACCATAAATATTTTTAGAAATTACTTGATTAAAGGAGAACTAAAGCTTAACTAAAGAAGTAGGGCAGACACGTTGTACATTAAGTTTTGGGCTTCTATGCCAGCCCAAGTTAACCACAGCCCTTTAGCAGGGAAGATATGTGCCTCTGAAGATGCCCCAGTAGCTCCCCATCTTCTTTTCTACTGATTTGCTGTGCATGCTCTGTGCTGCTGTCACTAACTGAGCTTAGGGACTCACTCACAATATACAGTCCACATAGAATATAAATGTCACAATATAAGGTTTATTAGAGTCAAGAGAGTCAAGAGTGAGTTTATTGTCATTTCATCCATATACGTTTGTACAGTACACAGTGAAACAAAACAACGTTCCTCTAGGACCATGGTGCTACACACAACATAGATGTACCAGACAACAGACAAAAAGTTCAAGTGCAAAAATATGCAACTCCTGCAAGACAGGACAACATAGTGCAGGGACAGGACAAGACAGTGCACACTCAGTAGATGTAATATGTTAAATGAATAATGCTAAACGTCAGACATGATGGGTGTATCATTATGATGATTAGTAATTAATACAGGATTAGTAATTAATACAGATAATTACTACATGGCAGCACATAAACCAGTGCAATTAGCATCAGAATTTAATAATCAGTCTTGTAGCATCAGCTTATTTTACAGGACAACCTCATTTTCTGCTTGATAATTTGAAACAACCCCTAACGATAGATTCTCAACAGCTGCTCAGAGCCCACTGAACATGTGAGTGTCGCAGACACTTTCTATTTTATAACATTTTTAATAACTAATATGCTGGTAATAGGTGACTTTAGGCAATTTAATTTGTTCTCTAAAAGGCAAAAAGCTCAAACCACTTTATTGACTCGGTGTGGATATTTGGGGATGACAAGGATGGGACTCACTTCAGGAAAAAACTTTGAAGAAGGGCCTTTATGCTTCTAGTGAGGATAACTGACTGACTTGCGAATGCAAAATATGAGTAAACCACCCATAAAGTCAACAATATTTGCATTTTTTTAAATGAGCAAACTGAATGGTAGTGAGTAAAGCCATGCAATTTCAATGTATGATTTCATTGCAGCAATAGGATCTCTTATCTGGAATGCTTGGTTTTTCTGGGTATTTATTTTTGTAATTTGGATCACCATACCTTAACGCTACTAACAGACATTTAAACATTAAATAAAACCCAACATAATTGTCTTGCAACTAAATGAATTTATGAAACTTAGTTTGGATCAAGTACAAGGCACTGCTTTATTATTACAGAGAAAAATCTTCATTGTTATAACAGAGAAATCACTCATATTTAAAATGCTGAATTATTTGCTTAAAATGGATATGAAGACAGTAATTCTGAGCTTTCTGGATATTCGGTTCCCATATAAGCGATCTAATTTACATACTGCATTAGTGAAATATCTTACATATAGGTAATATGTGTTAAAATGATTCATCTTAGACTAATAAGTGTAATGTTTTTTAAGTCCCCCTAGTTTTGTTAAGCAGAACAAGGAGAGAAAATCCATACAGGCCCTTTATTCTATGGAAGCATTGAATACAAATATAATCTGCTTTAGTGTTGGCAATGGCCTTTGAGCTATATGGGTGAAGTCATATACTGTCAGTAGCTAGGTAAGTTGTATGTTCAAAATAAATAAAAGTACATTACATTGAAAAAAGTCACACCCATTGTTGGCTCAAGTGTATAATTACGCTCAGAGCCATGTAATCTCCAGCAACAATCACTGATAGTAGAATCTGTCCTGCTTAAGAGCCCAGTCACAACGTGGCACCAATATGAGATGCCACCTTTCCATTAAGTCAAACTGTCATATTTCTACATTGTTAGATCTGTTCCATCAACTGTAAGTGAAGGGAAAATGTCTAAGGACAACACAAGTTCACATGCAAAATGTTGGGCTACAGAAAGGGACTGCTGGCTGTTGAAGCATATAGCGTGTAAAAATCACATATTCTGGTGATGACTACCTCAAGGAGCAACTATTTATTGGGAGTTCAACAGCATGGCTTCCAAAGGACAGACAACTGCACACGTACCTACAGTAAATTCACCATACGCTATGCTTATTTGAGAAAACTGCAATTAAAACCACAACCTTGATTTTTTTAAATTATAATAATTAATATTTTGAATGAAGTTAATATCAAGATCCATGCATACTTTGGGTGGCCCAATAGTTTTTCTTCCCTTATTCCAACTGTGGTTCATAAAAAGCAGGGGGTTACATATAGGGGGTTATTTATCAAAGGTCCAGTTGTTTTTTCCCCCAAAGATTTTAGTTTTTCAAGGGTACTTTTCAGTAAAAATATGAATTTTCGGGTTAAAACAAAAACTCTGATTTTTTTTTGGGTTTAAAAAGCAAAAATCTAATCAAGATTTATAATGCCCCAAATCTGAAAATACCTAGAATCAGAAAATACTCCAGCTAAAACCTGTTGAGGTGATGAAGAAGGCAATGACAGAGGTCCCTTGAACCATTTGAAGAGGTTTGTAGCCTTCGTGGTGTTCAGGTTTTTTTCGGTGGGTTTCACTCAAAAATGTATTTTTTTGAAAACTCAATAAATTCGAGTATTTGGGTTTTTCACCCAGATTACACTGATTTGAGTTTCTTACATTCGAATTTCTTTCTAAATAAGCAAACATTAGAGTTGTGAGTTTATTCGAGGTATAAAAAACCTCACAAACCTCACAAACTTGTTTTTGTGTGTTTGTGTTGTGAATTTTGAGACTTTGCATATTGTTTGCCAACATTTTAAAATGTTTTATAGATGTTAGAGTTATGAAAGCTTCTGCCTTGCTTGATTATTGTGATCATCGTGAGACTCAAAATGCAAATATATCTTGTGTCAACTAATTGTCAACTTCTTTTGAGGTGTTAAGCTCTACTTGACCTTTATTCCCAACTTGGCTGGATACATCATATACTATTTACATCTTTGTTATACCGGTGACTCAAACTTTACATGGAGACCAGAGAATAATATTCCACTATAGTCATTCACTCAGCGAAAGAGGTATCACAAGAATACTGGTAAAGGTGCTTGCATCTCTAGCAGCCTCTTGTACAATGAAGGAAATTAAATAAACAAGTATGTGGTTGTTAAATGATAGCAATAAGAAACTCATATAAGTAATTCCTGATATCTATTCATCATGCTTCTTTTGAGTGATTATGAAATGATATAATAGCATTAAGATTTTCCTTCAGTACACTAGACCATGACAATTCAAGAATAATGTAGTTATTTAAAATCGATTAATATTTCCCCTGAGTTCTTATCAGCTCAATACAAACAGTAGGTCATGTTTACATTGCATAACCTTCAACACTTGTTTATTGCTTTTCTCAGGCAGTACTCCAAAATATCTGACTCACAAGTAAAAGCATTATAAAAATCTATGCTCCTTCACTCTTGATATTTTAATGTGGAAAAGTGGTAAAAGGAAACATATCCCACTTATAGAACAAAATTTTATTATTCTTCACCTGAGGCGTGTTTATGTATATGAATCAAATATGAGAAACTGTGAATATTGGAGACTTTCTATACATTTGAGTTTTCATGTCTTCTCTTCGATGGTCGAAGTATTAAAAAAATTACTTTGAATTTCGAATTTTTTTACTTTGAAAATTTCCTCGAATTCACTTCGACCCTTGATAAATCTGCCCCTTACTGTTCCAGCATTCTTCTTTATTTATTCCAAGATCTGCATTTAATACATTTCTGTCTGATATTTGAAACTGAAAGCTATGCATGTTCTCAAGTCCTGCTAATGCTCTAAATGGATTATGTAGCAGTTAATAAATGCATATCATTTCCTCCACATTATATAATTCTTCTTTAATTTGAATGTTGTAATACAGTGTATTGGAAAAATGTCATAGCTAATTTTAATATAAGACATTGAAAGCATTGCTGGGTTGGCTGCTGTAAAACACTAAAAAAAGAGTAGATTTGCCATTGACTGGAGTTACTAATGTAACTGTCTTGTGTAAAGCTAACATATTTGCAAACCATTGTGACCAATATGCAATACACTTAAATCAAGTTAGTTGATCCAGGCTCCAAGACTCCAATAACATAGGAGGATATTCACTTCCCCTTCCTATTTCCCATGGGACTCGATTGTTCTACCTATATCATGGCAACCTCAATATGTTGGTCTTCCGCATATGTGACCAAATCATTAGCCTTGAGACTGAAGGTTTAGTATTGAAGTTGAGTTAAGGCAGGCTAGTTTTATGCTTGCTTGTCTTTTCAGATACTCTAACCAGATTTCAGCAAGTCTTATTAAGAGGATACTTCGGCATGCACAGAAGGCAAGACATTGCTATTTCCTTGTATCTGTATAAAGGTATAGTCATGAAATTACTTGAATATAAGAATTCATAACTACACAAATATAAATGTAACAGCAATTACAGAAATTCTCCATTACAAATATATTTGTGTTTGTATGTCTTTTCATAAATAGAAAATGTAGAGTTTACCATTTAATTTTCCTATCGAAATCAACGTTTAATCAGGAGTCACTTATCAGGACAGAATGCTATGGACTGTAGGAGGAAAGTGACATAAGCACAGTGACAACATACGGTCTCATTTACTAAATGGTAAAAATCAGCACAATCTGCCATGTCTTTTTCCTACAATGTACTTTTTTGCAGAATTACAGGATAATTATAATTACAAGCTAAGATGGAATATTGGTGTTTACTATTACCACATGTAAATTTCAATGACAAAAGCAAAGATTTCAAAGAGGGCCCTGAATTCAATGGCAGGTAGAAAATACATGAGCTTCAATGCACATTGTAGCTTAGTCATAGTAACAGGTGAAACAAATACAGGTATTGGACCTGTTATCCTGAATTCTCATGACCTGGTGTTTTCTGGAAAAGGAGTATATCCGCCATTTCGATCTCCATACCTTAAGTGTGCTTAAAATCATTTAAACAATGATTTAATAAATCATTTAAATATTAAGTAAACCCAATCGGCAGCAGATCCAATACCTGTAGTTTGACCCTATTTGCAAGTATTTTATGTATGTTTTTCACATGAATGCTGAAATCAATAATATTAAATGAGTCCAACAATCTCCATGCTGTGTGTAGTCTTGTCTTGTCTTTTCGGCATTGAATACAAGACTCCATAACTGTGGTAATAATCAAATCCATAAGTCTCACAGTAAAAAAATCTGGAAGTTAATACAATTTTTAAGCTGCATACAGGATACGTTTCTTAATATCAGTTATCATCATCTACTATTCAATCTCCTTGTTTAACTTTAAACATTACAAGTAAATGGCCATTGTATAATTGTTTCCAGCTGATGTACCAGCTTAAAGCATTAAACGAGACTCTAGAACTCCTCTTCTTATTTTAATGCTAACAATAGAGTAAAGAGCCATGCTGTGCTAAGTATCTGAAGGACAAAACAACTTTTCTGGCGTCATTATTATATAGGACTAAGCTTATTCTGCTCATTTCCCTCTTATTCAATGGATAGCTAATGTTTTTTGTAGACTATCTATTAGGAACACATGACAAAAAAATAAATGTCCCAAAAATTGGAAATGTAGACAGTTATAATTCTAGCTATAATTCTCTTTGCATAACATTTTTTTAATATCCTCATTTGCTATACTATACGGGCTGTTTAAATGTGTCAGCAGTTTTTTCCCTTATGATTTTTTCTCATTAAAAGAAGAGAGTCAAAACCACATAAACTATCCAATGGTTTTGATTTTTTTTTATAAGTGAATTGTGTTTAAAAACAAGTACAGATGACCCTCATATTATTCTCATAATAGAATACTCACTAACTCCATTTCAAATTAAAAAAAATGGCTGTAGTTGAGTTATATAATAATTCAGATTGAAGAAACATATACGCCCATCAATCTTTTTGTCTCAATGAAAACTTTCCTAACTGCCAGGTGATTCTGAGGAAGACAGAAAACTTCCAACTGTAGCCTTTCCAATTAGCTTCAAAGGGTAAAAATATTTATTTTTTATTCCAAAATGACAATCAGTTGTACAGGCTGATACATTAGATAGCTTTAAGAAGAGGTTGGGTGGTTTTTTAGCAAGTGAGGGAATACAGGGTTATGGAAGATAGCTCATAGTACAAGTTGATCCAGGGACTAGTTTGATTGCCATCTTGGAGTCAGGAAGGAATTCCCCCCCCCTTCTGAGGCAAACTGGAGAGGCTTCAGAGAGGTGTTTTGCCTTCCTCTGGGTCAACTAGCAGTTAGGCGAGTTACAGTATTTATAAACATAAAAGGCTGAACTTGATAGTGTGTCTTTTTTCAACCTAACTTACTATGAAACCATGTAATCAGACCAGCACATGTATCAGCTTTGTTCTAAGAGCTATTGCATATAACTATGTATTTTATCACTTCCATCCATTTTTCACAGCCATCCAACCCTTTCATGAAGGTATCTAATGTAGCTGCCAGCACAACTGATGTCTGCTGTCTGCTGGAAAGGGTCTACTGGTGAATAAAGCAGAGAGTGTGTAGCACACTATTCAGGAATTCTGGATTTGCTTTAGTCTAACACTGCCCCTCATAGTAAAGGACCATCTTCTTGATTCATTTTATAAACTGCAACATTGAAAGCCAATGTGAATACAGCATATGTGCATGTACCCACTAAATGTAATGATATGTTTAAGGAAGCAGATAGTTACATAGTTACATAGTTAGATATTTAAATAGATGACACATGAGGGAGGCTAAATGCTACATCATTACCTACCTACAATTTAAGAGTGACCACTGTGATACTGTTGTAGCTGATCCAATTAGGAGAAATGTCTAACACTGCTTAATCCTGTTGTGACATTCATTGTGTTTTTAGTAGGCCAAGAAGCATTCTTTTTTTTCAGTACCTGTTGGCATGTGAGCAGCCATAAAAGTGCATGTATGATTCATCATAAAAAGTGGTTCCTACAGTAGTATAAAGTATGGCTTGATCACTAGGGTGGGCAATGTCATGGCTCAACCAAGGTGAGTCAGAACCAGTTGTTCTATAGTCAACACATACCCAGCTTTTTCTAAAGAAGTGACAGTGTTGAAAACTGAAACTAAGACATAGGTTTGGTTGCTCTTCTTTGATTTTGATTGGTGTGGACAGCTCCAAACTGTTTCTGGAAATAACAACAGCCACACACAATCCCTGTATCACTATACACAATGACAAGTATTTGCTGGAGTGGGATAAAGGTCAGCACAATTGGAGTTTGGAGCACTGGGAATGTGTTCTCCAGAGTTATGAATTTACACAGTTTGCTGAGAAAAGTGAACTATGCTGTTGTACCAGGCTGATAATGTTTACACCAGGTGACTATTGTTAATGACTTTGTTCATTCCTTGTTCCTTATCTGATGTTAAGGTATCCACCTACACTAATGTTAAGTAAATACACAAGAACAATAATGTTTTGATGTCTTTCTTTCTGCACTGTGCTCTTTCCATCCCTATGGATATAGCTCTGCACCAATGAATAAAGGCAATGCTGGAATGCATAATATTGTAAAATAGAACATGCTTTGGGAACAAGTTAATAAAGATTATAACCATAGCAATATCAGCAGTAAAGTAAAGGTATAATAAATATAGCAGGCAAGAGCATATGCAGCCAGTAGAAATTATTTTTGTTAGCGTAACCCTGTCTAGATAGCTAGCCCTTTAATGAAGTCTATGACTCCCCCGAACTAAAGATGCACTTCTCTTCAGAGACTCTCTTCTCTTTATAGCATAATTTATAGTCCGAGCTATAAGCAGTGGCAGAACTCTATTTATGCACGTATAAGTTTATTTATAAAGTGTTGTAAGGAAACTCAGCACTGTACAACCTTAAGAACATAAAAGCACAGGGAGAACAAGTAGCATAATAAATACAATAAATATATACATGTACCCAGACCTTAAGTGCTATACGGTAAAAGAGACAGTAGGAAGGAGGTCCTTACCCCATAAACCTTACAGTCTAGGTTCCTGGCTAACATACAGGCACAAATTGGAAGGCAAATATGCACAAGGTTAAGGTATTGTCCCTTAAATGCCAGGACTAGGCTAATGTTCCAGTGCGCCAAAAGGTAGAATCTTAGCTCCTTTATGAGAGAACAGGATTACTTGCTTGATCAACATGATACGTTAACTAATGATGGGCGCATCTCTGTGAAACGCATTGAAGTCAATGGGCGTCCGAATAATTTTGACGAGCGCCAATTTTTTTTGAAGCCGCAGATTTTTCACTAGCGAATTGTCGTCTCAGTTTCTCAAATGAATTTGCTTTCAGCGATACATGTAAATTTACCGCAATTTCATTTCTGTTTAATTTTTTCGCCCATCACTAACCTTAACATCTATTTGCCTACTACTGTCTAGGGATGTAGCGAACGTCGGAAAAAAAGTTCGCGAACATATTCGCGAACTTGCGCAAAAATGCGAGCGGTTCGCGAACGGTTCGCGAACCCCATAGACTTCAATGGGAAGGCGAACTTTAACATCTAAAAAAGACATTTCTGGCCAGAAAAATGATTTTAAAGTTGTTTAAAGGGTGCAACGACCTGGACAGTGGCATGCTAGAGGGGGATCAAGGGCAAAAATGTATCTGAAAAATCTGCCTGTGTGTGCTTGGAAGAGATAGTGTAGGGGGAGAGCTGTTAGTGATGCTAGATGGCAGTTGGTTGAATAACACACTGGGCAAAAAATGCCTACAGGGCAAATAATGCCTAAAAGGTCAACTTATACACTACTACAGCGGTAGTAAAATAAAAAAAAGTAAAATAAAAAAAAAATGAATATTAAAAAAAAAAAAATTAAAGTTGGTGCTGCTGAACTACTAGGAGCAGCAGATTAGCACACCAGTCCCACTCCCCAACACTGCTAGACTAATAGCACTGGGCTCTTATAGTAGTAGTAGTAGTAGTAGTAGTAGTAGTAAAACAACAAAAAAATAAATAAAAGCAGTCCTTACAAGGACTACTGTTATTGCAGCAGTCAGCAGATGAGATCAGAAGCAGGACAGCTGCCCACTGCAGCTACATACAGAGCACTGCAGTAGAAGGTAGATTACTAGCCAGCAAAGCTACAGTACCTAAGCTTAAATGTCCCTCAAACCCCTGCAGACTTCTGTCCCTCCAATAACAGAGCAGTATCAAAACGATTACTAGCCAGCAAACTTTCAACTGTCCCTGAAATCACTAACAGGCAGCAGCTCTCTCCCTACACTATCTCTTCAGCACACACAGGCAGAGTGAAAAAACGCTGCAGGGCTTCGGTTTTTATAGGGAAGGGGAGTGGTCCAGGGGAGAGCTTCCTGATTGGCTGCCATGTACCTGCTGGTCTGGGGTGAGAGGGCAAAAAAAAGCGCCAACAATGGCGAACCCAAAATGGCGAACGTCGCGCGACGTTCGCGAACTTCCGGCGAGCGCGAACACCCGATGTTCGCGCGAACAAGTTCGCCGGCGAACAGTTCGCGCCATCTCTACTACTGTCTACTGTCACTAAACTGTGACCGTGCAAAGGGAGCTATAAACTACCCCTACACCATGTCCTGGGTTCACTGTGTAGAAACTGGATGCGTTTCTGGCCAAAAGTGCTAGCCAATAAAATAACGTTGCACATGGAGTGACAGACATGTTTTGTCTCAATACCCATAGGATGTTACATATGCCATGCAATGTGTACAGAAAATGAATCAAAACTCAAAAATCAAACTTCCCAGCAAAATTACAGAAATTACTCTGCATTCTATTTATCAACAAGTCCTATAGTCTTTTTGCGTTTCATACTTTTTCATTAATTGCTCTTAATGCTTAATTTGATAAAAAAAAAGCTCCTCTGCTCAGAGCATGCTACATACAGTGTTGCTGTCCTCTGTAATGGGTCATTGGTGGTGATGTTGAAATATATGTGAAGAGCAGCTCAGTACTCCTGTGAACGTCAAGCCTAATGTGTTAATTTATTCTAGATAATATTATGCCAGTTTTAATGAGCCTTTGTGTACACACTGTTCTAGGAAATGTCCTCAATTGGAATGTCGGAGTCGTGGGGAGGTACTGTATCATATTTATATAGATATAGCAGTACCAGTTAAAGTGCATAAATCTTCATTTATAGTTTTTGGAATTCTATGTTTATGCTGCTTCAGGTAATGCAGAAAATACTGTATGTGTTTTATATGTATGCAGAAGAACCCAAAATGCTATCTTACCAGTAATGGACTGGTGTACTTAGTAGCACTCATGTGAACTCATTATTAATCATACTTTGAGTCTGCATCTATGACTAGTGAGGGGCGAATTTTCTCCATTTCGCTTCGCCGAAAAATGTGCAAATTTCGAGCGAAATTTGCAAAACTGTGAAAATTCGCAAAACAGCACCCGTTTTTTTTGCGAAAATGCATGGTGATGCCGGTGAATTTTCGCGCCCGTTTTGCAAATTTATTTGCCAGCGGTGAATCGCGCAAATTAACATATAAGAAGCATAAATGTGCCATCTTTTGTTGAGTTTAGGGCAATTCATTATTTGTGCACGATTTTTGTGTCACAGTGTGCTATTAAAATATATCTTCTAATACACAAACAAAATAACTTTGACTAGGACCTTGAAGAATTACCCTTTCAAAATTGTCATGGGTCCTAGTCCCTGAAGTATGATGGACTTGAATAAGTGAGGAACATTTCCTATGTTCTATTGGTACTTATTTATCAGTAATGTGTTTAAATAAAAAAAGGTCCACTGTGTGACACAATACTGAAAGCTTTTGAAAGTGGTTGGACCTAAGCGCTGTTCATCCATGGACAGTAGTAATGTATAGAGGGGCCTATTTGTCTGGGTACGTAAGACACAACTGAAAACATGTGGAATTCTGGATAAAGGAAGGAAAAAAATACGAGTTTGGTGCTTATTATGGTAAAATAAAATTGAAGGAAATGGTACATATAAGCAATCATAATTTTGAGTTGTAGAGACACTGTGGAAAGTGATCCCCCCTGATTCCTTGGGTTTTATCAACACATGCCACATGTGCATGTGGCATTTTGATCACTGTGGTGCTATCATAGAATATTACTAGGGATGCACCGAATCCAGGATTCGGTTCGGGATTCGGCCAGGATTCGGCCTTTTTCAGCAAGATTCGGATTCGGCCGAATCCTTCTGCCCAGCCGAACCAAATCCGAATCCTAATTTGCATATGCAAATTAGGGGCGGGGAGGGAAATGACGTGACTTTTTGTCAGAAAACAAGGAAGTAAAAAATGTTTTCCCCTTCCCACCCCTAATTTGCATATGCAAATTAGGGTTCGGATTCGGTTCGGTATTCGGCCGAATCCTTCGTGAAGGATTCGGGGGTTCGGCCGAATCCAAAAAAGTGGATTCGGTGCATCCCTAAATATTACACTGATTAAAGTGCTTGTCTTCAACAGCAGAGCATAATGTGCCACCTATGACAGACATTAGAGCTGTCAGACAGGTATCGCCCACGAAAAGCAGGGGATTTCTCATTGAATTAAACAGAGAAACTGCTGAAGGAGACAGGCGTTTTGACCTTTGTGATTCTCCCTGAGACTACGGTGTTTACCAAAACAGCCTGTGTGCATTAAGCTTCAGTCTTAAATATATATGCTTTCAATTCAACTGGAAGCCAAGCTCCAGAGTGGCGGCGTGCTTTCTAGTTTTAATGAACTGAGAAGCAAATAACTTTGTGCACTGTCAGTGACGTCTTAGTTTACTTCATTTTCTAGTGACTAGTGAGTGTAATTCTGTGTTTACTGTAATCCAAATTATAAAGAATATATAGAATAATTTATTTTCTAAACCAATATGGTCCTTTGTGATCTCTGTGTGGCCTTTTTAAATTAAGTATATAATTAAATACACTCATTCTTGTTCACTAAAGGAATTCTATTCTGCAATGCCACCCATTATATATTTTATCATATAGAGTCATTTAATCAGAGTGCATCTTCATATAGTCAAAAGGCAAAGTCAATACATTGATGGAGACTTTATTCATCTTGCTAATGCTGCAGAAGGACTAAAACTCAAAGCAATTACTCTATCAACCAGAAACCTTGTTTGTGGTCCACACACTCACATTTTTATATACTGGGTATAACAATGTATTTATATACTAGTGTACAATAAACCTGAAACTATTACTGGTGTAAAATGTATGCCTTCCCTACCCAAACAAGTCCTGGCTAGTTATGGGTGAATTTGGGGCGTTTCGCTTCATCGAAAAATTCACGAATTTCCATTGAAATTTGTGAAACCGCCAAAAATTCTTTTTTTTGGCGCAAATGCCGGTGTCCATTTTTTTGACGCCTGCGAATTTTTGTGGTGGTTTCGCAAATTTTTTCACCAGCAACGAATCGCAGGAATTCGCTGCGAATTCGCTCCTGCTGAATAAATTCGCCCATCACTAGTCCTGGCTTTATACCCATCTAACTCAAAAGATAGCTGGAAGGGTTTATAGTCCCTCTTAAAGGCATCCTGTCATCGGAAAACATGTTTTTTTCAAAACGCATCAGTTAATAGTGCTACTCCAGCAGAATTCTGCACTGAAATCCATTTCTCAAAAGAGCAAACAGATTTTTTTATATTCAATTTTGAAATCTGACATGGGGCTAGACATTTTGTCAATTTCCCAGCAGCCCTCTGGTCATGTGACTTGTGCCTGCACTTTAGGAGAGTAATGCTTTCTGGCAGGCTGCTGTTTTTCCTTCTCAATGTAACTGAATGTGTGTCAGTGAGACATGGGTTTTTACTATTGAGTGTTGTTCTTAGATCTACCAGGCAGCTGGTGTTAGGTGTTAGGGAGCTGTTATCTGGTTACCTTCCCATTGTTCTTTTGTTTGGCTGCTGGGGGGGAAAAGGGAGGGGGTGATATCACTCCAACTTACAGTACAGCAGTAAAGAGTGATTGAAGTTTATCAGAGCACAAGTCACATGACTGGGGGCAGCTGGGAAATTGACAGATTTCAAAATTGAATATAAAAAAATCTGTTTGCTCTTTTGAGAAATGGATTTCAGTGCAGAATTCTGTTGGAGCAGCACTATTAACTGATTAATTTTGAAAAAAAAATGTTTTCCCATGACAGTATCCCTTTAAGTATTCGTCAGTGCCCCTGTAGTCCATTTCTCAGCTACTTCCAGTAAATGAAAAATAACACATTTTAAGGGCACTCTATTTTCCTGTAGTACATTCCCTAGCCCCAGTGCTCCTGCTGGACATTCAACTTCCCTTCCTAGTAGTAAATGCATTCACTCAGCACTGACCTTTTTGCTCTCTCATCACCTCTTCTCAGCCCTCAAGGTTTGCAGCAGTAAAGATGTACGTCAGCTGCTTTCTGATCCAAACTGCAGTGATAGGTGTAGATATATCCGAGAATATATGAAGAATGACAAATGCTTCTGTGCAGCTAATATAAATCTTAAATCTTGAGACTGATGGGAATATACTGTTGTTCTCGTATTGATTATTTGATCGAGTTTTTATTCAGTCAGCTGTATCTAAGTGTTATGGATGATGCAGAATTTTAACTATATGTATGTACAGTTCATTAAAATGTTACTCTCACATCATAGGTCATTGTCACAAAATATGTTGAGAACTGTAGCTATATTACACTGCACATGTCACTTCTATAACAATGCCCGGTCAGATGTTTTGATATAGGGTAAGACACATAAAAATAATAAAGTGTTTACAAAATATTTGCCCATCCAGTTTATTTACCATAAATACTGCTAGTTCATATAAAAACGAACTATAGTATGTACCGTTTATAGATGTAGGAAAGACGGTTTCATTGCTTGAGTTCTCCAGGTATTAAGAAAAAATGGCTCTTTTTGCTCAAGAGATGCTCTTTCTAGGCCAGAGCTGTAGCTTGATATGAACCAGATACAACTAATTATAGATCAGTTACAGCTGCAGATCAAATATTTATGGTAATGCCCCTGAATTATAACTCTTATTAAATTATACTCTGGAAGAACAGTGGAATTGTTTCTGTAAAACAAGAAGCAGTGGAATTTATCCTATGCTCAGGGAATCATGAGATGGACACAATGCCAGAAAACCGTGTGCATCACTAACATACAGATAATCGATGCTTAATTTTAGTAAACAAAATGCTGTATATTGGTACAGGGGCCATGTTATAATTCTCTTATCAGAGATCCTCTTCCAGTCTTAGGTTAGTGTATAGATAATCAGTGAGAGTTGGGTTAACCCAGATTTGGTGCAAGTTGACACCAGTAACAGCTAGTATGATAGAAGCTGCAAACAAAGACAATTGAATTGCATTCACAGGGGGTGTCCTCCAAAATCATGAAGGACTGGTTCACGATGATTGGCTTTGTTTTTAACAGGCTTTCTCTCATCCACCTTGTCCCTTTTAAGGATGGATTCTTAGACAAAATACAGTCAGGCCTGAACTGGTAATCTGTGGATTCTAACAAACGCCAGAGGGGCTGCTTTAAGATGCCATAGACAGTCACTATTTATTGGGCCATTGGATGGCTATTTGGGCCTCTGTGAACTTGGAATGTCAGGGCCTATTTTAAATCCCAGTCCAGACCTGGTACATGCCTACCCTAGGCTCCTGATATGGCATACAGAAATGGATAGGGACACTTACAGTAATATATACAGTATGCTTATGATTGGGCATATGTGCAAGCCTTAGGAGCTGTGGGTTGGAGATAATAATTTGAACACACGTGCATTTAGCTGCTAATGTCCCAGTAGGCATGCTACAATTCTCTCTCATTCTCTCTCACTCTCTCTCTCTCTCTCTCTCTCTCTCTCTCTCTCTCTCTTTCTCTCTCTGCTGCAGAACATGGTGCTTTATAAATATACAGTGTTATTTAGGGATGCACCGAATCCAGGATTCAGTTTGGGATTCGGCCAGGATTCGGCCTTTTTCAGCAGGATTTGGATTCAGCCGAATCCTTCTGCCCTGCCGAACCGAATCCGAATTTGCATATGCAAATTAGGGGCAGGGAGGGAAATTGCGTGACTTTTTGTCAGAAAACAAGGAAGTAAAAAATGTTTTCCCCTTCCCACCCATAATTTGCATATGCAAATTAGGGTTCAGATTCGGTTCGGTATTCGCCGGAATCCTTTGTGAAGGATTCGGGGGTTCGGCCGAATCCAAAAAAGTGGGTTCGGTGCATCCCTAGTGTTATTAATAATAATAATAATAATAATGCAAATTACATAGCTGGGTATTGCTTCAAGACCTTGCAGACATCGGTATTTCATAGCATGCTTACAGAAGCAAGAAGCCTGACAGGAAGAATGGTGGAGATTACTTAGTGGCATTTGATCAGAGATATGATATCTCCAGAGTTGCTGAAATATGGATGGATGATTTGGGTGACTGAGCAGTTAATTTTCATGATTAGATCTTGTTAAGTAGGAACAGGGTCAAGAAAAAAGGTTGAACACTTTGTCTATATTTTAAACATGATTTGCAGCTTTGAAAAAATAAGTCCTTCAAGGGAACAGGGAAAGAGAGACTCAGAAAGGGATATTTGTGGTGTAAGTTAGTGCAGGTTATATGTTGTATTTTTTGAAAGTATCTAAAACACATTGATATATGGTTTAAGTTAAAACCTAGAAAAACGTCCATAGTACAGGGGGTGATCCCCTTATTCGAAAAAGGGAAATCATTTATAAAAGGAAATCATAGGAGAGTCGATGGGAGATAAATTTCATGCAATTCAGAGCTTTCTAGATAACTGGTTTCCAGATAATGGATCCCCTACCTGTATGACAGAAGCAGCAACTAAAAGCTATTGAGCTCTATTAACAGGGGAATGTGCTCCAAAGCTGCATTTTCAGAAACACTTCTAGGTTGACATCAAAATTCACAATGGGGGGAAGGGTCTCAATAAGATTAATGATGGTTCTAGATCTGGTACAGGAGAGAACACTTTGTTACAGGCAGAACAGGCTTTGCATTGTATCCAAGTCAGGCTGGATTTTAAATGCCCACAAAATGATTGGTCTTATTGGAAGAATGCTTTATTTGCATTAGGGATTAATTTTGTCCAGTGTTTATAAATGAGCCCCAATGTGTTAGCTTGAAGCACATGAACAGATTCAGACAAGTTTCTATTTTTTTTTTATAAATGATAAATGTGTCACTTTTCTCATTTACCTGAAAGACAGGGAATTTTGTTGAATTGAAAAATAGCTGGAACTTCTGGATTTATTTTGATCTATAATAAATCTGTCTTTCAATAAATTAAAATAACCTCGGGAATATGTTTTTATACTAGGGATGCACCGAATCCACTATTTTGGATTTGGCCGAACCCACAAATCCTTCCTGAAAGATTCGGCCGAATACCAAACCGAATTCTAATTTGCATATGCAAATTAGCGGTGTGAAGGGAAAAAAAATACTTCCTTTTTTTGTGACAAAAAGTCATACAATCTCACTCCCGTCCCTAATTTGCATATGTAAATTAGGATTCAGAATCCTTCTGCCCGGCCGAATCCGAATCCTGCTCAAAAAGGCCGAATCCTGGATTCAGTGCATCCCTATTTTATACCATCATCTTCACAAGAAAGTAAGAGTAATTATTTGAAGTTGGGTTGGGAGACATGTAGTTGAAGAAGAAATAGCTTGGATGTGTTGGCCCTGTGGTGCAGTATAAATAATTACAGGTATAAGCTGAAATACTGAGAATAATAAATTGTGCAAATACAAATTAACAAAGTGCTTATTTTAGCCTTAAACCAAAGTCAATATATTGACAGTGGTGTTATTAATCTGTCTGTGTCTGCTGTGCAAGTAAAACTAATACAAAAACTTGATCAGACAGAGATTATGTGACAGTTTCATATTTGTGCTAAACATTCTTCCCACACAGTAACCATTATTCAACCCTGTCTACTGTACTTCTTCATGTCAGTCATTTGCTAAATTATTTCTGAAAATTCAATGTAGTAGATCACAAGTCAATATTTGAGATATGTGTAATACCCATCCTGGAGTACTTTAAACCAGTTTGTCCAAAACATAGCTCAATGTTTTGGTTGGATTAATTAGTAGCAAAGATTTGCTCAGGTTAGTATAATGAGTATGGGGCTGAGACAAAGGAGGTGGAATTGAGGGGGGTAAATGGGTTTGCAATTACCTGCAATGGCATGTGATCCTATAAGCATAACATGTAAAGAAAGGGGAACATTTTGTACCTAGTTTTGCAAATACTTTTCATTAATGAACTTTTCTAATTTTTTTATTGGTGGTATGTTTTAGTATACATTCAGTTCACAAAAAGTCTATTACAAAAGCTGTACTTATCTTTCTGGAAAGGAAATAAGCTTGTCTTACAGTGGGGTGTTTGCTGTAAACTCAGTCAGTTTCTGATCTAAGGGCTCATGGCAAATAGGAAAGGGGTCAATCAGTGTCGGACTGGCCCACAGGGATACCAGGAAAACTCCCGGTGGTCCAAGGTGTCAGTGGGCCCTCATGCTGCCTATTTGGCCTATTTCATGGTCATTCCCTATTTCTATGAGAACAAAGTGGTTAAATAGATGGAATAATAGATTATAGTATGTAAAGAAAATGAGAATAGATGAGTGAGGAAAGGAAGACTAATAGTACTAAGAGTGGGCCCCTGGTCTGAGATTAATTGGTGGGCCCCTAGTCAAAGGTTTTTGGGTGGGCCCCTGGTGTCCCAGTCCGACACTGGGGTCAATTATCAACTGTGGGCACATTTGCACATGGTCGGTAACTTGTGGCAACCATTAAGTCAAGTGCTTTCATTGGTCTACCTTCAGTAGACTGAAAAAAGCTAATTGCTGATAAATTTGTTATTCCACCATGGTGCTCTTTACATGACTGTAAGAAAGCTACAAGTCCAAACAGAGATGGATTATTCGACCAGACTCACCAAAATTTGCAGCTACCGCTATTATGTTGGTGTTACACAATGACAAGCATCGATACATTGCCCAAAAGGAACCCTGGAAAAGATGGCAATTAATGGTGAGCATAAATTATACTGTAGGATGTTTTTGTGTTATATAGTAATGCATATAACACCTTGAATCTAATTCATTTGGACACAGTCCAGACTCTTGCACTTGGGTCCAGGGGAGATCCTGGCCCCCCCGCCGCCTGAGGCAGCAGCAGTTGCTGCCCCCCCCCCAGAAATTCTCTCTTAAAGTACCAGGAGCAGCATTTTTGCCGCCCATGGTACCTAGTGGGGCGCTGCCGCCTGAGGCGACAGCCTCAACTCGCATCATTGGCGAAGCACCCCTGTTTGGGTCTCTTTCTTGGTGTTGGATAAGCTGGATTTAGATCTGTTGATATGAAGGCCTATTTATTGATGTTTTAGATAAAGAAAAAAGTGCCAACAAAATTCACATAACTTTTTTCTCAAATGCTAGCTTTTTTTAAAAAAAAAATTGTGACAAAATATTCTCACACTCATATTTTCTCAGAGAAAAATCACACACCTGTGAAAATCATATTGTTCCGTTCATTTTAATGAGGCTAAAAAACTTGGGTAGCGTCGTTAGAGACTAGTCCCATTGGCTTCTTTTGAACCTTGCCAGCTTTTAATGATAAAGCTTTTTTGGCTACTTTTTTAATGTCTTCTTTGTTAATAAATCCAGACTATTTGCTGGTTTCAGAAAATACTTGCCCATATTTTTTGCGTTGCCATTTTCTCAAATTGTGGAAAAACGCTAACTCGATTTTTGATGTCGGCCTCATAGCCTTGGGATATAGCTTATGTTGTTTTCATACTCAATAAATATTTTAGTGACCAACTGTGTCTTATATTGGGACATTTAGAACTCTCATGAGGACAGAAAAGCTTTATCATACATGTTGATAAATCCAAATGGCATCGTCTTTCCTGTCAATTACCCTCTAAATCTTGGGAAAAAAACAGAAAAGAACCTGAGTTAAACAAGTATTTGAGTTTGAAGAATATGGGGTATATTTATCAAAGAGTGAAGTTAAAGATCCCCTGTCTGCTACAGTGAAATTCCACCACTCTCCATTCATTTCTATGGGATTTTGAAAGGCGTATTTATTAAAGGATGAATTTTCACTTTCACACATTGATAAATACTCTTTTAAAAATCCCATAGAAATGAATGGAGAGTGGCTGAATTTCACTCTAGAGGACTGTGGTGATCTCTAACTTCACTCTTTGATAAATATACCCCTATGACTCCACCTGTATGGATATTTTTATAAAAATGTATATAAAATGGGTGGGATTAAGTAAGTTTTGGTGGAGATCATGCCCTGACTGGCATTGTGGGTTATGGCAAATGCTAGATGGGCTGCTATAAGATAACATCATCATCATTTATTTATATAGTGCCAACAAGAGTCACTATTTTATGGGATTGTGGGGGCTGTTTGAGCCTCTGTGTACTTGAAAAGCCTATTTTAAAACCCAGTCCAGACCTGTTGGGGGGGATTGGTGCTTTGGTGGTCAGAAGGGGAACAAAAGCTTCCATTTTGAACATGTTTATTCCAAAACTGACAATAAACCCCCCCCAAAGGTCAATGAAACCTCCCATTCTTGGTTTGTATTTTAGGGATAGTAAGTTGCATACTGTAGTTAAGTTGGGTTGAAAAAAGACCAATACAAATATCTATATTGATTGTAGATTTTAGTATCACTATGTCCATGGATATTGTGCTTGTCCAATAAATCATCCAAGCCGGCAATGCATTCCACAACCTCACTGTCCTCACTTTTGCAATGATCTACGTATTTATCAATGTATGTATCAACAGTCTTAGATATCAAGGCAGAAAATAGAAAGTGACAGACAAATACTGCTTTCAATAGCAATACATATGCAAATAACTTAAAAAACCATAGACAATTTGTAATGCATGTATATTGTAAAGTTGCTTAGAATAATGTTTTCTTTTATTAGGCAATTTTTTTGGGGGGTTGCCTTGCCATTTAAGGACCAGAGCCCAAAACTGCACTGCATACTCCAGGTGAGGCCTTACCAGGCAAAATTATGTTTTCATTCCTTGAGTTAATGCACAGAATGACAGTGCCTGGAATTAGACAACTTATCTACAACAACCTCTATATCCTCCAATTAGGGAAACCCCCAACACACTGCCATTTAGTGTATAACTTGCTTTTATATTGTTTCTGCCTTGCTATCCCGCTGGCGATTTTCATTCTAGCCGATTAATCTCACCAAATCTAACAGTGTGTCTCTGCCCTTAAAAGCACATATTTTTAAAACACAAAAGTTTGCTTTGTGATGACGTTCCTTGCTTACAAGGGGAATATACTGGCATGTATATTTATTAAGCAGCATTAAAAGACATTCCATTTTTCTTTTGTATTTAATCTTGTGAAAAGCATTTCCCAGTTAATATGTTGGAGAGATACCCTTATAATGGCAAAGTTTGCACGTCTAAAGTTTAGTGTTTTAGTTACTCCCTTATATAATTGTTTCTACAACATAATCTCAAAGGAGACCATGTTATGATCACTATTCCCTATATGCTGACCCACGCAAATGCTAGAGAAGAGTTCAGTATAATTAGTTATTACCAGGTCTAAAAGACAGCCATTCCTAGTAAGTTTTTGAACTAAATGAAATGAAAAGTTTCATTAAAGAGCACGGCTTTAATTCAGGTTTTACATACAAACTCCTCCACATTTTTTAACCCCTCTGTCCCTCTTAAAAAGTGTGTTACCATTTAAATTCACAGCCCAGTCACTGGTTTCATCCCACCAGGTCTCATGATACCAATTACATCATAGTTATTAGCGCTTGCAATTAACTCTAGCTCTCCCATTTCACCTGACAAACTCCATGCATTTGCGAGCATACAGCGGAGGTTACTACTTTTGCCTCTGATATTTAAATTATTTAATGGAGAATTACATGTAGGGGCCGATTCACTAAATTCGAGTGAAGGGTTCGAATTAAAAAAAATTCGAATTTCGAAGTTTTTTTGGGCTACTTCGACCATCGAATGGGCTACTTCGACCTTCGACTACGAAAATCGAACGATTCGAACTAAAAATCGTTCGACTATTCGACCATTCGATAGTCGAAGTACTGTCTCTTTAAGAAAAACTTCGACCCCCTACTTCGGCAGCTGAAAGCTACCGAAGTCAATTTTAGCCTATGGGGAAGGTCCCCATAGGCTTGCCTGGGATTTTTTGATCGAAGGATTTTCCTTCGATCGTTGTATTAAAATCCTTCGAATCGTTCGATTCGAAGGATTTAATCGTTCGATCGAATGAAAAATCCTTTGATCGATCGATTGCAGGATTTGCGCAAAATCGTTCGACTTCGATATTCGAAGTCGAACGATTTTAGTTCCTAGTCGAATATCGAGGGTTAATTAACCCTCGATATTCGACCCTTCGTGAATCGGCCCCGTAAAGTTACTATTAGTCTGTTTTTCTTGTAACAAAGGGATTTCCCAAGCTGGTTAACTGTATGCCCCCTTATTCCTCACCCATGACCCATACTAGTCCCACTGCCCAGTCTACCCTAGCTTCCTCATAATACTCTGGCTTCTGGCTCACCCACTCCCAGGGCCGGATTTACCCTTCTTGCCCCCCTAGGCCCAGCTACTGTGCCGCCGCCCCCCCCCCCCAGCATTTTCTGGAAGCGAATCTTTATCCAATCATTTATGCAAAATAAAATAACACAGACAATAAAATGGAAATAATTATGTATTAAACCATAAATAACTTTTAAATATATCCAATATGTATATTATACTTTTTAACCTACCACCAACTGTTGCAATAATTAGAAAATATATAGTGGATAATGCACCCCTACTGTAATTTATACAGATATTAGAAGTCACCGAGGAGTTACATGACCATATAAAAGCACAAGGCCGCAGGCCGAGTGCTTTTATATAGGTCACGTAACTCTGAGGTGACTTTAAATATCTTTATAAATTACAGTAGGGGTGCATTATCCACTATATATTTTCTAATATATATTTTCGAACTGGGGCACCTGGGGCCCACCAGAGAACATTATCTGAAGGGCCCATTACTCATGAAAGCCCAGAAGGGAAAATAATGTGATAGCGACCTTAGATTGTAAGCTCACTGGGGCAGAACTAATGGTAATTTGATAGGGAATTTAGATTGTAAGCTCACTGGGGCAAGGACTGAAGATAATGTGCATTCCATTTTATCAACTTAATTAAATAGACTAAAAATGAATGTTATACTTAATTAATCAAGTAAAAGTTATGTAATCATTTAATTTTTTAATAAACGTTTAATTCCTTATTAGCAAACTCCCACCCAGTCCCAGTAAAATAATTTATAGCTCAACCAGGAGTAGAGCGATGGAGAAAGGTAGCTACTGGAAAGAAGCATGAAAATGGGCAATAACATAAAAAAAAAATGGGGCAGCAAACTTAGAGGCAAACAAATGAAGATTCCTCGGGGTGGTGGGCAGTCAGGGTTATACAGTATGTGTGGATTATGGGAGTAAGACATTCACTGGCAGCTTGTTTCCTCCACACCCAGGGCCCAGGCAGATAAATTCCATATTCCCCCCACTTTACTGACTCACCCCCCCCCATCAGATTGTTTGCTCACCAGCTGAGAAGTAGCCAAGGAGGTAGCAATAGGCAGCTGCAGCTGAGAGGGAATACAGGCAGTCAGACCTCCCCAGCGGAGCGATCAGCACAGACCAGGAACCGCACCAGTATTCTTCATTGCACATCTCCCTGATGCAACGCTCTCTGATTCCCCCATCCACGTGAATGGCGCCATCACTGGGCGCACATCAGTAAAAATTATCCCAACCGGAGCGCAGCAGGGACAGTGGAGCTGCTGGGGCAGCAAACGGGTACTAGATGGAGTGGCCGCGGGGCCCACTAGGTACAGGGGGAGGGAGGGGGGGCTGTCCGACCCTGATCGTGTCTGGAGTAGGTGGAGCGAGAGCGCGCCATTGCAAATAAGGAGGCTGGCTGGCGCAGAGTGACGCATACGCAGCGCAGTCACGTCACAAGCTGCTGAAGAGATGTTAAGGGCACCTGCTTGCCGCCCCTAACATCTTGCCGCCCTAGGCCCGGGCCTAGGGGGCCTTCCCCTAAATCCGGGCCTGCCCACTCCCCTCTTGCCTAGTTTAAACCCTCCTCCAACCTCTTAGCTATTCTTTCCCCTAGCACAGTGGACACCTTTCCATTGAGGTGCAATCAGTCACGACTATATAGATTGTACCCCAAGGAAAAATCAGCCCAGTGCTCTAGGAACCCAAACCCTTCTTTCCTACACCAAGGGGCATATTTATCAAGGGTCGAATTGAAAAAACTTTGAAATTCGAATTCAAAAAGACCAACCGAAATGAAGGTATAGTTTTTTTTTGGTCAATAGGTCCATATTCGGCCAAATTCGAATTGTACGAATTGAAGGAATAGCGCATTTGATCTAATTTTTCCCCAAAAAAAATTTGATTTTTCAAAGTCCACCAATTGACTCCAAATAGGTTCTAGGAGGTTCCCCATAGGCTAAAATGGCAATTTGGCAGGTTTTAGATGGCGAATGGTCTAATTTTTAAAGAGGAAGTACATGATAAATTTCTATATTCGAATTTTCAAATTTTTTGCAAATTCAAATCAAATTTGGGCTATTCCCTAGTCGAAGTACACAAAAAATAGCTCGAAATTCAAATTTTTTGCATTCGAAAATTCACCTCAGCCTTTGATAAATCTGCCCCCAAGACTTAAGCCACAAATCTAACTACCTAAGCTCCCGCTGTCTTCCTAAGCTTGCATGTAGCACAGCCAAAACAAATCACATTGGAAGACCTTCCCTTAATCTTCGAGCCTAGATCCCTAAACTCATTCTTTAAGGTCCACCGTCTACCATTTATTTTGTCAGTTGTACCAGTACGTACTAAGACAGCTGGGTCATGCCCAGTCCCACCCAATAATTTATCTACCACATGCCGAACCCTGGCACCAGGAAGACAGCAAACTGGTTGTAGCATTCCGGACAACAAATACCCCTATCTGCTTTCCTTAATGAGTAAACTATTTTGCTGCGGTTCACAGCAAAAAAATGGCAAATGAAAATTGAAAAGCGTCCATTGACTTCAATGTGTTTGGCAAATTGTTTGCCTTTTTTCGCAAATTTTCAGCATAGCGAAACGGTTCATCACTGTGTACAATAAGAAAACTCAACAAGGCAGAGGAAGCAAGGCCATAAAAGTTTTAAAATAAGTCATTTTATAAAAACTGAACATCTAGGGGCAGATTTATCAAAGGTTGAGGTGAATTTTTATTGTGTACTTCGACAGAAGGGAATAGTCCAAATTCTATTCGAATTTGAAAAAAAATTGAAAATTTGAATATCGAAATTTATCATGTACTGCCTCTTTAAAAATTTTACTTTGACCATTCGCCATCTAAAACCTGCAGAATTACTGTTTTAGCCTATGTGGGACCTCCTAGAACCTATTTGGAATTGATTGGTGGACTCTGAAAAATCTAATTTTTTTTGGGAAAAACTTCTAATCGAATTTGATTGAATGCATTATTCCTCCGATTCATACGATTTGAATTCGGCCAATTACGGACCTATTTGAACAAAAAAAAAACTTTGACTTAATTTCGGTTGGTCTTTTTGAATTCAAATTTCGAAGTTTTTTTCAATTTGAAATTTGACCCTTGATAAATATGCCCCCTAGTGCTGTATGTATATAACAGAAAACTGTCCCAGCAGGAGCATCTAGAAATTCTGGCATGCTAATATTGCTTTAAATTCCTGACCGCAGGCAGAGGAGCAAGAAAAATAGCTTGTGTGACTTGTATACAGACTGATGAGCACAGCGCTAAAGCAACTGGGATAAATCTTCTTGTAGTATGGGTTTTGGTACATATGTCTCTCCTGTACATTAAAATGAAGGCTGCATTTCATCTGTCTTTCTCTGTGTCTTCAAACTGACAGCTTACAAGGCAAATGCAGGTGAGAAAAATGTTAATGTGGAAATGTGTATTTTCTCCAAATACTGAGAACGAGAATATTCTGCAGATAAAATTAATTTGGAACTAAACAAACATTAATTAAGGCGAAACAGTAATTCCAAAACAAGAATTACATTTCAAACAAATTATTTTGACTAGGAGTGATATTCTTATTTTATTGTTATGTTTTACTGAGGTTCTTTTAAGCATTTTATGCATTTTATTCATGCATATCTGATTACGTTTGGATTTCTGGTGACTCTATTAAAAAAAATTGTACAGGTATGGGATACTTTTACTCTCTTAGGGCTATTCCACACGGGGAGATAGCGACGCGTTTGCGGTCGCGGCGACAAAGCGCCGCGACAGTCGCCGCGACCGGCGCAGGCGACAGTTTTGTATGGGTGCCTATGTAAAAACGCCTGTGCTAACCACACGAGCCTCGCCAGGCTTTTTCAGGCGACTGTTGAAAAGCGCATCGCCTCGTGTGGTTAGCACAGGTGTTTTTACATAGGCGCCCATACAAAACTGTCGCCTGCGCCGGTCGCGGCGACTGTCGTGGCGCTTTGTCGCCGCGACCGCAAACGCGTCGCTATCTCCCCGTGTGGAATAGCCCTTACAAACACAGACATCCATTTATGACAAGTTTTCTTCAGGTTCTTATTAAAATCTTCATTTTATATAAATATATAAAAGTTGTCAGCATTGGCTCAGTGAATTAAAAAACTACTGACGCATTTTGTGCCACATTTCTTGTCACTTCCTCAGAGGAAATCAAGATTTTAATAAGTTCCTGAAGAAAACATGTCATAAATGGATGTTCGTGTTTGTAAGTATTTGTTGCCAGGAGGTGGGACTAATAGACATGTGAGTAGTTTGGTCGAATAGGGGAGCTCCACACTCGTAGCAAGAGAGATTGTACAGGTATAGAATCTGTTATCTGGAATGCCTGGGTCCAGATAAAGGAGTATTATTACAATGTGGAGCACCATGCTTTAGTATAAACATTGATTAATATCAACATTCATTAATATCAATTTCCGTCTTAATATTAAACAAAGAAGATTTGTTTTTTTGTGTTCATTAGGACTTTACTGTATAGCTTTGAGGAAAACTAAAACTTAAAAAAGAAGTAGGGTAGAAATTTGCACATCATGTTTTGGGGTTCTGTATCAGGTCAGGACCATCAAACCCCGTCAGCAGGAAAGATAAGCTTCTAAAGATGCCCTAGTATCTGCCCATGTTCTTTTCTGCTGATTCACATCCTGCATCTACATCTGCTATCAGTATATACAGCCACAATACAAGTATGGGACCCTCATTAGTTATGTTACTCTACTTGATCCAAACTAAGATATAATTAATTCTTACTGGAAGCGAAACCAGTTTATATATATATGTGTATACATAAATATATATATATATACTAATGCTACAGGCCTGAGAAAGGGTAAAACACATTTAATTCCTTATAATATTATTATCCCTAACTGTTATATTATCCCTAACTGTTATATAACAATATAGTCAGCCAGCGCCGATTCTGGGGCTGCTGCCGCCTGAGGCAGCAGCCCAGATGCCACCCCCCTCCTCTCCCGCTCCACGCTTAAAAATTAGCGTCAGAGCGGGTTTCAGGGGGCAGTATCGCTAGTGCATTGAGCGCAATAGCGCTCTTTGCACTAGCAGAGCCGAATTTCCAGGTTAAAACCTTTAGTATAAACATCAGTTTGAGCAGTTGAGTAGTAAAGTTTAAGGGTTTCACCTTGCCTCATGGCAGAAGCGGCCCTGTATTCAGCAGAGCCTTATAGAGACATATTGCATCTTAAAGGACAATGATAGCTAAAAAAATAAAGCTGTATGATAAGATAATTAGATTAGGCACTTACAGAGCAGAGTTCATCTGGTGTCTAGCAGTAGGAAACACGCTCTGTGGGGAGACATAACTTTTGTTAGCTGTTAGATTCTTCTTCCATTTTACAGCATTAGCTATAATACTGTATACAGTAGAGCACTTATCCCCCACCACTGACTGGCGAGCAACATGTTGTTTACCAACCTCTTGGCTGTTGCTTACAGTGGCCTCAAAGCAGATGCTTATTTCTGAATTCCTGGTTTGGAAGCAAGTTTTGTTTGCATAAAACCAGTTAACAGTTAACCTAACAGAGGCTGCTGTATGCGGCCATTCACAGAGCTTATGTGATACTCCAGGAAGTTTTTTCATGCTTGTGTTGCTCCCAAACTTTTTTTAAATTTGAATGTGGCTTATGGGTAAAAAATATTGGGGACCCATGCATTACAGCAATACGTAATAGTCTGTCTAATCCAAATACTATACATAGATAACAGTTTTAGTGGACGGATCTGGTGAAGTATGAGACCCATAAGAACCTCAAAACAAAGTGCTTTTCTAAAGTTTTCACAGGGAACTATTGAAGTGAGGAGTATTTGTGTCACAAGAACAAAGAAAGACGTATCCAAGGATGATACCTCACTTGGGAGACACTGAGGCCACCTAAGCCACCAACACTTGAGCGACAGCAGGGCACATGAGTATCCTACAGGTAACTAGGAAAGCCAAACAAATTTCCATGCAGTTTTTTAGGTTTCCTTGTCCTTTAAGACAAATCAGGGACAATTTAAGGGTGGGAAAAGGGAACAGAGAAAGGGGAAGAGTTGGAAGAGTTCCTTTTTCTACTTCAACTGGTCATAACAATTAAATGGCTGACCAATATATATATTCTGCAAATAAATATGATTTTCTCATTTCCTCTTGTGCTGCTGGGCATAATTAAGTTTATACAGTAAAATGAGGCCTAAGTCTGGATGTTAGAAATATAAAATGGTATTCCTTTTTAGTCTAGTAAGAATTATGAGCACAGAATTTTTCAGAAGGTTTCACTGGCAAATCAAATAGGTTTTAAAACAGAACAGTGATAAAACAGTATGAAAGCAGTGTTTCAGATATTTTACAGTAGCAGGCTGAAGATACAGTATAACCTTAACCCTTAAAGTTAACTCAGACGCATCTGTCCCTGCAGCTATGCCTCACCTTCCTAATCCAGATAAGAGAGTTAGCTGATCTCTTTTTGGGATATGTAGGTCTATGTCCTAGGATCACTTGGGGCCATAGAGTCTTTTCTGACAACTAAATATTAGAATGTTTGTTAAAAGTAGTCCCATTTTGTTGCACAACGAACATCCATCGAGCTAGATTCCTGAAGAAGGCCCGCAAACAGGGGTCAAATCGTTGAATAAACTTTTTTCTTTTTCACCATTATGAAAGACCTCTGAGTGCAGTTATTTTGCTCAAAATATATTTATTTATTTATAGTAAAAATAGCTGCACTCACTTACAGATCGCTGGCTCCCCCACCACCAAGGTGTTCTGAAGGTTTTGACCCCTATAGAAAACTATCATGGGTGGTTCTGGACACAAGCTCCCCAGATGTTCATCTGCTTTTATAATTTTCCAATTAGCCTGAATGGCTTGGTTTATAGAGGATGATAAGTTATTAAAACAAGTAGAAAAAATCAAAGAGCATTTCTCCTGTGTTTTTCGTCTGTTGTTTCTCAACTTTTTGCCTAGCTGTATAAAGAGCCTGATCCAACTCTCTTTCCCTATAACCACATAAACAAAAATCTCTTTTTCATTTACATTAAAGGACCAGTTACACTATTTTGAGAACCGAATTATAATCAATGAACTTACCTTAGTAACTTCCAATATGCTGCTGCATCCTGCTTTTCTTTTAAGCAATCCGACAAAAAAATGAAACCGCTGCTTTCCCATGGAGTCCAAGGGGTCCCCGACTCCCCACCATCTTGCACCACCAGAAGAGCTTCTTCTCCCCTGCGTATGCCCTGCTGTGAGCCACTTCCTGGCCTTTGGGCTCCAACTTCTGGGTTTGCAACGTCACCCTTCGTGACCCTCTCCCACAGCCTTTCCCTCCCCTTGCCCTTCCACAAGCGTGCCTCTCCTTCAGCCTTTTGGAGGGGAGAGAGAACTTACGCACTGTACGAATCCTCGCTGGCTGCTCTAAAAAACATTCTGACTTCATGGTTCCTGTTACAGCCAGAAGTCCTATGAGGAGGAGAGCCACCTGGGGCGCACACGTACAGTAGTTCCATAAGTAAAGGGCTGGTCGCCCTATCACCTTTTTTTCAAAATGCATTGCAGAGCATGGAGAGGAGTTTTACTGGGGACATTTTTAGCTAAGTGCAAGGTAAGATTTTTTTAATAAAAATTTTTAAAGTTACTGTTCCTTTAACTGTGTCTTAGAGTTGTTTCTCTAAATTTTGACAAAGGAAGGGATCGTTTTAAAGCTGTTGCATGGCAACTAGTTGCATGTAGCAACGCATTGCGAGCCATTTTTTTACAGTAAAGGGAATATTCCACCTGCATACCTTTCAAAAAAAAGCTGGAGGTCTAAAAATTCAACTTTCTTAGCACAGTTAGCTATAAATTTAATAGAGTCTAAGCATTGATTCAATTCATCAATCATACACTTAAAGCTAGACTCATCACGTCTCCATACCAAAACTACATCATCGATGAAGCACTTCTATATGATGATGATGTTTTGACCATATTTACAGTAGATAGAATATGCATCTTCTCAAATAGGTACATAAAGAGGTTGGCACATGAGGGCGTCCCCATTTACGTTCCCACTATTTGCTGAAAAAAACTATTGTTGAAACAAAAATAATTAAAATTAAGACACATTTTCAATAAGGAAGCTCATTGTTGGTCCCTCAAAGTTGATGCTTTCAGGTAAGGACCTGTCTACGGCTTCTACCCCTTCCTGATGCAGGATACTTTTATACAAACTGACCACATCAATAGTGACCAGTATCAGTGGCCAATATTTTATATATACAGTACATCTATATATATTATTATATGTTATTATTGTTACAGTCCATGAAGCACTCACAGCAGACGCCATCCAGCGTGTCTCAAAAGGTTATTTATTGGTGCATGGTGTATCAACGCGTTTCAGCTCACCTGCACCTGACGACGGCTCCAGGTGAGCCGAAACGCGTTGATACACCATGCACCAATAAATAACCTTTTGATACACGCTGGATGGCGTCTGCTGTGTATATATATATATATACCTCTTGTATTTGTATTTATATGTTTATTTATTTGAACAAACTGAACTTGTTTTTATGGAGATGGATTTATGAGTGATTATTGACAATACACCCAACAATAGTAAACCCTGCTGCAAAAGCCGGAGATATTAGCATGCATACAAAGAGCACATTATTATCTCATTCTATAAACCCTTGGGTAGAATTCAGCTACAATAAGCTGTGCCATTTCCAGCATGTATTCAGAAAAAGGAAATTGTAAAACTTTAATAAGTACTGAAATGTGCTACAGAATTAATGAGGGGATGCAAAGCCGGAGATACATGTGGATGGACACTATATTAGAGTAGACTGATTATAAAGGGTTGTTTTAAAGCATTTTCAACTATATAGTTCTTAGACCGGTGCAGTTTTCTCCTGATAAGAGCACCGGCTCGGGGTATGAAGTAAGTACAGTATATACAATTACTTTGGGGTGTCTATCTTTTGGCACCTCCAAGTGTACGATACCATGATATGTTTTTACTCTCCCTCTTTTTAGATGACTGCCCATGACCCCCATTACTGGTGTTATCCAGCATATGGGCTCCAGACCATCTAACAGACCCATGACACCCATTTAGTCATTATTTCAAATGCAAGTTTTTGTGTGGAAATGCAAATGACACTTCTCTGAGGGTTGAAAAGACACAGATGGAGAATATGGCTTTTGTGCTGTCTCTGTTCTTTAACCATGGGCTGGTTAAATTTGGACCCTAGCAACCAGATTCCTGAACTTGCAAACAGGAAAGCTGCTGAATAAAAAGCTAAATGACTCGAAAACCACAAATAATAAAAAAAGAAAACAAATTGCAAATTGTCTCAGAATATCACTCTCTACATCATACTAAAAGTTAATTTAATTGTGAACAACCCCTTTAAGGCTACCTTTTTTAGATGTTTTTTTCTTTAAATAAATTACCTTTTAAACTGCATCAACTTTCATGTGAGTGTCTGGTTTCTGCCAGTCTGTGGTTAAAGAACAGAGTGTGTGGGTAACCTCCCCTAAGCTGAAGGTCTGGAACATGAGCACCTTGTGGATTCACTAAAAGACGAATTGTCGCCATTAGTGATTGGCGAATTCGCTGGCAATTTCTGCGTAAATTCGTCTGCATCAAAGCATATTTGACGCTGGCGTCGCCGGCATTAATTTCGACATTCGGACATTTTCCGCCAGTTTCGCAAATTTCTCTGTAAACTTGCGAATTTCACGGCAAATCAAAGCGGACAGATTCACCCATCACTATTCGCCAGTGACCACTTCACACACATTGCACCACTTCACCAGGCGCAAATTCGCTACCACGATGCTAATTCACTAATATTCGAAATTGCACCCTGGACATGAACCCTGACAACTTTTCACTAGCGAAGATGTGCTAGCATTCGTTTGTGCCTAGCAAGAATTCGCTAGTGATCTTGCGATTAGGTCAATTTGCATACGGCAGGTAATTTAAAGTTGTATGCAGGTCTTTATTATAAATATTGGTGCAAGTGCTTGAAGTTACCACTTTTTCTTATACATGTCCAGGGAACCTTAATAAAGACAAGAGAGTTAATATAATGCCCTACACATGAGCCCACTGTAAAATTAATGTTCCATATGTTATAAAATGTGTGGAGAAAACCGGTTACCCAAAAAAGTAAGACTTTTGCAGCCAATCACGCTTAAATAAAAGGAAAAGTCACCAGTGTTTTGTATTGCATTTTCGTCACACAGGATATGATGTGACAGAAGATTGAGGAAGATCTAGCTTTTTTTTAGCACCTCATCTGGTCTGAGGTGGCAAAGTCAACTCTGGCGAAAGAGGTAATGTTCAGTAAAATCTGCAGTAGTGAATTTGTGGAGTAACAATCGTTTGCCAGAGTAAAAAGTCGCCTAGCGATAGAGTGCGAATGAACACTAGCGACAGTCCCGTTCACTAGCACATTGGCGCCTGTGCCTTTTAGTGAATTGGAGATGTCCCTACAGGTGGCAACGCTGGCGAAAAGTCGCTAGCGTTAGCCTGTTCACCCTTTAGTGAATCTGCCCCCTGGACCCCTGTTAAATTTGATAGATTAACACCTGCCGTTGTCTCTGATAATAACTGGATGTTTCTTTGAATGTTTTGTGTCATAAGCCTAATATTTTTTTTTCAGATATAAAGTATGTTTAGTAAATACGCTGCTCAAATTTCTGTAGTTTTTACATTTTCTAGGTTCAAGCAAAGTCGTTTGCTGGTTGTGAATTTGGAAAACTGGCCACATTAATATCAATCAAGGCTGTCTGGAAGGATTAAGATGCAGGGCAGAGATTGAGCTAGAAATATCTCCAGTTTTCTAGTTTTACTCCATGCAATGATAAATGATTAGACATATACAGTTAATTAGTAGACTTTTATATTGCTCTCACCAAAAATGGGCTGGCTTGCTTGCAATCAGCTGCACGTGTGTCCTATGGGTTGCTGGGTAATCTATTTGCTTCGTCCCTTTTAGCTTGAACCACAAGTTTGCACTTTTATGTGATGGTTATAAAGGGAATACGGTAAGTGCATGTTCTTTATTAATCCATGCAGATCAATAAATGCCGCTGTTTTATCACCATTCATTTTTCATCATTGTTGAAATCAGTCCCTTACTTTTGTCCTGTTACATAAGCAACCTTGGCTTTAGCTGAAAATGAGACTTCTTTTTGTAGCTTTCATAGAAATCATGTTCACAAGATATGTTTTTGCTTCAGCCGTCCTCATACCACTTATTCGGTTAACTAATCCCCTCATGTGCTGGTTTATTCTCTTTTTTTATCCAGTCCCCTATTCCTGCCCCTATACTTATGCTTCTTCTATTGGCCCTCTCCCTTTGTGCTTATTTGACTAAAACAATCCCACAACTTGTGGCTAAATCTGGTGACTGAGATGTGGGGTACCTTGCTTTTTTGTGATCTGCATATGTGGCAGTCACCAAGGGCAGGGAGTGGGCTTAGTTCCAGTGCCTACAGCAGCACCAGACCTAAATACAGCTCTGATGTAATACAGCTCTACTAAATAACATCTTTTCAGTGCTTACACTACTTCTACATTATAATAGCATCTCTTACAGTGAGTGCAGTTCTTACATGATGATGATAATTACAGATATAAAGAGAGTATCTAAGATTCTCATTCATGCTAAAGAAATCTACAGTATATTAATATCTGCTTTAGATAAACACACTAATAATACATACAAGGAACAAGTACATCAATCATTTTTTCAAAGCATTTTGTTTAATCTGATTGCCTGTATATAAAATATCTACAGCCAGTGTATTAGCTCCACGAGCATGTAAAATGTTTGGTATTCTAAATTATACACTAATCCATGCAAAAAGGCTTTCAAACATTTTTCTTGAAATGGAGGTGAAATACTTACAGAAAATCATTGCTTTTAATTATGGTGATAAAAGCTGTGAACTTGCTGTACTTAGCAGTGCAAACATCAACAGAACTTGCTATGAGCAAACTCAATTGCTTCATCAGAGCTGATGCTTTAGTCGCTTGCTCCCTGTTCCATCAACAGATGTTTTAGAGTTATTGCACTTAGAATGAAAATGCAAATCCTTTTGAACGAGTCTTTGTTGCCTGGAATCATTCTGAATAGTTGGCACCTATTTGCCTGCAATGCAGTTCAGCACAATAAATGCACAATGCACAATAAATGCTTTTCTGGAGCTTGAAAAAGTAAAACCATATATATATATATATATATATATATATATATATATATATATATATATATATATATATATATATATATATATATATGTATATATCTAGATATATATGTATATATCTAGATATATATAGATATATGTATATATATATATATATATAATCCCACTTAATTCAGTACACCATCAATTGCAAATGACCCAGGTGCTATCTACATTTGCCATAAATAGAAAAATCCAAAAGCTATAGATGCACACTGGGTACGTTTAAGGTTAAAATGTCCAAACTTTTCTTCATTTACATTTTAAAATTGTAGGTCGACGTTTTGGTCTATTCGTAAGACCTTTCTCAAGACCATATATGTATATGAATGGCTGCACTCACAGGTTTTAAATGGTGAAAAAAGTATTTATTAAGGAGAGTGTTAAGAAAGAGAGTCACACATAATAATAATAATAATAATAATAATAATAATAATAAAGTTGTTGCCAGCAAAAAAAATCATTCTGTGATTTAATAAATAGCTATTATAGGTCATTTTCCTTGTAGTTTCAAGATATTAAATTGAAATTACATAAAAAAATTGTTTTAAACAGCACCGCTTTTGTGCTCTAATTAAAATTTAAATATTCCACTGCTGTGCATTAGACCCATGTTGTTCTCACCACCACCTTGATTATTTTAGAGAAAGAGGCTTTTTAACATTCCTTGAATCAATGAATTTTTAGGTGGGTACTCAGAAACACAACTTTCAACTTGCATGTATAACTCTCATCGCTTATTGCATGTATAACTGTTGAGTGATATGTAGCAACAATAGTATAAAACCTTTTTTTATTATGAAAAAACAAGTATTAAACTGCACTCACATGGCATCGCATGTTAAAAAGCATATCCATGCTCCGTCCTGTTGGGACTGTCCCTTATGGAGTAATCGCAAAGTCTTTTTTTTTATCCGGAACATGCAGTAAGATGTAGAAAACAGCCTGCAGCGTTTCTTCCTCGTGCTCTCCGATTGGGGCACCCTCCAGTGACATCACTAACGTGTAAGGCTGGTGACGTCACTGGAGGGCGCCCAATCGGAGAGCATGAGGAAGAAACGCTGCAGGCTGTTTTCTACATCTTTCTGCATGTTCCGGATAAAAAAGACTGTGCAAGCCGGATAAGGAATGTGAACACAATTGGATCTCGGGACTCTATATATTTGGACAGTGCTCACATACAAACCAAGGGCACATATACTTGGTTGCATCAGCCAATCAGTGGACAGAACTGTGCCATTTTCTCTCACACTTCTTCCTGTTACATTTCCTGTCAGGTGATCAGTGAGTAGCACACAGAACATCACAAAATGGTGGCTTAAGATTAAAGAATAATATTTATCCATATGTACAGTATAAACCAAATTAAATGATCCTCTAATGGGTCATTTATTAGGATTGAAATGTTTTAGAAAAAGGTTTTGTTCACTTTATGTCATACACTAATGCCCTATTCATTAGAAGCATTTGAATCATTTCCTATATTTTCACAACATGGCTGCCTGCACATTCACGCCATTAATAACATTTACCATATAAGATACTTTTTTTTTAAAAAATGTTTGTTTAACTTTAATTAAGAAGACATCCAAAATAGATGGAAATTATCATACTGCAAGATTTGTACATTTTAAGTTTTTTTCCAGAGATCAGTCACTCACATTTTAAATGTGAGGTAAAAAAAAGACAAAACCAAATTTTCTATAAGACAAATCTGCCCTTTTCGTGTATTATTTTTTTCATCATATCTATTAAGCCAGAATTAGTCCTCAAAGGGCACAGCGTCATTAAAAGGCATTTGGCTGCTGCCTCTAAACCCATTTAGAAAATGTGTCACTCATATCTCTGCTGACATTTCCTCTTACTAAACACTGGAATTGCAGCAGATTGCACAGAGGAAGGAACAAGCGTTAATACTTGACTTTGTGTTATCATCATGAAATATTCTTAGCTTTATTCCAACAGGGCTTTTTCCCTTTGTCCTTTATGGAAGCTTTTCTAGAGGGGGAAATGGCAGGGAATACAGTATGAAAAATGAAATCAATATGGTCATATTTGCTCCCATCAGCGAGTCTGTCCTTCTGAAGCAATGACAGCAGTGGCAGACTTTACCCAGAGGCAAGGTTAAAAAATGCCAAAGTCCGCCCTATTAATCTCCCAGGAAAAATAAAAATATTCTAATTAAAGTGTGCTGGAGTTGGTAATGATGTTGCTGAGGGCATTGCTTGTTCTAATTCAACTCCAACTGAGAAAATATCATTCAGTGGGCACATCCTTTCTTGTCATGAACTAACCTGTTAGACCAAAGGACAAAATAGAAATAAAGGTACAATTTAATCAGCACACGGACAATTTCAGAGAGGAAAAACTATAGTTTCATTAGATTCAATGAGTAGCAATGTGCGAAGTCTCCTGCTGTGTACTTGTACAGTGCTACGAAGGACACTATATATATTGAACTTAAAAACAATGGAATTCTACCTCTTAAATCACCCTACTGGGTCTGAGGAGTATACAGTATATGCTTGGGCAATCTGTTCATCATAGGCAAATACTATTGGTTTCATATAAGTTTAAAGGAGACTGTTGTAAAGAAGAGGATATTGATACTGCATTATGTTTAATTACAGTTAGGTCCATCAATTTTTTTACAGAGACAACTTTTTTCTAATTTTGGTTCATTGTACATTACCACAATGAATTTTAAATGAAACAGCTCAGATGCAGTTGAACTGCAGACTTTCAGCTTTAATTCAGTGGGTTGAACAAAAAGATTGCATAAAAATGTGAAGAACTAAAGCCTTTTTTTAACACAATCACTTCATTTCGGGGGCTGAAAAGTAATTGACTCATAATTGACAACTGACTCAAAGGCTATTTCATGGGCAGGTGTGGGCAATTTCTTTGTTATGTCATTATCAATGAAGCAGATAAAAGCCCTGGAGTTGATTTGAGGGGGGGTGCTTTTATGTGGAAGATTTTGCTGTGAACAGACAACATGCGGTTAAAGGAGCTCTGAAAAGAAGCCTGAGTTGGCATTTCCATTAGTTACATACCTGTAGTTACATGGTTAAATTGGGTTGAAAATAGACAACGTCCATCAAGTTCAACCCCTCCAAATGAAAACCCAGCATCCATACACACACCCCTCCCTACTTTCACATAAATGTTATATATATATGTATATACATTTATATATATATATATATATATATATATATATATACATACACCCATACCTATACTAACTATAGAGCTTAGTATCACAATAGCCTTTGATATTATGTCTATCTAAGAAATCATCCAAGCCATTCTTAAAGGCATTAACTGAATCAGCCATCACAACATCACCCGGCAGTGCATTCCACAACCTCACTGTCCTGACTGTGAAGAACCCCCTACGTTGCTTCAAATGAAAGTTCTTTTCTTCTCGTCTAAAGGGGTGGCCTCTGGTACAGTGATCATTAGTGATGGGCGAATTTGCGAATTTCGCGCGAAATTCGCGAAACGGCGAAAAATTTGCGAAACGGCGCCTCGTTTTTGACGCCAGCGCCCGTTTTTGACGTCGGCACCCGTTTTTTCAATGCCGGCGCCCGTTTTTGACGCCGGCGTCCATTTTTCGAAATAAAAATTTTTGACGCCGGCGAATTTTTGACTCGAATTTTCGCGGGAGTTTTGCGAATTTATTCGCTGGCAGCTTCATGGGTAAAAAAGTCCCCTGCTATTTGTCTATAATGTCCTCTAATGTACTTGTAAAGTGTAATCATGTCCCATCACAAGCGCCTTTTTTCCAGAGAAAACAACCCCAACCTTGACAGTCTACCCTCATAATTTAAGTCTTCCGTCCCTCTAACCAATTTATTTGCACGTCTCTGCACTCTAAACTTACTCTAAACTCTAAATTTAGTAACTTACAGTAAATCATAACGGTGATACACAGTACATGTTTTCTATGTCATTTTCCCCTAGCACATACTCTATCTGATATATATTACTATATGAGCTCTCTCAGAACAATGGCTGTGCTCCTAATCTGTACGACTACATCTGTGCAGCATACACATTACACCCAGTCACACCAGCATAGTAAATAATCCCAGGAGCCAAAAAAGCCAGACCACTAATAAGGTCCTAACAGAAAACAATGAAAAGAATGAAAGTTAATTCCCCAGTTAGTACAAGGAAAAGGTAACCCAATATATTGTGGCAAATCAAAAGTTTCAAAACTTGTATTTAAAACAATACTAGGGATGCACCGAATCCAGGATTCGGTTCGGGATTCGGCCAGGATTCGGCCTTTTTCAACAGGATTCAGATTCGGCCGAATCCTTCTGCCTAGCCGAACCGAATCCGAAACCTAATTTGCATATGCAAATTAGGGGCGGAGAGGGAAATCGCGTGACTTTTTGTCACAAAACAAGGAAGTAAAAAAAAAAATCCCCTTCCCACCCCTAATTTGCATATGCAAATTAGGGTTCGGATTCGGTTCGGTATTCGGCCGAATCCTTTGCTTAGGATTCGGGGGTTTGGCCGAATCCAAAATAGTGGATTCGGTGCATCCCTAAACAATACATAGGGTAACCCCATTCACTGCACTGTACAGAGGACTGCTGACTTACTGTATGCACTAACTGACACTATTTTACTTAGCATTACAATGTTACTTATTGCGATCTACAACACAGCTGCTGTTATTATTATAATAATTATAATTATTATTATTATTATTATTATTAATAATAATAATAAGAAGAAGAACTCTTTTATAGTATTTCATTTTGGATATTAGGGGGTTATTTACTAAAACTCTAATTTATCTCATATTTTTATTAAACCAAGCTCAACCAAACTCCCATCCATGATTTTATCTTCTTTTTCAATAATATAACTCGTTGGGTCGAGAAAAAACATGATAAAATCGAGTGAAAACACGAATCGTATGAATTTTTTGTGCTTTACTACCAAATCTGTCGTTTTTTTGGGGGGGGGGTTATCTGAATTTTTCGGATTATTTGGCAAAACCCAGCGTAGACCACTATATCTTCAAACTGGGATAGGGACATCTACCATTGACTTATAAATGACCTTAACAGGGCTTTAGGATTTGGGCTTTTTGCAGCATCGGGCTATAAGAAATCTCTAAAAATTCAAGGTTTTTTTTCACCATGAAAAATTTGAAATTTTGCCCCAAAAAAGACTGACCAGAAAAAACTGAGGTTTAGTAAATAATAACCTGCATGTTTATTATATATAAACATTTTGCCCCAAAAAAGACAGACCAGAAAAAATTGATGTTTATTATATATCAGACGAGCCCTCTGTGATCATCCACGTTAAGGTGGTTATTTATTAAAATCTGAATGTTAAAATCTCAAAAAATTCAAATATTTTTTAATTTCTTTAGAGGAAAAAAAACTTCATTTTTTTTTGATATGTATTATACCCCGATGCTACAAAATGCCCAAATCCAAAAATCTGACATCTCAAACCTGTCGAGATCCTGTATAAGTCAATGGGAGAGGCAACTATCTCAATTTAAAGTTTTCATGGTCTGCACTGGATTTAGCATTAAAATCAGAGAAATTTGGGAAAGAGCCTGAAAATTTTGAGCAATTCGAGTTTTTGCTCGATTTTATTGAGTTTTTCCGCGATCCGATTAAATCACGTTTTTTTTATGAATAGATAAGCTAAACCTGGACTTGGGAATTTTGTACTGGGGTTTTTTTTAATTAAATATGAGATAAAGTGCTATTTATGTGCATAATATGTTTGATTTTTCACAGACTGTGTGAAACAGACCACATAGCAAAGTTTTAGTTCAGATTTTCAAATAATTCACCACTTGCAAAATCATATATTTAGCCACAAAGCTGTACCAGTGAGAAAAAGTTTTCTCTTCCCTATTCACTCATATTTAATGTTATTTACATGTAAATTAATAGCATTATTTTGGCAAAACAGATTCTGTTAATAGTCCTCTTTTAATAAACCTCTAATTGCAGCAAATCAATATCTGGTGTAAAGTAAGGCCTCTAATATACAAACTCTTGGTAGAAATAAAAAAAAGGGGGAAACCGGTAGCAAGAGACTAAGGGGCAAATTCACTAAGATGCGAAGTTGCGCCAGGCGCAACTTTGCTGCACTTCGCCGCACTTCACCACACTAGTTTCGTCAGCGCTCCGCAAATTCACTAAAATCCGAAGTTGCGCACAGGGGTAGCGTAAGGTTGCGAAGTTGCGCTAGCGTTGATTCGCTATGTAAAGCGAAGTTACGCTAGCAAAGGCTAATTTGCATACGGCGCGAAATTCAAATTTCAATGGAGGAACACGTATTAGCACTACAAATGCCTAGAAAACCTTCAAATCAGCAAATAAAAATTTTATTTTGCCCTACACATGTGCCCACTGTCTAGGTAAGTTGCCATGAGTCAGGAAATGTAGGGGGGAAGGAGGGGAGCCCCAAAAATATTTTCGATCATTTTCAGCCTATCACCCATCATGTAGAAAACACGCCAGTGTTTTTTGGGACTTAGAAAAAAATTTGACTTCTTTTGAAACAATCCCTATCTACTCTATTGCGCTTCGCCAGGTCTGAGGTGGCGAATGAAGTCTAGCGTAAAAGGTAGCGTTCAGTACACTGCGCAAGTTAGTGAATTTGCGTAGTTATGTCGCTAGCGTAAGGGTGCGAAGTAACACTAGCGAAACTACGCCAGCGTTCGTTAGTGAATTTGCGCAGTAACGAAAAATGCCAAACGCTAGCGAATTAACGCTAGCGTTCGGCGCTTCGGCGCTTAGTGAATTTGCGCCTAAGTGGCTGGTTGTAATTAGTGAAGGGAAACTGCCCCATTTCGCTCCACCAAAAAATATTGGAGTCAATGGTTGTTTTTTCACTGCATTTTTTCTTGCACAAATGCATTGAGATTAATGGGCATTTTTTTCTCCAGATGTTTTCTGCTGAAACAAAAACATGGTGAAATTCTACACAGATTCATACTCACCACTACATTAATTTTCACCATTCTTGAGAATGTGAATTTGTCTGCAAATCTGTATCAGTTGAAAAAATTCCTTCATCCTTAGGTATAAACCAATCGGAAACCCTCTGAATTAAGTGGTACTTTCATTATGCAGGGAGTGTCAGGTAATTGTATTGCTAATTGGATTGCTTATGTCTGTTGGCAAAAAAACAGCAAATGCATGGAATCACACAAGAAAGAAAGTATGGCACAGCTCTTTCTCTTTGGGCTTTAATGACAATCCTAAATCATTTTCTTTTAGTATACAATAGACAAATGGCTTGCTTGGCACAACTATTTTATCAAAGCTAACCATAAAACGTAAGATTTTCAATAATTCTAAATAACACTTCAAACTTCAGCTTCAACAATTGTATTTTTTTTTATATTACAAAAAAAATCAATGCAAAAGGTTCAGCCAAACAGTAGCAAGCATTTTTCTTCAACGTTCTGATGACAAATTATAGCCAGTGGGTTTATAGCCGGTGTTGTCCACTACTGAAGATGCTTGTCGGTTATTCTCCTCTTACCTGTCCTCTAGGAAGGTTATACATCACCCGTTATATAGAGCAGTCAGTACCCCCAATTTAACCATATACTTACAAGTACATTGGGTCTGGGAAGTAAAACCCTGTAAATATAAAAAAATTTAATATTTTTTAGCCCCATCATTTAATCCACAAAACCAGTAAACATAGAAAAAGCATAGTTTTTGACCTGGATGTTAAGTAGCTACTATGAACAGCATTCCAGGCTTCTAGTAGGTCTCTTTTCTAAGGCACAGCAGTGTGTAATTGGGAAGTGAGTTCAGAGGTAGGATTGATTGCTATTTGAGGAGCAGGGATTTGGCATGATAATGAAGATGGATTCAAAATTTCTACTCATATATCTCCCTTTATAAAAATCATATATGTCTACAATTCCTTGCAATGTTTTGGGAATTGTTTCAATTTATCATTTCTTACCTTACCCATACCTCAGACAAAATAAATATAAATTACAATCTTTGCCAAGCAAATATCCATTCTGTAGTCACTGCTGTATATGCAGTGATGTACATTTTCATTTCTTGTTTTTTTAAGCATTTGCTTGAACTCATGGAAGCAGACAATGGTGGTTTGATCAGAACTCACCAGTTGGATAGTAATCCAAATGGAAGCTACAGGACAGCTAGGGGGTCTGTGAACAGCAGGAAAGAAGGACTATGAAGTACCTGATAAGTTGGCCAGGAAGAAAGGCCTTATGCACCCATGCCCTCAGTGGCAGCAGCCAGTCATCAGAAAAGGAAGCGTCAAGTGAAAGTGTTGATCTTGTGAGTGCACCAAAAATGATCCAGGTGAGTGACTGTGTATGCTGTCAATAACAAAGAACTTCACAGACATTTCTGTGAATATTCTACCCTGTGAGACCTCACACTGTATAAGGCAAGATATTGTGTAAGATTACCAGATGCTCATATAACCATATTTTGGTTACACTTTCTTAAATAGTGATTAACCCTTTGCAATTTAGAGCACTGAATTCTCTTTGCTTATGAAAGATAATGGAAGAACTGGAATTTACAGCACAGATCCTCCACCTAGTGGGCACTGAGGAGCACACCTCAAGGGGAATTCCACTAGGAAAATACAGTAAATCACACGCAGTAAAAATAAAACTTTATATGAAAATGAATGTGGTAACTGTAAATACAAATAACACAATTAACTCTGCCCTGGGGATCCTGCTTGGGCTATCAAACCCCTGCCACAGTCTTTCAATGCCCCAGTCCCACGCTCCACTCTGGGTGGATAAATGCAGACTAATACAGTTCAGTTAAATGCCCTTTTCCCAAGAACTCTTATGTGTCCCCAGGTAGTGCCAACTGCCCCAAAGCACCTTTCGCTTTTGGATTTGGTAGCCACTCCTACGTGGCAGGTACAAAATCAAGACCTGTCCTCACACTGAGGACACACTAGGGTTTTTAACAGGCATCCAACAGCTGAACTGGATGCAAGGTAACTTCTCCCTCTAGTCTGGAAGCTCAAAGCTATCCCACTGAGTACCACAACCAGTATCTCTCTGTTACTGCAGCTCCTTTACTCACTAGCTGCACTGTCACACTCCACAGATCTGGCTCTGATTGGCTGCTGCAGCAGGGGCTTCTTTATCAGCTCTGTCAGTAACCCTGTGCATTTGGCTCCAAAGTAAGGCACTCCCCTGGGTTCTCTTTCTTTCCCGGCGATGCATTGGGGCACCTAGCCAATCGGATGGCTCTCCAGCCTTTAGCCGGGCTGAATGATTTCACAAACAGAAAAACAGGGGGATAACTTGTCTGATCCTCTACACTCACTTTGTACAGTACTAGAGAAAAAAAAAATTTGGTTAAAGGAGAAAGAAAGGTTAAAACTAAGTAAGCCTTATCAGAAAGGTCCACCTAAATATACCAGTAAACCCTCAAAGTAACGCTGCTTTGAGTCCCCTGTCAAAAGAAACACTGCATTTCTTTCCTTCTATTGTGTACACATGGACTTATGTATCAGACTTCCTGCCTTCAGCTTAAACCTCCTTGCCCGGGGCGTGAGCATGCTCAGTTTGCTCTTCTTCCCTTGGCCCTTCTCTGCTGTAATTTAAGCCTAGAGTTATAAGTGAGCAGGGAGAGACTTAGGCAGTAAGTGATTTCCCACCAAACAAACAGAGAGCTCCTAGAGCTTTTTAATCAGGTATGGTAAAACATTCTACAGAATAAATATAGCATTCTAGCTTGCACTATTGTGGCTAATCTATTGGCAATAAAATGCCTCTGTAGCTTTCATTCTCCTTTAAGACAGTGTTAATATTTTACCCATTTATTTAGATTCTAGAACCATTCACTATCAATATGTGTCAAAATGCCTTTATTCATGCCAGTGACCTTAAAAGTAACAGGTGTCTGTAAGCATTATCTGTGTCCATGAATTGGATTATGTTCATTTTTATCTAATTAGAACGCAAGCTACTGTAGAAATGTGTTATGTTTAGTCACGGCCTACAGTGACCCTTGATCTTTTAATTAATATATTTTTAGAATGTAAAAGGAACAATTTTCATGCAACCCAAATACCAGTTGGCTATATAATTATAAAACTGAAACATGGATGCAGTACTTCATTAAGAAAATATCAGCTATTCCTATATATTAAAAAAGAACTAAGGTTCCAGCCTAAACTATGCTAAGTTAGTTTGTTTCAGTGGATTGGACTGATGTACTGCTTATGTATTAAAGCAGACCTATATAGTCTTAGACATTCTTCTCTCTTATAGGATGCAGTGCAGCAGCTGGCACTAAAAAAGGTGAGAGTTTATGCAGGAGTACACATTTAAAGGAGAATTCAACCGTTTTCAAAAAAAACCCTAGTATATTAAAAACTATACTGCAGCTGGTAGCAGGGGATTTACATTCTACAAACATAAGATGAGGACAGGATGTGGGCCATGAGAACATAATAACATAGAGAAATATATGGCCTTTTTGAAGGGATTGATTCTTTCAGTTGGTCCAATAATGTTATGTTCTGTCACTGAGGACAAGTAGGAAGAAGGGAGCCTGTATGCTGGATAACCCGGTGTATAGCTGTAAACAGGAAAATGGAGTCCAAAAGCCATGAAAAGATGAAGGTTTAACAAAAAAAAAGGTGTAAACAGTAACCAATGAATAAACAGAATAACTATGGTTCCAGCAGGCAAAACAAAGTCCAGTCAATGGGCTAAACGTCAGGACAAGCAGAAAGCAGTTAAGATCCTATAAACAAGCCAAGGTGGGGACAGGCAGAAGTCCAGAGGGTAAGTCCAGAGGGCAGGTCGAGGTCAGTACCGGGAGATCACACAAATTTGGCAGGAAGTCAGTGTGAATGTTCAGAGAACAGTCCGAGGTCAGGGGACCAGGGCAAGGGTACAGGAGTAGGGAGAGGGCTCAGAGACTGGGCTTGGAACTTGAATCTGGTACAATTGAGTCACAGTTTTGATTTGGCTAGGGAGCTCAATGATCAAGCAACCAGGAGTTGCTTGTAATAGGCTTATAAAGGGACTACATTGCTAATAGACAACAGTTGAAGTTAACTAGGAAGGAGGGGCAAGAGAGTAGCAGAGAGAGATAACATAAGTCATTCATAATAACAACCCCGCCTTGACTCTAGGAGGCCCCAGTGGCTCAGGTGAATGGTGCAGGTATGGTTCAACACATAGACGTGAGTTTGATTCCTGGCATTTCCTGACAATTACTCTGTTATGGACAGAATACAAATACAGCTTATAACAATGTGCAAAAGGCTCTCCAAAATATTATGGAGACAAATATTTTAAAAAAAAAAACTTGTTTACAGAAGGAAGCGTTTTAAGATTTGAAAATCTTCAAACCCCTATCATGTGCCATGAAGGTAGTCATACCACTGAATTTTGAAGATTCAACAATAATTTCCATAACAATATCAATCAATCTTGATGAAATTGGCCCATTCCAGATCTTGAGGAATACGAGACTCAGGAAATGACAATCCATAGAGGTCATGTTGAAGGAAAAGAGGTGTCCTACTTGAGGGATTTAGGAAAGCCCAAGAACATAGGAGGCCTTCAAGGGAATTATATGGATGGTAGTAGATACACAAGGCTCACACCAGTTCACTGGAGACAGCATTGAAATAAATGACAAAGTTGAATGTACAAGAAAGAAAGCTAAGTGAGCTTGGTGTGGATTCAGTCAGTAAACAGATATATTCAACATTCTCATGAACTGCTAGAATTGTGATGGGTTCGGCAGAGCCTTAAGAAAGATGATGCCACCTTAAAGTTTAGTTTAATGGCCAACAGTTTTCTATTGCTCTTTATTACCAATATCTGAAGATTCCTTGAGAAGTAGGCACAAGGGGGAATATGTCAGCTCTTAACAATATCTTTAGCCTTACCAATTTTCAGCAGAGGTCAGAGTAGTCAACCTCTGGTAGATACAGTATTTATCAGCAGAAATTACACTCCTCCAAAAACCTCAATTAGGTTCAGTCACTGTTTTACAGACGCAGACAGATTGTTAATTGAGGTAACAGTCTCAATTTGGAGACTGTTACCTCAAACTGTTACTTGAGAAAGTCTCAATTTATATTAACAGGAATAAAACTGGATATTAGATAAACGTAAGGAAGAATAGGGCAGAGTTTCAGGGCAGGGTTAATTGTTTAAATGTTTAAAGGACTGAAAAAGTTTTGATAGGAGCAAGAGAGACGTCAAAAGTAATGTCACAAGCAGGCAGTATACACATCAATAAGTAAGTATGGGTAAAGATATGAAACAAGAGGTACCATGGAGCAAAGTTGAGATCAAGAACAGGAAGAGTGAGAAGTGAAAAACAAAGACGATGGGGTGCACCTGTGACGTGTCAGCTTATAACAGACATTACATACAGGGTTTGAGCTGCTCCCTTACTCTGTAGGTACCTGCCATATGGCGGTGGTCAAGGTCAATTCAATTTTTCAAAGCTGGTGATGGGTCATCCATAATGGTCAAGGAAAGCCCAATTTATTGTACATATTGCAAGGCTCACCCAGTGAAAACATACAGTACACAGAAGTTTTTTTCCCAGGCCAGTGCTCATTTTGGGTAAAAATGCATGAACTGCTATAGCACCATGTTACTTATCTTTTTTATCTTTTCCAATCATCCTCCACTCCACAATGTTTTGTAAAGCTGGTAGGAATATAGTGCTCACAGTACAATGTAACTAGCCACACAAATTACCACTTACTAACTAATAAGGTGTCATTTACAAAGCAGAATACATTGTGCAAACTGCAGAAATGGGCTGCTGTCTGCCAATTTATTGTTCTTTGAGCACTGTGTTGTGTGCAAATTACCGCAGGGACCTGCCCTTTCCCTATGAATCTAGCGCTAACTGTTTTAGTCAGCACTGTATTGGTGAGGGGCAGGTGGGGGGGCATATAAGTGTTCTCCCCCACCTGTTCCCTAACTTTTGCATCATTCAGTTCAAATTAGGGAGCAGCAGGTGGTTTGGGCAGGACTTGACCCCCTTAAACTGTATCTGCTCCTCCTGTAATATAAGGTTAATATAGGTGACCCCTATAGATGTGTAGTTTTAAAATACGCTATTAGTAAGAATATCAGGGTGGCTCAACTTTTTTGTTATTGTAATATATGTTTTTGAATGTTAACATATTTAATAAGTCACTTTTTCTGAGTGGAGCTTCTGGTATCCAAGACATGAAATATTAATTCAGGGAAAATTAACTTTCTTTACTTAAATTTGTTGCGAGTTCCCTTACATCTACCAGCCAGTTCCCTTACACCTATGGTTACTTATCATCATTTACACCATAATGTCTAAAATGTTGAGGATTACTTCTCGCTGTGGACGTTGAAATAGCACACCTACAAATAATATCACAGCTGTAAGTGATGAAACTTAAAATAACTTTAGTCTAATGCTGTAGGAGCTAAGCCTATTTTCATTCATTTGGAGACATCTGTAATAATCTTCATTAAGTTAATTTTCCTATTTTCCCTCAACCCCGGTAAAGTATTGCCTATTAAACTGTAGCCTTATCACTGAAGCTTTCATTTACACCAATCTGTTTTTATTGACACATTAACATTAATCTTCATCCAAAGTCCCAAAGTGTACATTTGGCTCATTCGTATAGACCTCAGTAAAGAAATATATGGGCACCTTTAGCCAACATGCAACTTATATTTTATTCTTTGTGTTTTTTACTTTATATTCATTCATTCATTCATTTACTATATTTATTTCGAGTTTTGTTGAGTATAACATTAAGGGCAGATTTATCTATGGTCTATTAGTAAATTGGAATTCAAATTTTCGAGTGTCAAAATTTACACATTCGAATTTCAATCCCCCTATTCGAATGTAAATTCGAATGTGAGATGTATCACACCTCTACCATGGAAACAGTCCTAATTCAAATATTCTCCAACTAAAACCTGCCGAGTTTATGTACAAGTCAATAGCAGAGGTCCGTTGAGCCATTTGGAGATGTTAATAGCCTTCCTGACATTCAATTATTTTTTTTTTGGGAGAAAAATTTGATTTGTACAAATCAAATTTGTACGATTTTTTCTTAAATAACCTCCCAGTCAAATTGTGAGTATATTCAAATTCATTTTTAGATGTAATCTGTTTTAATCTGATTTTAATCTGTTTAAAGATTTAATCTGTTAATCTACTAAAGTGTTTTTATATATTTTTTAAATATATTACAGTTCTAGATTTATTTTATTTGTGGAAATTCCTAAATGTGTTCAATATAATTTATAAATAATGAAGCCTTGTTATTTAGCCTAGCTGCATAACCTTACATTAATCTGTATGCAAATGAATCTGCTGTTTCCTTGCATAATCTAACATAAAAGATCTTTTTGCAGTGAGCCGAAATCCATAGTTGATTTTATGATCTTTAGCTAATTCCTTGGAATACGCAGAAGAAGGGTAAATATCGCCTTTAGGGGTTCCTTAAAACATAAGGCATTTGTGTACAAATCTGTAAGACAATCAAAGGTCAGCATGTTGAACACATAAAACATTAATTTGTTTAATGGATTAAAAAATGTAAACAACCCTTGCTGGTTTAGTAACATTTTAATATAAGCAAAAAAAAAAAAAAGTATGTTTCATTTACATAGGAGACTTAACATTTAAATTAATCTGATGCATATTTATTAACTTCATTGCATTGTCTCCAATCCAATATTTTAGTTATTACTTAATGGGATATCATTTACATGTAGATGAATCACTTACTAACCGAATACCTAGTTAATTGGTATAAAAGGTATTTAAGAGTTAAATGAAAAATAAATTCATACCCATCAATCATAATATTTTCCCCCCAACCATCAGACACTGGATCCTAATTAAGAAGTAAACAGAGTTAATCAGAACAGGGAGAGTAATTACAAAATATAACTTGGTCCGAAGAAAAAAAATGCCAAGCAATCCATTATTAAATAAACCAAGATATGCTTTGCATTTTATATCACTTAATAATAGAGAGCTCTAGCTTTAGGAGAACAATATTCCAACTTTATTAAATCATTTATTTGACTTTAAAGGTCTTGCAAGTGCTGCAGAGAGATAGATATAACAGTGAAATGAGTAATTGCAGCAATTTATATTAATAGGTCTAGGGAATGAAAATCTGAGGAGGTGACTGTAGAAGGCAAAGCAGATTGGGTTTAATTATCAAAGCATTGTGGTTCTAATTTGTGCAATGGATGTGGTATTAATTTAAACATAAATAAGGGCAAACTTAAATATATAGAGATGGTATTACCATTCAATTGCTGTCACTCACGGTTACAAATTCTTTCAACGTTTTTCATGAAAAGCTTTTAATGTATGTCTTTTAATTGTATTATGAAAGAATATATAAAAATAATATATTCTATGCTATGCTATTCTATGCTTTCCTTTTTACATTATAAATTACATTACATTATAAAGAAGAGCATTTTTATGCTCCCATCATTGCTTTATTGGCAGACTCATTGACCATACATGGAGAGTAGTGATGGGCGAATCTCTCCCATTTAGATTCGCTGAAAAGTTTGCTAATTTCCCACAAAATCCGCGAAATGGCGAAAAATCGTTAAACCAGAAAGTTCGCGAAAAAATCGTGAAAATCGAACGTTTTCACAAAAAAATCTATCAATTCGAACGTTTTCACTATAAAATCGAGCAAACCTCTTCACAAAAAAAATCAAGCAATTGGAAAGTTTTCACAAAAAAAATTGTGAAAATCGGAAATTGACGCCGGCAAATTTTCACCAGTGAATTTTTGCGGGAGATTCGTGAATTTATTCACCCACGGGCAAAATGTGGGAATTCGCCGCAAATTTGTGCCAGGTGAATATATTTGCCCATCACTAATGGGGAGGCTTTAGTGTTCCCTACCCACTTTCCCTACCCACTTTCTAGCAGGAGAGCAGCTAAGGAGGGGGGATTTATAAAGGAACACAGAATGGAAGGATACCTTAGGAGGGGGGTGGTGGTGGTATAAAGGCTCCATGTCTAGAGAGTGAGTGCACAATAGGATTAAAAATAACTAGCCATGGATGGATGGATATTATAAAATCAGACCTATTATGCACATGAGGCCTGACTTGGAATCTGCTGTTCCTAATGTAGCAAAAATAAAAGAAAGAAACCTTAGAGATGATTTATGTACATATCTCTTCTCTCATTTCCAATGCAATATTATCACCAGGTCACACGATACTGAAAAAAAGTATTGCCCATTCAAAATCACTATTTGTGTAATTTATTTTTAGTCAGCTGTTATATCTTTAGACCAGTAGCCATAGTATTGTTTTGCAGGTATGGTAGTCCACTATAGTAGTCCTTTTGTTATCATACTCTTTTTATGATTCATGCTCTGTTATAGCTGTTAAATCTATCTGTTAAAAAGTAAGAAATACATACAGTAGTACAAATCAGACTTCCCGGATCTAATTTACAAATGGGCATAAGATGCAAAGGGCAAAGAAAAAAAACAGGTGCAAAGCACCATACTGATCAGGTTATTTATCAAGGTCTGATTTTTCTAACTTAAAAATCGATCAGCTCCGACTGCCCGAATGGACCTTATTTATGAAGCAAAAAATAGGGTTGGGAAAACTTACGAGCTTTCCCTGAAAACTCTGAATTGTTCAGAGTTTTCCGCAAAAACTATGATTCTTTTGGAGTTTTCAGAGTTTTTTTGCTCTGAATCCTCGAAATCATCGGATAACGATATGGAATTCAGCGCTCAGACACTGAGACCTTCCCCATTGACTTACAAGTATACAGGACCTCAAGAGCTTTTAGATGCGGGAGTTTCAGATTCTGAGTTTTCAAACCTCTGTACTTTAATAAATCTCAAATAATTTGTAGTTATTTTTGCTCCAAAAACTATCAATTATTCAAGGTCCGGGGTATTCGGACCTTAATAAATTACCCCCTGATTGTGCCCATTGCTGCCAAATCTTTGTGCTTCTTATGGGATGCAAAGATCTGTGCCTGACTATGAATGGCATATTGTGGCATTGCAGCCAGATGTACTAATAGGACCGAATCGTGAAACGTTTTTCTATAAGCAAATCCCTCCCACGTCTCATTGCCACAGGTGGCTTCGTTCATAGCCACAGCGGCAAATGCACGAGAGTGGGCAAGGTGGATTGTGGGTAAAAAGGTAAAACTTAGAAGCTATGGAAAACCCTTCAACAGGAAACAAATTATACATTCACCCAAGTATTTAAATAAATAAAATAGATGGTTTTAACTAGTTTGAGGTTTAATTTTTTATGCTAAAGTAACCACTAAAGGCAAAATAACAACATAAAAGCTTCTCAATATATGACAAGATCAGGTAATACATGGAGAGCGTGTGAACAGAATACAATAATATACATAGAAAAGCAAATGTGACAGATTGAAAAGATGGCTAAACAGGGCTGTGTGGGACGGCTCCAGCTGAGGCATTATACGCCATATTTTGTCTTAATTATTCATTTGTATCATTTGTTTTAATTATAGTGCCTATTTCCTTTTTGTGTGGGGAACATCATTATTTTATGTTAGATCAGCAGAAAGTAATGCATTCGTGTCTACATGAACATCAGAAGCACAGGCGGAATCAGTGGGTCACAGTCTGTTTGCCTGAGGCAGAGAATTAGTAAAACTGCACTGCCAGTTACAGTGTAAGGCACCGCTCTAGATGTTCTGTAGTTAGTCCACAGGATGGGATGGCAAGCTTCTTTGAGCCAGGCAAACTTAGTGTCTTTTAGATTCTCATGCTTATATGAACTTTTCTTAAGCTCTTCTCATTTTCTACTTTAAATTGTATATATACAGATGAATTTACTAGGATTTGTGTGTTAAATGCATTATGACTAGAGATAAACTAAAGATACTGTGTAATCTAAAGTCATGTAAACTCATTTAAAACATTTAACCTTTCCAAGAGCAAACAATACCACCATTATTCATACAAGGCCTCAGAAAAAAAATCCTTAATTAGATGGGATGCTGTGAAGCAATTTTATTTTTGTCTTAGACATGGGTGTCAGCAGAAAATTTTCCGAGGGGGGGGTTGCAAGTAAGCTAATATCCCATAGAGTAGCACCCCACTAAAGATGAACCTTTTCACGACAATACAGAAAATAACCTAATTAATGCTTGCCTTTGAGTGGGAAGTACATTTACAAACAATTTCTTGGAACTAGCTGGAGAAGTCTTGGTGGGGCAACTACTCCCTCTTGCCCCCTTCTGTTGACACCCAAGGTCTTGGGGTCCAATCCAAATGAATAAAACTACAATCAGTTTTGCAACTCTGTGTATAGCAAAATCTCATCAGTCAAGGGATGGGATGTTTCATGAGTTGCCATCTTACATTGAAATTCTACGAACATCCCAGGTTTTTTTGCCCATTATATTTAGGACTAAAATCCCTACATTCATATTCAGCATTTTTAAGATGGTTCCGTTTGTAGTTTAAACCCTGACTGTTTTTGTACAGGCATGGGATCTATTGTCCATAAATCGCTTAAGTATGCTTGCTAAAAAAAATTTAAAATGTATAGAGTTGTTCTTTGCCTTCTATTCCAGTATCCACAAGGGTTCAAGGACCTCCAAGGATTCTCTTGCCAGGTGGATCCATTCGTCTTTAATGGAAGCATACATGGTACAGGGCAGGAAGTCTCTAATCAGGGTATTGGCTCATTCCACTAGGGCTGTGGGGGCTTCTAACTCACTGTTAAATCCTTTTCTCCAGTTTCCATATGGGGTCAATGCCTTCCTTTCCAGGCAGAACATACTAACCTTGGTTGATGATTGTTTATTCTTGGTTGTTTCTGTCTGTTTTCTAAGTCTCCTTGGCCGGCTTTGTCACCAACTGAGGGAGGTAGGTCACGATGGTCTGGATTTTAGGTGGGGGGCGATTATTATTATTTTAGGGCCAAGTTTTCTGAAAAGAGAGAGGGGGATTAACCTCATGGTGCCTGTGTCCCCCTATGGAAATCAGAGTAAAGGATTATATGGGGAATGATAAAAAAACTTTTTTTTTAAAAAAAAACATGAGAAATGTGTTACATTTATTAGTTATAGACAATATTACTGACCTTTATTTAGTAAGGTGCTTCACTGTCTACTGCACAGAAGCACCACAAAGACTTCAACTCCAATAAATACATTTTAACTAAAGCTCCTTACGAAATGCCAAATGTGATTCTATTGCACTTGAGAGACTTAACATACTTTCCTTAGTGGCAGTGTGCATTAGGGACTTGTATTATTTCTACACCTCCAGCAAGCTAAAGTCATTGTGTATTTGTTCTAGTTCATTTCAGTCTTGGAAACAGAGCATATCTTTAGCTCAGTAATGCTCTCTCTCTCTTTTTCCCTGTTTCTTCTCAACACACAGCTGTTTCATATGGATGCACTAGACAGAATTGGTTCCATTAGAGCAAAGTCACCACCAACATCCCACACATGGAGACTAAACATCTGGTTTGATCTGACATGCTGTGGATGTCTAATATGCAACTTGTTCCTATGTTTACAGGTTGTTGCTAATGATAATACCATGTCAGTTTACTTCTCATTCTGCCTTAACCCCTTTATTTCCTAACTCATAAGGACAGTGAAATTTAAAGGTTTTCTTTTTTTTCAAATCTTATGATTGAAAGCACTGATGGTTCAAATAAGAGAGGTATGTATGTGTGTATATTCGTAAGACTATTTGTCAGGTGTTATGGCACCTGACAAATTTATCAATGGCTATTTACATATGTAAGAAGCGCCAGTGTATACCCTGCAATGGAGGGTATTATCTAAAACTATAGTCTAAAAAATAGTCACACCCCTCCCAGCCCCTACCTCAAGTAAGCAATGAACAATGCAGGTCTCAACAGGGCCCTGTACTCAGCTCCTGCCCTATGGCATATCAAGAGCTGTGATTCCCTTATGCATTTATAGAATTGTAACCCCTTTGTGGCCACCCCCTGTGCCAAAGATTATACATCATACCATTTCTTACCAATTACAGGCCCTGAGTCCCCTTTGCTAGATGAAAGGGTACTGGGAAAACTCTTCTCTGGCAATGCATCCACCTAATGGGATCCGGGAATACAACTGCGGGTGGCCCCATTAGGAAAACTTTCAATATATACACACACTTGCTTTATAAAAATATCAACTTTATACAAGGAAGTGCAGATTAAAGGGGAAATAAACTATTAAAGGTACAAATATGCATTTTAAAGCATGACCCACTACCCTGGCGAACCTGTGCCAGTCCTATCCTGGTAATTCCCTACTAGGCAAAGTCCCGCACTACTCCATTGGTGACAAAGAGTCTCTGTCCCTTTTCCCAACAAGAGCACAAATGGTCCAGGTAGCGCTATTTTCACAAGTACATTTCCCGATGGACAAGGTAATGGCACCCATGTGGCAGGCACACAAACAGCCCGTGACACAACAGAAACCTCGCTGGATCCTTCCCCTTTCTTCTACTCTCCCCAGGCAGACTCACCCGAAGGCTCACACATAGAGCTGGCAGGCTCACACAGAGCGGAAACAGGCATCCACAGCGATGAGATTCTTTATCCAAGAAATGCAGCTTTGATGAATCCGTAGCTGAACCGTAGCTCCCAGCACTGTCTATAGCGTGAGTAATTTCCATAATCAGGTTTGGAAAATCCGGAGCTTTAGACCCTCCTGATCGAGCTCCCGGGCATCGGGTCCCTACAGAATATATAGCATGATTATCTGAAAATCCCTTATCCATAAGTTTTCAAAAAGTTTACTTAATTCACAAATAATTTGTCTTGTTTCACAGATTTTTGTTAATATTATTAAGAACTCAGTGGTCCACAAGGATACATTTTTCTTCTTGAATTGTTATACACAAAATTTACAGCAATTTTAAGCATGTACAATTATACAGGGGTTCTATAAAATAAAACATCTTTTGTACTGCCTTGAAGGATAAAAAAGCATGAGAATAATACCAACCTTTTTATACTTTGCCCCCTTAATGTTCTGGTTATAGAAACAGTGCCTATCCAAAAACTCCCAGGCCCCAAGCATTTGAGATAATGAATCTCATACCTGCATATCATTCAACTAGCTCATTTGCAACCACAAATACAAAAGTTCCTAAGCTCAAATGAATGAAAGGCTGTGTGTAATTTGACAGCATTCATTAAATCCAAACATGCTCCTTGTACCTAAATTTGCACTTAACACCAGGGCATCTGCCCCATCCTCTATATTGAATTTAATGAATGTAGCAATAATTCCATGAGTTGCCTCAGAATGCTTTGTCAATAGCACAGCAGACTTGTGCCTAAAGAACTTTGTGCAAATATTTATGCAATGTGTCAGAAATTACACAATTACAACGCTGCTTTGACTGCATTTTTTTCCTTCCCCTTCCTTTAGGGGAATATGCCTGAAAATAACCAATATTAATAACCTAAATATTAATAACCTGTTTTGTATTGTAATGTATTATAAAAGTACTTGGATGAGTAAAAAAGGCAGTCGCTCCATAGTGCCCGTGGCTTCAAATTTCTTAGCCTTGTAGCCAAAAATATGGTGTATTAAACACAAAGATACCATCACCAGGATATTAGGTCACGAGGATGGAACAGCAGAAATTGTTAAATTGCTTTGGTATCCCTATAATCCCAGTTATCTTCCTTTCAGCACATTTTAATTGCTGATATATTCTATCTTACTCTTCATAGCTTGTGCCTACCCTTGCCCGCTTGACTTTTATCTTTAGGCTTCTTCAAAAAAAAAACTATAATATATTCATTCTTTAGCATTACTCCCTGCTGTTCCTACTCTTTGCATCCACTATTCCCCTACAGTAAAATTATATCTTAAATATAAGCTGTCAGTATACATAAAGTATGAAAAGTGTATCTTATAGGTTTCACTCTGCAAATCTCCACTGTTTGGAAATACAGTCTGCCTGAGCAGGTTTTTAGCAACTCTGCCTTATACCAGGAAGAAAAGAATTGTAGAACATGGTTGCTGACTTACTGGCTTTCAGTTATCACAAGAAAAAGTAATATGGACACAATAAAATCAGCCTCTTCTGTTCATACAATTATCCATAACTGCCCCATGCAATTCCTTGTTTTTTCCCATGTGTATATCATAATTTCCTGATGAATTAGACCCTCTGTTGGGATAGACTTACTGGAATCCTATGTGAACAACAGTGTAACCTGTGGTGTTCCAAAACCCAGAGCAAACCCTGAGGTCCCAGACTCAGCTCAGTCTTCTGCCTATATCAACCACCTTTAGCTTTGGGAAGAACCCTCCGCTATTCAGATGCCGCCAGTACTTACCGTGAGAAGACCAAGGGGGAAGCTCTGGGCAGGCAAGGGAACTGTAACGTTTACAGAATGGTCAGGGAACAGGGGGGGGGGGGCAATACCAAACAGACAATAAGGTACCAAATCAGGAAGCAGAAGTGTAGTCGAGGTCACAGGCAAACGTCAAATCAAACATATTTTCAATACAGTAACGAGATCCAGCAGAATAGTCGAATAACAGGCAGAAGTTGGGACAGGCAGCAGAACAGCACGGGTCAAGGTCAGGCAGTGGTCAATAAACAGGATCAGAATTAGAACGCATACAGGAACTATGGAACATAGATCTATACTGGCCAATGAGTTACAACAGAGTGAGGGTTTTTAAAGCAAGTCAAATGGCTTACACAAATCACCTGTGGCCAAATTGGCAACAGGTGAAACAAGCCATGCTTACTAGCAATTACCAAGCATAGACATAGGAGTGCAACAGGGCCTATAACAATCTGTTTACCTCGGATCCCGGAGGAAGATAGCTGATCCAGGAGAACTGATGGTAACAGGAACCTCTCTACGGCTCCGGTATTCACCGACGCCCTTTTGGGGCCCCGGGCTTTCTGCTGCGGAGGTGGTAGAGAAGCCAGGCGAGTTACCAGGAGCGAAGTAACCAGGGATCAGGCAAGGCGTAGTCAAGTGCAGGCAAAGGTCGTTTCCAGAAGACAGGTTTCAAAGAAGCGAAGTACCAAGGGGTCAGGCTAAGGCGTAGTTAAATGCAGGCAGAGGTCGAATTCAGGCAGCGAAGGTTCGGAGGTCAGGAAAACAGGCAGAGGGTCAAAACCAGGAAACTCGAACAACCAGGGCTTTAGCAGGAACAGTAGGAACTGAAGCCAGCTTGGGCAATGTGAGGAGGAAGAGGAAGGTATTTAAGGGAACAGGAACCAATCAGGAGCAGGCTGAGGAAGACAGACACATCAGGGACCAATAGGAAGCCAGGCGCCTAAATTAGAGGTCATAGCTCCTAAGTATGTGAGCGCAGGTGTCTGATTTGACGTGCGCGGGCGCCTCAATGCCGGCGCCCAAGTTGACGTGTGCCTGCGCTTATGCGCCGGCGCTCAAAACCAGCGGCGGGTGTTACAGGGCCTTAGGCATCTCCTTGCATACAGCAGCGGTAATGCAGACAGCACAGGCATACCAAGCCCCTGGTTCAACTCAGGCAGGTTTTCACAAACAGCCTAAATGCTTCAAAAAGTTCAGTGTTTCTATATTGACTTAAAAACAAAATAAACTCCCCTTTTTGACATGAGCTTATAGAGAAAAAAAGGTGCAAACCCGATTTCAACGTCCACAAATAAACATAAATGTATTGGATTCACATAGACTGAAAGGAAACGATGACACTTACACAAACCATTTCCCAACCCATTTCCCAACCCCCTTAGGCTCACAGTATCATACAACCCCTCACTTTGTTACTTTGTAATGTGATGCAGTAGTGCAGGGAGAGAGTCTAGGTTGGCAGGGCCCACCGGGTATTTTCTGCCAGCCCAGCCTGACCTTGTTTCTGTGTGTGTGTATGCATGTATATATATATATATATATATATATATATATATATATATATATATATATATATATATATATACAGTATATATATATACAGTATATATACACACACACACACATACATATATGCATATACACACACACAACAGTGATGTCTACTAAAAGTTGTTGAGCTTCATCTCCTGGCAGCACTGACATTCAAAGGCCTTTGTTAGTATTGTGCTTATGATACAGCAGCCCCTCATATCATCTGCCGCACACCAAAGATTAGATATTGATTCCTTGAGTGGCCCCATCTCAGTGCTACTAACATGTTCAGATATGTGTTCATTGTTAGTGTTATATGAATCCACTTCTTCTATACAAATATACACATTAGGATGCACAAGTGACGGAATTCCACTGCAGGGAAGGTGCCATGATATTTTGCAGGTTCTTTTTGCCTGAAGTAAAGAAAATGATCGTTCATCTCACCTTCCATTTCACTGAATGTGAAATCTTTCTGCTCACAGATGCCTGAGAGTGTTTCTGTTGCTCTCAGCATTTTCTGGTAATGATGTGATTGACATCTAATTGTCACTCTGCTGTTTCCAAAGTGGATGAATGGCTCATTTTCACAGACGACCATGTGGCAAATATGCAGATGTCGTTGTAAATGTGTTGTTGCTTTCGAGCTGGGAAAAACAACAAAGTCATTACCATGCTTTAACAGCAATTGCAAGCAGTTATTGCTCTCAAAACAAATATCAGGTGAGCAAGTCCTTCCCACTGCCAAGAGGACTGAAAAATGGGGACATCTGTGCATTGCATTCCTGTTAATATTTTAAAAGATTTCTTATAATAAAAGTGCTGCAATAGTCCTTTCATCTGAAACCTTTCAGTTGAGGGTCAGTGGTTTTCTGCCAATCACAGATATAATTTAAAATCCTAAGGTTTTCGATACAATATCTAATACTTGCCTGTGTCCCACTGTAGGATGTCAGCTCAAATCAAACATGGCTGTACGAATTGTGGCACAATGCAATGTAAGATGCTGGCATTCAAGCAGACTCCTGACTTGTTAATCTGCTTTGTCACAACAAATAGCACATCTGCATTTCTTGTGGCTGAAGAAAGATACAGGAAAATGGAAATGTCAGTTGAGAAGCAATCAACAATAAATAAAGAATGGCAAGGAAAAAAAAAGGCACCGCATTGCTCTGTGGCTAGAGGTTTGAATGACTTTGATGCATTTATAAACCTGATTATGAATTTAAAAAAATACAGAAGAGGCCTTGCTAGAGAAAAGCATGACCTACATAGATACAAACCCATATAAATAATATCTTAGTGATGGTTGGATTGTGTGGTTCAGGCTTTCTTTCTCAACTATTTCCCCTATGGCAGTGATCACTAACTAATGACTTTTATGTAACATGTTGCTCACAAAGCCCCCTGATGCTGCTCCCAGTGGCCTCAAAACAGGTGCTCATTTTTGGATTTCTGACTTGGAGGCAAGTTTTGAAGTCATAAAGACCATGTATCAAAGAGACCCACCTGTTGTCTGTCTGTCTGCATAGGACTACCAAATAGCCAATCATAGCCCTTATTTGGCACCCCTAGGAACTTTTTTCATGCTTCTGTTGCTCCTCAACTTGTTTTATATTTAAATGTGACTCAGGGGTAAGAAAAAGTTTGGGGTCCTTTGCCCTGTAGCAACTGAACAATTCATTTTACTGCATCTCATTTTTTCAAATAAAATCTCAATTGTAAACGGTTAATCAACAACAAAAAAATAATATTGGGCATCCAACATGTGACCTATTTGGCTTAGATCATGACCACGTTTAATCTGTGTTTTTCACAGATTTATGAAGTGAATTTTATAATTGTAGGAGTCTTTGGATTGAAAAGAGAAAGATGAAGGCTATCCTAGCTCCCGTTGGTAAATAAGATTTGAGCCTTTTGACAGTACTGCCAGATAATAATTAGAATAATAGCCTTAATATTTCTATTTACATTTTGAGTCTCAAAATTGAGGTTAAAGACAATAGCTTCCATTTGGAATCACATTTTAAATAAATTTTAACATGTTTTTCAGGGCAGCTAGATGAAAGTGACAACAAAACTGAGTCATTTTGCTCAGACATTATTTCTCAGTAGAACATCTTCCTTACTCTTAAATTCAAGTTGTCACTTACTAAGTAGAGCACCGAAGTCTAAGGGCTACAAAAAATTCATAGAAAACACTGCTCATATGTTGTGTGTCTATGGACCCAAGAAAGAAAAACTATGTAGAGGCTTTAGAATATTATATGACAAACTAGCAAATCACACATATTGAAATGCATTTAAATCATAATGTTGCATGTCATTTATTTGATCATATTCTATTATGGAATATAGTGTATGATGTGACTTGTACCAAATACATTCTTTGCAGACTCTGAGCCATATGGTTGTTCATCTAACAAATGTTTATTGGCTGAACATACAATAGCATTGATATAAACCAAAGATTGCACATTAGCGACATACTGTAGTAACATTTCACACATTTATTAAGGTGAGTAATGATTTTGTGCAATACACACCTTTATGAATCCTGCAGTTAGGTCTCTGTAATAAATGATTTCTGCAATCACAATACATGGTGCTAATTAAAGGTTAAGGACCTGAGGGCCGGAACTGGTGTTAGGGCACAAGACACAGGAGACTTGGGTGCATTATTATAAGGGGCAGCAGTTTTATTAAAATATTTGTCCCCATATATAAGATCACTTGCTTCCAATCCCACACCCACAGCCTAGGGAATGCTCTACTTGTTACTTTACTCTGGAATGCATATTGCATGGGAAAAGATCCCTTTGCTTAGTTAATTCAGATCCCTTGTCATACAGCATATACACCTGGGGAAACTGCATGTAAGGGAATGGAGGCAAGCAGGGGATATATGACTATTGTAATAAAGGGTTGGAGTACAGAGAAAAGAGAGGAGACACACTGTGACTAAGGTGCCAAACCACCAGAATCTGGCTGCTAAAGGCAACTAGACCTAGTGCAAACTTAGTGGGGCTGATTTATAAACATTGGGCAAATTTGCCCATGGGCAGTAACCCATAGCAACCAATTAGTGACTGGCTTTTTTCTGCCAGCTGCAGGTTGAACAATAAAAGTAAATATATGATTTAAAAAAACTTCAGCTTTTATTGAACTATATCTGCCAAATAATGACTTGGCCTGGCCCATCATGCATCATGCCAAAATCTTATTAATGTGCCAGAATAAGGGACTTTGATGCCCATGCCCATGTACTGAATATACAATTAGACAGTGATTGGAGAGGGATAATATGATATATGTAGTGACACCTAAGAAGTGAACATAATTTCCTGCCCTGTCTCTATGCCTAAAGCATAAAAGTGGGGCAGGTAATATATGATTGAAATTTAAATACATTTAAAACAGGTATGGGTGTTTTCATAATAAAAATAACTTTGGCTTTGTTTTTCATTTTTAAAGGAGAATTATTATACAACATTTTATGTCTGGGTGACAGGTCTCCTTTAAAATGAAAGATGTGACGCAGTTACTGACAAAACAAACTGACTGATACACTTCTAGTCCTATACAGTTCTGTGAGGTGGAGTAATAAAACACTTTAATCTTGCAATAAAACAGAAAATGCAATCTATACAGAAGATAGTTAATTTTCTTGATTGGCCGCTAATCACATACAGGTGCCTATGATTAGCTAATCAACCTCCAGGAAGTCTTTGCAGGAATGAATTACATAACCTAAATTCAGACAGAGCTGTTAGTTCAGATGGTAAGCTCTAGTGTACTACAAAGGACTATGTTCTGCATAAACAGAGTGATAGATACAGGGCCCATGACATTGCATTAAGGCAGGAGTCACAATCCAAATTTAAAGTCCAGAGATGTGCCATTCTTCATGTATTGTTGTGGCTGTCCATAGGCTAGGCACCCCTGATGTGTATATTAGAATTGTATTTATCAACATTTTTTTCCAAAGGCTAATTTCCCCTAAAAAATATTCTCCATCCCTATATGCCTGAATTGTGTGCATATTGGAGTCTAAATTTGTGTGCAGATTCACTAACACACAAAGGGGCAGATTCACTAAGGGTCGAATTTCGAAGTTAAAAATACTTCGAATATCGAAGTCGAAGGATTTAGCGCTAAACGTTCGATCGAACGATCGAAGGATTTTTCGTTCGATCGAACGATTAAATCGTTCGAATCGAACGATTCGAAGGATTTTAATCCAACGATCGAAGGAAAATCCTTCGATCAAAAAAAGCTTAGCAAGCCTATGGGGACCTTCCCCATAGGCTAACATTGACTTCGGTAGGTTTTATCTGCCGAAGTAGGGGGTCGAAGTTTTTTTTAAAGGGAAAGTACTTCGACTATCGAATGGTCGAATAGTCGAACGATTTTTACTTCGAAACGTTCGATTTCGATCGAATTCGAACGAATTTAACCAATTCGATGGTCGAAGTACCCAAAAAAAACTTCGAAATTCGAAGTTTTTTTCATTCGAATCCTTCACTCGAAGTTAGTGAATCTGCCCCCAAAAGTCGTAACTTTTTGCTAGTGTTACTTCGGCAATGCGAGCAATTCATTTTTGTCTAGCACAAATTCGCAAGAGGTCTTGCGCTCAGGTTAATTTGCATATGGCGGGAAACTGAATGGACGTCTTTATGTTATATGTTGCAGCCAATACATTTCCACTCTTAATTACACAAGTCCAGGGAACCTTGATAAAGAAAATAGAGTTGTTATAATGCCCTACACATGAGCCCACTGTATAATTAATGTTCCATATCTTAGAAAATGTATGGGGGAAACCTATCCAAAAAAAATTTTTAAGGACTTTTGCAGGCTATCACAGGAAAAGACGCCAGCATTTTTTGAACTTTTATGCTTTTTCTACTAAAGAATATGATGTAAGTTACAGAAGATTGAGGAAGATCTATGCACTCCAGTGCACTTTGCCTGGTCTGAGCTGGTAAGGCAAGTCTGGTGGAAGAGGTAACGTACATTCGCCAGAGTGAATTGTCACCTGGCGATAGAGTGCGAATGAGCGCTAGTGCCTATATCTTTCACTAGCGAATTGGCACCTGCACCCGTTAGTAAATCGGCAATGTCCCTATGGGCGGTAACGCTGGTTAATTGTTGCCAGCATTTGCCACTTCGCCCTTTAGTAAATCTGCCTCATAATGGTTTAGTACATTACCAACGGTCCAATGTGATGCTTTGGACCCAGGACAAAAGCCTTCTCTGTCTTACCCTAAAATGTATACTGCAAATTATCAAGCACAATGATTTGCTATGTGTGAGATGTTTCTATTCTGTAATCACTGTTGCAAAATGAGTAGGGGTAAACAAATGTACATGAACTGTACAGATGTATAATATATTGCAAATTGAGGTTTTGGTGGCATTGAAATGGAAACTGAAGGAACCCGAGACCAACACAAATGGAGAAATATATAATCCATTTATTTCTCTTAAAGGGGACCAGTTGCCCAGAAAGAAAAATCCTTTGCAAATAGAACATGAAACCCAAATTCTTTTTTTAATGAACATGTTCATACCTGTTATAAAGGTATACAAATCTCAGCTGTCAATCATATATTGCCAGCCCCGCCTCTATGCCTTGGGTATGGGGTTTATGTTGATCAAGGGTGGCAAATGGGTGAGAAAGTCATTCATCTTTGTAGGCTAGCTAACTGTAAGATGGGAGAAGCTTATTAAACAGGTACAGCAAGCCGTTTGTCACTCCATTCTGCCCCTTCACATTGGTTCAGAAACACTGGGGATGCGCAGGACATACAATAGGTTTTTAAATTTCCCATGCGCCAATCCCCGTGGTTCTGGTCCCAATGATGAAAATTTGCACAAATAAAGAGATGGGGACAGGGGTGACGAACTGCAGTGAGCCTAGGGGCTCCCGCTGTATAAATCAGGCCCTGCATTGGAGGTGTGTATTACTAATTCTGATCTCCCTGATTCCTTCCCTTGGTGGCACATCTATGTTTATCACTTAAGCTGGCCATAGACGCAGCGATCCAATTGTCCAAATCGTGGAATCAGACGATTTTCGGGCCATGTGTGGAGAGTCCTGACATTTTTTGTCCAGCAGAGATCGGTAGTTTGGTCGATCGGACACATTAGAAAATTTCTGTCGGCTGCTGATAATATCTCTGCGTGTATTGCCGATCGTACGATTTTCAGTGGGAGACTGTCACTAGCTTTGTCAGACATAACTTTCATACGATTGCTGTCAGGAAGTATATTGGCTGATCTGTTCTTTTCTTCTTTATTTGATCGGAAAGGTTAGTGGCGGGTCGGGAGATGGGAAAGTCCGATCATGATTCGTACGATCGGATCTTTGCGTCTATGGCCAGCTTTAACCTGCCATCTGAGCAAGTCCATTCTGAAAACCCCCATGTGTGCTTATCATCTGGCTGTATCAAGCAGCAACTATTATGTGGCATCAGGCCAAGTAACCTGTAATAACAATGACTCCAAGGAGGGGTCTGTCTGTTCCTCTCTGTGCTTTCTCTAAGTATTGAAGCCTTTGCAGTCTGCCAACTCATTTAGTGTGTAAATATAAAGGTAATTGTTTTATTTGTGGATCTCAGCACTGTTATTTTTTTTTTTCATTTGCTGGAAGTGACTTGCAGGCACCCTCGATTTTTCCATTAGTTCCTGGCATGACATTACTAATCTGATCTTCCCACCTGAAAGCTTTAGAACATGGCCTTCATTTGAGAATTCTGCCTTCTTTGAGTACAAATCTGTTTGTGTCTCTTTACCTTTGTCTCTCAATGTCTATGATTGTCTCTGTCTCTGTGCCTTGTTCTGTCAGTTGTATACTCCTTTTTGAATTCAGTCACGTTTAAATATGTAATACCGTACACTAGTAAATGCTTCTTAACATTTTCATCTTACAAGAATGCATTGTTCATCACAGCTATGATGCATGTCCTTTAATGATGAGTCTACAATACAAATAAAAAGATTAAAACAAATACAAAAATGTCCTATAAAACTGTTACACCAAAACATCTGCAGTTACACTATATTTTCTGTCTGACAGAAACCTTAACATCCCAAAGTATTCTGGGGTAAATTGATAAAACTCAATAACAAAGAACATTAAAAATTACAATTGACATATGGTAAAAACAAAACGGTGTTATCCTCAATATGCCATGCCTTGGAACAATAGCGATTTTTATTTAAATTTGTCCATAGAAAATTGCAAAGCCCAGAGAATGCACCAAAAAGGTTTAGAAACAATAAAGAGGTAACTATGAAATTATTGTATCTCTTTAACTTAATTTGCAACATAAGGTTGAGATAGTTTTAAATCTATCTGTAACTGCCTGCAGAGTATTTGGACAATACATCGCTAGAAATAGTAGTTATTTATGTGGGCTCCAATTTAAAATATTCCTGCCAGCATCACTAAGTTTTTCAGTATAATTTTGACACTTGCAAAATGTAAAACCCACACAACAGCTGCTAGAGAGTCACATTATGCTGTATATAAATGTATGCCTTAAATATTCAAAATAACAAAACAATGTAAACATATTTTTTGTGAGGCCTGCCATTGTCCCCAGAGTTCCCATTGCAAATTCTAATTTTAATAATGAGAATTGTTGCCTTTGCTTTATTATTGTCAGCTCAAACAGAATTAATTCATGATAAAAGTCTCTTGAAACGAATCCAGGAGTAGGGGGAAAAATTAGCAGTTCTTTTTGTTCATCAGCTTCTGTTCTTCTTATAAATGAAAATTAGTAAAGATCATGATTGCACACAATCCATCTGGTGATCTTGATTAATGTGTTTTGTCGAGCAGTTGAGACATTTGTTTCTACTTTAAATTGAGTTTTGAGGGGGAAAAGTTTGCATATTTAGACTTTGAGGGTACGGGCAAGTTTAGAATCACAGAGCAGTATAAAATTTGTTAGAAGGAATAAACTCAACCCAGGAATTAGCCTGGATACTTGGTTATTTCCTTTTGAAATGGGCAGTGTGCAGTACCGCATACTAAACTGCCACCAGAATGGTACAAGGGTACAAATACCTAATGTCAGCCCATTCCTGCAACTCTTCACCTTTAAAGAGGGTGATATTCTGAGATTTTTGTTTTTTTATTATGTGTGGTTGAATTTTGTTTTATTCAGCAGCTATCCAGTTTGCAATTTCAGCAATCGGTTTCTAGGGTTCAAATTACCCTAGCAACCATGCATTGATTTGAATAAGAGGCTGAAGTATGAATAGGATAGGCTTGAATAGAAAGATGAGTAATACAAAGTAGAACTAACAATACATGTGTTGCTTTACAGAGCAATTGTTTTCCAAATGGGGTCAGTGAACCTCATTCTAAAGCAGAAAAGAAAAAATGAAGGCCAAATGAAAAAGATGCTTAGAATTAGCCATTCTATAACATAGTAAACTTAAAGGTGAACAAGCCCTTTAAGGTTATAAGACATTTATTTCCATCACATACATGCATGCAGACGAAATTGTGGTATACCAGGAAAACAAAACGACATTGCATTATCATTATAGATAATCTACTCCACAGCTTTGTTAGCGTAAAACATGGGCCAGAATTGCACTTACCCATTCTTTTGTGAGAAATGATGTGTGTGAAACTATTTGGCTGTATTTCTTGATGGTCAGTGCACACAATACATTCCATTTGCCCATGTCGGACTGTCCCAGACGTGCACCCAGATTTGCAGGCTCCTTCCTGCCTCATCAACCCAAAAAACCTAGTAGTGCGTGCAGTGCAGTATGCTGCAGTGCATCACATCGCGATGTCGTTGCAGCGCAGCAGAGGGGGAGCAGGGGTTCGGAGGGGGGCTATGGACAGCAGCCTCGGTGGGCCCTGAGCCTGGCAGTCCGACCCTGCATATGCCTAGTGAAGGAGATGTGAAATATGTAAAATAAAGACATGGGAGTTCACAGAAAGGGGCAAGAAGGGACTGTTGCACCACCATGAGTTCTCCAACTAGTTCTAAGTTTGTAAATGTAATTCCCAATAACACAAAACATATTTATACTTCCTACCACAAGGCAAGCCTTACTAAGATTATCTTCTGTATTCTCATGAATAGATTAATCTTCAGGGGGATGCTACCCTATGTGATATTAGCTCACTTGCCCCTTCCTGAAAATTTTTCTGCGGACACCCAACCATAAAGAAATATGGGCATAATTAAGAATAAAGATTCACATTTTGCAATGGGGTTTATATCATAAATGTTAATTGTGAATAGTACTTTTTTACATTCCTGTTTGAGTGCTGCAAATGACCAGCTTTTCTAGTTACATTTTATTACATGTACTGCACATTGGTACAGGCAATACATTGCACAGTCTTTTCTCCTCTAGTCTTGAAATTCATGTTGAATTAATGCTAATACAGGAAAAAGTGTTCCCATTGTCTATTTTTCTTCCCGTATCAACATTCCCTCATCAATGTTTTGAGCTGGAAGTATCTTCTTTCCATCTCTAAACATGCCATTTATAGCACTCACAATAAATCTATTAAACTTCATGCCCCTGCAGGTCCACTTTCTAGACCCATATTTCAATGTATAACGAGTGATCTCACTAAGTACAATTCTTGATGTATTTTGCCATGTTTTGTACCCAAAATTTGACCCCATATTTCAGGCATAATTATGGCCACAAGTGGGAATTGTACTTAATACATCAAAATGCCACATCAAGCACATGTTTACATGTGAGTTGAATGCAACTGGATACATTGACACCAATAGCAACTATAGGATAGTGCAGGAAGTGCCTTTAAATGTAAAAAACACTAGGGGTGTCCACTTTTGAGTGACTCTGGTTGCAGTGTTTAATTAGCCCTCTTCTGTGTGAGGAACAGGGACGTTCAAGGCTATGCTATAATTTTCAAGGCTATGTTCCTAATTCTTGCTGTCAGCCCAGCTAGGCATAGACCATATTATTCAATCTTCCCATTATATAGATCTCTTTCTTTATAATTTAACATGAAACCAATGACCAAATTTAAATGCATCATTTACATTTATTTCACTCTTCTGATCCCGTTTTCTCTTTAGGAAAGAAGACAAAAACATTGATATAATCCAGAAACAAAGTGATTCAGAAGTTAAATGCGTGACACCCTCGGGGTGCCTATTTGCATAAATGTATGCAGTCAGCTGAAGAGTCTCTTAAGTATGAATTAGCAGGCTGAATTTTTCAGGGCAAGCAACTCCACAGTCCTGTCTTCATTGTAAGATTGTTCTTCCTGTCTTGTAACTGAAGCTTTGTGCGAAGAGAAGAACAACAAAATCTCTGTTTTTATTTCCTATACATGTTAATCATAGCTTGAGAAGACAGCTAGAACTTTCTGTTTGGTCCTGAAGGCTTGAACATTAAAGTGAAATAGCACTGGCAGAAAAGTGATTCTCTAAATAATTGGCAGTATATAATATTTTAGAAACATTTTAGGTGTTGCACTAAGAGCATTGGGGTGTTTCAAGTCTGCACTTTCAGCAAAGCATGTCATTGAGGCCTTGCAGAATAGTGGAGGTAAATGGTCTTCGCATATTTTAAAAAGAAATAGTGTTTGTTAAACATAAAATTTAGTGACAGATCAAAGGCTTATTACATCACATGACAGCAGTTTCACTTGGATATAACTCACATTAGCAGGAGTTTGCCCAGAGCATACCAGGATCTTTCAATGTTGTTTCAAGACTCCTGGTTGGAGCACAATTGTTCTTATCAAATCACCCTGCATTTTTAATTCTCCTGTTGGATTATGTAATAAAAGGTGCAAAGTTTGCTACAGGTTTAATCACCTAAAGCAACCATCGGTTATCAGGTAACATCTCATTGGTTGCTATGACTTACAGCACTTGGGCAAACTTTGTGACTTTTCTTACATAAGTGCTCTTATAGTAGCTCTCCTTCCACTTACTACAAACCCCTGTTCACAGGGTCCTTGCCTGCAACTACCACTAAGACTCTACTTGCCTTAGTGGCATGGCTTCTTCTTACTGAGTCCACCACCACAGGCTCTCCAGCAGGATCCACCCTTTTTGTGGAGTCAAGTCTAAACAGGAAGAATATGACTGTTTTTACAATTTACAGCAGCAATTTCCTATAATACCCCTGGACCAATAGGAACACATCTTTCCCACAGTGCATAGGTTACACTACATCCTATACAGAAAATTAGGTCAACTCTATAAACTCCTTAAAGTAGGTTTGAGAAATTGGAGCCTTTTTTGGCCGTATTGTCAATGATGGAAGACTTTTCTTTTGGGTTTTTGTGGATCCAGACGTCTGGTGAACAATATCTGCAACCATCACATTAGAATAAGAAAACAAAATATTTCACATACATCCAGAAAATTACATTACGGAGCACTAAACCCCCCGTATAATAAAAACAACTACCCCCTACCCTACATAGTCCCCCCTCCCTGCTCCTGCCAGCAGAGGTGATAACCCCAGTTTTTGCCCCATATCCTGTAATTACCCCTTGTTGCAGAGTAAGCGCAGCGGAGCTCACGGGCACCATCTTCTTCTCTTAAAGGTAATCCTTTGGTCTGCTTCCGGATCTTTGGCTATTTCCATCACTTTCGGGGCATGCACAGTTGTTTACTACAGGAAGATTGATTCAACAGTGCATGCGCAGATCCTCCGATTACTTTCTGAAGATTACAGAAGAGAAGAAGATGGCGCCTGTGAGTTCTGCTGCGCTTACTCTGCAATGAGGGGTAATTACAGGATATGGGACAATTACCGGAGTTATCATCTGTGCGTAGGGTTGACACCTGGCTGTTATTTTACTGGCCTGGCCGGTAAAATAATGGTTGATCCCAATGTTATTAATGGGGAAAAAAGGTAAATATATAGGAAGGCCGTTATTTTTGTCCAGAAAAGGTGGCAACCCTACCTGTGGGGGCAGGAGCAGGGAGGGGGGACTATGTAGAGTAGGGGGTAGTGGGATTTATTATATGGGGGGTTGAATTCTCCTTTAACATAGAGAAAGTTATAGAGATTCCTAGCCTCTTCATGTGTGTTTTGGAATATACTGAGCCCTTATTTCTGCCATGTCTCTTTCCTCAGGGAAACTGGATTCTCTATTTTAATTGTACCACGAATAATTCTGTCTCTGAATGTCATGTTAAAGTGGAACCCTGGCATTTGGATGGATTGTCACCAATGTGGAATTTTCCTAGTATAATTGCCATCAAGGCACTGTATTATTATATTTACAGAGAAAAATGAGATCCAGGTATGAGATTTGTTATCCAGAAAGGTCAGGACCTGGGGTTTTCCAGATAAAGGAATCTTCAATAATCTGGATCTTCATACCTTAAGTCTACTATAAAATAATGTAAACATTAAATAAACCCAATAAGTTGGTATAGCTTCCAATAAGGATTTGGCCTTTCCCTTAATTTGTAAACTTTCTGGATATCTGGTTTCTGCATAAGAGATACCATGCCTGTACAATGCAGTGTCACATCCCTATTGTTAACTTAACATATCAACAGCAAAACCTATGGTTTTTTTTTCTCAATGCCAACTTTTCAGATATCTTGAATGTGGAATGGTCATTATTTGTGAATTAACGTATCTATGTGCATTCTATATACGCATATTAATGTGGTCATCACTGTGGCCTTCTTTGCTAGTCAATGTGAATTTTATACAGATTTATTAAACTCATTTTCCCCCAGACGGGCTAGGCAGTTTATATAAAGCCTCTATCATTAAGTTAATGATTCTTTGTAAATTATTCTGAACACAGCCCAGTTAATCCAGTAAATGGAGCATTAATGTTGATGGATCAATCAAGTTGCATTCTGCTGTAACCTAAGATAACACTGTTTTCAGGAGCCGATGCTCCCTAATATCAAATGTATATATCTTATTGGATAACCGACGAGGCAGTACATGTGAGGTCCCAGCTCTGACCTGTGCCTGCAAACTTACAACAGTATTCTATTAGCAGGAAGCAAAATAGAAAAAAACAGGCATGGGTAATTGATGAGACCTGTCTTGTTGCATTTCAGACTGTACCATGTCATTTAAAGTCTATATCTGATTTATTTCTCTGTTTATGAAAGCTCACAGCTAAAGTGCATACTGTGTTAGCTGTTGATCAAATAAACCCACAAAATGCATTTGCTGTCATGCTGAATTTCAATCCTTTCATTACTTAACTACAAAAAGTAGGTTGTTGCAAACAAAAGTGCCACATCACAAGCTTAGATAAATGCTTCTAGATCATTTATTTTTATATTGTCCGAACTGCTAGGTCATGAAGACGCACATGAACACCTTTCAAGTGCTTACTGTAATCTCTCTTGGGCGCTGACACGCAAGGGTTTCTCAATTCCAATTCCCAAGCAAAAAACAAAACGACATTTAAAGAAGAACAAAAGTCTAAAAAACGAATCGCTCATATCTGAAATAAGCTAAAGAGATATATAAAAGAGATTTATATTTGATGATGTTCATTATTACTGTGAAGGTGCCATGTATGAAATTGCTAGGACAGGCTTGTGCATAAATATACTTGTTTTCCTTGTTTTAGCTTGCCCTCAGATTTACCATATAGAGTGGTGTGTAATAATATGTACACTTTCAGTTGACATGTCTCCTAAAATGTTCAAAGTTTAAGAGAAGTTAGAGCTCATTTTCTTATGACAGGTGATAGTGTTATGATCATAGCATCTGACAAAATTGAGATGGCTAGAAATTATATTTTTGGGTTTCATCTTTGGACTCGTCACTCTTTAAAGGGGTTGTTCACCTTTAAATCAACTTTTAATAAAGAGTGATATTCTAAGACAATTTGTAACTAGTTTTCATTTTTTTATTATTTGTGGTTTTTGCTTCATTCAACCTTTTATTCAGGAGCTCTTCATTTTGTGATTTCAGCAAACTGGTTGCTAGGGTCCAAATTACCTTAGCAACCATCTATTGATTTGAATAAGAGACTGGAATATGAATAGCAGAGGGACTGCATAAAAAAATGAATAATAAAAAGTAGCAATAACAATACATTACGGCCTTACAGAAATTTGATTTTTAGATGGGGTCAGAGATCGCCATTTGAAAGCGGGAAAGAGTCAAAGGAAGAAGGCAAATAGTTAAGACTATAAAATAGAAACAATAAAGGCCAATTGAAAAGTTGCTTGGAATTAGCCATTCTATAACATACTAAAAGTCAACTTTAAGGTGCTAACTTTTTAGGTCCTAAGAAATCTTTGCATGATTCACTTTATACATAGGTGTTGTGAAGAACAGACTCAGTGTTGACAAAAGCAATAGAGGCCCTCATATTCACACATATTAGTTTTCTTAAACCTAACAATAATGCAGAAACACAGATAATTCTCAAGGGTTCATCATTTTGTCTTAACATATGGAATTAGCTCAGTAGTATATACACAGGTAAAGTATCTTGCATATATTTTCAAATGTATAAATAGCGTGCAACTAGTGATGGGCGAATGTCTCCTGTTTTGCTTCACCAAAAAATTTGAGCAAAATCCACGAAACTGCAAAAAATTTGCGAAACTCAAAAATTGTCACCCGCAACAATTTTGACACCGGTGTTAAAGTCAATGGGCGTCCCAATAGTGTTGGAGATTTTGACGCAATCGCTTTTGGACACGCGTGCTAATTTTTGGACGCCAGTGAATTTTTGTGGGAGTTTGGCAAATTCGTACCAAGCAAATTTATTTGCCCATCACTATGTGCAACTAAGATAGGAAGAGCTGTACAATGTTATAACCCAAGTCATTCCAATCAATTTTATTCATGGCAAACATAATCCAATTTATTGGAACCAGTAGGCTTATAAACCTTTTGCTTGGCCAATGTGACTTACTGAGTCTGGACAAGATTTTCATAAGATGTCTCAGTGACTCCCATGAAGAACTCAAATAGGAATCCTTTGCTTGTGACTTTCATCCCATCTTTTCAGATGACATATTTACATAACATACACTTTTCAAGCAAAATGTCAACCATTCCTTGCACCTGCCTTCCCATTTATATCTCCTAGGTGAGGTACAGCCCAGTTATCTGAAAAGAGCAGTGTAATGTTCACAGAGGGAAACTGCTGCAACGGGAGTTAAATTCACACTTGGTAGTGCGTGTGGTGGAAGCCCAGGGAAAAAGCCACACATACTTGAAGCAGGCATGGTGAAATATACAGGATTTAATGGAACTGAAGCAAAACAGGAACAGGTCAAAAATAAAGTCTTTACCAGGCAGGTAATGAAAAAAACAAAAACAAGATTCAGGAACAAGATTCAGGAAATTGGAACTAGGAATATCCAGGAACAAGATTCAGGAACAAGATTCAGGAACAAGATTCAGGAACAAGCAAATTACATTCAGATACAAAACCAAACACATTCAATGACTCAGCCCTGAGCAAGGCTCAGGGCATGGTTTATAAAGGGCAATTGATTAGGGAATAGGAGACACATGAGGGTAAACGAGGTGGGTGGAAAACATACTGGAAACAGACAAAATACAGGATCACAATAACAAGATCAAGACCAGCCCCAAGAGCCTCCAGTGGCTCACTCAGTAAGTGCACAGTCTGTGCACTGAAAGTCTAGCAACCCCAGTCCCAAGTGTTCAAATCCCAGATGGTCCTTACAAACAGGGCTTGCAAGAACATGGGAAACATTTTTAGGAGGAGTCAGGGTGTAATTAGACATGTATTTGTGACTACTGTAGCCTTAAATCTTCATGCTATAAAAATAAGGGAAGGTTACAGTTTTTAGCCAGAAGACAAAAGTAACTAGGCTCAGCTAGACATTAGATTATAGTGGGAGTCCATATAAACGACTAAATAATGCAAAATAAAAACCTTAATTTGTAACTGTGACTATTTTGTTTAACAATGCAAACAAAACATGGAATCCACAACTAATATACCAAATAGCTTTGTGCTGTTTACTGAGGCAACACATCGCCCCAGAGCCTAATCTGTTTTTAAATCAGAAAAAAAATATTCATCGTCTTTTGACATGCCCAAACAACAGGCTTAAACTTGTTCTATTTTTTCATTTGATTATTTGTCTTTTTTAACAATTATATATTGGCTTGGCATCATATAGTACATTGTGCATCTTGCAATACAGTTATGTTGGATTTCTATTCTACATGCTGATATCGCCGTTCCTTGGTGATAAAAATAGAAAGACGCATTACTGGGACTGTAATTTACTCAGGAAACTGGGTGATAAAACTGGCGCTGCACATGCAGGTCTGACTTTATTCCTGCATTTATAAGGTGAAACCCAATAACAATGACTAGAATATGTACTCCTGGGAAATTGTTTCTTTGGCTACTTTTTGGAATTAATGTGCAAGATTTATTTACCTTTCATAAGCCTTAGACTGCAGTATGTGCGCTTCAGCTGAAACAGGAGTGGGAGGTCAGATTTGATGAGCCATAGGTCCAATATGTGTGAGTTACAATGTATATTATGCATAAGCAAGCAGCAGAGTAATGATATGGGTTTTATTAGACTGTGCTTCTTTCTGTGCCCAAAGTGCTGTAGCGCATTACTAATAAATCAGTTTTAGGGGTGACTTATGTACATAATTTCAAGATTATGGCCAGAAAGTCTCTTTATATACTATACATTCGTGTCTTCCATCTGAATAGTGCACAGGCAAATTTTTTTTAGCTTCAGATATAAGTGGTCTGAGTTGGTGTTTTAAAAGTAATGATATATGAATATATATATATATATATATATATATATATATATATATATATATATATATATATATATATATAAATATATCATTACTTTTATATATATATATATCCTTGGTACTCCGCACTCCACTGGAATCAGCAAGGCACCCAGGTGCCACTCATATATCAAAAAGCATAATTATTCCTGGAAGCATGAGTGCAAACTGGGATTTTAATTAAAAATCAAAAATTTATTAAATTACATTAAAACTGGTCAACGTTTCAGTCCACCTCTAGGACCATTATCAAGACACTGAATGTTTTACAATGTAACATTTAAATAGAGAAAAGGAAGAACCACACACCCAATCACAAACCCTGATTAGAGTCATGTGTACAAAGAAAAGGAAAAGCAATCACCAGCATGTGCGACGTTAACCATTTAGTGCAAATTAAAAACTGCAAAAAAGAGGGAAACATAAGAATAGATTTAAAAACATTGCAACTTAAATAGTTAATGGAGTATAGAAACAGATAACATCATAAATAAATAAAGTACCCCCAGTTGTAAAATATGAGTATGTTAGAAGTTACCTCGGAGTTCCATGACCCATATAAAAACACTTGGCCTTCGGCCTCACGTTTTTATATGGTCATGAAACTCCTCGGTAACTTATAATAGCCTTATATTTTACAAGAGGGGATACTTTATTCACTATATTATAATAATCACTAAGCACACTGATGTGTGTGTGTATATTGCATATGTGTATGGGACCTTGGGTTTTCTGTATAATGATCTACATGCCTTAAGTCTATTAGAGAATCATTTAAACATTAATTGAGCCCAATTAATGCCTCCGATACAATAAGTATTAATTATATCTTAGTTCAAATATACTGTTTTATTATATTTTATCAAATATACTGTTTTATTATTACAGAGAAAGGGCAAATCATTTTTAAAAAGTTGTTACTGTATTGTAAATACATATGTTGTAAATACTGTATATATTCATTAAAACCGAGTCTATGGGAGATGGCCTTCCTGTAATTCAAGCTTTCTGCTTAACATGTTTCTGGATAACGGATCCCACACACGTGTGTATATGTGTGTGTATGTATATATATATTTATTGCATGATGCTTATACCTGCATGTTTCACATGATATGTGATGTCACTTCCTGTAAATCCTTTAAATGCATTCTGTGTACCAATTGCATGTAGAAACGTCGCATTTTGATGTGATCCTTTTAATACACTTTTTCATCAAATTACCTAACCGTGTGCAGCCTCTGTTTCTTTGACTGCTATACTGTATATGTATGTGTCTAAGTATTCTAATAAAGTATGGCAACAAGCCAATGAATAGTATTATAGGGGTTTTTTTTCTCCATGTTGAAAGAAAATATAATTTTAAGTGTCATTCCACTGCATGGTCAATGGCCAATTGCCACAATGTTTTACATGCATATTTTCAAGTTTGTTAATCAGCTGGCTTCTGCTTGAATATTTCAAATCAGCAGTCCACACAATAGCCAGGACATTGTTACTGTTTTCAGCTGCATGTGCATTTACATGACTGTGTATTGGAAAACTGCTCAGAGTTCTTCTTTCATTAGGCACATTTTTATTTATCCATTTTATTCATCAGTCTTCCTACAAATCTATAGACAAGTAGTGAAGGTTTCTAAGACTGCCCAAAGCAAAGTGATCAACAATATGGAATCTGTATTTGGGCAGTTGTTATTTGTCCCATTTTCCTTCTCTTATTTCCTTGAAATCTTTCTTCATTTTTCACAGCTTTGATTTCTTTTTACCGTCACCCTCCTTGTTATCTTCCCCCTTAAAAGAAATAGAATGCATAAAATATCAGTTGTAACTACAATTATTCTGATAGCAATTATGTTTTAGTGTGCATACCGTGAACATGATTGATAATGTTCTGTATTGCTTTCCCTAGCTTGTTTTCACACACACCGAACACGCACACATATTCTACATTTTCCAACTGCAAATGAGAAAAGCAGAAACACATTATGAGCTACACATTCAGGTTCCAAAGCAGATATGACTGAATCCATGATTTCTATATGCAGCCTGAGATCTAAGCACTGTTAGAAAAAAAGAAAAGAAAAAATCACTTTTTGTTAATTTTTGTTTTAGAATGTGTCATTTTTACTATTGGTAAATAATGTTTTAGTTAAGACAATATAGAAAAATAATATGGCAAAATAATATCACTGTAATATCAATGTTTAGATTTCATGTTTGGAATCGCCAAATCTCTGGCTCAGTTTTCATTCAACATGGAGGTCAGAGAGGGAGAAAATAGAATGTAGTTGCCAAAGAACACAAGATGATTCTTTTTATAAAACAGATACATTTCTAAGCATTATGCCTCCCTTAGATGAACTGTTTTTTGTGTGGCAGAACTCTTGAAAGAAGAGATGATTGCTCTGACAGTCTTTATATTCCTCAGCTTTGATTAGCATTTTCCGCAAAGCAAAGCTGCCTGTATATTAATCTCTGCAATAGACAATGGAAAGATGAAGTTAAGAAAGCCAAGTTCCAGGTCTACGTTGATCTTTTATCAAACATCATGATGTGCTGAAGAAGACCTGGTAGATAGGGATGGTCGAATTTGACCCATTTAGTTTCACCAAAAATTTGCCGCCAGCAAAATGTCGCTGATGCCCATTAAAGTGTATGTGCGTCAAAAAAATTGTGTTGCGAAATATCTTTGTTGCGCGAAATATCTTTTTTTTTTTTGACGCACAACACCTTACACGTCTATGGGCATCATTTCTGTGGCTAAACAAGGCGAAAAAATTTGCCCATCCCTACTGGTAGATCTTCAGAACACACCCACTGCTAAACTAGAAATGTCCCAGTTACCACTCAACACACAATGCATGTTTTGGAATTACCTTTAAAGCTTTTTGCTTGCGGTAGTCTTATATGGCATTAATGTTCGTTCACGTAAAGGTAAAAGGTATGGCATGGCAAAAACAAGTTTGAACTTGGCCAGCAGGATACTGAGAAAACACCTTGTGGAATACAAAGCACCCAGATATTATCTGTTGGTGGTCAGATTTATTATAGTTTTGCCTGCGTTTGTAAGTGTAGGGACCCATAGGGTTAATGTGCCCCTATGGCTTTAAATCCCTACATCCCGATCTCCCTATTTGCTGGGCAGATGCCCATGTAGCTATTTGTAATTTGTATATCACAGTTATTGGCCAAGAGGTGTTGTGACCACTTCCTGTCACACTTTGGTATAGTGAATGAAAAGAGGTGATGCTTCCTCTTTGGCTTCTGACTGCTGATCCAGCTGGATGTTTCCAGGGAGACTGGGTACAACAAGGCCCATTAAAGCCAGTTTGCCCTATGGAGACCTGAACCTCTAGTGTGGAAGTCGGAAAGCAAGGACCCCGTGAATGAGACTAGTGAGACCCCGTGAATGAGACTATAGACTCTCTAGGAGAGTCATAAAACGCCAATAGACTACAAAAATATTTGCGACAAAAAAGTTTGCCAAATTTTTTTTGCAGGACAGACCCAATTTTGACAGCTCAGCTCACAGGCCAGGTTTATAACTGAAATTTCCCCAGTTCCTCTTTGATCTCCTGCATGGAGGCTAGAAAAAGACACAACATTTCTAAAATGTATTTAAATAAGAGGCTTATGACAAAGAGCTCAGAATACTCAGCACCTGCACTGAGATACATTTGTAACTATTTAAGATAAGCAAACATACAGTTGTAACTAATAAGATAAGCAGGTCTTTTGGGGAAACTGTGATTTGCAGCTTAATGGGCATTTCACCTTCATTAGCAAAACTGTTATAGCACATAAAACATGACCCTAAAACCCCCAGAAATGTGTTTTTTTTTAATTGTAAAATGGACATGGCATTTAGGGAGTGTGGCCACAAAATGGGCATAGTCAAAAAACGTCACCCCGCTATGCGTGGCAGATCTTTCATCCCTCTTTAAATGTTGGTAGGTATGAGTTCAATGCTGCTTACAACAGGCTACAAGCACCAGTATATTGAAGATATTAGTAATGTATTATATGTAAATTGTATGCATCAAAATAAAGAAGAAGTATCTTAACTGTGTTACAAATGCATCTCACCACTAAAACCTCAATTTCTTTTCCCCCTCTAATACGTCAACTGACAAAATTAAATACTTGAAAGTTTAAAAAGAATGCCAGTTAAATGGAATGTCCTGAGCACTGTATATTCAGATGCTATTGTTATATAATGGGCAGTGGGGTCATCTTGATTAATAAGTTGACAGTAGCCTATGAAGAATTGCATTCAGATGCCATTATAAAATGCCTATACAGTGACTTTTCATGGCTAATAGCTTCAACAAATGAAGCATTTGATAATCTAATTGAACTGCTAAGACGCCCTGAGCAAGTAAGAGAGTTTTAGGTATATGCATGTATTCCTTTTCTCTACAGACTTTTGAAGCTTTCAGTCATGGTATCAACCAGAAAATGGAAAATACAGTTGGAAATAAGAGCAAAAAATAAACAGCTCCAATTGATTTTCACACATAAAGTCACACATAGACTGCACTGTGAATGGCTAGTGGTGGCTTTTGCATTTCTGAAGTTAAGCATGAACCTGCAGCTAATTACAGGATTTGAGATCAAAGACAATCCTTTCCCTGGCATCTTTAACATATTCTTTCCTATTTTATTTAAAGAAATCCTGCCCATTATCCATTTAATATGTAAGCTATGTTTAAAATTAGAACTATGTATAACTCCTCTTAGCACTTGCATCAGCTAATTAGTATTGGATGTCATGATATCCTAGTGATATTCTCGACTATGGCGGTATTTTCACTTTTTCACTTTTTCACTGTCTCACCATTGAAAAAGCAATTGTTTACCTCACTGAAGCACACATTTTAATTACAGGTTATACTCTAAGTGCTTTAAATCAAATTTAATTAAAGAATTGTTGCATAGGGTTTATAGGGCTGACTTGTTCAATATAATAATACAAAAATCAATTGATTGGTTATAAGGCTGTAAACAGAGATTTTAAAAAAGGGATGTTATCTGAAAATTGGATGTAAATTTGAAGCTGGGATATAGCTGGCATTTTTTCCTTAATCTAATATGGACAGTGACTGGAACCCTAGAAGGTAGGTATGTATCTCCACAAAGCCATATGATACACAACAGATGTAGAGAATAACAGGAGTCATGTTAAGAAAAGGGAAGAGGCTCAGTGAAGTGAGCTGTCTGTTCATGACTTGTGGATCCCCAATGCCCTGGCCCTATTCTTCTCCCCAATAACTGACACAATAAATCTGGGCGGAAAGGCTGAATCTTTGTTTATTAAAACCTTTAACTATAAACAATCCCTTAAACATAATGATTATTAACCACCCATAATCATATTCTTAAACCAGTTCATAAACAAAAACGTATAGCCACATAAAATGTAACATCCTGACCTGATTCAAACCTGAGGCTAGTTCCCAACAGACCCACATACTGTGACACCTAACCGGGTCTAGCCCCCCAAGGCCTATCTCTGACATTTGAACTACCTCCTTCCATTCTCTATTCCCCTTTTTGGTTGCCCATAGTGCATCCCACCGCACCCCTATATTGCTGCGACTACTCGTTGTCCAGCCATCCCCATGCTCCCAGTACCTCTGGGCAGGAGGGAGGGAGCTGTCTCCACCTTGAGGTAAAATGTCTGCCCCTTATTTCAGCCTCAAATTATTATACCCTCTGTCGCTCCTCCTCCTTTTACCCTTTCACACAACTACAACCCCCATTATCCACCACTACTCCCATAGGGCTCTATTTGTCCCCCAGTCATGGCCCTGACTCTTAACCCTTTGGCCTTGTTTCCCAGGGGCCCATGGAATTAGGAAGTGGGCAATGGGCTTGTGCATGGGAGAGATCTGAGGGAAAAGCTAGTGAGTAAATTGCCCATAACGACTAGTCCACACAAGAAGATTCGGGTATATTTTGTCGCCTGGCGATGCGTTTTCAATAGTCTCCCAAAGTTGCCACAGTGAGGCAACTTCGGGCGACTATAGAAAACTCATTGTCGCGTGTGCGTTAGCGCAGACGACTTTTCACTCTAGCCTATGGGGAAAAACGCTGAGGCAGTTCGGGGTGATAGTCGCTCAAAAGACGAGGCGATTAGTAGCCAGGCGACAAAATCTCCCCGAATCTCCTCGTGTGGCCTTACCCTAATATTCTGCCTTGAATAACGTTGTCTAATATCAGAACAAAATGAATTGATTGGTTATAGGGCTGTAAACAGAGACTTGACAAAGGGGTTGTTATCTGACAATTGGATGTAAAGTCAAATAATCCAGTATATTGCTAACATTTCTACTTTAATCTAGTGTGGCAATGTGACTGGAAATACCCTAATGGGTAGGTATGTTTCTCCCACAATGCAATATTGTGGGAGAACACAAGAGATGTGGAGCACAGCAAGGGCTACATTTAGAAAAGAGAAGAGGCTCAGAGTGAACTGTCTGTCCAGGAAACAGTAAGTACGAAATTGACTTCATTCTATTCATCTGTGAGATCTTAGGGGAAAAAACTAGTGAGTAAAATGTCCATAATGTTCTGAATTAAATAGCATTGATAGTGGGCACTGTCAGAAAGCAGGTTGTTGAGTTATCTAGTCTGCCAAAAGACCAGTTACTGTAATTCTGGTATCAGAAGAATGAACTATAATTTGTCCATTTGCTTATCTTGTTCTAGCTGAAAAGTCCTCAGTGCTGCTGTAAATAAAACACAGTTGCATTTCTGCATAAAAATTACATTGGCTAGGGTCAAATCGTGCATGGGAGTTTGGTCATGTTTTTTTTAAAAATGCAATATGAGATAAATTTGTATTTTAGTCACTGGGTGTCACTGACTCCTCCTTTGAAAAGTCTATTGCCTTCTTGGAATGCTCCCCCATGGTAGACCAAGCAGCGTTTTATTCCTCAATAGGAAGTAAAGTCCATTTCTTTATTTCAGCTAGATTTATCAGGAACGAGTAAGCTATAATTATATTAAAAACTGCAATAATTCCAGCACTTTTACAAGCTGATTTGACCTTATTACAGTGTTGTGAAATGCAGCTTTACCTGATGTATATGGAGTATGGAAAAAATCATTGGACATGTTCAGAGACCACTGCTAGGAACTGCTGATGTAGTTTATCAATATGCTGGCATTTACTGTGCACTACAAGTAGCTATCTTTACGTTAAATGAATCAACATATTTAAAATGAAGGCCCTCATTGAGTTCAGTTGGTAAATGTCCCTATTTGTCATCCCAGCCACCTTCAGGAAACTCGTGCATATTGATTCCTTTTGTGTTTCTGTGCAACAGCTTTATCATGTAGTATTAGAAAAGTCTGTGTGCATGTTCCTTTTTAATGAGAACTTATTGTGACAAAAGAAAAAAAAATCATTTTGCAATAATTTACTACATGAAAGTGAAAATTCTTAAATTCGCTACTGGATTACCAAAACACCAAAAACACGCAACATAGTCATCCTTCTGCCATTGCTCAAACAAAAGCTAAAATGGCCTTCTATAAATATCTATTGTGTGGAGTTTGATTTAACAGTGACAGGCATTGAAGTACTCCCTTTAATGTAACTGTGAAGTCATAAAGGTTATTTATCTGAGAAACTGAATATTAAACTGGCATCTTTTGTGCTTGACGTAGTGCCTCTGCTCCTAGACAACCTCTATACTGCATGCTTTCCTTTTACCCTTTGTCCTCTATGTACTGTATTAAACAGGTCTACTTTATTTTAATATTTAATATATCGTAAAATATACACCTGCTGTCTTTGTCAGTGAATTGTTTGCCCCTTTACTGAGAGGTCTGGTGGATATCCAGTCAGTTAACCCATACATATGCATGTTTCTTATAAAGACCTTCACAACAATGTACTGTATGGTATGAATTATCTTTGCTACAGAATACTGTATTTATAAACTTAGAACATTTACTCCAATCTGGAATTGCCCTTTTTTTAAGCTACAGTTAGGACAACAGTGCATTCTATAGCCCCAATGGGTGTTATTTTGTTACTTTAGGTTACTGTGCATAGGATTACCCTGACTGCACTGAAAGCTGTGTAATATACAGGTATGGGACCTGTTATCCAGAATGCTTGGGACCTGGGGTTTTCCGGATAACAGATCTTTTTGTAATTTGGGTCTTCATGCCTTAAGTCTACTAGAAATAATTTAAACATTAAATAAACCCAATAGGCTGGTTTTGGTTCCAATAAGGATTAATGATATCTTCGTTTGGCTCAAGTACAAGCTACTGTTTTATTATTCCAGAGAAAAAGGATATCATTTTTAAAAATTTAGATCATTTGAATAAAATGGAGTCTATAGGAGACAACCATTCCGTAATTCAGAGCTTTCTGGATATCGGGTTTCCAGATAAGGGATCCTATTCCTGTACAAGTATGGCATCAGTTATCCAGAAACACACTATCCAGAATGATCTGAATTACTGGCTTTGGTTTATTCAATAGACAATTTAAATTGAATCAACTCATTTTTCTTTTTCTCTGTAAAAAATAAAACAGTACCTTGTTTATTATTGACTGAGCTTTCAAAGTAGCAACTTCCTTTTAATATAAATAACATGCCTTATGGAAACAGTAGTATTTCAGCAGGGACATAAAGTTTTTGGATTAACAGAAAATATGCAATATGCATCATAACAAAATTAGACAAGTGCATAAATTTGGGCACCCCAACAGAGATATTACATCAATACTTAGTTGAGCCTCCTTTTGCAAATGTAACAGCCTCTAGATGCCTCCTATAGGCTTTGAAGAGTGTCTAGATTCTGGAAGGCGGTATTTTTGACCATTTGTCCATACAAAATCTCTCCAGTTCAGTTAATTTTGATAGCTGCCAAGCTTTGACAGCCTGCTTCAAATCATCCTATAGGTTTCCAATGATATTCAAGTCGGGGGACTGTGATGGCCATTCCAGAATACTGTACTTCTCCCTCTGCATAAATGCCTTTATAGATTTCTAAGTGTTTTTAGGGTCATTGTCTTGTTGGAATATCCAACCCCTGCGTAACTTCAACTTTGTGAGTGATGCTTGAACATTATCCTGAAGAATTTGTTGATATTGGGTTGAATTCATCCGACCCTTGACTTTAACAAGGGCCCCAGTCCCTGAACTAGCCCCACAACCCCACAGCATGATGGAACCTCCACCAAATTTGACAGTAGGTAGCAGGCGTTTTTCTCGGAATGCGGTGTTCTTCTTCCGCCATGCAAATCGCTTTTTGTTATGACCAAATAACTCCATTTTTGTCTCATTATTCCTAAGCACTTTGTTACAAAATGACTGTGGCTTGTCTAAATGAGCTTTTGCATATAACAAGCGAATCTGTTTGTGGTGTGAAAGGGCTTCTTTCTCATCACCCTGCCATACAGATGTTCTTTGTGCAAATTGCACTGAATTATAGAACGATGTACAGATACACAATCTGCAGCAAGATCTTCTTGCAGGTCTTTGGAGGTGATCTTTGGGTTGTCTGTAACCATTCTCACAATCCTCCACATATTGCGCTCCTGTATTTTTCTTGGCCTGCCAGACCTGGGTTTTACAGCAACTGTGCCTGTGGCCTTCCATTTCCTGATTACATTCCTTACAGTTGAAACTGACAATTTAAACCTCTGAGATAGCTTTTTTTAGCCTTCCCCTAAACCATAATACTGAACCATCTTTGTTTTCAGATCTTTTGAGAGTTGCTTTGAGGATCCCATGCATTCGTTATAATATATCTTGAATTATGTTTTGCTACATGGCAGACATGATGGTGTTGGTTATACACAAGGCACAGGTACACAGGTATCATCAGGGACAACCAATGTTCCTTCTTATTGAATTTTTATACAAAATTATTTGTTCATCGCAATTTGTTGTGTATGCTGACCTCAAAACTTTTGTGTACAGATACGAGTGTGGACCTTAGAGGGAGCATTGGTTAAAACCTTGTTCCACACAAGAAAATCCCCTTTTAGCAAAGTTGCATTTTTGAATACATTATGCACTGTAATTTTATCCCAAGTACTAGAATGCTGTGCTGTTCCTATCCACATTATAATATAAGAATACCTTAATAACTGAGCCCACAGTGTAAAGTCAAAATAGATTTCCAATATTTCATATATATCCTAATATATCTAGGATATATTTTGGTTTTTATATTTATACACAATCCCCTTTGGACTGCTGTGCAGGATAAACTTTAATCAGTATAAAGGAAAATATACTTGACATACAAATACAACACAGTAGGCAAAGAAATAAATTATCAGCGAGTTGCAACTGATTCTCACAAGCAGAGTCCAGCAGGTAGCTTCTGTACAAATCTATGTGAATGAGCTTCTCAGTAGGTCAGTCCAGTGCCAACAGAAGCTCTCACAAAAGACGATCAAGCATTTACTACATCTTTATCAAATAAAAGCCAAAGCTTATAGCTCAGTGATATACTGTAGAGTAACGGCACAAGATCACTGGTTTTTTTTGATGGGGTGATAGAAGATAGTTTAAACATACCGTAGCTTCCTGCTGCTCAGATGAGTCTGTATTGGATTTTTTGACAGAGAGAGAGGTATTCATTTGAAAACCCCGATTTATTCCTTTAATATTGTGCCGAGTGGGATTACCACTCACTGTGGTCAGAATGCTGAAAGAATACAATCTGGTCACAGACAAAAGAACATTATCCAGTTAAGTCTTTGAAAAAAAAGTACAGGTATAGGACCTGTTATCCAGACTGCAAAGGACCTGGGGACTGAGGAGTTCCATGATCATATAAAAGCACAAGGCCAAAGGCTGTAAGCTTTTGTACAGGTCATGGAACTCTGGGATGACTTCTAATATCCTAATATTACTGGTCATGATCAGTGCATATCAAACATATATCTGTGTCACCACATTCTAACATTATCAGCTAATCAGCCAGATAAAGCAAAATCAGCATCTTAATCTGCAATACTTATTATATAATCAAACTGTACCAATGCATTTAAGGTCAAAACAGTTGAGTAATTATAATTTATGCAGTTGAAAAGGGGACATCCACTCGTATGGAGCAAAGGAGGGTTCCACTCCAGCACAGTAACATACTTTGACTGGTCAGTAATTATTCAGCCTTGCTAATTATGCAAGTATATTGTGTTGGTACAACGATTATAGTTCAAACCATAGAAATATACAATATATACTAAACCATAGAAATACACAATATACTGTATACTAAAATATATACTAAAAAAATATACTTTAAATCCTCTGTTTTATTCACTTATATCTTAATAAAGCTAGCTGGCAATTCACTACTTTATAAATGAATGTGGCATGAATTTACAGTTGGTTAATTCTTCAATTAGGTGGCAATGCACAAGGGAGAGAGTCAGTTATCCCTGCAGTGTATCATTAGTGTGCCTAATTTATCAAGCCTATTTACGGTGAAAAAATAGGTTCCAATTTGCTATAGGCACAACAGAAACCTATACATTACTAGTGGCCACATGTTAAGTCTTTTCATTTCTCGCTGTGCCCACAAGCTCTATTTTGCACCAACAGATTAAACCGCTAATGATGGGTATGTAACCATACGCCCCTGTGATGTGTGCAACACCCAAATTGGCATGTATCTTTCTGCACATTTCTGCAGGAGTGTGCAAAATGTATGAAGCTTGTTGTTGTTGTAATTCTTGAAAATATGGTGCATTTTGGAAAACAAATACATGAGGTCTCACTAATGAATATAGGTGCTTACAGTGTTGGACTGGGATGCCAGGGGCCCACCAGAAAACCTTAGGGCCCACTTTCCAAACTATTATCCCTCCTCTTTTCACTAACCTCTTTATTCTCCTTCTCTTTTATCTCTACATACTATACTCTATTCTTATATTACTAAGCCTCTTAAAGAAATAGGGAATGACCATGAAATCAAGCGGGCCTACTTACACCTGGCCCCACCGGGAGTTTTCCTAGTATCCCAGTGGGCCAGTCCGACACTGGGTGCTTACTTGCATTAGTGCATTTGCCAGTAGTGACCAATTAGGCATTTGATTTAATTTTCTAAAATCAAAATTAATTGCTTATTGATTGCTATTGGAAACTCCAGAAATATCCAGAAAGCTCCGGATTATGGGAAGGCCGTCTCCCATAGAGACCATTTTATGTAAATAATTAAAATTTTTACAAATGTTTTCTTTTTCTCTGTAAGAATAAAAGAGTACCTTGTATTTGATCCAAACTAAGATATCATTCATCCTTACTGGAGACAAAACCATCTTATTGGGTTTATTAAAGTTTACATTTTTTAGTAGATTTAAGGTATGAAAATCCAAATTACATTGTTATATGGAAAACCGCAGGCCTAGAGCCTTCTGGATAACAGGTCCCTGTAGTAGATAAGTTTTGCTTTCCTGCAGCTCATTAAAGGGCACTGCACGACATCATAGCAGAGATAAATACAAGGATATTGTCAATTGGAATCATTTTTGTGCGATTGAACATTTGCTGCACAAATAACCATTTTAGATTATAATAACCATCATACATAGAAATGTACTAATATTCTGTGACAGCTGTGCAAAACAAACATTAAAAAGAGTCTATGTACATACAGTACTAAATTATTCAGATGAACATAGTCATATTTGCTGATGAGGTGGAAGCATTTGCGTGTCAAAACAACAGCCATTAAAGTGGGTGCTTCAGTGAAATCACCAGATTTTTCCTTTAATCTGTTTGTCATCCTTAACTGTCAGAGTAGGCCAAAGTTTGCTATGTTCAAACAAAAGGAGTAGATGCTAGTGGTGTATCAAAGCTATTTGGGTATCAATATACAAACATTTCTTTGAGCTATCTCTTTTATAGATTTTTGCTGCAGTCAAAAAACAAGGGGCACTGAGAACCAATAAAATAGAAATTGATTATGATCAGTTCCATGCAAACAGCTGCATCTAGCTGGCCTATTATGTCATAGAATAATATTATTCCCATGTTTACTTCTCTGTATGATCAGTGATATGCATGTGATCTCCCTTATCAATATATTTCTCTAGTTCCACTCTTGTGCAGTTACGACAGTGGTGATCAGACACAATTAAATACGATTGAACATATGACCATCATCAGTGACCTGAAAATGAACTAGCTGACCAGCTTGGACCCTGTTATCAGACAGATCAGTACAATCTGACTATCCATGTTTGTGAGAATATTGTCCTAATAGTATCCAATAGTCACTAATGATATATCATGGGATTTGGCATTCTATGAAAAGCCCGCTAAGGGTTTACAGTGTATGCATCAATTCCTGTATAATGTTGTTGGCATTTATAGTGAAATTCTTATTAGCTTCAAACTTTGGAGAGCAATGTGTATGTAGGCCCGGACTGGCAATCTGTGGGTTCTGGCAAATGCCATAGGGGCTGCTGTATGGTTCCATAGAAAGTTTACATATAGTGGGCTGGTAGGGGGCTGTTTGGACTGATAGGGGGCTGTTTGGGCCTCTGTGTACTTGGAATGGCAGGGCCTATTTTGACTTCCAGTCCAGGCTTGTAACAGCCGAGGGACAACTTACTATGTGGCCAAGTATAGTTTTTTTTTTTTTATCAAGATCTTGAGGAAGTATCTCTAATGAGTTTCTGTTTGTTTCTTGGCCATACTCTACTCAAACTGGAGACATTAGGGAGATGTTATTTTGTCTCAAAGTATTGAGAGTTATTGTGGTGAGATGGGATAAAGCAATATTTTAAGAGACAAACGATGATAAACATGAAGACGTATATGAAGACGTAAGAGTGACCTTGAGAAATCAGAAATATGTCAAGAACTGTTATATACTAAGGAGCAGATTCACTAAAGGGTGAATTGTCGCCAACGACTGATTCGTATACATTGCACCAATTCGCCAGGCGCAAATTCGCTACCTCTTTGCTAATTCACTAATATGCAATATGCAGCTAGCACAATGTGTCAGCTATAAAACAGGTCTGGCAATCAGAACCTGAATGTGAATATAGCAACTGAATGTGGATTAGTCACCAAAGCAATAAAATGAATGAATTAACATGGTGAGGGAAATCTGAATTAGAAGTCGAAAGCTCACTAACAAAAAGAGACTCAACAGGATACATGCTAAAACATGTACAAAACCAGGTTAAAGTAATTAGGCTTGGGAGCTAGGGTTTTCAGAATTAAGGTGGCCAAACAAGCGGATCTCTCCCCGATATGCCCACATTGAGGGTGATATCGGGCTCATCTCATCGTGGGCCCTAGGGTGCAATGATCGGATTATAATGCATCCAATCCGAGCAGTGGGAACGACTTTCAGCTAGATATAAATCGGGGAAGCTTGTCGGATGGCCCCACACACGGCCAATAAGCTCTGTCTGCAGCTTTTATCGGCCCATGTATGGGGGCCTTAGTTCTGATTAAGTACAAGGTACTGTTTTATTATTACAGACTAAAAGGAAATTATATTTAACATTTAAAATTATTTGTTACAAATGAATTCTGTTGGAGATAATCTTCCCATAGTTCAGAGCTTTCTGGGTAACAAGTTTCTGGATAATGGATAATGGATAATGGATGATGAATTTGCATTTTGATGTAATCCAATCTCAACAAAAAAAAACAATATGTTGTGAGCGTCACATATTTAGGGTAGGACTGCTGTTTACTTTTATTTAAGGCAATCAGAGAAATATGGAAGTTAATATAAGGAGCCCAGACCTGGAATCATGAGCAATGCAAAAAGTAGTATGATGTAACGAGTAATCATTTACTGTTTTTCCTAAATCTAGGCGTGTTTACCCTTGGGGAAAGGGCTTGTTTACCCTTTGGGAAATCAGAATCAAAGGAAATGGTCGTGGTTTGTTCAGCCATATTGTAAGAATCATTGGTTCCAGTTAATGCTTTTTACAGAATCGCCAAATATGTTTCCCTTAATACGCTCCTATATTTTCAGATGATAATCCCCCCAATGCACAATTTATGTTATTCATGGTGGATAATGTACATTTTGCAACATATATAGTAAACCATAGGAACCAATTAGATGGTAGCATTTCCTTGTCTCCAGTTTGTAAGCAAAATCTAGGATACAAGACCTGGTGCAAATGCTGTAACTTTAATTATACCCATAATGCCAGGCTTTTCATAGCCCCCAGTCCCCATCAACACATCACTGAAGCTTTAAAGAATATACTTATGTGCAGAGTATGAATTATTTTACATCATCCCTCAAAGAACTGGAGGATTTTCTACTTTATTAATGGTCCAGTATGCCACTATAGATCTTTTATAACAACATTCCAAAAAAGAATGAAGTTTTATAATGGCAAAGACTTCCCCTACCCTTTAGTAGGTAGTTTATATTGCCATGTTGTTACATTTTATCATTTTATCCAGTAGGCTTTTATGCGTGTGGATGTATATATACGGCATATATAACATAATATATACATTTTAACTCACATTTAAAAGAATAAATTAATATTGGAAAATTACTCAGTTAATGGTTATGCTGGCATGGCATATATATACTCTGTCCTGCATAGCTTCAAGAAATAAAATAACATGCAGTCTGAATATACTTAGCTTTATTCTACATCATCAAATCCTTCCCTTGTTCTTTTTCATACTGGCTTTCACAGGCTTACCCCTAGGGTAATGAACATGTTTTTGCTGTTCTGCGAGAAGCAGAATCCATAATGAATTTCACTGTACTTCAGCCTTTCGGGGTAATAAATGATAAATGTCTATAGCCAGAGGACTAAAATATTAGCGTGCTAGAGATATATAAACCACAGCTATGGACACTTTGGCAATGCTCCTTTCAACAAATAAAGACAGACAATCCCAATGGTTACGACTTAATAACTGTACGCTTTGTAGTTTTGTTTTAAAAAAAACACACTTGTCTTGTCTAATTCATTTTATTCCTTAAGAAAGCATGTCTAACTTTTCCATAACCTGAGACAAATTAAGATATGCAATATTAACAAGTACAATTGCTTTACAGATATACATACAGTACAAAAGAATGTTACTCAGTTCAGTAGCTTAGACTAAGAAGTGTAACCTTTTCCTGGCAGATTTATTCTCCAGCAGACACAGATATAGAATTAATATTTAAATTCATATAAGAAAACAAAATATACAATGGACATCTAATACATTGGTACTGTAAAGATATGGAATCCCTTATGCAGAACCCCATTATCCAGAAAGCTCCAAATTATGGGGCTGCCATCTACTAAAGAGCCCATTAAAAACAATACAGGTATGGGACCTGATGGTAACTAGATGTATAAATCAATATTGGTGGTAATACAATCCTATTGGGTTTTATTTAGTATTCAAATGTTTTTTAGTATACTTAAGGTATGGCGATCAAAATTACCTTATTCAGTAAACCCCAGGTCCCAAGCATTCTGTATAATAAATTCTATAACTGTATTTGCACGTGGGGAGAAATGGAGGCATATTCCTAACTAGCAATGTACAGGATAGCTAGCACAGATAATTAACATACCAGTTTCCACAAATGAATATTTCTGAAGGCACTATTGAATGTTCGTTATAAAGGCCGTTTCCTACAGCTTTCACACCCACTAGGTGGTACTACGTTTCCCAAATGACCGTTATTGGATATTGGAAAGCATTCCCACATTGCAGATGCAAATGTATGACCTGAGAGGCCACTTGCTTGTAATTATCCCATTAGCAGTTTAGTAAATGGCATGTTCTCAAGGGTAGATTCAATGGAGATTACCGACAGACTCATGGTGCAGGCACAGCATGAAACAAATTGTGGCTGAAATTTGCAACAACATTTATACACAATAAGGAACGGGAATTCTTGGTGGATCATGCTGAAGAACATATGGCAGAACCACAGTTACTTTATATTAGATTGGTTCCATACATCAAAACATGTATTTTCTGTATAACCACATCAAAAAATAGGTATAAGGTCTATACCTGCCTCAAAAGAAAACAACCCCAAACACCCTTACACCACAACTACCTCTACCTAATGAGACAACAGCTTGAATTTGTCAAATGTCAGAATACTGGAAATGCATCTACATAGAGAGTGGGCAAGCTATGCTACCATCTGGAACTTCACCTGCCTCAATGAAAAATTCAGCAGCCTTGCTGCCAAACTGAAATCTACAGGGTCTTGATGAGATGGATAACACCAGCAGTAGTATCATCTCGAATGACCAGCACTCCATTAAAAAAAAACCTCTTTATCCCTATGCTAAACTTATTTGTTGAGCTTGAATTTGTATAAGAAACATCCAGACAAATACTAAGGGGGTTATTTATCAAAGTCAAAGAATTTATCTAAATTTTTTCTTTAAAAAACTCAGATGAACTCTGCACAGGTTTTCTCGACTTATTTATTAATGCACTTTCCTGAAAATTTTGTTTGCAGGAAAAAAAATGAAAAAATCTTTTCCACCTTTTTTGCCCAAAAACCCTGAAGTCTTCGGGTTATTGCACGAAACCCAGCGCAGATCAAATAATCTTTGGGACTTCTCCCATTGACTTCTATACAACCTCAGCAGGTCTGAGATGCCGGATTTTTGGATTCTGACTTTTTCCATCCTCGGGGTATTATAAATCCTGAAAAATTTGGGTTTTTTTCCACTAAAAATTTGGATTGTATACTAAGAAAACACAATTTTTTCAGGTTTTTGGCATTCAGAGTTTAGTAAATAACCCCGGTGGTGTTGCTGTGGTGTGTAGTTCTAGAGAAATATCAGAGAAACCCCCATCCAAGGGTTGTACATCCATACTTTTATACACCAAATGCATAACTTTACATTTATCTAAACTGAATCTAACCTGCACTTAGAGGCTTTAGAGCCCAAATTCACCAGCTGTCCAGTGGCCATGCAAATCCTGCATTAAATGTATTATTTTGGATAGGTTTGTGTCATTGGAATCCAAGCATGGATTTATTACTTCTAATCCTTCTATGTCATTAAAAAATGTTAAACAGAAGTGAACCCAAAACATAACCTTTGATACATTACTTATAGCCCTTATCAGGCTGCTCACATCAGCATTTCAATGTATACTTCTCTCTATGTAAGGGTTTCTGACTATTTATATTCAAAAGAAAACATTCACAACAAATAGTTGCACTAACTGAGAATTTAGTGAGAAGTATTTATGAGCAGGAAGGCAGCACGCAAAGTGCACAAACCTGGCACAACACAGGTATTTACAATGAGACTTTTTATATAATATTTTATTGTTTATTATATTTCCTTTTTTGTCTTAATGGACGAATGGAACTAGATTTTTATTTGTTGCTAAGCAGCTCTATGCACCCACGTCAGGCTGCCTTTTACAGCAAAGGTGCTGTCTAGGTGTCATGAGGAGACACAAACAATCTGTAAGTATTTGTTGTATGTGGGTAAGGGTTAAAGGAATCTTTTAAAGAGGTGAAAAAATAATAATAAAAAAAGTATTAATGACTATATACAATTTTCCTTAATGTTAGCATGGAGGTTGCCCTGATTTACCCAGCAGAAAAAAAACATTCAGAACAGGCTAGATCCCACATTGCGAGAAAGGTTAGTAGGGTCTAATGACAATCCACCTTCAATATTCCTGTATTTCTAATACCTTAGTCTCTTTTTATAGACTGTCTAACCATTGTAGAGTATGTCCTTTAAAAATAAATGTCAGTTTCTGTCGCAGCACAATAGGAAGAAAGTTGGAGAAAGGAGAGCTGACCTTTTGTAAGCAAAATAGGTCTGTGAGCTTTCAGTGCTTTGTAGCTACGTTAGAAGCTCATTGTGATGTTATCACGTGAACTGGTTGTGTCTGTAGCTGTAACTGAGTTCTATTTAGGAAATAGGTTTGTGCGTTTTACTCATGAAATAACTGTCATTTAAAACTCAATGGATAAAAATAACAACAGCTGAGTGTATTAGCAACCAAAGGGAACCTCATTTTGTATTCTTTCCACTAACATTTTTGTTGCCCAATAAGAAATTGGTGGTGAGTTAAGGGATGAAAAATATATTATACTTGCCCAACAAACAAGGCTGATAAATTATCATACACATTCATTCATCAACCCTGTAGCAGATAAAAATAATATCTCAGTTCAAAATGTACATATAGATCAGATTCCCTTTCTGGCATATATTCCAATGATGGAGATTCAGCAGTTACAAATACTACACTTTATGGGACAAATTCCCTAAGCGGCGCAAGTTCGCTAGCAACCGGTTCGCCTACTTTGCCAGGCGTCAGTGTCGGACTGGGGCACCTGGGGCCCACCAGAGAACCTAGTGTAAAAGGCCCCCATTTACTCAAAAAAGCCAGAAAAGGAAAATAAATAAATGTATACCAATATACCAATATACTATTATAATATGTACTATTTTGTGTACTATTTTGTGTACTATTTTGTGTACTATTTTGTGTACTATTTTGTGTATCATGCCCATGCTGAAAAACTGTGATGCATGCAAGAGAACATCAAGTTACAAATTGACACACCATGCATAAAATGCCATGCAAACATGCTGCAGCATCATGCTTAAAACATGTCAAAAACAGGAGGAAACTTAGCATGCATTTGCCATCACAAAGCTTATCTTTCTCTCCCTGATAACATCAGGGTATAATATGCCTGCCTGTCATTGAATAACTTTTTTCACACCAATCAGTCTTACTTACACAGAGCTACTAAATATCAGGGACTGATATGAATTTAATAAGAACTTTAGATTGTAAGCTCACTGCACAGGGACTGATATGAATGTAATAGGGACTTTAGATTGTAAGCTCACTGGGACAGGAACTGATATGAATGTGATAGGGACCTTAGATTGTAAGCACACTGAGGCAGGGACTGATGCAAATGTGATAAGAACTTTAGATTGTAAGCTCACTGGACAGGGACTGATAAAACTGTGATAACATCTGTTAAGCAAAGTCCATGCAACTGAAACTTGAAAGGCATTCCACGTGATATTAAAGTACGTAACAGTATATATACAGACATATTTTATAATTCATTGATCATTACAAGACTAAAAAATAATGTTACACTTCATTAATCAAATAGTAATTCAGGGAGTATTTCATTTATATAATTAATGTTTAAAGCATTCATTTCAAGTAATCCCATCCCCATAGCTTAACCAATGATAGAGAGAATGGAGATGAGCAATAAGATAAAAAAAAAAAAAAAAAAAAAAAGAAGAAAACTTAATAGGGCAAACAGAATTTAAGAAACCTCATGGCTTTAAATGTAAAATGGAATTAAAGAAGTTGATGGTGGGCACTACATACAGTGTGGCTTATGGGTGTAATTAAGGCCCACTTTGAACAGCAGCTTCATTCCTCCTCCACAAGGCAAATTCCAGACAGGCAAACTCACCATAAGTCACCAGCGTAGTAGTAGTAGTAGTAGGTAGGTAGTAGTTAGTAGTTAGTAGGTTGTAGGTAGTAGGTAGTAGTAGGTGTAGTAGTAGTAGGTGTAGTAGTAGTAAGGTGTAGTAGTAGTAGGTGTAGTAGTAGTAGAGGGGCCAGGCAGCTGATCCTAATTATCTACTACAGATCGAATTGGCAGGCAGAGGCGACACGAAGAAGGTGGTTGTAAAGGGCAGCAGACAGCCCACTAAAATACCCAGCCAGCCAGGAACTGCACATCCACAGCTGCTATATCTCCCTGACGCACCTGTCTCTGATTCGCCCCATGTGAAGGACGCCGGGCACTCAGTGACATCAGCAGCAGGAGAGAGCTGAAGACATGCGCGAAATGCCACAGGCAAAGGAGCAGCATGGACAGTCTGGTAGCAGGCGCCAGGGGAAGTAGCGGCAGCGGGGCCCACTAGGTCTGGGGGGGTGTGGCAGGAAGTGTGGGCGAAAACATTTTTCACAAAGCTGGAGCGTTTCAAAAAAATCCGATTTTTGGTAAAGAAGCTAGGTAGAGAGTATGCTTGTGGCCAGAAGGGCCCACAAGCACTGGGGCCCACCGGGATTTTTCCCGGTTTCCCGGTGGGCCAGTCCGACACTGCCAGGCGTAAATTAGGCAGGACAACGTAATTCCCTAAAATGCAAAGTTTCGTCCAGGGTGCTGAATGCTGACGTTACTTTGGCAAGTAAATTGAAGTTGCGCTATGTTGCAGCAAATACATTACATTACACAAGTCCAGGGAACCTTAATAAAATAAAATAGAGTTGTTATAATGCCCTACACATGAGCCCAGTGTATAGTTTATGTGTCATATGTTAGGAAATGTAGGGGAGAACCTGGTTAGCCCAGAGTGTGAAGCAATACTAGCGTCTATCTCTCTTGCTAGCGCATTGACACCTGAGCCTGTTAGGAAATCAGCGAAGTTCTGAAATGAAGTCACGCTGGCGAATTTTCACTAGCGTTTATCACTTCGCCCTTTAGGGAATCTGCCCCTTGGTGTGCTCTGCCTATGACTAGGTATTGTTGGATACGAAACGCGTCTCTGGTGCACTGATGTTCTTTCTGGACTAAAAGAGCTTAGTTTCAACTTAGCAAACATGGGAATATGTCTCTTAAATATGCCATGCCTCATGGCAAAATGTCCCTGGCCCCTCTTAAATCATAACGAGTTTACAAATTTATAAAGATTTATTTGCAGATGTATTGTTATTATTAGCCATTTAGTTAATTATTTAGCATTTAGCTTTGGGTTGCTCCAAATCTTACCCTAAATAACCTTCACTTGGACTTCTAGGGGTTTCATAAATGGAAAATAGAACTGCATTTAATGCTGAAGTGGTGCAACCAGCAATGCAGCCAGCCATGATTGAAAAAAACAGCGGCCCCCTATGGGGACCTTCCCCATAGGCTAACATTGAGCTCGGTAGCTTTTAGGTGGCGAACTAGGGGGTCGAAGTTTTTTCTTAAAGAGACAGTACTTCGACTATCGAATGGTCGAATAGTCGAACAATTTTTAGTTTGAATCATTCGATTCGAAGTCGAAGTTGTAGTCGAAAGCCGAAGTAGCCCATTCTATGTTCGAAGTAGCCAAAAAAACACTTAGAAATCCGAAGCATTTTTTCTTTTATTTCTTCACTCGAACTTAATCAATGGGCCCCTTAGTATGTTATAGAATGGCTGATTCGAAGCAACTTTTCAATTAGTTTTCATTATTTATTTTTTAAAGTTTTATTTGTCTTTTTCTTCTGACCCTTTGCAGTTTTCAAATGGGTGTCGCTGACCCCTTCTAAAAAACAAATGCTCTGTAAGGCAATAACAATATTGTAATTGTTACTTCTATTACTCATGTTTCTATTCAGGCCTCTCCATATTTCAGTCTTAATCAAATCAATGCATGGTTGCTATGGTCATTTGGACCCTAGCTATCAAATTGCTTAAAATTCAAACTGTAGAGCTGCTGAATAAAAAGCCAAATAACTCAAAAACCTTAAATAATAAAAAACTAAAACCAATTGCGATTTGCCTCAGAATATCATTCTCTACATCAGGTGTCCCCAACCTTTTTAAAGCGTGAGCCACATTCAAATATAAAAAGAGTTGGGGAGCAACACAAGCATGAAAAAGTCCCTTGGGGTGCCAAATAATGGATGTGATGGGCTATTTGGTAGCCCCTATGTGGACTTGCAGCCTACGAGAGGCTCTATTTGGCACTATACTTATTTTTTATGCAATTAAAACTTGCTTTCAAGCTTGGAATTCAATAAATAAGCACCTGCTTTGAGGACCCTGAGAGCAACATCCAAGGGGTTGGAGAGCAACATGTTGCTCATGAGCTACTGGTTGGGGATCAGTGCTCTACATCATACTAAAAATTAATATAAAGGTGAACAACCCCTTTAAGAAAAAAACTCGAAACAGTAAATTCGAGGTAAACAGCCATGGGAAAAAACTTGAATCGCTCAAATTGATCCAGTTTTCAAGCAAAACCCACCAAAAAGAACTTGTATTTCAAAAGAACTTTACTTCAAATAGTTCAAGGAACCTCTGGCATTGACTTCTACATGACCTTGACAGGTTTTAGATTGTGTATTTTCGGATTCAAGCTATTTCCAGCTTCGGGTTATAATAAATCTCGAAAAAAAAAATTTATTGACCAGCATATAATTTTAGTTTTTTATTTTTAACGCTAAAATTTGAGCTTTGACTGAAAAATACCCTCAAACCCCAAATTTTTCAAGTGTTAATTGTTAAAAGAACACACACTCCATCTTATTGTAAAAATTGTATCTCCATTCAAGCCTGTTGTGTTGGTTTCAGGACATCTGTAAAAGATTTCTGCAAAAAGAAAACACACTACACTACAAACAGTGGTGCAAGTAAAAGGGTATTGTCCAATTTAATGCACCAAAGTGTGATCAAAGTGCATCCAAGCCAGATTAAATCTTACCTTGAGTGAAGTTGTTAGAGAGTAAAGGATTGAGTATGGAAAGTGTTAAGATGATAATGATAAAACTGCTTCTGAAAATGGAAAAAAACAACTGAGAGTGGAATATATTGCAGTAATAACACACCTACAACTAGGTTTGAAATCAATAAATACAGTTTATGCTAGTGTGTACTTTCAGAATCCTTGTTATGGTCCATCCATATATATTTGTTTTATACCTTGCTTCTAGGAAATTCATTTCATCTCATGCCCCGACATGCAGTTAAGCCAAGAATAAAAGGAATGGGGGTGATTACAGGTATTTTATATCAGCCATTAGTGATGGGCGAATTTATTCGCCAGGCGCGAATTTGCGGCGAATTTGCCCGATTCGCCGCCAGCGAATAAACGGGCGCTGGCGTCAAAAACGAGGGGTCAAGCCAATTGGGTGTAATACAAAGAAAACTTTATTATTCATTATTATTATGCACCAACACAGTGGATAGCCTTATTACACTAGTGCAGTTTCCCATATCAGATCTTTCTTCAGTTTCTAACTTGTAGTACAGGTATGGGATCCGTGGAAACTCATTATCAAGAAAGCTCCAAATTATGGGAAGGCTGTGTCCCCTAGATTTTCATTTTCTCTGAAATAATAAAACAGCACTTGCTCCTACCTTAGATATAGTTAATTCATATTGGATACAAAACAAAGCTATTGGGTTTATTTAATGTTTAAATAATTCCTTAGCAGACTTGAGTATGGAGATCCAAATTACGAAAAAGAGCCCTTATCCGGAAAACCTCAGGACCTGAGCATTCTGTTTAACATGTCCCATACCTGTATACTTAATCCAAAGGGGTTGGTTCACCTTCAAGTTAACTTTAAGTATGTTACAGAACAATCAATTCTAAACAACTTTTAAATTGGTCTTATTTATTTTTTAGAGTTTTTATGCCTTCTTCTTCTGACTCTCTCCAGCTTTCAAATGGGGTCACTGACCCTATTTAAACAACAAATGCTCTGAAAGGCTACAATTAAATTGTTACTGCTACTTTTTATAACTCACCTTTCTATTCAGGCCCTCTCCTATTCATATTCCAGTCTCTCACTTAAGGCAATGCATGGTTGCTAGGATTATTTAGATCCTATCAACCAGATAGCTGAAATTGCAAACAGGAGATCTGCTGAATAAATAGCTAAATAACTCAAAAGCCACAAATAATAAAAAGTAAAATCAATTGCAAGTTTTCTGAGAACATTACTCGATATATCATCCTAAAAGTTAACTCAAAGGTGAACAACTCATTTGACGAGGCGTGACGTCATTTCGGTACTTCTTTGCATTACACCCAATTGGCTTGACCTTTTGTCAAAGGGTGTTTTTTCTTGTGCCAAATGCATTGAAGTCAATGGGCGTATTTTCTACTATATTTTCCCAGACCAAATGCATTGTAGTCAATGGGTTTTTTTCTGGTGTATTTTCTCATGCCAAATGCATTGGGCTTTTTTCATAAAATACATTGAAGTCAATGGTATTTTTTCTTGTTTTTTTCCCAAAACAAATGTTTTGTAATCAATGAGCCTTTTTTTCTTGTTCCAAAATGCACTGAAGTCAGTGGGTGTTTCTTATCATTTTGGGGGGGGGGGGTGAGACCAAACATGGCAAAATTTAAGTGCAGATTCGATTGCTCATCCTAAATAGTTATACTAAGACTCAATAGCACCCTCATTTTTTGTTGTAAACAACAGGCTCCTTCACTGTACTGTATCCACAAGATTGGGAAATAATGGTAAGAAGCAATATCATCAATGATTGGAGAGATTATGGCAGCAAGTTTAGGTCTTCAGTTTTAGGAGGTGTTAAAAGGTGTGTTTGAACACACATTCTTCATTCCCAGTTCATGTCAATGATTTATTTTTGGCACAGAAGTGCAGTATAGGAGAACTATCTCTGAAAAACACCAACATGAGCTGCTTCTGAAATGTTCCTCAATCCAGAAAAAAACAAACAAATAATCATGATGGGTAATAATAAATATGAATGAATAGCAAATATTACAATCTTATAGTGAATGCAATGTAGGGGCTGCCACTAATTTGCATGTTAAGAACTCATTGTGGCATAAAAAGAATCATTGGAAACCACTGTAACTTTCCTGAACTGACCAATAAATCTCCTGATGTCCACCCCAAACAATTAGATATCTTCAACTATTCTTTTTTACATTAAACAAAGGCAAATTATACCTCCTTTGCCTTTTTTAACAGGTAAGTCTTAAAAGGGTTGTTCACCTTCCAAGCACTTTTTTTCAGTTCAATTGTTTTCAGCTTGTTCCCCAGAAATAAAGACTTTTTCAATTACGTTCCATCTTTTCATTTTTCCTAAAATCTAAGTGTAATGTTGAATGTTCCTGTCTCTGGTGAGTCTGGCAGCTCAGTAATTCAGGTGAGGAATCTAAACTGTTACAATTTTGCAACGTTTAGTTGATACCTTATTTAGCAGCATCTCTGGAGTATTAGCAACTATTGTATCAATATCAGATGCCTGGATTAAAACCCAGGGAATAAGGGACTCAGGGACAAAAATAAAAATGTATGAACTAAATGTATCAATTTAGATGCTTTAGAAAGTGAAAAATGCAGCTTTATTCTTCAATATTAGAAAAACTGTCAGAAAATTGAAAGTAATTGGAAATAGTCTTTATTTCTGATCTATCTGAAGCCAACTGAACTTTAAAAAAGTGTTGGAAGTTGGACAACCCCTTTAATGGACAGCCCCAAAAAGTTTACTTTCTAACAAACATAAGCTCCTGACCATCTCCTCAGATGACTCTTTCCCACAGCACTCCTACATGTCTAGAGAGAATGATGTCCAACCATTAACTCTGACTGACACAGCCTAGACCTAAAAACAACCCAAAAAATGATAACATGCATCAAACAGAAGGCGTACATACACAAAATTGTGATTAGGGATGGGCGAATTTTTTCGCCTTGTTTTGCTGAAAAAATGACGTCTATAGACTTGTATGGCGTTGTGCGTCAAAATAAAAAGACGTGTGTCAAAAAAATGTCGTCACGCGACAACATTTTTTGGCGCCCATAGACTTTAATGGGCGTCAGCGACATTTCGTCGGCGGCGGATTTTTGGCGAAACGAAAGGGGACAAATTCGCCCATCCCTAATTGTGATGTTTGGTACTTACTTACTCCAGATACACTGTATAAACTCTTCCCTTAGTGCAAGTTAGGCACTCTAGAATATATTTTGTAGAATTACTTGAGACATAAACATTTTTGGATGCTATACAAAGTAAAAGGTAGCCGTTTTTAAAAACGTTGCTTTAAATGGAGTCTATGGGAGATGGCCTTTCCGTAATTTGGTGCTTTGTGGGTAATGGGTTTCCGGATACCGGAATCCATACCTGATACCTATAGCTTCATATTGCCTGATGTGCCAAATATCAATGAAATTGGGGCTATTTGCTTTGCTACAACGACATTTTATTCAAATTTTTTTTATTTCAGTATTTATTTTACTTTGTTTAATTGTTTCCCATTTTCATTAAAAAAAATGACTGTTTGACAGTTCGACTTTTATCTGTCCTCTTTATTGGTAATTGGCACTAATACAAAGACACAGTAAATGCTTCCTTCCTTGTTTCTGCTCAAATGATTGTTGAACAATAAACAAGCCAATGTGTTTGCTGATAATAACGAGACTTTGTGCTAGCGGCAAATATCAGATCAACGGGTGATGGATTTGGCAGCTCATTATTTTCTGCAGTTTTCCGGTTTTTGTTGTATACGGTTTTGTCCTCCGTAACTTCTAATTGCCTTTATTTAATAAGATGTGCCACTTATTTAATGTGCATGGACATTAATAGAGAAACGGGGAATGTGAAAAAATGGGTTTGAGTGGGGGGTATTTTTTTATCTCTAAGGGGCTCATTTACCAGATGAAGACACACTTTACTTCTCCTCCAAGAACTACAATAATATAACAAGTCCTGCTGGTGCAATACAGCAAAAGTATCAACTCACTCAGCCTTGTTTGTTTTTTAACATCCATCATTGGGCAGAACACAGTGTAGATTCATTACTTTAAGGATTATTGCTGAGTCCCACTTGGCCTGAGGGATTTCCATTATAAATTTTTGCTACGTAACAAAGAAATGCATGCTGTCAGTTCAACCAATATAATATTGAGACAAATGTCCACTCTAAGGGCAGGATCATGTTTGTGATTTCTGCCCAGCAGTTTTGTCTCTCTGACAGTTGCATTAAGTATTTATTTTGTTGCAGTGCAGGTTAATTTACACTGGTGGCTACTGCTCTATCTGTCATCTTTCATCAAGTCTGGATGTAGATAACTCACATTCATGTACAGAAGCCATGGTATAGCCAAAGTGGAAAGGCAAAAAGATATATAATAACTTGTCAATACCTTGTTAATACTCCAGATCTTAAAAAAAAGTTGTTAATTAATAAGGATAGTGGGGCGCAACTGTGCAACAATCTTTCAACTGTAGGGCTGCAAAAGGTTAGGTTTGATAGTAGTCCCCAAAAAAAAAATACAGTAACAGATTAAGGATTTTTCATAATATCAAGAAGTCCAGTCTGTGGCCTCTTAGCTGGGGTTGACCTGCAACTTGAAACACCTAGCCAATAGATGAAGGGAAAAGATTTCTTCAACAATGGACTAAAATAAATAAGTATTGATTCAATCAATTGCCATAGAGTTGATTACAGGAAGCATAATAAATCTTGAACTACAGGTATGGGACCTGATATCCAGACTGCTCAGAACCTGGGGTGTTCTGGATAAGGGATCTTTCTGTAATCATGTAAATATTAAATAAACCCAATACAATTGCTTTCCCTCCTGTAAGGATTAATTAAATCTTAGTTTGGAGCAATTAAAAAGTACTGTTTTATTATTACAGTGAAAAAGGAATTAATTTTAAAAATGGTAATTATTATAATGGAGTCTATGGCAGATGGTTCTCCCCTAATTCAGAGCTTTCTGGACAATGGACCTGTATTTTTTTCTATACAAAAGCATGTCATATTTCAGAACATTAAAAAGAAACATTGCATATAAAATAACATATACACAAAAATATAGCACTCCTCAGATTTTAATTAGGTCTTTGGAAGGCTGCTCTCCAGCATGTCAAGGGCAATAATGTGACAAAAACCCTTCTTAATACCTTCCATGGAAGGATCCAAGTTATTTCGTAGCCCAGAGGCGATATGTTAAATAAGCAGCAGAAATGCTGATGTTGGATGAGTGTTGCTTAGTGATACAATTTAAACATTATTTCCTTTTTGAAAAATGACTACCAATGTTATTGAGGTAGAACGGCAAAACAATATGTTGGTGTAAAATATATTTCTCCTGCTGAAATGTGCTTGTTATTTTTAATGTATCAGACAAAGGATTTTATGAAGGCAACAACTAATTTGACTCAGCGTGATGCATGCCCTGTACTGCTGATTTCAAAAGAACTCACACTTGTTATTGTGCATTTCAATCTTCTCTAGGATATACATGTATTCCTTATATCTAACAGTATAGTGATACCATACATCTGTTTTGTTTTATTTCTTATTTTCAGAGCTGATTATTAAGCGCTACAGGTGAAGCATGCTCATGGCATTAATCACATTTGCAGCAGTTCTATCCACATAGGACCCAATCACAGAGAGATACTATAAATCTATTCCAGATAGGTAGCAAAGACAATTTAAAATCAACATGGCTTGGCCAACAATAAAGTTGATAGTTTACAGGGAGCCAGCTTTTGCTGTTTTAGTGCATCGCAATTAATCTCCTAATCTCCCCCAGCACTTACCCTTTAGATCACTTTTTGCCTCTAACCCCCTCTCTGCTTAGCATTTATTCAGGTCACCTCCCAGAGCAAAAACATTTTTTTCCAATATACATGGGCTCTGATATTCTTTTTTCTTTTATTCTCTTTATTATCTTTTTCACCTGCTCTCTACCTCTTTCCTATTATCTTTTCGTAACATTTGCTCAACATTTTATGTTCTGCTCCCAATTGTTTCCCTTTCTCAAGTTCTTGCATTTCTGTTTTTCCTATACGCTACCCCATCTCTATCCTTGCTATACTTCTCTTTCCCTTCTTTTTGTACTTTGCCCTTTCCTCTCCCCCTTCCTTTGTATTCTTTTGTCAGTGAGTACAAGTACAACATAACCATATTACTACATACAGTATTAAGTTTTATTTCTAGGGATGAGCACATTTTTTGCTTGATTTACATCTGCAGCAAAATTCATGTTTTTGCTGCACTACAAACCCAAAAAAACACCCATTAACCCCAATGCTTATGGAGCAAGTAAAAACACAATTTGACTCCAGTGCACATGGTGTGAAAAATGCCCATTGACCCCAAAGTATTTTGCAGAATTATGGCAAAATGTAGACATTTTGACAATTTTTTGGTGGTTTCCAGAATTTTGTGGCAAATTGAAGAAGGCAATTTCATTCATCACTATTTGCTTTTCTAAATTAGGTCCATTTTGAGTTCCTAGGGGGTCCAAAAATCCAAAAACTGGGTTGTTTTGTTCTGAAGAGGTTCAGATCCTCTGCTACTTCCAGTGTCAGACTGGGCCCACTAGGACTGCAATCTGAAGGGCCCCCCCTCATAGCGTCCATCTTCCCATCCCCCCATCTGTGCTGCGCTAGACTTTATACCTCCTTCCTGCTCCTTAGCTGCTGAGGATGGTAAATGGGTTGGGGGGCCATCAACGGCATCCACAGGGAGCAGGACTGGGTCGTTGAGGCCTCTAAAGGCCTGGGCCTAACAGGGTTTTTCCCAGTATACAGCCGGCCCAGTGTGACCTGGCTAATGCCTATCCTTATACAGATTTCCATTTGATTGGGGATAAAATTTGTAGTTCACTATAGTTGCTAGTTTAGTAGCCATAAGAATTTGATAAATACATTTTTAAGTTGGTTTGAAATTGTTTTGAAACAGTGAACTGCGAGTAATAAAAACATGTTATTTATCCTAGATAAGAAAATATGTTTTAACTATTTGTACATGCATAATTAGATTTATGAACTTCAGGGTTGGTCTGCTAATTTCTCCATAATTGCATGTTGCTCTGAATTCCATTTACCATTTCAATCTCATTTAACCAAATTTCAGATAACATTATTTTAGAAACAAAAATGAAATTACATTTAAGGATTACAGAAGAAACGATCCAGGTCAGCATCTTCCTGTTTATACTGTGAAACATAAATCTGAGGGCTATGTCTGTAATACAATATATAGCTACATTTTAAATTGAACTTTATTTCATTAATAAAAAATGACTTATAAAAGCAAAATTTTAATCTATTTTTTTTCCAGTAAGTTTAGGTATATTTAGCTCAGATCCATTAGTTTCCATATAAAAAGTATTCTAACAAAGGCAAACGTGTTCCGTCTAGTTCCCATTGTCCTGTCTGCTCATACATTATTCATCCCCAAGGACAGTAGCTGCTAATTGAATTCCTGGTTTTTACAAACTTCTTGTGTCAACTCCAGATTTTTTAATCTCCTGTTTTGCTCTCTCATATCCTCTTTTAATAGGCAATAACATTAAACTCTTTTTATTTACCTTTAGCTCAATACTGATTTAGTCCCTGGAAAACAAAGATACAAACATACAGCAGAACATTAATGTTGAGGGAACATTTTGAGAACAAACTGTACTGTAAGTATGATAAGTTCCAAACACAGTTCCAAATCAGCAAAAATATTTTGCATGGCAGTTTGACCTATTCAAAGAAATACAACTCTATATTTTGGCAATTTAACCAAATGCAGAAGGCCTTTACGATTTCAAAAACAAAACAGAAAGTTTCTGACAGACCAGCTGGACTTAGTGTCGCTCTAAAACAAATGCACAACAAGGACATCTAAATTCATCACTGTTGTTTAAAGAAAACTATTGCCTAAAAAGGAAATATCGAGAGATGTGAAAGTACCGCCTATTAAATCTAAAAATCCGCACTCCAAAGTCAATCTTAATAGAAGGAGGGGTGCCCGGTAAATTGTGTATACACCAATAGTTTCCAGATCTAATATTTATCAAATAAATTAATATTTAACATAACATGCAAGTTTCAGTGTGTCAGAAATGGCATCCCTAACCACAGATTACTGCTGACAACATCACTGTTTATATCATAAATAAAGTACCCCTTTGTAAAATATAAGTCTATTAAAAGTTACTGCGGAGTTCCATGACCATATACTGTAAAAGCAGGAGGCAGAAGGTAGAGTGTTTTTATACAGCTCATGGAAATCTGAGGTGACTTCTAATATCGTCCTAAAGTGCAACAGGAGGTAGTTAATTTATTATAATACACAAGTTTCAGTGACTCCTGTGACTGAAATGACATCACTAAGCTCCGATTATAACCGATGACATCACTAAGTACCATTTATAAGGATAGAATTTACAGCATATTCTTGGCTCTTGTGTATTATAAGGATATTATACACAAGAGCCTTGAATATCCTGTAAATGATATCCTTATAAACGGTGCTTGGTGATGTCATTGGTTATAATCAAAGCTTAATGATGTCATTTCTGTCACATGACTCACTGAAGCCTGTGTGTTAATAAATAAAGTACCCTGTTGTAATATATGAAGATATTTGAAGTCATCTCGATGAAGAGAGAATATAAAATTTGCATTCAAACAGAATGTTTAACAGTATAAAAAGCTCAAAAGAATATAATAAAGATCTGTTGTGTGTACTGCCTGTTATGCAGCTGCCTAGCCATACCAATGCCCCCAAGAAAAAAAATCTAATATATATACTTTATGAGGGCTAAAACCTAGAACATTTCTGTAAAAGAGTGATTTGGTGCCCTAGTTCATAGCCCTGTTTATCTCTGGGGGTTGCTACCAGAGTCCTGTTCTTTATAACCTACTCATTCACAATCAGACTGCCAAACTTGGTTTGCAGGGTACAAATCAGTGATGCAGTGCCCAATGTGCTAGGTGGCTCTATGGGCTGCAACTTCTCTTTGGTAATCAAATAAAGTAAAAATGTGTTGCTAGCAATCATTATATCTGCAGGCTGAATATATTTTTTGTCTCTGTAACTCTAAAGCATAAAATGAGAAATGCAGCAGAAGGAAGGGAATTCTTGATCAAGAGCATGAGGCAACTTAATTTTGTCATAGCAGCAGTGGTGAGGAGTAAGGCAGTTACCAGGAGGCAGGCATCCTCATCCTGAGTTCTAACAAATCTATTTAGCTTAAAGGGATACGGTCATGGCGAAAAAAAAATTTTTCAAAATGAATCAGTTAATAGTGCTGCTCCAGCAGATTCTGCACTGAAATCCATTTCTCAAAAGAGCAAACAGATTTTTTTTATATTCAATTTTGAAATCTGAAATGGGGCTAGACATTTTGTCAATTTCCCAGCTGCCCCATGTCATGTGACTTGTGCTCTGGTAAACTTCAATCACTCTTTACTGCTGTACTGCAAGTTGGAGTGATTATCACCCCTCCCTTTTCCCCCCCAGCAGCCAAATAAAAGAACAATGGGAAGGTAACCAGATAACAGCTCCCTAGCACAAGATAAGAGCTGCCTGGTAGATCTAAGAACAACACTCAATAGTAAAAACCCATGTCTCACTGAGACACATTCAGTTACATTGAAAGCATTTCTCTCCTGAAGTACAGGCACAAATCACATGACATGGGCAGCTGGGAAATTGACAAAATGTCTAGCCCCATGTCAGATTTCAAAATTGAATATAAAAAAATCTGTTTGCTCTTTTGAGAAATGGATTTCAGTGCAGAATTCTGCTGGAGCAGCACTATTAACTGATTCATTTTGAAAAAAAATTTTGTTCCCATGACAGTATCCCTTTAAGAGGAGTTATGTTGAGATGGTGGATACATTTATACTGTATGATCCTGTTTGAAAGGGAAGTGATAATGTTGTAGCTGTTACTCCTGAACTCTTTCCAGTGGTCAAGATTCAAACAAGGAATGAGGGCAATCCATAATTGATGGGCACGCTCAAAGGGCTGACTGTTTGCCTCTAGTAGGTTCCCATAAATAATAGATTGAAGTTTACTACTGATGGCCAGGTGAAGTGTTTCCTCTAGTTCTAGAGTAACCATGGTTGGGGTAAGGGTTTGTAACTTAGAAGGTATGTGTGAGCTCGAAGTATCTTAAAGGATGTAAACACATCTCTAGTTGTCTCTCCCGTATTTCTTGGAAGGTGGGGAAGTGTGCATAACAGACAAGATCCACCAGCTTTATAATGCCCAACTTCGGCCATACTGAAAAGTCAGGAAAATGTTTCAAATGTGGAAGAAGGTACTTTTCCCATAGAGGCATGTGAGGGTGAGGTAAGGAAGGGGGTGGCCCAAGAGTTTTAGGGCAACAGACCAGGCATTGTGTGAGGTTCTAAGGGTATCAAACCCAATTGCCAATGGGTCTGTTGCTTAAGTCTTCCATAGATTTGAGGATTGCAGCATGTAGAGCTATGTTGGAGTTGTAGGGGGCTGAGGCAAAAATACAAGTGCAGGTAGGCGATTTGGGAAGCCAGGTAGTAATAATAAAAGTGAGAGTTGATGCTCAAGGGTGCACTAGGGCCTCTAGGCATTGCACCGTTGCCTCCATGCATTGTCTTACCCCCCAAACAAATGGTATGACTCGTATATTCAGTTTATAAAAGGAGGAGCGCAGAAACTTCACATAGCAGCATGGATGTTATGAAACTGCAGCTTTTGGCAGGTGTTCACTCTACTCTCCACTGTTCAATATTTTATTTTTGGCCAGTGTGTTGCTGCTACAGTCCATTAACAAACAAGTATGGTAAATAAGAGGATTACTCTCAAACTCTCATACCAAAAATTATTCCCAAAGATGGTCCTTTATATGTTGTACTAAAATACTATATGCAGGAAGACAGATGTCTTCTCAAAGCAAGTGACATTAGGGAAACAAATAGGAATTTTTGTGCAAACTGGCAATTACATAACTTCCCTGTGCAATTAGTGGCTTAAAAACATTTTATAGTGCAAGCATATTCTGCATTATGTTACACAGATTATACCTCATTCTCCATTTCCTTTTTTTCTGTAATAATAAAACAGTTCCTTGTACTTGATATAATGAATATAATTAATCCTTATTGGTAGTAAAATCAGCCTATTTGGGTTTATTTAATATTTACATGATTTTCTAGCAGACTTTAGGTATGAAGGTCGAAATTATGGAAAGATCTGTTATCCGGTAAACCCCAGGTCCCAAGCATTATGGATAACATATCCCATACCTGTACAAAGTATATTCCCCTACTGAATGAATAGTGGGTAGTTGCGCTGAGGCAGAATTTAATGCACAAAGGCTTGCTTTCTGCTCCAGCGCTAACCAGGAAGAAAACGTTTCCTGGCAGTGGCTTTTTTGGGTACACTAAGTTGATGCAGTTTCATTCTCCAAGTCTATCTTTATTTCCACAAAAAAAAAGGTAGACAAGGCTAGGGCCTTACGCGTTTCAGGTGCTTCCACCATTAATCACTGGAAGGCTGAGGAGCATGCAACCTTTCCCCAATGAGGGGGTGGTAACATGTTTATATTTTCTGATGTGGTTCCTTCCTATTCAGTGGTTCAGCTTCAAGGTAAGGCAAAAACATTGACTAGCAGTGAGCTGCTCATGCATTCAAGTATTCATTGAATGGAGAAATACTGTACATTTGCATGCTTTATATACTTATATACAACTTCAGGTTTTATCAGAGCAAAAATGTTCTTTTTTCTAGCAATAGAGAGCACAATATATTTTACACTTTCTGTTCCAGAGATAGAAAAGCCTCATCTATTCAACTGTTTTAACTACAAATCCTTTTTTCCCCAGCCAGCTGCTGCAAGCAAGATGAATATGATGGCAGCTGTACTTTAACAGCAGATGTACAGCAGCAGGTTTCATTTCCCTCTTCTTCAGTAAAAATGCCATCTTTAATCTTACTACACTGCTATACACCTGCTGAAAAACCTTATTGCAATATATATGAAGAGCAGATATTATCAGTATAACAATATAAGTTCTGCCTCTGTATATTGCATTTTGCTGTTTCACTTGTCCCCAGTATTTACAAATTGTGTTTATTAACTTGCCTTCAGTATATAATAATATTAAACAATAAGAAAGGAACTTGACATTACCAGATGTAATGCAAACTTTCCTATAAGGCATTTCTTCTTGATTCAGTAATGATGCTGATACCGTGATGTGTTTGAGTAAAGTGAATTAGACTTGTTATTATATTAGGATAATGTCAGGGGGCCTATCGGCTCCCAGTGGGAGTAGTCCGGACCAAGGAGGAAGCCCGGGAGTCAGAGTCCAAGTTCGCAGTACAAATAGGATCAGGTGTAATTGTAATCAAAGTCCAGGCAAAAATCCAAAAGGCAGGCAGAATAGTATCAAAGTCGAGGTTCAGGCAGGGTCAAAAGTTCAGGAATCAAAGTTACATGAATAATAAAGTACCCAGGAATGTGCCAAACAATTCCTACAATCCAGCATTGAACCCGTGACCTGGAAGGGATTTTATCTTCAATTTTCGTGGCAGGTACGTGACGTCATTGTCAACAGAGGAGAAGGCATTAAACCATTAGTATATGGCAGTGTTCCCCAACCAGTGGCTCGTGATCAACATGTTGCTCACTAACTCCTTGGATGTTGCTCCCAGTGGCCTCAAAGCAGGTGCTTATTTTTGAATTCCAGGCTTGGAGGCAAGTTTTTGTTGTATCAAACCAGGTTTGCTGCCATACAGAGACTCCTGTAGGCTGACAGTCCATATAGGGGCTACCAAATAGCCATCACAGCTCATGTTTGACACCCCCAACAACACTTTTCATTCTTGCATTGGTCCCAAACTCCTTTTATATCTGAATGTTGCTCATAAGTAAAAAAGGTTGGGGACCTGTGGTCTAGATGGACCACATTGATTAATATAAGTGCAATAACCTATAGCAGAGTTGTCCAGCAAAAGGATCAAGGATCAGGGACAGACTCCTTGGTTCTGTATGGCTTGATAGATTGATAGGCTTGTTATTATGATATCATAGTTTTAATAGCATATGGCCCTCAAACAGGTATTGTGATCCAGTCACTATGGTATTAGAAATCAAAAGGCAAGAGCTAATTTTTAAATTACACGACTGGAATTTGGCATAAATGGCTTCTTGGTAAAAATATGCTTGTTGTTGCACTCAAAGAGTGCCCCTTACCCTTTAGATTTAGACTGCTGAATCTTGTCCAGAGGAGTTAGTCTTGCTATGTTGAGCTGTGCATAAATCTGTGCATTCTTCACTGCACTGTACAGCATAGATCGCATTACTTTTCTTCTGCTTCGGCTTTGGGCCTTTTGGGGGTATCAATCTCTGTTTCAGTGTATTGCTTGGTTTGAAAAACACAGCAATGTAATGTTTTTTCCAAAAGTTTTAAAGCTATTTTGAGATGCATGTATTCCTTTGCCCTTAGACTTTGCATTGGTTGATACAGTTCTTGTAACCCCCAGTTTAGGTTTCAGAGAGTAGTGGGTTTTATGTGGGTTTTATATACTTCAATATTCAGGTTCTCCCTTCCCTTTGCTGTTTATTGCACAGTCCAAAAATGGCAGTATATTGTCTTTCACATCTTATCTTGTTAACTTGATATTGTTGTCCACTGAGTTTTTGTGTTCAGTGAAGGTTGGAACCTTGCACGTTTTCATTTTGATCCAGGGGTCACCTGCAGATCTGAACTAATGACTGTGTGTTGTTCCCTTAAATTAGCTCCAGAATCTCTTTTCTACTTCTTCCTTGTAAAGGATCTCTATGATGGGAGCCGCAGGTAAACCCATGGCACAACTTGTTCTGCTGCCTTGAGTGATTCCTTGGTTCAACTGTTTTCTCACTGTTTAATTGCCTCTGTGGTGGGTATGCATGTGAACAGAAATGTAACTTCATAGGACACCATTGTCTCATCAGTCTCTATTTTGATCTCACAAACTTTGTTGAGAAAGATCATGGAGTTCTGCATGTGGTGTACTGCGTTGCCAGCTAAACGGGCTGAGATGTTGTAAGTATTTAGCAATGTTATAAAATCACAGTGTTGATCCTGCTGACAATTGGCCTCCTTCCTTGTGTATATTAGGGAGTCCATATAGGCTTAGGGGGTTATTTAATAAACTCTGAATGCAAAAATCACGAAAAGTAAGACTTTTAAAAAATCAAAATTTTTTAGGAATTTATTATATCCTGAGGATGGAAAAGTCCGAATCTAAAAATCCAGCATCTCAGACCTGTCGAGTTTGCATATAAGTCAATGATTATTTGATGTGCGATGGGTTTCATGCACTACCCCAATGTTTTTGGAGTTTTCAGGGTAAAAATCCCGGAAAAAAAAAAGTGAAAATCATATGGAAAAATCTGAAAAAAACGTGAAATCTGATTTTTTCCCTGCAAAGCTAATTTTTGGGAAAATGCAATAACAAATAAGCGTAAAAAACCCGAGCAGATTTAATCTGAGTTTGAAATTGTAGCAGAAAGTATTGAGATAAATTCGGAGTTTGATAAATAACCCCCTTAGAGTGGTTTCCCTGGGTAGATTCAAAGCTGGATTGATGGAATTATACTTCTCAAATTGTTGCAAGTAGTCTCATTATCACTAGTGCTAATTTACTGCCATAGCTGTCAAAGTACAAAAGATCTTTACCCCATACATTTTAAACTGAATATATTTAGCACAGAATAGTGTCATAGGGGCAAATTCACTAACATTCGTAGTTTCGCCAGGCGCAACTTCGCCGCACTTCGCCACGCTTCGACGCACTTCGCCAGGCGTAGTTTCGCCAGCGCTCCGCAAATTCACTAAAATCCGAAGTTGCGCACAGGGGTAGCGTAAGATTGCGAAGTTGCGCTAGCGTTGATTCGCTAAGTGAAGCGAAGTTACGATACCGAAGGCTAATTTGCATACGGCGCCAAATTCAAATTTCAATGGAGGAATACGTATCAGTACTACAAATGGCTAGAAAACCTTCAAAACATCAAATAAAAATTTTATTTTGCCCTACACATGTGCCCACTGTCTAGGTAAGTTGCCATGAGTCAGGAAATGTAGGGGGGAAGGAGGGGAGCCCCAAAAATATTTTCGATCTTTTTCAGCCTGTCACCCATAATGTAGAAAACACGCCAGCGTTTTTTGGGACTTAGAAAATTTTTTGACTTTTTTTCAACCAATCCCTATCTACTCTATTGCGATTCGCCTGGTCTGAGGTGGCGAAGGAAGTCTAGCGTAAAAGGTAGCGTTCAGTACACTGCGCGCATTAGTGAATTTGCATAGTTACGTCGCTAGCGAAACTTCGCCAGGCGTAAGGGTGCGAAGTAACACTAGCGAAACTATGCCAGCGTTCGTTAGTGAATTTGAGCAGTAACGATAAATGCCAAACGCTAGCGAATTAACGCTAGCGTTCGGCGCTTCGGCACTTAGTGAATTTGCGCCATAGAATATAGAAAATTAATTTTTTGCTGTGGGTTTCTGCACTAGTGAAGACGGCCCAGTCTGTGTGGATCTCAGGTCTCTGTAATGCTACACATACATTGTTTTTGTCTGTGTGTGTAATTCTGAGGAGAACGGTGTTTAATAAATTAACAATGCAAATGAGATATACCCCCACCACAATAACATAAACTCTCATTTAAAAAACGAGATACTTGGTTAGGGTTACAGTGAATGTTTTTTAAAGGCAACTCTTTCTTTTCTTCTCTTGTGCACAACAGATGACTTGCTGTACTAAACTGGCCAAGCAAATTACCTCAAGCATATTGGTTTAATATTTAATAAGGCTCGGCTGCTAAAACACAGTTTCTGTTACTTGAGAATTCAACAAACCACAGCTGGTGTGATCTTCCCTTGATCACATATTGAAAGTGTTTTGTTGTTTATTTTATGAAGAGCTGTAATGCTGCCCCAAAAGGAAAAATGAACGTTCACTTTTAAATAACATTTATAATAAATATAATAATACAAATAAAACACAAGCGCAGATTATTAGCGTGCAGGTACTTTTTAATTGCCCCTTTTAGTGGAACTGAAGAATTTTTAAAAATATCCAGAGATTGATGTGGAAGAGAAGGATGTAATTTAACATTTTTTGTTAATACTTTGGCTTTAGCATCCAATGAGAATTTTTTATTTATAATGCTGTTGATTAATATGATTCATTTTATGAATCATGCTAAATAATATAATGTCAAAAAAAGTTGGTATTTTTCTAGTATTTTAACATACAGCGTTCCTCATTTTCTATATTTTTGTTATTCCCATATTGTGTGGCAGTAATGTGTAACAATTACATATTTATTATTATAATTAGTCATTGTGGTAGGAGTATTAAGAAATAATTATAACGCAACAACATATTATGCTAAAAAATCACCCAAAAAGTAGTGAACCATCAAATTTTCAGGTAAGGTAAATTTTCAACATGGCTTCTTCAGTTAACCTGAGTGTTAGGAAATTTACAAAGACCTGAATTGTAAGTACATTTACCTCTTGTATCAGTTGTTGCTTTTGTGTGTAAGATTGTATGATTAATGAATACACCCATTTATTGTACAGTGCTGCTGAATATGTTGGACTTATTCATAGGCTATGTGTTAGACTAGTGTGTGTACACTATCAGTTAGCAACAAAAACCTTCTCATATACTGTGTTATACTGTTGTTTGTTTCTGCCAGTAGGTGTCAGTGTTCATATTGTTGTGTGTTCATAAAGTTTTATTAACATGTGCATTCTGGGAATAATCTCCATGAGGTGATGTTATATCCTGTCTTCTTCTGCATGTTGTGAGGAGAATAAAGTCTCAACCATGCTTGCAGCATCATACTGGTAAGAGTCCTGACTGTCACTGCAACTCCAGATTACCCAGTTACTCTGCTAACAGGTTATGGGCCCAGATACAGCCTGCAGATAAAAGCTGCTAGATAAAGCCTGCCGATAAGCTGACAGATACAGCTCCCAGATAAAGTCTGCAGATAGAGCTCACAGATACAGCCCACAGATACAGCTAGCAGATACAGCTCCAGCTATACATCTGAATATTGCTGCAGTTACAAGCACAGCACAGGCACCCAGCAGTCAGTCAGCATCATAAAAAAAAAAAAAAGTCACAAGCATAAGTGATGGCTGCTAACAGCGCAAAGTTTTCAGTAGCTAATCTGACTAACCAGAACTACCAGTCTTGGAAGTTTAAAATAAAGATGCTGCTTATCAGAGAAGGGACATGGAAGTGTATACAGGAGGCCAGACCAAATCCACCCACAGATGAATGGCTAGAGAAAGATCAGAAGGCACAAAGCACTATTTCTCTCAGCATAGATGATGATCAGATTGTGCATATATGCAAATGTGAAACTGCAAAAGAAATGTGGGAGGAGCTACAGAAAGTGCATGAGAGGGCAAATCTCAGCAATAAACTGTACCTGATTAGAAAGCTGTACCAGACTAAGCTGATGAAAGGCCAGCATATGCAGGATTATATAAGATGCACCTTAGAAATGGTAGAACGCCTGCGAGGAATAGGAGAAGAAATTAAAGACTTTCATGTTGCAGCATTGCTGCTTAGTGGTCTCCCAGAAAGTTATGAGACACTTGTCACAGCACTAGATGCACGCCCAGATGATGAGCTAACACTGGAGTATGTTAAAGGCAAACTTGTGGATGAATATAAGCGGAAAACAGAAAGTGCAAATGACAAATCTGTGACAGAAACTGTACTAAAAACTAAGGATCAAACTAAAAATCCTAATATTCAGTGTGAAACTCGTGAATGTTTTGTTTGCAAAAAGCCAGGTCATTTAAAGGCAAACTGCAGAGTCTGGAAAGCTAGAATGAAACAGCAAAAGAGTAAAGTTAACCAACAGCAAGCCAAAAGTGTTAAAGGAGAAATGGAAAACACAGATGCAGAGTGTGCTTTTCACTCCAAAGAGGATGGATCATCAAGCCACAGCTGGTGTATCGACTCAGGAGCTACAAGTCATATGACCAATGATAAGGAATTCTTCACTCAGCTTGATCAAAGCAAAGCCGAAAGAATTGCTACAGCTAATGGGCAGTTCATGGTCTCAGAGGGAGTGGGGGAAGGTTTTCTTCACTGCCCTGTCTCCAAAACAGTCACCAGGAAGATACCTGTCAAAAATGTCCTATATGTCCCAGCTCTTGAAAGTAACTTGTTGTCTGTGAAAAAGCTAACTAAGCAAGGAAATACAGTTACATTTAAAGGTGATGACTGTGTTATCACTAAAGGGAATCGCATACTCGCAAGAGGAAATATCAGAAATGAACTCTATCAGCTGAACTCTAAGGAAATGGTTAAGGCTGCCAAAGAGGAAAGACATGGTAACTGTATTCACACATGGCACCGTCGCCTTGGGCACAGAAATCCTGAAGCAATTAAAAGGCTAGTTCAGGACCAGCATGCCAGTGGTATAAAAATTGATGCATGTAGTAAGCTATTGAAATGTACTAGCTGCATAAAAGGAAAAATAACAAAGAAACCTTTTCCAAAATCCAGCAACAGCCGAGCTCAACAGCCCTTGGACCTAATTCACACAGATCTATGTGGTCCAATGAAAACTCAGACCCCAGGAAAGAAGAAATATTTTCTTACATTTATTGATGATTTCTCAAGGTACACAGTACTCCACCTGCTGCATAGCAAGGATGAAGTTCCAGAGAAGCTTGAAGAGTATCTTGCTCAAGTAAACAATAAATTTAGCAAAATGCCAAAAGCACTCCGTGCAGATAATGGGACTGAGTATACAAGTGGCAAAACACAAGCCATTCTGAGGAAACATGGAATTATGTTTCAGACTACTGTACCATACAACCCAGAGCAAAATGGTGTTGCAGAGAGAATGAACCGCACTTTGTGTGAAAGTGGAAGAAGCATGATTTTCGATGCAGACATACCAACCACATATTGGGGAGAAGCAGTTATGACAGCCTGCTATCTTCAAAACCGCTTACCCGGCAAAGCAACAGAGAAAACTCCATATGAACTATGGAATGGGAAGAAACCAGACCTGAAACACATAAAAATCTTTGGAAGCAAAGCCTATGTACATGTCCCCAAAGAAAAACGTACAAAGTGGGAAGCGTGTGCTGAGGAAGGTATACTTGTTGGTTACAGTGAATCTCAAAAAGGGTACAGAATCCTGCACCAAAGCACCAACAAAGTAACAGTCAGCAGGAGTGTGGTTATTGATGAAAACTCTGTATGTCTAAAGTTTCATGACGTGACATCAACTGCAAAATCTACAGAAGAGCCCCAATCAGTACTAGAGAGCACTGAGACTGTGGTCAGTGTAAGTGATTCAGAAACTGAAAAGGGAGAAAGTGAAACCTCCACAACTTCAGTCAGAAAGTCTACAAGAAGCAATAAGGGCATCCCAGCTAAACGTTTGTCCTATATGGTTCGTCCAGCACCACAGCCTGAACCAGCATCATGGGAGGAAATGCAAAAGTTGCCTATCCCTGAGAAGCAAAAGTGGATTCAAGCAGCTGATGAAGAGATGTCTTCACTCAACCAGCTTCAAACTTGGAAACTTACTGAGTTACCTCAAGGTAAACATGCAATTGGATGTAAATGGGTTTTTAAAGCTAAATGTGATTCTGAAGGTAAAGTCCATAGATACAAGGCAAGATTGGTTGCAAAGGGATTTTCACAAAAGTATGGAGAAGATTATGATGCTACTTTTGCTCCTGTTGCCAAGCAAAGTACTTTTAGAACTTTAATGGCTATTGCAGCTGTAAAGAATATGATTGTGAGACATCATGACATCAAAACAGCCTTTCTCAATGGTGATATATTAGAGGAACTGTACATGACACAACCAAAAGGTTATGTGAAAGAAGGAGAGGAACATCTTGTGTGTAAGTTAAGCAAATCACTATATGGGCTGAAGCAATCAGCTAGGGCATGGAACTCAAAGATGAATAAAGTCTTGTTAGATGAAGGCTTCACAAGAAGTAAAGCTGATCCATGTTTATACTGCAAACACACAGGTGAGGAGTGGATGTATTTACTACTCTATGTTGATGATTTGATAATTGCTCACAAAGAGTATGAGGAAATTTCAAAGCTCAACAGAACTCTCAACAAGCATTTTGAAACCAAGGACCTAGGAGATGTGACCTACTACCTAGGAATCCATATACAAAGAGAGCATGATGGAAGTTTTCTGTTAAATCAAAGTAACAAAGTTTGTGTTATTCTCAATCAGTTTGGCATGACAGAATGCAAAGGTGTGAGCACACCAATGGACACAGCATACTTAAAATTGGAAGGAGAAGAAGATCTTCTGCCAAACAATGAAAAATACAGACAAGCAGTGGGGGCACTCTTGTACATTGCCACCACTACACGTCCAGATATATGTGCTGCCATGTCAATTCTTTGCAGATGTGTAAGTAAACCTCGTCAAAGAGACTGGAATGCAATAAAAAGAGTAATGCAATACCTCAGTCAGACCAAAGACTTAAGTTTAAAAATATCTTCAAGTGGTGACCTAGATCTCACAGGATATGTGGACTCAGACTGGGCAGGTGACCCCAGTACTCGCAAATCTACAAGTGGCTACTTGTTCAAGTTAGGTAACAACCCAATATCCTGGTCTAGCAAAAAGCAAATCTCTGTGGCATTATCTTCTACAGAAGCAGAATACATCTCAGCAGCTCATGCTAGTCAAGAAGTAATTTGGTTACGCCAACTTCTAGAAGACCTTGGTGAGCCCATGCATCAGCCAACAGTTCTATATGAGGACAACCAAGGGTGTATAAAGCTTGCAAACAGTGAAAAGATCAATGCCAGAACCAAGCACATTGATGTTAGACATCACTACCTGCGGGATCTACTGGAACAAAATGTAATTGAGCTTGTCTACTGTGAGACTGATAATATGATAGCAGATGCTATGACAAAGCCACTACCAAGACCCAAATTTGAGAAGCTCAGAACAAGAATGGGACTATTGTGAGAAGTATTTGTTGAGTGGGGGTGTTAGACTAGTGTGTGTACACTATCAGTTAGCAACAAAAACCTTCTCATATACTGTGTTATACTGTTGTTTGTTTCTGCCAGTAGGTGTCAGTGTTCATATTGTTGTGTGTTCATAAAGTTTTATTAACATGTGCATTCTGGGAATAATCTCCATGAGGTGATGTTATATCCTGTCTTCTTCTGCATGTTGTGAGGAGAATAAAGTCTCAACCATGCTTGCAGCATCATACTGGTAAGAGTCCTGACTGTCACTGCAACTCCAGATTACCCAGTTACTCTGCTAACACTATGGATTGTGGAGTCACAATGTTTTTACACATGATGTATTAAATAAAGAATTTATTTTTTGATAATTTTTGAAGTGTGATCATTTTTGAAGCGCAGAGTAATATGTGTATATGTAGGCCTCATCGCATTTTCTTACAGTTTTCTTACACTATTTTCACAATGCTTGAGGCTTCTTCCACTTTCATTGTAAGAACAAAAGGAAACAACAACCTTAACTTGATTTATAATGCAGATGCTAATTTGGTTACACATGCAAGCTGCATTACACTCTTTTGCAGGCACCTGCTATGACCCTGGAAACCTGCATTGTTCTTAAACAAATAGATTGAAAAAGGGCAGATAAGAAGGTGAAAAAAGTGAGAGGGTGTAGAAAATAGGATAAAAAGAAGTAAAGATGAAATTTCTGTGTGCAAATATGTGATGCAGCCAGTAGAAGACATTATATGAGAAAAAGGGATAGCCAAATCAATGTGTAAAAAGTAGAGAAATAGGAAAGAACAGAAGGTATGGCTAGAAATAAGAAGAGAGAAAGAAAAGTGACAATGAAGGGGACAAAATGAAAGCAAAGAGAGGAAAGGCAGAAGATAAAGGTAAAAGTTAACAGAAGGAAAAAAGTAACTGTTTAGAGCAGGGTCAAACTGGTCCGGGAAAAAACTGGTCCGGGAAAAAACTGGTCCGGGACAGCAGGAAAAAAAACAGACCCATACCCTGCCGGTACTTCCCCAGGCTGCTAAGGTGGAGGGCGGGTAGCAGCGACATTGAAGGGGGGGTGTGGCAAATTGGTGTGGGGCACAAAGAAATGGGGGAAGGAAATATGGGGAGGGAAGTACAAAAGATGACAAAAAATTAAAGGACTAAAGCCTAGATATGCTGAATTTTAAATCCTGACATTGGTTTGAGGAGCAGTCTTATAACAGTAACAATATCAGCCTTCAAATTGGCAACAGGAACTTACAACTTTGGATCTTGTTAGACCATCCTTGAGCGTCAGTGACATTGCACATGCTCAGTGTCCTCTGGGCAGATGTTGAGAAACTAAGCATAGGGCTCGGTGGGAATCATCATGGTGAAGAATACACTGGTTCCTAAGCTATATAGATATAAAGTAAATCTGAACAAAATATTAAGTATCCTTTTATCCTTTGTGACTTTTTTATTATCAGCTGAAAAAAGATATGGATCTAATGGGTGCATTTGTTAAGACACAGATCATCGCTGCTAAAGGCCTTTGGTTGCCTTAAAGGACAAGGAAAGTTAAACTAAATAAGTAGTTAGAAATGTTGTATATTATGTTTTGGGCTTCTGAACAAGCCCCAGGCAACCAGATCCCTTTAGCAGTAAAGATCTGTGTCTCCAAAGATGTCCCAGTAGCTCCCCATATTCTTTTCTGCTGATTCACTGCACGTGCTCCATGATGCTGTCACTTACTGAGCTTAGAGACTGACTCAAAATATACAGTACACACATAATATAAATGTCACTGTATAAGGCTGATTAGTAATTAATACAGATAATTACTACAGGGCAGCACAGAAACAAGTGCAACTAGCATCAGAATTTAATAATCAGCCCTGTAGCATCAACTTATATTACAGACCAACCTCATTTTCTAAATGATAATTTGCGACATCCCCTAAGCTTAGCTTCTCAACAGCTGCTCAGAGCCCAAGATGTGACCCCCTGTGATAAATTTGAAGTCCTGGATCATTGCTGCTATTGAGAAGCTGAAACTTTAGGCTGGTGTAATAAGTTCAGTATATAAAACATGACATTTTTAGCCCTATTCATTTTTAGGGTTTAGTTCTCCTTTAAGCTAGTAAAGAAGCCCAAACTTAACCTGTAGAATTTCTAACCAACTGCTAAGCATTCCACCCTTCTCAAAACACCTCCCGCTTATGGGGAATTCAGGTTTCTTTTATCACGTATCTTCATCATTGTATTACCCCAACTACAATTTATGAATCCCATTCCAATCATCTGTGTCTGAAAAAAAATGCACTCTTTTCTTACAGCTGTTTCACAGCACACACAATCTCGTTTATGCAGAGGATTTAAATCAGCCTCACTGCCTGTATATGTTATTACATCTCATCGATCATCATGACATTTGATAGATATCACAAAAGCACAATTATGTTTATTACATCAACAAAGCAATTTAATATCCTCGGAATATTTTGTGCAGGTGGTGGCACAGATCCTAATTTTAATTACATTGCTGCATTTTGCCATAACGGCCAACTTTAGAAATCTGCAGGATTTGTTTTAGTTAGAACTTTTTTTGCACGTCAGCTTATTTTCCTTGGTAGATTGTGATTTAATTGAGTTTTATTAGAAGTTATATTGTATGAGAAGAAGTCAATGGTACTTTAGAGGAATTTTTAACCTTCTGCTCTTCAGCAGAGATTCTATGTACCAGATGTTTTATACGATGTCCTACAGAATGTGGATGATATTGCTTTATCTTCTGCATTCGGAATTTAGTCCTAAAGTGGTTTCTATTTTTAGTGGTCTTAGCAGGAAGCAAATGTACTTTTTATATTTCCTAATGTTAGGTCTTGCCATTTTCGGTTAATACCACTATACAAGAAACTTAAAGTTGGCAGTAAAGACTTCTTTCCTCTAGATCACTTGTAAAGACTGTGCAGCTATGCTCAAAGTTATTCAGTCTCCTGCTTCAGGATTTCAAATGAGGGATATTGATTGTTAATGCAGATACAGTAATGATGCTATCAAAATGTAAAGGGGTGGCTCACCTTTTAGTTAACTTTTATTATGATATAGACTGCCTAATTCTAAGACAATTTTCTATGGTCCTTTTTTGTTTCTTTCTATAGTTTTTGAAATATGCGCCCTCTACTTCTTCTGACTCTGATTTCCAGCTTTCAAATTGGGGTCACTGACCCCATCTAAAATACAAATGCTCTGTAAGCTACAAATGTATTGCTACTTTCCATTACTCATGTTTTTAATCAGGCCTCGCCTATATTCCAGTCTCTTATTCAAAGCAATGCATGGTTGCTAGGGTAATTTGGACCCTAGCAACTAGATTGCAAACTATAGAGCTGCTGAATAAAAATGTAAATAACTCAAAAACCACAAAAAATAGGCTGGTCTAGTTACTGCATTTATGTATTAACATTTTTCAGTTGTTTCCCTGTAGTACAACTGCAGCAGCCCCATGTCCCTTCAACCAAAGTTTGTAATAATTTGGGTTTGTGGTTTTAAGATTAATACGTAGAGCAGGCCTGATTTGTGCACATGGTGCCTGGTAAGCAAAGAACACCAATAATTGTAGTGGAGTAGAAGGTGCAGATATGTGTATGCCAGGGGCTCATATCATATCTCGATATCTTAATTTGTGGTTGTACAGATATGGGACCTGTTATCCAGAATGTTCTGGACCTGGGATATTCTGGATAATGGATCTTTCTGTAATTTGGATCTTTATACCTTAAGTCTACTCGAAAACCATGTAAACATTAAATAAACCCAACAGACTGGTTTTGCTTCCAATAAGGACTGATTATATATTAGTTTAGGTCAAGTACAAGCTACTGTTTTAGTATTAAGACAAATAATCATCAAAAATGGTGGTGTTTTTAAAACTTTGGAATGGAATCTATGGGAGACAGACTTTTAACGGGTTTCAGGATAACAGATCCCAGATGTGTATTTTCAATATGTTAAGTTTAAGTGTAAGTGTAACTGCAGTTAGTAATGGAGCAGTTATATCAACTAACATATATAGAGGATTCCCTCATCAGTTTATAGCAGCATTGTGTATACTCTTTGGGATCTATTTATCACACTGTATAAAAAGTGGAGTGAAACATTACTATGTTACTCATAGCAACACAAATCAGATCTTTGCTTTTATTTTCTAACTGTTCAAATCTAATTGCTGATTGGTTGCTCTGGGTAACATCACCGGTAATGCTTCACTCCACTTTTTACACAGCATGATAAATAGGCCGTTAAATGTTATGTACAGATATAAAATGGGAGTGTGTATGCATATAAAAGGTTTCATTCCTCAAGGTCATGATATACAGTAAAGGTTATTAACATCATGGAAGACAATGTACAAAGTGATAAAACAGTGCAGCAATATGCCATTTTTTGAACTTTGCACCCTGCCATCCTCTCTATTTGATTTGCTCCATTCTGAACCTGTGGCCACCACATGTGTACAGAGTTGGTTTAGTTCCCCCTCCACCCCCTGAAACAGACACAGGCTGCAATGGAGCCCTGTATTTACCAACTGCACTTAGACAGACCTGGTCTCCACCTGCCTGGAATCATGCTATGCATCGTATGTCCTTACACTGAAATATCATTCTTATGTTTTGCTTTCCCTTGTTTTTCCACCCCTTTACACTTGAAGGACTGAACTTTCATTTGAAGCAGTGAAAATAGTTCTTCAGGATGAGGGCAGTGAGGTTGTGGAGTGCCCGGATAGATGATGCTGTAATGACAGGTTCTACAGTGGCTCAGAGGACTTTGTAGACTATTGTGAGTGAACATTTCCATGTATAACAAATCCCTGCTCTCTGTCACTGCCAATTTTCTACCCAAGAACAAATCATTTTCTCTAGCCGTGTCCTAATTTTATGCACCTGTGATGCGAAACAGTATTAAATGCGTTTTCAAAATCTAAATGTATCACATCAACAGGTCCGCCCTGATCCATTTAACACACACTTTGTTCATATATTTTGAAATATTCTGTATTGCTTTTTAGTAAATTTTTTTCAACAATTCTATAATATCAGCCTGTTATATACTGGAGATTACTTTATTTCTTTTTGACATTAAATCACCAACAAAGCCATGGGAGAAGAAACGAATGGCAAGAAACAGGCTGGCTGAGGGAAAACAAAAAGTTCATTTTGTCACATTAGTTGGTAAGAAATCACTAGGGGGTACCATTTGTTAGTGAAAAAGACAAAAGCAGAGAAAGTCACTCCGAAGTACCCAAGGCTGATGCAGTAACAGGAGCACCTGCACAGGGTATCAGGTAAGTGATTATAGTCAGTAGGGGGTGCCTAAAATTTGGAAATCGTACAAAGGTAGTGCAATATTTGTAGACTCTCTTAATTTTTTTTTTGTTTTGTTATTGTTACTCTTCCTACTATTTTTACTGGTGCTTGAACTTCAGAGGGGAAGCTTTTTTAACTACACCCATTTAATTATGGTGATAAATATCCATTTCTGGGTTTTTAAAGGGGTTTAGTATGATGTAGAGAATGATATTCTGAGATAATTTGCAATTGTCTTTCATTGGGTGACCTCTTGTCAGATGGAAAGACCTACTAGTAAATAAAGCATTAGAGAGATTATTATACGATCCCCTTATATATTTATACATAGTTATAATAAGTGCCTCTTCTCCAGCGTGAACAATCACAATTTGGCCAGTCTTTCCTCATAGCTAAGATTTTCCATACCTTTTACCAGCTTAGTTGCCCTTCTCTGTACCCTCTCTAATACAATAATGTCCTGTTTGAGTGATGGAGACCAAAACTGTACAGCATATTCTAGATGGGGCCTTACAAGTGCTCTATACAGTGGAAGAATGACCCCCTCCTCCCTTGACTCTATGCCCCTTTTAATACAGCTCAAGACCTTATTTGCCCTTGATGCTGCTGACTGGCATTGCTTGCTACAGCCAAGTTTATCATCTACAAGGACTCCAAGGTCCTTTTCCATAATGGATTTGCCTAGTGCAGTCCCATTAAGGGTATAAGTGGCTTGGATATTTTTACATCCCAGGTGCATGACTTTACATTTATCAACATTGAATCTCATTTGCCACTTAGCTGCCCAGATTGCCAGTTTGTCAAGATCATGTTGCAAGGATGCTACATCCTGGATGGAATTAATTGGGCTGGATAATTTTGTGTCATCTGCAAACACTGATACATTACTTACAACACCCTCCCCTAAGTCATTAATGAACAAGTTAAATAAAAGTGGACCCGATACCGAGCCCTGAGGGACCCCACTAAGAACCTTACTCCAAGTAGAGAATGTCCCATTAACAACCACCCTCTGTACCCGATTCAGTTTCCTATCCATGTGCAAACGACTTCATTAAGCCCAACAGACCTTAGTTTAGAAATTGGTCGTTTGTGGGGCACAGTATCAAACGCTTTGGCAAAATCCAAATAGATCACATCTACAGCTGCCCTGAAAGATGAATAATAAAAAGTAGCAATAACAGAGTAGCCTTACAGAGCCTTTATTTTTTAGATGAAGTCGGTGACCCCCATTTGAAAACTGGAAAAAAGTCCGAAAAAGGGCAAATATTTAAAAAACTATAAAAAGTAAAAAAAAGCCCAAAGGAAAAGTTGCTTAGAATTAGCCATTCTAACAGTAAAAGGTGAAACACTCCTTTAAAACCTAATTCCACTTCATTCTAAATGATAATATGAAATAAGATCTTGAAAAATGAATGAATCATTATCACACTAATAACATGGAATTAATTAATTCTTTCTAACCTTGCATTCTCTCCACCCCACTGACATATTATCAACCATAGGAAAAAAGGGGATTTACTGCAAAAGATTCAGCCTTGAAAAACAACCAATCACAATAACAAGTAATGAGTGAATCTTCACCAAAAACTTTGCAAAATCCTCCAAAATTTGTGAAATGCATTGAAGTCAATGGTTTTTTTGAGCAAATGCATTGACGTTAATGGGTGTTTTTTCACTACGGATTTTTTATTCATGCAAAATAAATTTAAGTTAATGGCCTTTTTCATGTTTTCATTATGCAAACTGCTTTGATCTCAATGGACATTTTTTTTTTTGTGTTTTTCTCATTCAATTTTTGCAATAATTTTTAAAACACTAGAAGATGTGGGGCGTCGATCTTGTATTCTTTTTAAATTGTTTTGCCTCCAACAGGAGGAGTGCCTTAAAGTAGGCTTGAGGCAGGAGATTCATTGATTGGGGATTATTTATGAACAGACAGTTGTGTTATATCATGCAATTTTTGCAGAAAAAATTTGTGTAAGTTTCACAGATAAAAGTTCTCCAGTAGCAGAACGTGGGATTTCACTGTCTAGCCATGCCTGGCACAACATTTCATTTATCACTAATAACAGCAATTTTAGTGGATATATTGGGAGAAGTAGGCACTTGCTGTGCAGTGCAGTAACTACATGTATCAACACTTGTAAAATGAGTTCATTTCATTCTGCCCTGTGGGTCTGTACCCATTGAACTCACATCAGTGCTACAGGCAGAAACAAATAAGCCTTGATTCTCCCCCATATTCTAAAGCAACAAGGAAAGGGGCATTGTCTCTGCATGCCACTGTGTAAGTGTTAATATATAATTGTGCCTTAAAACAGGTAAAACAGAATGATGCCATTCTCAAAGCACGATTTGCAATCTTTTTGATCTGTAGACGTGATAAACACATTTTAAGATTTTAATTGCTCTAACCACTGTGCATCAGGTGAAGTGTTTATAGTATTAGCCAAATCGAGTGCTAATTAATGCTCTCTATATCTCCAGGGCATTCATCAAGATTCAGATCTTAATATGAGACAAATATTTATTTTGATCATCCGAGCAGGGAATTTTCCCTCTAGTGAGAGAGAAAATGAGGAAACTGGGGAGCAGGGATAGTTTTTAGAAAGCAAAATCCTTTTTATAGATTTTTGGAGAATAGTAAAAAAAAAAAAAAAAAGTCTGAATGTAAAAGCATTATTGAGTAATGGAAATGCTGCTATGGCAGCAACAATAATTCCCCACTCTCACACCTTTTCAGAACAACTAAGAATAAATATAAAAAGCTATGGTTTCTGTAGTGTGCATGTGTAAGCACACCATAATCTCATATTAGAACTATACTTGAAATGTTCCTCTTGCTTATTATTAGCATGAGGTATTTCTTGTAGCCGCATATTCTAACATAAAGAATCGGATCAGAGGGTGCAGCAAGCATAACCATGGGCAGCCATAGTTGCTGTGATGAAGAAATCTCATCCAAAGACCCAAGTAAGACAAATAATCATCAAAAATGGTGGTGTTTTTCCTTGATAATACTAAGCAGTAACTAGGAACTAAGATTTAGTAGAACAGGTATGGAACCTAATATCGGGAATGTTCAGGACCTGGGGTTTTCCGGATAACGGATCTTTCTGTAATTTGGATCTCGATAGCTTAAGTCGACTAGAAAGCCATTAAATAAACTCAATAGGCTGGTTTTGCTTCCAATAAGGATTAATTATATCTTGGTTTGGATCGAGTGATGAGCAAATTTTTCCACCAGCCATGGTTTCATGGCAAAATTCCGCATTTCGACGTCTGCTTTGCAATCATAACTCCTGGCTGATTGCTAAGGCTAATGGCACAATGGGAAGCATTTTCACAGATAAAAGTAGATGCTGTTTTAAAGTAAATTAAATTTTTGCTTATGTTTATTTCAAGGATTAGTTCAGCATTATCTAATACAGAGCAAAAGAAGTGCAGTGTGTATTCTGTAAATTCTTATGTTGCTTCTTTTTCACAATTAGACCACTGGGACTAAATAAGAACAGCTCTTAACCATACTAAATTATGAAAGAGTTCTATAAAATGGCAGTAAAGGCTTTTCACTCTGTTGTATTCTCAATATATAGTGATGGGTGGCACAGTTTCTTTACTGCGGTTTTTAAATTTCATTGGCTATTAGTAAATGTGCTCCTATTTAATTAAAATATTTATTATTAAAATGTCTGCATGCATTATTTAAATCTATAAGAGTTAGCAGCCAATATATTGTAACCTTCTTAACTTTTAACTGGTCTAAAATCAGATTGTTTTGCACACAAAGAAAGCAAACACGCTCCAATCTGCAGGTAAACGCGTTCGATTCACAGCAATGTTGACATTATGTTATTTTACTCATTTGAATTAGAATGTTACTGTAGGGACCCATAGAAGCATGCAGAAAGTATGAAGATCCAAATTACAGAAGATCTGTTATCTGAAAAACCCCAGGTACCGAGCATTCTGGATAACAGGTCCTATACCTGTACTGCTAATGTCAAAGGTCACCATCTTTGTATGTAAGGGCCCATCTGCCAGAAAAAACACGTCTAATAAAGATGGCAGATTAGGCCAAGAAAATCAAACATCCAAAATTCTTTTAGGAACCTTGATTAGTTTAATTAATTTTCCTTTGAATGTTATTCTCTTTCTTGAACCGCAAGTCACTATACTTTTTGCCATCCAAATGCCCTGCAGAACTATATGATATACCAAACGCTGCATTCATAAATGATTCTGATTTTGCTATACCAGGCTGCAGTCTCTCCTTACAAGTTCAGGGCACAAGGCTGGCTGGTCACCAACAGGTAAGCAAAAGTGCGGAAATTGTTACCAGCTGCTATTATTATTAAAGCTTCTAATACTAAACAATAACAATAAATAAATAAATAGCAAGAGATACAATATGAAGGCCTGCTTTTTAGTTAGCAAGTGAAGAACCACTTAATTAATTATCTCTCTTTGCAATTTAAAGGAATAGTTCAGTGTGAAAATAAAAACTGTGTAAATAGATAGGCTGTGCAAAATAAAACATGTTTCTAATATAGTTAGTTAGCCAAAAATGTAATATATAAAGGCTGGCGTGAACAGATGTCTAATAAAACAGCCAGAATCCAACTTCCTGCTTTTCAGCTCTATAACTCTGAGTTAGTCAGCGACTTGAAGGGGGGCCACATGGTACATTTCTGTTCAGTGAGTTTGTAATTGATCCTCAGCATTCAGCTCAGATTCAAAAGCAACAGAAATGACCCATGTGGCCCCCCCTCAAGTCTCTGATTGGTTACTGTCTGGTAGCCAGGGTAACCAGTCAGTGTAGACAAAGAGAGTTGAAAAGCAGGAAGTACTGATCTGACTGACTTGTTATACATGAAATCACTCCAGCCTTTATACATTACATTTTTGGCTAACTAACTATATTAGAAACATTTTTTATATTGCACAGCCTATCTATTTACCCAGTTTTTATTTTTACACTAAACAATTCCTTTAAATTTAAATGTCAAATTTGGAACATGCCACTGCTGGCTGCAAACGTGCATTGGTAGCAAGTATGTTCGCAGCACAGAATGGCAGTCAGCTGTAGAACAAAAATATTATTTTCCATAGAAGTCAGATTTATTGAAATAGACTTCTCTCCCTGTAGGAACTGTTTGTTGCACTTTAATCTGTTTTTTGAAAGGTATTACTCAGTATGGGCATGTAAGCAACACTGAATTCCTCATCCTGCAGTTTCATGAAATATAAAATGAAAATGTGATGAATGGAATAATAGAAGTCAGAAATCATGCAACTTTTTTTTCATTTTTCCTATTTCCCTGTTGTTTTCGTGCTTAATAAAACTGTGCTTTTCATATCTGCTTAGTTATCATGTACTACAGATGAGGGAGCAAATTATTGGCTTTGCCTTTTGCTTTAATCGCCTATTGAAAAGGGTTTTAGATGCAGATTTTAGAGCTTAAAATTCAGATTTCTAATAGCTCTCAACAGACACCGTACTGAAGAGCCATCCCATGCTCTAATCAACCTTTTGCTATTCTCTACGAAGTGCCGAGCAGGAATCTGCATTAATCCTTTTTACAGCCATAGCTAATTCCATTACAATTGCATTAAATGTTCTGCAAATGGAACTGCCAAGATTATGATTGTGCAAAGGTTTATTGTGCCTGAACATGCTGCCGAGTCACTCAAGGGCCAGTTGCTCAGACCATTATATAAATGACTCGTCAAGACATCAGCTCAAGACCATGATGTGGGCTAAGAAAGTCTATGTAAGCATGTTACTTTGTTAGCGAATAACATAACATTTTGATATAACTTAGTGCACACTTACAAAGTATATTAAAGGCCACAATCACCATTAATTACCATGTCTTTTAACCATATTGTTCAGGAACAAAAATATAGCCAAATCAGTGCTCTACTGTCAATGAAAGTAGTTTTCCAGACTCATTTTCAGTAGGCATTCAAGGGAAAAGCTCTCAAATGATTTATATTGCAGAGAGACTAGGAATAAAAGCACTGTTAGCCCACCTTCTGACACCATGCAAGGAATGAGATCAGGGAATGCAGGATTAGATCAGTTAGGGGTAGGGTTGCCACCTTTTTGTAATATAGTTACCGGCTGGTGGGGGGCGGGAAGAAAAAGGAGCGGGTGTGACATCAAAAGGGGCGGGTGTGACATCAAAAGGGGCGGGACTATGATGTAAAAAGAGGCGGGGCCACGGTGAGGAGCTGTGTGGCGTCGAAAAAGGCCAGGCTACGACATAAAAAGGGGCGGGCTGCAGCGCGGACCTGTGAAGAGAGAGGACAAAAGCTAAGTTTTACAGGGGATTGCGGGCGGGCCGAGAGGGTATTTACATTGCCGGTAAATTTGTAATACCGGCCCCGGCCTTGGCAGGTGTTTTACCGGCTAGGCCGGTAAAATACCGGCCGGGTGGCAACCCTAGTTAGGGGATTAATCAGGGGCCTGTTTCTGAAAATGTGTAAAATAAATGCAAATGACAGAAGAAATTTAGTTACAATCAATGTAATATGCAGTTCACTGTATATAAACATCCTAAACATTAGTAAACTTGGGTCTTTACCAAATGGACTTCAGCTCTGTAGGGGTGCCTTATGCAAGATACATTAGGGCGCATTCACTTACCATGGAGCAGTGACCAAGTGCATTCTGCAGTTCAATCAACATGTTTTTCCCCCACAATGAACCATTTTTTTGCATAATTCATTTATAAGGATTCATTACAAAAGTAGACAGATGATTCTATTAACACAGTTGGGCTGCATCTACTGCAAATAGATTCAACTACAAATGTGCTTCATCAGAAATGTGCAGTTGTGCCAAATATTTTCAACATCGGCTTGGCATAATTTTTGGTGTTGGACATGCAAGTGGTGTCTTCACCTGATTCTTTAGGTGAAATGATGCTTCGCCTTTCTAGGCAGGGCACAAAGGAAAGCCTGAATAAAATGTGGCAGTAGCTCCAGGGTTGTATTGTGTATTAATAGGCACAGCAGCACCCAATTCTAAACAGAAGGCAGAAACTACTGAGCAGTGTTGAGCACAACAACTGTATATGGAAGTTTAAGGAGCGCATTTCGATGCAAGTACCTGTGGTTTTACACAAAACTCATTGTGGGGACAAGTGCAAGTTGACAACCACACTTGTGGACATAAAGAAGCCCTAATGTTTCTGCACCAAATATGTGGGCAATGAATAGCAATCAACCTAGAAGTAGGTGACTGATTCACTTTCCATCAGATCCAGACATTTAGCCCAATGGATTACTGGGTAACTTACTAGCCCTGGATGGGCTACATGTGGTCAGCCAGCTTATTGTAAGTAAAATTAATATTTATAGTAATTAGTATTTGTGTTAGTACTCAGTCACACTCACATGCAGTCTGCACTTTGTGTCAGCTAAAAAATCCAGTATGAGGTGCAGAGAATACTGTTTGTGTGAGCAAAGCAGCCCTGTAGTTCTGCCCTAAGTATAGAGCCATGAGGCCAAATGAAACACAAGTTAGGGGATGGGGGGATACCTAAGAGCCTTCTACTGCTTGCCCTCATGAACACAGGCCGCCAAAAGGGAGATCTGCAACAACTGTGCAGGACAGGAAGCAAAGTGCAAAACGCATGTTGGATTGTGCACATTTTTTGTACTTTGCACCCTTCTCTAAACGTAGTAAATAAATCTTGCATGTCTGTCATCTGTTTCTGTGGAGGATGCCAAAGAACATTTTTTGTGCTTAACCAACAGTTATCCTGCATGTCTAGAATGGTATCTTCATTGTAAAATAAATTTTAAAACATAACAGGGTAAAAGAAGCCTATACAGCATATATTTTCTTCTACTATATTGCTCACTGTAGTAGTACACTTAAGTAATTCACTTACCATCACCTCTGCTTGCAGAACTATTTTACTGGAAGTCCTCTTTAAAGCTTTCATCCTGTATCTGACTGTTGAACTGTTCTTTGTGCCAGCGACTTGCTTTGAGATCCAATTATAAATTAAAGTTTGAACTCTAATGATGGACAAGCTCCGTAGAGAAAGGCAAATTATGGCCGACAAACGGAAAATAGATGGATGGACATCATGAAAGTCAAAAAGTTGATAGATAACTACATGGTATTCTGGGCAGCTTAAATTAGGGTAGATGAAGTACATAGATAAAGGAGAAATTCATGAGCATCTTGTCAGGGTGATAGATTTGTACGTAAATACAAATTATAAATCATCAGAGCACAAATGTGAAAGAACTGCTTACTGAGAGAGACACAGCAGAAAATAAATGTTTTTATTGGTCATTTGCCTTTTCCTGAACTCACCTATATTTTAGAAAAGGTAAAAAAATCATGTATACATTGTTACCAAAGTCATCACTAAAGATGAAATAAAGGAATTAGAAATGACACATTCTACACAATATAGGTATACTGTATGGTAATCGCCTATGCTAAAAACAAAGTTACTTCTCCATCCGATGATCCTGGCCCCTCCCCTGTCAGTAATGCTTAAAAAGATTTGGGTTCACTTTCCTACATTTGTTGTTGTACTTGGAATCTTTGAGGTGTCATCACATGTCATATTTGGTGTATTTTGTTCAAAACAAATTGCTTAGTGGGACTCAAATGTCTCTTATTTTGCCCAATAATAAGCGTGTGTGATATGCAGTATTTGGGAACTCAACAACTGCTGGAAATTCTGACAGTGATAAGAGTTATACATTTTACAGCTGGGCTGCATAAAAGAAAACAGCTGCTTTGTTGTAAGAACAAGAGCACAGTAAGAACTATCTGACCCACAGCAATGCAGAACAATAGATACTGTAGAAATGATTGAGACAATGGCAATGTAGCAGATTAGCTACATACTTTATACATCTAAGAGGGACTCTTAAAACACAGCTGTAATGCTGATTTGATTCAGGGAAGCTTGTGTCCCTTTCCTGTGACCTTCAGAAAATCACTTTTTCCCTGATCCCCTTATGACAGCATACTAATGGGATTTATTCCCCACCTTGATAAAGGGCAGATACAAGTTAATTAATCAAAGCTACACAATAAATACCCCTGATAGCTGATCATTTCTCATTTTCCATGTCCTTTCTGCAATATATTGGAATTTTTGTTTAATTTTTTTGTTTCTCCAGGCCGTTGTTGCCCCAAGCAATGATTTTTTTCTCCCTTCTCTTTCTGATGTAACATAGGTAGGTACTCGCTTGGTGCTCTGCCCAATAGGAAGTTCTTCCTGAGAGGGTGGAAAACAAATAAAAGATAGGGTATTAAGAATAATTTGTATGTGCTATTATGTCCTAGAAGCTGGCATGTTTGCCTTATGTTAGGCACAAAAATTGTTTTTAGGGTGCCATGATGGTGACTCTGTATCCCTAAAATGCTTATCCGTTACACACCAAAACCTTTGATGCCTTGAAGAACATTGACAGACTTTAAAAGGTTGTTGAATTGATAATGAAAGGTGAAGATTTCATCACAGAAGCAGTTTTAGATATTGTTACCATATCTGGGACAGCAATCTTGACAGGCAGATAACTCATATAAACACAATGTATGTAAGTTTCTGTTTCGAGGTGACCAACTTTTTGAAAGGTGGCTGAGATCCCAGAGTTATCTTGCTCAAATTTAATCAATATTACAAATGGAAATGTGGGTACTCTGCTATGAAGCCTCATAAAAGCTGAAACCTTTTTCAGATTTATGTAGACTAGGAAAGACAAGTGGATTTGCCATATAAAAGGGATTCTCGGGAGCATACCCAAATACATGTTTTTGTCTAATAAGTTACTACGAAGAGTTTGGAAGAGAGAATGATGATTTATTATAATATTCAAACATTTTTAAAAAGAACCTGCAATGAACACATTTCAAACATATTCTACTTTTGGTTTACAAGTCTTCAGGCAAGTTTAGTCCAATCTTGACATGGACATTGGCTTGGTTATCAAAATCCAAGAGATGAGGGACATGCAAAAGGAATTATACATTAGGGTTCTCCTTAGCAGGTTCTACAAAAGGAGCAGTTTAAGGTACTCACCACAAAAGAAAGTTGAAAACCATGTGCCAGACCATCTGGTTTATCAGTAGGAGACTTATTTTAGGACTGAAATTGTGTCACACCATTTGATTTTCAACAAACAGGTATTATTATAGGCTGTCAAGTATTTTCTTTAGCTACACATGCACACGCCAGAGGAACAGGTGCAGGGCAATAAATTCAGGAAGCAACCATTATTAGTACAAAAATAGTTTTGCAAAACAAATCAAATAGCAGACTAGTTGATGGTCTATGTCCTGGAAGGGATCCTGCTCCTGAAAATATTCATGTTGATATTCTGTAATGATTCATGTAAAAGGTCAATTTATTAAAGGTCTTTTTTTAATTATTTTATATGAACAGATCAGCTGAAGCTTTTTCTGATCCTTCCTCTGCCATCCTATTGTATTAAAAAATAAATATCACCATGAACAAAATGTCTACTTGGACTCAGCATTTTAGAAAAATGAAGGGGTCTGAACTAGTCTATTTATTACATAAGAAAGTAATTGACCATAGAGCTCCAAGGCTCCATTATCATATGCATGTGCTAATTTACCTGAAATCATTTTATGGTTTAGTGAATTTAATAACACTGTCATCCTGCTGACCTATCAGACCTGAATGTAATTTGAATTGGCTTTGGAATTAATCTTTATTCACAACAGGGGAATAGTCAGATGTGTAGATTGTTTAATATGGGTATATACTAAGTATATATTATATATTTTTCACAATATGTCATATTGAAGAAGTTCAGTATAATGATGAGTAGATGTAACATGCATTCTTTTTTCATTATACACATACAGTATGTTAGTTATTACAAGATGTCTTGTTCATTCTGTAACAAGCATTTCAGTGATTTTCTTTTCTACCAAGCTGAAATATAAGAATATGTGAGTTCCCTGATATGAGTGTATATGTCATATGCTGAGAATTATGTTTACTTTGATTTTGTTCATTACATTTTTAAACATCGGTTAAGAGAATGTCTTACCTTCTGACCCTGTCCAATCATTTTTGTAGGTGTTCTTATATATCTATTCGCAGAGAGCAGCATTAATACGTTGGAGTTCATTAAATGATACCAATTCATTTGCGATGACATTGATTTTTCAATTCTTTCATGCTAAGAAATTCCAGAGGGAAGTGTTCCCTGTTATGCATTTCTATTTGTGAATAATAAAATAAGTCAATTGTTTCAAGGTGCTGTCGGATATGTGGACTGAGAGACATCATTGCCATGCCAATATAAATGATTTATTTACATTAAGTGATGGCATTAATCCACTCTATAATATATAAGTCTCTTAAAGGTTACTGGGATTACAAAATCTCAGCCTTGATCTGTAACTGGGGTATAGGTGCAATTCAGAATCCATAATAATCTATAATAATATTGCAAAGATATACAATCAGATACCATTACTTGCACGCGGTAATGCAAGACATTCTTATCTTGTAATGGAATAAGCTTAAAATAAGATAAAATCGAAAATCTTAATTATACAGTAATACAACTGGTAATAAAACTGTAAATTGGCAAGAGCTTACACATGAAAAAGCTCAGAGAAGCAAGTCCCTAACATTTTAGGCTTGTGGACTTTCACAAGCTTGGGTGTGTCCAACTTTTGATTCTGGATGTGAAGTGCAAATCTGGTGGCCATGGGATGTGCACCATTCAAGGTTCTAAGAAGAAATATGCTCAGGTACCAGCAGTAGAACCAATAAAGTAATGTTGGTTGCTTGGTCCAACAGCAAATCTATGTCTATGTTTATTTCAGTGCTGAACTATTGTCGTTTTGGCTAGCTAATCTCTGGAAAGCCTTCAACTAAGGCACAAGTGTTGCTCTTAGTGACCTCCATCAAAACCCCACTTTTACTTATTTACTGATGCCCTACCAACCATCAAGAGGGGACACTGGCAAATTAAATGTTCAGTTTGCTAAACTGACTGAATCACAGGTGGAAACTACCACCATCCTACCACAAGGTCACATTCATGTTTGACAGTCAAAATCCAACAAACCACCCTTGAACACCCTAGACTTTCCATTAAAATAGCTATTGGCTACTGATAAGTTCTCAGCCCTGATAACAACACTGAGGGGGTTACTGTATTTATCTAAGTCCGAATTTATCCCAATAATTTCAAACTCAGATCAAATCCAATCAGGTTTTTTATGCTTATTTATTATTACATTTACCCGAAAATGTGCTTTTCACAATTTTTTTTAGTATTTTTTCAACCGATTTTGAAGATTTTCACGATTTCTCCGGGAATTTTCAGCCAAAAACTCCAAAAACGTTGGGGTATCGCACGAACCCAGTGCACATCAAAAAATCATTGGGACTTCTCTCAATGACTTATATGCAAACTCGACAGGTCTGAGATGCCGGATTTTCAGATTCTGACTTTTCTGTCCTCGGGGTTTTATAAATTCAGAAAAATGTGTGATTTTTTTAAAAGTCTGATTTTATAAAAAAAAATCATGAATTTATCGGGATTTTTGCATTCGGAGTTTAGTGAATAATCCCCTTAGTAACTAAATGGCACTTGGTAATGTCATCTGCCTTTGTATGGCCTCATGCTTTTATATAGTTGTGGAACTCTATGACTTATATTTTACAATAGCAGGCACATTATTAATTATATATATATAGGACATTATGGAATGTACTTCTGTCAGGAGTGTTAGAGCCAATTACTTGAAGAGTTCAAGCAGTTAAAATTGCTTAAGTGTAACAGCCAATCGAAGAGAACTTTCAGCAGAGAGAGTGACAGGCAGAAGTCACTAGGCAGGCTGGAGTCAAGCGTAGTCGGAAGCAGGCAGAGGTCGGTAGGCAGGCTGAAGTCAAACGAAGTCAGGGACAGGCCAAGGTTAAACACAGAAGATCAGAAATATCTAGGCAAGCCGAATCACACCGGAAAAGATTCACAAGTGAGAAGCACAAGCTAGGAAAATAACCAAGCGTTGTTTACTTCCTCAGACGCCTATTTAAAGGGCCGATTTTAGCGCCAAATGTAAGGGCGCAGCATGATGATGCTGTGCGTCAAACATAGCGCGTCCGAGTCCGTCGCAATGCGTGCACGTCCGAATAAACGGTTGCACGCGTGCAAAGACGCACGCACAGGCAACAAGCGCCGGGAATGTGCAGAACCCTGCACACCCCTGCGCCTGCGCACAGGCGAAGACTTAGCTGCGTCCAGTGGTACCTTACAACTTCCAAGCTTTCTGCATAATGGGTTTTCAGATAATAGATCATTTTTGAATTCTAGTAATGGTTTCCCATCAAGAGATAATAAAATGTAAATTAAATGTAAAGAAAGTACCAAATATCCTTTTTCCCTCAGATTTATTTAAATTCAAAATGAAAGAAGACTGTGATTGATCCTTTTTATTTGGGAAAGGTCTGTCCTAGATAGTCTGCAGAGCCATATGAAGATCAAGTGGAGTCTGCTGCAGTGCTGGGAAATATCATCTCTTTCAGAACTAGATAAATTAACAAACCCTTCTGACCGCACTTTTTTTATTAATTTGTATCATCTCCATATAATAGATCTTGCAAATGCTTTTCTGTCTTCCCATTTTCTGATGATTTTTCAATTTCCCATCAGTTTCGCATGAAATATATTCCAGACGCTTGCTTTATGCACAGTCCATTCTTGGAGCATTGTTATCTGTATATGTATACAAGGCAAGCTGTTAGGGAAAAGTGAAATCTGCTCTGGCATTGTAGGCTTATTTGCATATTGTTTTTGCCTGACAACCTGGTCATGTGTTCATAAATACAGTTCTGCAATGCAGAAGTCAACCAGACCTCCCACACAGTCAATTAACTAACACTGTTCTAGGTATAATGATGTGAAAAGGTAAATAATATACAGCCATCCCACCTAAAGCCATGCATTTCACTATTGTTATGATCTACGCTTAATTCTGACTGCAACATCATCTTTAAGAATTGCTGTTACATAAGCCTTATTAGTAATATAGGAGTGTCTAAGGCTTGGCACAAAGCAAACAATGCTGCTCACAACAGAAGTTACAATTTAAGATTCTGGGACTGATTTATTACAATTCCATCTGGGGAATCCTAAGCAATTCCAAGCAGTTTGGATTTTATCACATTTAATGACACTGGACTTTGGGAACAAAGCGACACATTCATCAAAGCAGATGAATGTGCTAGTTCATCAGAATACTTTCATCTTCTTTTAGTAGTCTAATACAGGTGTTGTTATTTGTTATTGTTACTTGTTATCCAGAATGCTCGGGAACTGGAGTTTTCTGGATAACGGATCTTTCCGTAATTTGGATCTTCATACTAGAAAATCATAAACATGAAATAAACCAAATGGGCTGGCTTTGCTTCCGGTAAAGATTAATTTAATCTTAGTTTCGATCTATAAAATGGAGTATATGGGAGATGGCAGTTCTGTAATTCAAAGCTTTCTGGATAACAGGTTTCCAGATAACAGATCCACACCTGTACCATTTTTACATCAACTAAACAAATCAGCCTGTGTGTGCGACATTAACAGACATAGGTACATGTATCATCAATAATAATGAGCACAACTGGCTCATTTCACTTCACTGAAAAATTTGCAAAACTTCACTAAACGCATGGAGTCAATTGGCGTTATTTTCTACATTTGTTCCCAGTAAAGTAAAACACACGGAGAAAGTCCAATGATGCATCCTTTTCCAGTGTTATTTCCAATGCAACAAGCGGCATTTTATTCATGCAAAAAGAAAATACATGAAGAATACTGTATCTAATATTGTCTGACATTTTCCCCACGTTTTTTCCAATGCAAAAAAGGTTTTTTCCAGTATAACAAAGTGCATGGCAAAATTGAAGCACGGTTTTGCATACGTATTTACCAATGGCTAAAATAGGCATGTACCATGTGAAAGAGTTTGCTCATCTCTAGTCTGCAGTTTGCATCTGTGGTGTATTAACAAGCACATATCACTAGCATATTATTGTGGCTTTATTGTTTTCTAGTGGAAGCATATGCTCACTCCTTGCATGGAAGGTCTCAATTCAAGTTACACTAAGATCTTTGTACATCTTTACTCAGACTAATATATATATATATATATATATATATATATATATATATATATATATATATATATATATATATATATATATATATATATATATATATATATATATATACTGTAGATAGATAGATAGATAGATAGATAGATAGATAGATAGATAGATAGTATATAAAAAGGAAGATATTGCCGCACAACCCTCTTAGTTTCTGGGTGCAATTGTCAAAAAGGCACTGCCAAAGTAGCCAATATGACTGGGAAGTCAGTTGGTACACTCTGACACGAATGAAAAACAAGTTTCGATACAATCGTATATGGGTAACAAATCACAGGGGATGTTCCCCTGTCTTACATGTTCACAATGTTGCTGTGTGCATAAAGGTACAACATTTGAGCACCCGACCACTGGTCGCAAATATACTCTGAGGGGGTACTACACTTGTTTGACTAAATTTGCTGTTTATGTGTTGATTTGTCCTTGGGGTCTCCTCTATGTGGGGGAGACCACATTACAAATAAAAACACGCATATCCCAACATAGATCTACAATTAGGAAGGGCAATGTGAAGTTGCCAGTTTCTAAACATTATGTGGAGAAAGGGCATAAGGATACAGATTTAAAATATATGGTTCTGGAAAGTGTACCCTCCCCTAAACGAGGGGGAGATAGAGAGCTAATGTTGAGGAAAAGAGAGGTATGGTGGATACATCAATTAAATTCGTTAGCCCCTAATGGGCTTAATAAAGATTATGACCTATATGTATTTCTATGATGGGATAAATATTGACCACATTTCTGTTTTTTATTCTTTGTTCTGTTTCTTTTTAGCTGGATTTGGACATGCAGTGGACTAACGCTGAGTCGTTGTATACCTGCATGGATAACATTAAGCAATTCAGGGGTTAATGTGTGAGGATCGTTAATGATGTCACTATGTATAACTTCCTGTGTTACCTTGTATAAATAGGTGTAAACCAATGCTTGTTAATTGAATGCTGCCCTTGGCTTGAGAAAGGGGTTTGTATACCCCGAAACGTCGCCCATTGGGCTTTGGTATGTGCTTTACAATATATCTTCTTTTGTGCATACAAAATTTGGAGTGCTGTGTCAGTTTTTATTTTTTCTATATATATATATATATATATATATATATATATATATATATATATATATATATATATATATATAGATAGATAGATAGATAGATAGATAGATATAGATATATATATATAAGAAGGTCAGCACTCACAGGACCGAAACGTTAGTCCATAGTTCCTAAATAAATGTATTATTTGATATTTCTAAGACCGGCGAGTGCTGACCTTCTTTTTTTGTTTTGAGTAATTCATTTTCTAGCCGTGCACCCAGGCCGTGCTGGCATCCCTTGGAATATATATATATATATTATTCTTCATCTGAAGACTGTTGGTAAATATGGACTAGAATGGTCCATCATTTAAAGCAGAATGAATACAGATGGTTCAGCTGGGTTAGAAAGAATAAAGAGCTCTCTGCAACTTTTATTGATTTGTTTCAGGACTGGGACTATTTAGAAGAGAGAAGGGGGAAATAAACCGCATCACACAAGGAGCCGGTCTGATTAATAATGGCAGTTGATCAGTTTAACTACAATCCATCTATGCTGCTCATATATTTTATAATACATGTTTATTCTGAACTCTAAAAAATACTACAGAGGTAGCAAATCAATACGATAAATTGGATCCTGGGAGAGTACTGTAGCATCAAAGGCTAAGTTGTTTCCCTTGCTTGTTCACTGAGCTGCAGAAGGCCTTTTCCGTCTGGTTGCTGACTGTGCCACAGTTTTTGTCTGATAAAAGACCATCTGGGGTTCTCCTTCCATGTCAGCTCCTTAGTGGGCCTGCTGTCAGTCTTGTTTTACAGCTCTCCCAATGAAGCACAAATCTGTATTGATTTCAGAGGAACCAGAGCTGTAAATTACTAGTCATGACTGGCTTGGTCGAACACAGATGAAAATCTATTGATTTCTCTAACGGTTTAAATCTAATTAGCACAAAGGGTAAACTATAACAACTCAAAGAGAATGAGAGTAATTAGAAGAGAAATATTTCTCTTAAAACTATTATAGAGTGCTCAGTGATAAAATGGGAAAGGGTGAAGAATCTAATATTTCATATGAAAGGCACTCTATATCTAGCTGTGTGTGTGTGGGGGTTGTGTTTGCTACATGTGAAATGTAATTAACAGAAATAGCAAAACTGGAGTCCAGCCCTAATGCCCTTTATCTTGTATTTGATTGGGATCATACAGTTGATCATGTGCCAAAAACATTTTATAGCAGGGCTCCTAGTAAGATCACAGACAGAAGCCAGAGTCCTATGATTGTATGGGTCTGGCTTTTTATTGTAGAAATTAGGGATGTACTCATTCCCAGATTTGGTTTGTGATTTGGCCAAATCCAAGCAATTTTTAGCTGGATTCAGATTTGGGAGCAAAGCCAGAACGAATTTGAACCTATGTAATTGAATATATTTGCGATGTGTGTTTTGCAAAGCATGGGGAATTCCACCAGGTTCAATGATTTGGGGACTTGGAAAACCCTGAAAGGGGTTTGGTGCATCCCGAATAGAAAAATCCAACCACTAATTCTTCTTCTGTCAACAATAATGAAGCAAAAGCCTTGAAACAAGCTTACATTTCTCTAAAATTTATAACTAGAAGTTGATCCGATCCTCCTTTACACTTCAGTCTGCACCCATTTGTTGCACACATTTGGATGAGGTTAGATCTAAGGTAATATTGTTTTATGTAACACAAGTAGATTCTACATTATCCCCAGAGAAGTGCGGTTTAGGCTTCTTTTTCATTTGTGGATAGGAGGATATTTAATATGATAACATCCTTCACAGAATGTTAACATTATACTGTAAGTAACATGAGAATGAATATGGGCCTTGGGCATAAACTGTAAACAAAATAAAAAGGCACTTTAACAATAAGTAAATTAGCAGACAAGATTGGTCAGTAGATTAGTAAGTGTATTCCTATGATTTTCAATGTCTCATAACAGGAAGGGGAAAAAGCAGGGGGCATATAAATTTACATTACTTTTGTCCCATATAAGTGGGAAGTCATAATTAAACTCTTTATAACATCCTCAGTAACTGTAATAATGTTATAGTTCAAGTCAATATGCAATAATCTACTGAAAATCTATTTGCCCTATAGTACAAACATGGGAATTTAATAAAATATACTATAACATATACAGTCATATGAGAAAGTTTGGGAACCCCTCTTAATTCTTTGGAGTTTTATTTATCATTGGCTGAGCTTTCAAAGTAGCAACTTACTTTTACTTCCTTTTAATATATAACATATCTTATGGAAACAGTAGTATTTCAGCAGTGACATAAAGTTCATTGGATTAACAGAAAATATGCATCATAACAAAATTAGACAGGTGCATACATTTGGGCACCCCAACAGAGATATTACATCAATACTTAGTTGAGCCTCCTTTTACAAATGTAACAGCCTCAAGATGCCTCCTATAGCCTTTGATGAGTGTCTGGATTCCATTCTTCCATACAAAATCTCTCCAGTTCAGTTAAATTTGATGGCTGCTGAGCATGGACAGCCTGCTTCAAATCATTCCATAGATTTTCCATGATATTCAAGTTGTGGGACTGTGATGGCCATTCCAGAATATTGTACCTCTCTCTCTCTCTCTCTCTCTGCATAAATGCCTTTGTAGATTTCAAAGTGTGTTTAGGGTCATTGTGTTGTTGGAATATCCAACCCCTGCGTAAAGCTGGCCATAGATGCAAAGATCCGATCGTACGAATCATGGTACGATCGGACTTTCCCATCTCCCGACCCGCCACTAACCATTCAGATCAAAGTCTTACCAGTCAGATTAGTTAAAGAACAGATCAGCAATGTTCTGCCCCTGACAGCAATCGTACGATATCTATGTCCAACCAAAACTAGTGACAGTCTCCCACTGAAAATCGTACGATCGGCAATACACGCAGAGATATTATCGCCAGCCGACAGAAATTTTCTAACCTGTCCTATCGACCAAACGACCGATCTCCGCCGGACAAAAAATGTCCGGACTCTCCACACACGGTCTGGAAATCCTACGAATCCTCGATTCGTACGATCAGATCTTTTCGTCTATCGCCAGCTTAACTTCAACTTTGTGACTGATGCTTGAACATTATCCTGAAGAATTTGTTGATATTGGGGTAAATTCACCCGACCCTTGACTTTAACAAGGGCCCCAGTACCTGAATTAGTCACACAGTCCCACAGCATGATGGAACCTCCACCAAATTTGACAGTAGGAATTTTTTGGAATGCGGCGTTCTTCTTCCGCCATGCAAAGAGCTTTTTGTTATGACTAAATAACTCATTTTCTCTCATCAGTCCAAAGCACTTTGTTCCAAAATGACTGTGGCCTGTCTAAATGAGCTTTTGCATATAACAAACGACTCTGTTTGTGTCATGAGGGCTTCTTTCTCATCACCATGCCATACAAATGTTCTTTGTGCAAATTGCGCTGAATTCTAGAACGATGTACAGATACACCATCTGCAGCAAGTTGTTCTTGCAGGTCTTTAGAAGTGATCTTTGGGTTGTCTATAACCATACTCACAATCCTCTGCATATGCCACTCCTGTATTTTTCTGGCCTGCCAGACCTGGGTTTTACAGGAACTGTGCCTGTAGCCTTTCATTTCCTGATTACATTCCTTACAGTTGAAACTGACAGTTTAACCTCTGAGATAGCTTTTTGTAGCCTTTCCCTAAACCATGATACTGAACAATCTTTGTTTTCAGATCTTTTGAGAGTTGCTTTGAGGATCCCGTGCTGTCACTCTTCAGAGGAGAGTCAAACAGAAGCACAACTTGCAATTGGTCACCTTAAATACCTTTTCTCATGATTGGACACATCTGCCTATGAAGTTCAAGGCTTAACAAGCTAATCCAACCAATTTGGTGTTGCCAGTAATCGGTATTGAGTAGTTGCATGCATTCAAATGAGCAAAATTACAAGTGTGTACCCTTTTATACTATATGCAAAGAAACAATTGCTGACTGTACCTTAAAAAAATTCCCCTAGAGGAAGCTCAGTATGAGGCAGAAATGGTAACACTTGCCCTTCCTAGATATGAGAAATTGCTACTAGTTCAAAGGACATCTAACTGCTTTCTATCTGAACTAATACAGTACTGCAATTCAATGACAACCCATGAATTTATATGCCAGGGAAACTGTCTCTCCCCTATTTCATCAGACCTTTAGGGGGTTATTTATTAAGGTCCGAATTTAGCAATGGACCTTATTTATGAAGAAAAAAGCTAAGAAAAAATCTTAGTTTTAGTAGTTTTTTGCGCAGAAACCACAAACTCATCGGATATTGGTATGTACATCAGAACAGACACTGGGACCTTCCCCATTGACTTATACAGGACCTCGAGAGCTTTTAGATGCCGAGGTTTCGTATTCAAAGTTCGGATATTCAGACCTTAATAAATAACCCCCTTACTGTCTACACTTTTCTGCTTCAACAGTGCTTTTTATAATAATTTGTGCAACAAAAAGTAAAGCAACTAAAATATCTGCAGAACAGATTTATCAAAAATGGGTTACTGTTGATAAAAAGGACAAATGTGTACAATTTTAACCTTACAACCCAACTGATTAGACAGTATATCAGTTTGGGACTCAGTTTCTTGTTAGGAGGTCAACAGCACATCGGCTGATGAGGAAATAAAAAGAAGCTGGAGATCCTCCTTGCTTCAACAAACAGAACACCAAAATGTGTACAATTGCCAGTTGTACCATATGTGGCTGTAATTTTCTCCACGAATGGATGAAACCTGAAACTCTAATTTGACAGAAAATAAGGTGGAACTGTTAAAGCCTGTGCTGAAAAATGTAAAGATATAATAAAATGTAGGCAATTATGTGATGACAGTATACCTTTAATATCACTGCAGGAAGCACTCAGGAAAAAAGTGAACTAATTCAAATACAACTAGATCATGACATTATTATATAGTAATTATTGTTTTCCCTGGTAAAAGTACAACTAGCATGGGAAGGCTACACAATTATTTGAACACCTATAAAGTATAATAGCACCATATTAATGCAAAAACTTGAATACATGACAGTACAATGTGGATTGATGGAAGATTCCACCATATAAATACGAGATTGATAAAATCATATTGTGTATATTCTGGGAGACATCATAAGTGTTTTTGAGAAGCCCAGGATTTATGTGCAGTTTAAATACTTAGCCTGGGGTCAACACAGCAAGTTTTTGTATTAAAACAACAATCAACATATTTATTTATTAACCCTGAAGAAAAATAGCACAATAACTGTAACTTTCTTAGCCAATTATATAGAGGCAGTACATGGCTAATTTAGGAATTGCAAAATATAGTTTATTCATCTCAGCAACATATATCAGCATCAAAATGTATTTGTTGGCCTAATTTAATGACAGAAAATAATTCACCTTAATTAATATAAGCCATAAAAATGGCACCATTTGATTTACATAGAACATCATCATATTTTACAAACGGCAGGAAAAGCAATAAACATCATTTGTTGACCTTGAAACATAAAAACATAGATAATTATTTAAAAATGAGAGATATAAACTGCATGGTAATATGGAAGCTTTTCCTTGCCGTTAATAAGTGGACTTTCTAGAGTTGCTGTAACGGAAAGTGAGTGGGGAAAGCACACCAGGATAGGGTACTCCCTATTACTCAGGTCTAGTGATGGGCAAATCAAACCCATTTCGCTTTCCCGTAAATTTGCCAAATTCATTGAAGTCACTGGCTGTTTTTTCACGTGACTTTTTTCACAATGCGCAAAATATTTTTTACTATATATTAGGGACTATGGGCATTTTTGGCAGCAAAAAGCAACAAAATAATTCTCTCATCCCTACTCAAGCCTATATCTTACTGGACCCCATCCCACAATGGAGTCCACATAAATCTGAGCAGAGGCTCATCCATGCGACCATTGTATCTACAACATAGATGCTACCAAAGTATTTTGTCACAAACTGTTGGAACTGTACTTTATATATTTTTTTCGGAGGGGGAAGTGAATAACAATTTCTTGACGTGCAGCATTTCCAGGCCCAACAGGAATACTTTAAACAAGTCAAATCAAAGTGAGCAATATTTCAATTCAAGAAACACTAACCTGTCTAGGGATGGAGATCCCCTACCTTAATTCTTTGGTGTTTTTTCAAATAGGCTGTGAGGAATGTGTAGGTGAGCAGGTGCTTTAGATTTTAAGCCTCTGAAGAATTGAAAATGATGACAAATTGTGTCCAAGAGTGGACACCAAGGGGCACATTTACTAAGGGTTGAATATCGAGGGTTAATAAACCCTCGAATTCGACCCTCAAAGTAAAATTTTACGAATTTGAATATCGAATTCGAAGGATTTACCGCAAATCCTACAATCGAACGATCGAAAGAAAATCGAACAATGAAATCCTTCGAATCGAACGTTTCTAAGGATTTTAATCCATCGATCAAAGGATTTTCCATCGATCAAAAAAAACCTTAGAAAACTGATGGGGAAGGTCCCCATAGGCTAACATTGTACCTCGGTAGGTTTAAACTGCCAAAGTCTGTAGTTGAAATTTTTTTTAAAGAGACAGTACTTCGATTATCGAATGGTCGAATAGTCGAACAATTTTTAGTTTGAATCGAAGTCGTAGTCGAAGGTCGTAGTAGCCTATTCGATGGCCAAAGTACCCAAAAAAATACTTCGAAATTCTAAGGTTTTTTACTTCGAATCCTTCACTCAAGCTTAGTAAATGTGCCCCCAAGTGCAGAGTGCGAAACTCTGATGGGGCAGTCAGAGAGACTTCCTGTGTTATCAATGATCTGGACAGCTTCAGACTGGGGGGATCTGGGGGCAATGGGGCTGCCACACCTGGGGCCCCATGCACACCCCTGAGCCCCTCAGACCCAGTGGTGAGGTCCTGTGAAATACCCGATGTTGCAAACTCACAAGCCACCCTTCCCTGCTCTATCTTGTATTTTTTGTTGCGGTTGCGATTCAGGACAGGGGAAGTGCCCATAATTGAAGATGGGGAGCGGGTCTGGGTTGGCAGTGCCCACTGGGGTTTTTTCCAATGTCCCACCGGCTCAGTCCAACCCTGGGTCTGGAAGTTATATTAGGCCAATACTTGCACCAGCCCATGAACCTGCAGTCAGTACAGAGTCAAACACAAAGCAAGGTTGAGTTTTATATCATTTATTTCCACTTCCTCTTTTGTAAAATATATCATCTTTTCCCAGTGCAGTATATTATATACTAATATATTGGTGGTGCTTTTATCCTTTAACATTGTCTTATTTTGTAAAGATTCATCTCATTATTTAGACAGCATTAAGAAAATACACTCAGGACGTCTGGCAAAATCCCATCCATCAAAACTGCAAGGCATGCTGCTGTTTAAATAAACATAATCTCAACTGCATAGTCATGAAGGTGATAAGTGTATTGTTATAAACACGTCCTTCATACATTTTGAAGCCAACTGGGCCTCCTAAATATATATTCATAGATCTCCCACATTGAAGAGAGAGAGAGAGAAAAAAAAGTAAACCTAGCTCTAGTGGCAATTTTATTTATCTGGAGATAGAATTAATAAGCAAAATAATGGCATGCTGGTAACAAGGATATGCAGTTCCAGATGCGCAGACCCCATAGGCACAGGATATAAAATATCAACAAGATTTTATAGGCATAATCCAATCCTCTATTTTTTCAGTCAGTACCATCTGTCTGTTCTGTCTAAACCCCTCACCTAATAAAAACTTGAAAACGTGGCCTTTGTTTATGGTTAAGTTCTTTCTCTGTTATAAACATGCTTGCATACAAAATATAAAGGTAATAAGGGTAAGGACTAATGAATGTAACTATACACCCTCAGTCTGACATTAGAAAGTGGTATCTTCTTTTCCCCAAGCTGCCTCTAAATTCATCCTACCCAACAGTTTGTCCTCTATCCCTCTGTATTTAAAGGCAATTATAAGAACCATTTGTCAGTGTTTATAACTGTTTACTTGATACTCCGGGCTGGTGCTCCTCTTAACTAAAAACTGCAGCAGCTTCTGTTTAAGCTAATAGTTGCCATCTTCTTCAGCTTCTTCTATCCGCTCTTCATCCTGGTTCAGGCAGGTGTACGACGAGCAGTAAAGTGAAAAGCCAAACTTAGACACAAAAAGCCGGCTTTTTCATTCTATTCCGCATGTGCCTGTGGAAAGGAAAGAAGAGAAAGAAGATAGTGGTGAATGAGCTCCTACATAAATACCATGCGCTGGTGTCGTTTTAAGCCAATAGGAGAAGCACCCTGGATATTAGGTAAGCAATTATTATCATTGGGTGTGGCTAAGACTTACCCCCCATGATTATATCTTTTCTTCTCCTTAATACAGAGGATACCCCACTAATCAGGGACCTGGAAGACATTATAAATAAACCCTTCTAAAAAAAGTTTGTTTCATTGCACTCTGTCTAAAAGATATTATAAGTACTTAAAGGAGAAGGAAAGCTACATAGGCATTTTATTACCAATAGATTAGCTGCAATACTGCAAGCCAGAATGCTATTTTTATTCTGTAGAATGTTTTACCATACCTGAGTAAAAAGCTCTAGAAACTCTCTGTTTGTTTAGGATAGGAGCTGCAGTATTAATGTGGTGTGACATCACTTCCTGCCTGAGTCTCTCCCTGCTCTGGGCTCAGATTACAGTAGAGAAGGGAGGGGGGAAGAGGAGCAAACTGAGCATGCTCTTGCCCAGGGCAATGATGTTTAAGCTGAAGGCAGGAAGTCTGATACAGAAGCCCATGTGTACACAATAGAAGGAAAGAAATGCAGTATTTCTTTTGACAGGGGACTCAGAGCAACATTACTTTGGGGGTTTATTGGTATATTTAGATGGACCTTTCTGATAAAGCTTACTTAGTCTTAACCTTTCCTTCTCCTTTAAAGAAAACTTCAGTTACTGCACATACATATTAAATATATGCTCATAAAACGTATTCTATATCATAGATCATGATAACGTATTCTATATCATAGATCATGGCCGCTTCATACTCTTTAGTTGTAAATGAAAAGCCAAATGTGGAAGAGAAATTGGCTTTGGAAGCTTAGACGACTGTGCCTATATGCTGTAGACCATATAGTTGTTTAACCATTTATACAATGTAGATACAATTTTATTGAAAACAGAACTCTTCTTGTGACATTTAAGCTTTTTGCTTTTAACACACAAATACAGAGTTTTCTGACAATCTGCTCCATAAATACATCCCATGATAATGTAGCTGTGTGTGTTTTCGCCATGTGTTACAGCTTTTTCTCAGAGAAAATGAGTCGGCTCAAATAAATCCACTATGCAAATAGCCAGATAACTGCAGATCCATCTGTGTGCCAGGAGTTTGTGCTAGTAGAATACTGCTTTGATAAACTGGACCGAGAGTCACCTTACTGTGCCATTTTTTGATACTCTGACTTAATATGAGTTCCATTTCAAGTCGATGACATACTGTATACTGTAGCTCTTTCTTGAATTCATATCCTCCTTGTCATTGGATACATTTCAAGTGTTACATTTCAAGTGTTGTTCTTTGTCTGCTGATAAGAAGATTATAACAGTTCATTAAAAGGGTAAGTTGACCTTCACAAAACCGAAAATTTTCTAAATAGTCCCTCATTTGATTGATATTTTTCAAAACTATTGGGAATTTCATCCCCAAACTGTCAACTTACTGCCCCCTCTGGATGCAGTGCTGCCAAACATAGACAGTGCTGCGTGGTGACCGGTCTTTCCTTAATGAATGCTTCTCTCCTGTTTATTCTACTGCTTGTCCTGACTACTCGTACCATTGATACAATATATCTATCTATATATATATATATATATATATATATATATATATATATATATATATATATATATATATATACTCATACCATTGAAACAATGTATATGCTCATAACATTGAAACATTATATCAGTCATCAGGTTCCCCTCGGGTATAGACTCTAGCCTCCATATGTAATAAAAGGCAAAAAATGTGACTTATCATTTCCAAAACCCAGAACAGATGCCAAGGTTCCGCCAACTCTTGCTCCAGGAAGAGCCTTTCGCTACTCAGATGCCACCAGACCTTAAAGTGAGAGACCAGGACGAGAGTTCTGAGTAGGAAAGGTTACCATAATGTGCAACAGGAGGAACGGGCATAGGGCAAAGCATAGTCGTAGAACAGGCCAGGGTCAAAGTCAAGCAGACCGTGGCCACTATAAATATTTGAATTTCATGACAAAGAGCGGCACTTGGAAGTGAAGACAGCAGGTAATATTACATAAAGTTTGCCCAGGAGCAGAAACCGATACCAACCAATATGATGAATGTGTTATTGTTTACTTGCTGAAGTATATTGTAATCAAACAATGAAACGATATAGCTCAGCTCTTGAGGGATACTGTATGCCTCTGATATTCCATGTACAAGTTCCATTAGAGATAATTATACTGTATTCACCAAAAAAATTCACTAGCACCAATAACATAGATAGCTTTGATACGTGACCCTGTATCCCTGTATAACGCGTCAGGCTGTGGACACAATAAACTTTCTTAACTTTGAACTATTGCCTGGTGGAAGTCTGCCTTATTGAGTGCCTGCTCCATATTGGTTTCATCGGTGTATCCTCCATTGCTCTTATTGGGTACCAGGATCTCTGGATATAGATAACAGCATTAGTCACCTAGCATTTTATTATTCCCTCATTCCTTATTTTTGGTTTTTGTTTTTCTACTTGCTCTATCTTTAAGTGCTTCTACAGTGAATGCTTCTACCCATTTTCAGAAAATCCCCAGTCAGTAGGGCTGACTGACATATTTCAGAATTAAAAATATATAAATCTTGTTCCCCAGGTATTGTTCCGTTGGGCATATTCCCAAACAATTTTCATAAAATAATGTATTACTTGTAGTTGAGCAAACCTATTACACATTCTCTTCATAAATCTCATATGTGTTTATTTCAGTTAATTAAAAAATTAGTTAGACAGAGCCCTTATTATTTTGTCTTCTCTTGAATAACAGGAAGTATTTCTCATTTCACTTTTCCAATCACTGTGTATGCACTTTCATGTTTTATTCTTTTCAGTTAATAATATAGTGTCCTTGTGTTTATCTTCATTTTATTTAGTTTGTAGTCTTTTTCCCCACATAAGGAAGCACTGGGGTGAGGCTGGAAACTTATTTGATAAAACGTGAATAAATGCTGCGTCCATTTTACCCCATTTCTGGCTCCTGGAGTTTCATTTAGGTATTTAACAATGGGGTTTAGTAGGATGGCTGAGGGCGAAGTGTCAATTGAGGAGTCCCCTTGTCATGTTCTTTTTCAGTCTTAGCGGCATCATTTCTTTTTCTGGTGTTATTCTGAGTGACATTTAATGTGCCCAAATTTACTCCGGCGCTACCCTCAGCGCCGTTTCTTAGGAAAGAGCTGCCTGAGGTGGCTCCTGTAATGCCGCCAACCCTGCCCGCTTACCTTTGTGGGGGGAAGGAAGCAACGCCAGTGCGGAGAGCTCTCTCACACTAGTAGCCAAATTTCCAGTTTAAAAACTTAAAGGCCCCAGGAGAGGCTTTTTGGTACTGCCGCCTGAGGCTCAACTTGCCTCATTGGTGGAGCACCCCTGTCTACCCTTCTTGCTATACTCTTATTCCAGTGTATGGTTAGCACAGAAATAAACCTTGTTTTTTAATTTTTTATTGTATAATGCACAATTAAAGGTGGTGTTACCAGAAATTACTGGGTCTAAACAAAATCTTATTTACCCATGGCAACCAGTCAAATTATTACTTTCATTATTCTTCCTGCAGCTTGCTAAAACAAGTAAAACAATGTTGATTGACTAATCACATAACCAATAAAGGGGGCAGAATCAGTAAATCAAATAGAAACTGCAATAGCAGCCTTTGTAATCAGTTTATGCTGCATTACTAAAGCATATGAAAGCCTCCTCATTGCATCCAAATGCATGTAAGCATGTGTGTGCTATCCACATTGATTGAGATGTGCCAGATATTGAAATCAATCGGGTGCAACCTACTTACTGGTTGGTCAACTGTTCTACAAGAAGCATAATAAGAGGGGTTGTGCTCCCGTAGAGTGTCAACACAATTAATTGAATTAGGAATAATGTATTTATGCAGAAAGGGTCATGTAGCCAGCTCATCAGACACAGTGCCCAAAAGCAGATTATGAAAATACAGAAAACAAGCCCTTTAATTTGAGTTAACAACTGGCTCAGTGCATTTGGCCTGTGTTAGTTAGGAAGTCCATTCTTTTGGGCCCATAAGAGCTGCTGAATGTGATGTTTCTGTCATTATACTCCTCCATACATTTTTTACAGTTTTTTTTTAAATGGTAATTTTCTGTTCTGCAATAATATTAATTATTCGTCTCATGTGTAATTGATTTGAATTTTGAATTGCAAGCAAACCAAGGAAATGGACATGGATCAAAATGCATCATTACATATCCTGCTGTTATAAAAAAAAATCTGGGACTTATCTATGCTCAAGCAGACCTAATTAAAACTTTATGAAATGTTAATCAGAGAAATGTTCCTATCCTTTTACAATGGATAAACTCCTGATTTGTTAACCCTTTTATGCATGTTAATTATATTTTTATATTTTTATCAGGCCTTAGATTTAAGGGAAACATATTCCAGAGGTCCAGAATATTTTGTTTGGAAATCATTAATTTACTCTTTCATGTTACAATCTTTTACATTTATTTTGTATATTTATTATATTTCCCAATTATTAATTGTATATACTTAGATAGATCTGATTAAAAGTCATGTTAATTATTATATATATATATATATATATATATATATATATATATATATATATATATATATATATATTTGATTTATAGTCCACTTTAATATAGTTTATGAATTAACTTAAATCCCATGTATCTATATAAGCAGACCTTCTATTCTCCACGAGTGATGTAACTGATTCTCTGAAAATCACTGACCTTCACTGGCCATCCACAAACCAGTCTTCATCATGTCTTCATCATAGTCTGTTAATACAGTGTGGGACCTGTTATCCAGAATGCTCGGACTTGGTGTTTTCCGGATAAGGGATCTTCATACCTTAAGTCTACTAGAAAATCATGTCAACATTAAATAAACCCAATAAATCTGGAATTAGTTATATCTTATTTTGGATCAAGTACAAGGTATTATTTTATTGTTACAGAGAATTTTCAGAAAAAAATGATTATTTGATTACAATGGACTCTATAGGAGACGGCTTTTCCGTAATTTGGATCTTTCAACAGGTTTCCAGATAACGGATCCCATACATGTACCATGTTACAAAACTGTATTGGTTTAGCGTTTTGATCATGAACTGGCATTGCCTTTTGATTCATTGTGGCCGGTGTCATGATTGTGCATCAGGAGTATATGCCTTTAGAGTTAGAAACTTTGATGTTGCTTTAAGAGAAAAGTTTATTGATAACATGTACGTGGAGAAGTGAACATGGATAATCACTTCTAACCTGACCCTGAGGGAGTAGGGTTGCCTAGGTCAACGCAACGCCACGAACAGCTCTGCATCTTCCCCCACTGCATGCTTAGAATTAGTAATGTCTCCCCCATGCCTAAAAATTAGGTGGTGGAGGGGGGGGAGACCCTCTGACAGGCAGATCGCCGAGCAGATACCTTTTGCAGAGGCTTCACCGAGGTGGGATGGGCTAACTATGACCCATGTTAGAACAAAAGAAAAATGCCTATCCAAACCAGTAGACAGGGGAAAAAAAGACAGAGTACATGGGGCTGGGAAGGGTTCTTAAAGCAAAAAAGAGAAAGTTGTGCTCATCACTAATTTTTAAAACCATTAGGCGGGGGTGCAATGAGGCTGTGACCACAAAATACATATAGTCAAATACAAGAGTCCTCTGCACTCAACCCATTATCAATATATTTAAGACAGAGACATTTTGTGCATACTGCTACTGAAAATGCCTTACCCTTTAAACAAAACAGGGATTGTGTCTAATAAAAGGGTAGCAAAGTTTGGGAGTTTAACTTTGAAAGCAGCTAGTAAGTTGCAGGTAAAACTGTCCCTTTGTAAAATGTATAATGAAGCAATAGAATTCTTAATGAATCAGATGAAAATTGAGCGTAGGACTGGCCAGATATGGGATGACTTTGACGTAGTTGGCCAGCTTAAATATATTGCAATATATGGACAAACAATCCCTGTTTTGTTTAAAGGGTAAGGCATTTCAGTAGCAGTATGCACAAAATGTCTCTGTCTTAAATATATTGATAATGGGTTGAGTGCAGAGGACTCTTGTATTTGTCTATAAGGGTTCTTAAAGGGCATGTAAAGGCAAAGAAATAAAATCCCATTTCTACTTTCTTTAATGAAAAAGAAACCTATCTCCAATATACTTTAATTAAAAAATGTGTACCATTTTTATAAGAAACCTGACTGTATGCAGTGAAATTCTCCCTTCATTTACTGCTGTGGATAGGAATTGTCAGACGGTCCCTAACTGCTGAGCAGGGAAACAATCATACTTATGAACAGGGAGCCCCCGCCTTACTTCCCAGCCGTGCAGAGGTCAAGCAGCTTTGTTTATGATGATCCCTAAGCAGCCCAGACCACACTGAGCATGTGCACAGTCTTAGTCTTGCAAAGATGTTTAACAAAGTTACAAGATGGTGACCCCCTGTAGCCAACTTTGAAAGCATAAATTATTTGTTTTAGACTTTACGTGCCCTTTAAGTCTTCTGTAATTGGTCACTTATTAAGCCTGCCCATTTGCATGATGGGGAGATTAAACCATTAGTTGCTGCCATGGGGAACCCAGGAATACTGATTGCACAAACAGGATTATTCTGGAAAATCCTCATCTCCTATGATATGTAATTTGTCTCATCCAGAGGAAAAGTATCCTATCAGCAACCTGTATCTCTAAAGTACATGCAGGAGTCAGAGTCAGACTTTGATTGACCGTTAGGTATGTTCCTTTTGCCTGGAGAATTTATTATAACTGCCTTTAAATAACCAACCCTAACACAGAACCTACTTGTAGAGTGACAGATTGCTGAAAGGGGGATAGTGAAGAATAATTTGATTATTTTAGAAACGGTAAAGAATTTTTACTTGATTTCATTTTTAGAATATTCTTATTTCCACGAGCAAAAGGAGTATATAGAGTTTTCATAATAGTTTCCCTTTAATAGCATTAGCATTTTACATACACCCAGTTAGTCGGTAAACTGCTCAAAGCAGGGACTCTGTGCTCAATTTTCTTTCCTAATGCACTTTTATTTATTCTCCATCTTCTGTAACTATTTAAGCTTTCTGCTGCATGTCTGCAATTATGTAAAGTGCTGTGTGCCCTGTGGTACTATATAAATAAACCTGTACAGGAGAGTTTGACAGAATTAAAAATAAAAGTCTGTCTATAATCCATGTAAGCTCTCCGTGGCTTTACAGTAGGGGTATAGGCTACTTGGCCCACAGGCTTTGCGACAATACAATAAGACTGTTGGTCATCCACATGATGACAATAGAATATTGTTAAATACTGTGCAGATAAAGAAAATACAAACAGTGATAATATACGTTTAATTTAAACCTTCCAAACAAGTTAATGTAAATTTGCTCAGCGTGCTCTTCTGAGCACCTTTGCAATATACATTAAGGTTTTTTTTCTAGTTTTCAAGATAGTAGCAGTTTTTACACCACCTTCTTTTCATTTTGCGCAACTGGACATAGTAGACTGAAAATTAATTTACTGAAAAAAAAGAAAGTTTTATGATGTTTCTCTGGCTAGAAAATGGAATTAGTGAGCATAGAAGAGTCATCAGGTTTCTCTAGTCAGTTCTATGCAGAGATGAGGTCTCTGAGGAAGTGCGTAGACATGAAACGCGTCAGATCTCGGACGCTTGTTTGTATACCATATGCATAAATAAAATATATATCCTTTTAACCTGAACCTCGGCTTCTACAGTTTTCTGTAGAGGTCCTGAGTGCGCTGCTGCAAAGTTCTGTGCAAACCAACATCACATTTTTCTTTTCTCATTAACTTAATTTTCAACCTCCTGTATCCAGTCAGCCCAAATGAACAGCTAGGGGCATATTATTAACAAGGGTTGACTTTGGAGTTTATGGGAGTTCATAAAAACTCCCATAAACTCGAAATTCGGGGAAAAACGAAACTTATTTTAAAAATTGTAATGCAATTCAGGTGAATAGTATCGACCCACAAACTCGAATCGAATGCGATTTGAGTTTTTTCACCAAAATGGTTTTTTTTTCATTTATATTTTTTTGGATTGATTGTAGGAGGCTAAAACACCAATTTGGCAGGTTTTAGATGATGAATAGTCAAATTTGAATTCTTAAAGAGACAGTACATGATAAACTTTGAAATTCGAATTTTTTTAAAACTCAAACCTGATTTTGGATTATTCCCTATTTAAATGACACTAAAATAAACTCGAAATTCGAATTTAAAAATTACAATTTTCAATTCGACCCTTGATAAATCTGCCCTTAATGTGCAGTATAACAACAGCGCTAATATCTTGAAAACTAGAAAAGAAATAAAGGAACTTGCAAAAAATGCTTGGAGCAAGCACTTTTAGAAGCAATTTTACATACATTTCTTTTGAGGGTTTACATTTCATTTAACAGAAAAATGTGATGCAAGCGTCTTCTTCCACTCGATGCAGAAATCTTACTAGTTTCACTCCCACTCAGCCACCTTTGTAGCCATGATACATTATAATGATTTCTGTTCTTTTCCCTCTGTGAGAGCATTCATAGACTTGGGCAAGCTGCAAATACCGGAGTATGCCATTGGAGATAAACCCCAAAAGAGTGGACAGATTGGTACAGTTGAAAGATTTTTAAATTCCAGATGTATATGCTGCTAAAAAAAAAACTATAGAAAAGTATAACATGCCTTTATGAACACAGTGAATTTTAAAAATTGATTGGAAAATATCCAGTTTCCCTAGTAAGGAAATAGAATCACAGCCATTTTTGGTTTAGGAATAAAAAGGATGATTTATCCCAAGCAAAAAAAAAACGTAGACACTGAAGCACAGGGAACGTCATACATATTTATGAGGCTCTTTAATCTGCTAAGGTATTGTTCTTGTGGGTAAAGTTTATTCCCTGTGAGGCAGGCAAGCAGTTCTCACTTTTATAAGTAAAAGAAAATATGACTGAGCTGGTTTCAATAATAGCAAAGCCTTTTAGTGTTGCATTGAATATGCTTAATGCTCACTAAAAAGCTTTCTCATTTAAATTATTCTATTCTGCAGGCTTTCTGGGGTCATAAACTACATTAACTCCTTACAGGTTTAGTAAAGATGCTGGGGAGACAAAGAAAGAACAGATCTATTATTCGCTATTGCCTGCAATACATTGTAATTGCTTCTTTTGTTTTCCCTGGTCAGAGGTTGATTAAATCTGACAATGCATCTCATATGCTGGAACACAGAACCTATTAAAGTGTGCATAGTTGAAGGATGCGTGGTGTTGCATAACTTCATATTCACACAGTTGCCTACACATTTATTAGTATTTAGGAAGGCCGGAATAGCATAATGCTATTGTTAGAGATTTGGAATTTTCTCATACTAATCACTGAGGTGCTAGGTCATCTTTAGCAGTTGTGGAGAATTTGCAAAACTTGATTTGACCCTTCACTACTACCAGTTCCTGCTGTTTTCCTGGGGCCATATTATATACAGTATTTGGGGCCCTAGGCAGTAAGGTATATACTATTTGGACCTCCTAGGGACAGTTCTACTGAGGAGCAAGTAGCATCTTAGGGGCATATTTGTTAGGAGTAGAAGTTTTTTTATGAAAATAATGTGTTTTCAGTTGCATTCGCCAGTGCCGGACTGGGACACCAGGGGCCACCAAAAAACATTTGACCAGAGGCCTACCAAAAGTTTTTAGACCAGGAGCCCACCCTAGGTATTATTTTCTTCCTCTTCTCACTCAACCCTTATTCTCCTAGTCTCTTTTCTTTACATACTATAATCTATTATTCCACTTATTTAGCCTCTTTGTTCTCATAGAAATAGGAAATGGCCATGAAATAGGCCAAAAGTTTAGCAGCATGAGGGCCCACTGACACCTGGGCCCACCGGGACTTTTCCTGGTATCCCTGTGGGTCAGTCCAACACTGGCAGTCGCTAGATGGGGCTGTTAGCTAGAGGCTACCCCCTGGGAGGTTCTAGATCAGGTTCTCCTCTGTGGCACTTGGAGGGGATTTCTTTTCTTTGGCTGATAGGAAGAACAAGTGAATGACACCAGGGAGCTTGAGGCCTCTCACCTCAAAACAGTAAAGAGGAGAATAGTTAAAGAGATACTGACATCAGATATTATCTATCATAATATTATCTTTGAATGCTACTTATAATTTTGACATAAAAGTATTTGTCTGATGCTTTTACATTACCTTTCTTAATACCTTGTTCCACTAGGGTGGAATTTCGAAAGTTTTTTTTTGAAAAACTTTGAGATTCAAAAAGACCAACCAAAATTAAATTGATGGTTTTTTTTGCCCGAATAGGTGTGTTTTTAATCAAATAGGTCTGTTTCCGACTGAATTTTGAATTTTACGAATCAAAGTCATTTTCCCCCCAAAAAACTTTGACTCCAAATAGGTTCTAGAAGGTCCCCCATAGGCTAAAACAGCAATTTAGCAGGTTTTAGATGGCGAATGGTCGAAGTAAAATTTTTAAATACAGTATATAATAAATGTCAAAATTCGAATTTTCAAATTTTTTTCAAATTCGAATTTGGACTATTCCCTAGTCAAAATACACAAAAATTTGCTCAAAATTCACATTTTTTTAATTCGAATTTTCACTTGGAAATCTGCCCCCCCAGTGTAGATTAATATTTTGAAAAGAAAATTGTTAGTGTCAGTATCACTTTAAGTTAGGTAGTGGTAGGATAGACCAATTTAGGTGGTAAAAGTTGCAGGTTAGTGAGATGAGCAGTTGAGACTTCAACAAGGAGACAGGGAAGGGACCAGTGTCCTTTCAGTACCTCACCCAAATAGGGACCGAGTGGAAGAGATTCTAGGTTAAGTAGCAATCAGTGTGCCTTTAATGCAAGCCTGACCCCTGTGCTAAAGTCTGTAAGAAAATACAGCATCCCTGACAGGAAGGAAGGAGCAGGGGAGTAGGCATCCGGCTGGGACAAGTGGCCTGGGATACCTTATGCTTATTGTATAGTGCATTGGGGAATATGTGTGATGAGTATTTTAGAAACTGTCCTGGTGACTGCAAATAAGGTAAGTTATTTCGCAGCATCGTTTGAACTTGGTGCAAGTACTAGTGTCACCACCAGGTCACCACGTTATATATATATATTTGTCAGAGTGAAAAAGGGTTACAATAGAGCTGAATAGCCATGAATTTGAGAAATGAAGCTTTAAAAATCTTCTTATGAGCTAGGAGCAGAGCTGATTAAATACTGAACCTCAAAAGTTAACAAACCAAAAAAAAAGCCATCATTCCTTGTTTTTTAAAGGGCATGTAAAGGCTAAAATAGAATAAGGCTAGAAATGCTGTATTTTGTATACTAAATATAAACATGAACTTACTGCACCACAAGCCTAGTTAAACAAATAATTTATGCTTTCAAAGTTGGCTACAGGGGGTCACCATCTTGTAACTTTGTTAAACATCTTTGCAAGACTAAGACTGTGCACATGCTCAGTGTGGTCTGGGCTGCTTAGGGATCGTCATAAACAAAGCTGCTTGAGTTCTGCATGGCTGGGAAATAAGGCGGGGGCTCCCCCTGCTGTTCATAAGTATGATTGTTTCCCTGCTCAGCAGTTAGGGACCGTCTGACAATTCCTATCCACAGCAGTAAACGAAGGGAGAATTTCACTGCATACTGTCAGGTTTCTTATGAATGGTACACATTTTTTAATTATAGTATATTGGAGATAGGTTTCTTTTTCATTAAAGAAAGTAAAAATGGGATTTTATTTCTTTGCCTTTACATGCCCTTTAAGCTGTAAAATAACACAAAGACAGAGACCACCTTCCTACTTTGACTATTAACTCATGACACCCAATCCATATATATTTATACATTATTTAGTACAATGCTTGTGCTCCCTGTTTGTACTTTTCTACATTATAAAATTGTGCCGCAATGTATATCCTAAGTGGGTCTATAAAGGATATCTGGTTGAAGACTTTGGCAGAGAGTGATGTAAATTATGTGTAAAACAGTGTAAGAGTTACTAAAACGGTATATACAACATTGAAAAGAACACCTCTTGTAGTCAATGATAATTAATATATGCCACAATATTTAATTTTGGGCTAAAAAGGATTTCTGCGTTTAAAAATCATACTTGTGTAGGGACCCATAGGTTTAATATGCCCCTATGGCTTTAATTCTCTACCCTTTCTCCTTTTTTCCTAGTTGCTGGGCATAAGTAGGGATGGGCGAATAAATTCGCCATGGTTAAATTCGCGGCGAATTTCTGCGTTTCGCCGCGGGCGAATTTTTCGCGAAATTGCGGCAAAAATTCGCCTCGCGACTCGTTTCGCCGCGCGTCGAAATTTTCGTCGCGCGACGAGCCGCGACGCCGCTAATGCGCGTCAAAACAAAAAGACGCGCGACAAACTAAACATCACCCACAGCAGCCAATAAGATGTGAGCCATCCCTGAGCCAACCCACTGGCTATATAAGGAGCTGCAGAGGCGGCCATTACTCGTGGCGTTTCTGGTAGAGGTAGAGAGAGCAGGATAGTGAGAGATTTGTGTGTGATTTAGCTAGTGGAGTTTGTGTAGAGAGCTTTTTTTTTTTCTGAGTCAGTGCAAGTGGAGGTTGTGGATTTCAGTTTACTGTTTTCCCTCTTCTGCTTGCCTGCTCACCACCCAATAGCCCTTTTTAGGGCTAACTGTCTTTGTCTTTGTCTGTGCTGGTGTGTGTACTCCTTGTGGGTGCACACTTCTGCTGAGGGGATTTAGTTGAGGGTTTTATTTTTTTCTCCTTTCCTTCCCCGAAATATCCAAACCCCCCCCCTTATATATATATATTTTTTTTTAAGTTTAGTTGCCCAATATGACGGGCCGTGGGAGAGGGGGGATGGGTGGTGGTGGTGGGAAGAAGGGTGGGTTAGGGATGGGTGGTGGTGGTGGTGGGAAGAAGGGTGGGATAGGGACGACCAGGGGCTCAGTGTAGGCACTCAGACAGAGCATGCCTACTACGACCAGACTGAGCTCCTGGTCACCCTAGTTCATCAAGTAAATGCCATGCGGCAAGAGCTGGGAGAGGTTAGGGACATTGTTGACAACCTCCAGAGGGTTGTTGCTCCTCCTCCTCCTCCTCCACTTTAATTTATTTATTATTTGTTACAGCACCAGTTGTGCTATATGTTGTGAATTAAAAAAATTTTTTATATCTCTATATTTTGAGTTCATTTTTCATTTGACTAAACTAATACTCACATGGTACTTGGAATTGTTTGGATTCTAATAACACAACGATGACTATTCTTAATCGGAGTCATTAAAATTACATTACATAGTATTTCAGAATCATTACAATTACATGATGTAAATATAAGGTTCATTCACATAAACATATGGTTTATTCATTTTTATCTGAGATACAAAGCATCCAGATACTATCTGTTCAGATTTATTAGTTGTACTTGTGTTAGTAATCTACTATTAGATATTTGAAGTACAGATGGTACTTTTTGGTTAAACAGAGATATAGAGTAGTAGTAGATACCATTACCAGTTGACCAGAGGTAATGTGAAAAAATCCACAAACGTTAAAAGTTTAAGAAACTTGCAAAATGGGAGCCATTTTTTCAAGATAGGAGTCCTCTAACAATGCAGGGCATGTGTGTAGCAGTATACTAAGTGAAACACGCATGTGTATTGGTCTTCCCATGGAGTCCAATCCAATTCAGCACATTCAGACACAAAGCAAAAGATACCATGTTCATTTATCATCACAGACTACAAAGCTTGAAACTAAGGGGAAAATTTTTATTTGTAGGCCCAAAGATGAAAAAAGGTTATACAAACAAAACACCCATAGAAGATGGGCTTCATCAAATTGCACTGCGCGTCAAAAATAACGTCGCGCGTTATAACACATACTTGCGTCCGCGACAAAATATTTTGACGCGCGACAAAATCGGGCCGCGCGACTCGTTTCGCGAATTTTTCGCCGTTTCGCGAATTTCGCTGGAAATTCGCGAATTATTCGGCGAAGCGAAACGCGACAGATTCGCCCATCACTAGGCATAAGCCCTTGTATCTAGTTTTACATAACCAATGTTATTGGCCAAGAGGTGTAATGACCACTTCCTACCACACTTCCATATAGTGTTTGGAAAGGGGTGGATCTTCCTCTTTGGCTGCTGGTGTCCTAATCATCTGGATGTTCCCACTGAGCATGGGTACACCAAGGACCAGTAAAGCCATTGCCTAAAGGGACAGCACCTTCAGTGTCTTAGTCGGGGAGCAGGGAACCACGTGAATGAGGTTAGCTAGAATCAGGTTATATCTGTTATAGACTCTATAGGAGAGTACAGATAGCAAGAGCAGCTTTGTGCTCCATCGAGGATCTGTAGCACGAGGTAGCGAAGAACCACAGCAGATAGGGTGTCAGGCTTAGACTTCTTCTCCCTGACAACTCCACTTGGTGGGATCCGAACCACTTTGAGGTATATCTGGCGGGGATTCCTATTACTGCTTGACTACAATGCCTTATTGGAGTCACACTCCTCATCTGTGTGATTTAACCTGTTCTAGCCTATGATTTTACATCTGCCTATACCTCTTGTGACTATAAGTAAACCTGAGGACATTTGGCTTATACACATAAACTGTTGCTCTTTTGTTTCATCATAAGAATCTCCTGGCGTCCATCTTTTCCTATTTATATTGCAAAGTAGTCTAAGAGTTGTAGTTGTACATCCTATTCGAAATCTTCCACTTTCCAGCAAAGGCCCTAGCCTGAAGTGTTGAGTCACATGTAACCCATGCTCCTATCACTAGCTGGACATTAACCCCTTTTTGGTGTCACACTTGTATTTGAGCTCCTAGTAGACCCTTACTGCTCAGTGTCTCTTTTACAAGTGGTGGGTATGTCCTAGAGGTTTTTCCAAAGATGCATAGAAAGATATGTGTGGCCAATTACAGCTTTGACTTCACACCTGCAGTTCTCTATCAGGTCCATTAAGCTCCACTACCCACAAGCTGCTGGATGATATCCTCAGTGCAAATTACTTAGCTCTGTAAGTTTTCTGGCATGGAAGTATAATGGTTGAAGTATAATGCAGAAGTGTAATGGTTGGGTGGTGATAGCATGGTTTTTGGGGACATGCTTCCTAATTTTGATACAATGGCAAATAATTGTTGTTTCTACAACAATCACCACAGTGTATATGCATCTAGATCTAGTCTCTCATCTCTGAAAAGCATTTCCAGGTGAGCCTCTAGTTAGTGTCACTGGTGTCAACAGTGATGCCAACCGAGGGTGAAAAAGGGTAATTTACAATACATGACTTTCTTTGTATTATCTTTCTAGGTAATAATGTTTTCCTCTGGTACCTTCCAACCACATATGTGGTTATTACATGGTTATTTAATGGTTATTGTATGGTACATTGTGTTGATCAGCATACTTGAGTATTGCAATCCACTTAAAAGCAAAGGAAACTTCAGCTGAAGTGTCTTACTCTTCCGCTTAATCATGGGAGAGAGACTAATTTGTCTTCATAACTGGAACATCTGACGCTTTATTTTCTATCAGGCTGGCGTAATCTTTTTCCACTTTTCCAAAGCCATACGAAGAAGAAATTACCAAGGCTTTTGCTAAAAGATGCAGAGTAACTCCAGCTGCAAGATTCAGCATTTTGGGAAGCAATGTATGATTAACAACGTTCACAATCTAATAAAGAATAAATTGTGCCTATCCCCTGAATGTTCTTAATTCTAGATCTTCCACTACAAAAGAAACATTCAGTGCTGGAAATATTGGCCCTTAGTGACAGGAAGGAAAAAACTGCAAGAATAGACACAGTAATCAACATTGTTATTAATAATCTCCTTTTGTTGAGTTTTTCCAAATGAGGGCACCTTGACTTTTGTGACTCTGATAATGAAAGAATATATATGTGACACACAGTTGATATTAGTGTTTAAAGGAGAACTAATGGTATAATCACTGGGGGTTGTCAAAAAGTTAGGCACCCCCCCAGTGATAATAACTGTTTACCTGATACCCTGAGCCAGTGCTCCTATTCACTAAAAACTCCACCTGCCCTGAGTGTTTCTGTAGAAGTTCATTGTTGCCATCTTCTTCAGCTTCTTCTGTTTTCTCTTCGTTTCAGTTTGGGCAGGTGCATACACAGTAGAGTAAATAGTCAACTTGCAGTAGATGTGAAAAGCCAGGTTTTTAACTCAACGTCACAAGTGCCTGCACAGGCCTGAAGAAAAGAACACAGAGGCAGAATAAGTTTGCAGTGAGTAAGCTCCTAGAAGAATCCCCCGGCCAGTAAAGTTTTAAGTAAAAAGGAGCACTGACCCAGGGTATCAGGATTGTAATCACTGTGGGGTTGCCTAAGATTTGGCACACCCCAGTAATTTTCCTTCTCATTTAAATACAAAGGAATGCTTTACTAACTAACATAACACCCCTATTAAATGGAAAGGCAGCAGCTTAAATTATGAATAAACATACATCTTTAACATAAGTCAGAATCATAATTCCGGAAAATTATATTTTTCTAGTAGTTTGTGTCAGTGCTCATATGATGCACTGCGCTCACACACAAACTACAAGCACACATTCATAATAGGTATAACCCTGATTTGGTTATACTTTTTTTAAAAAGTGATTAACCCTTTGCAATCCAGGACCCCAAATTCCCTTTGCATATGAAAGATTATGGGAGAACTGGGATTTACAGGGCAGTGCCTCCACCTAGTGGAGAACACCTCAGGAGGATTCTACTAGGAAAATAAATTACACTGTTTTTTTAATTATCTGCCTTTCCAGTTTCAAATGTGGGTCACTGATCCCATTTAAAAAAAACAAGTCCTCTGTTAGGCTGCAAATATATTGTTATTGCTACTTTGTATTACTCTACTTTCTATTCAGCCCCTCTCCTGTTCATATTCCTTGGGCATTTTACTATTGAGTGTTGTTCTCTCTCTACCACTAGTTGAGGCATGGGAGCACAGCAATGCAGGTGTCAGGAAGCTGTTATCTGGTTACCTTCTCATTGTTCTGTTGATGGGGTGCTGGGGGGTTAATGGAGGGGGATGATATTACTCCAACTTGGAGCACAGCAGTAAAAAGTGACTAAAGTTTTTCAGAGCACAAGTCACAGAACTAAGAGCAACCCCCATTCCTCTAATCGTCAGACTCACAAGTTGTTATGGGGCCCTCGTAATTATCGCTTGTCCTATGGCAGGACAGGGCTACCTTGCACACATTGACATTGAACTCTGCATCTCATAATAAACTGCACCCAGTGCAATACTATAATGTTTTATTAAACTTAACGGAATAGTTTGGTGTAAAAATAAGAACTGGTTAAATAGGCTGTGCAAAATAAAAAAATGAAATGTTTCTGATATAGTTAGTTAGCCAAAAATGCAATGTATAAAGGCTGGAGTGACTGGATGTCTAAAATAATAGCCAGAACACAACTTGTCAGCTCTCTAACTCTGAGTTAGTAAGGGACTTTAAGGGGGGCCACATGGGACATAACTGTTCAATGAGTTTGCAATTCAGCTCAGATTCATAAGCCACAGTTATGACCCATGTGGCTCCCCCTCAAGTCTCTGATTGGTTACTGCCTGGTAACCAATCAGTGGAATCCAAGACAGCTGCAAAGCAGGAAGTAGTGTTCTGGCTATTATGTTAGACGTCCAGTCACTCCAGCCTTTATACATTTCATTTTTGCCTAACTAACTATATTAGATACATTTTTTTTATTTTTCTATTTACCCAGTTTTTATTTTCATACTGAACAATTCCTTTAAAGTTGAAAACATAGTCTACTAGCTCCGTGTTTCCATGTAGTCACTAAAATAAATCTCCTACCAATTAAGGTGCCTTTTTCAGCTCTCCAGCTGTTGTTGACACTGGAACAAATTCTGTAAATGATTGATAGATGCAATTAAAAGAGATTCATGACAGGACAGGTGTATACATAGGTTGATAAAAAGCTGGACATAGAGATGATTTATGGCTGTATATATCAGTGGATGGATAGATATTAATGATCAGTGGGTGCTATAGTGAGATGGATGCATGCAGTAAAGAGATAACACACATACATCTACTCTAAGCAACACATAATAACTCGCTGTTGTTTTTGTACATCCCAGCTCCTGTTCACTTTAGCTTCCCTTTCAGTATACGTTAGGACCCACAACCAAATGCAAATACTAGATTCTTTATTGATGTATATTAAAAACTTGATTATATATATCATGAATCGTGTAATATAGTTGTGGGAAGCTGTGTGCAAAATGTCTGACCCCATGCAGATGCCTGTTTGTGATGAACCTGCCTAATATTTTAAGGAGCAAAATAGTGGTAACATTGGCAGATGATGGAAGATGGCTGCTGCATGATGGAATCACCCACATCCCGCCGGGCCCCTCCATCACCACAGGCCCCGCCCATCCCCACGGACCCCCTCCCATCCCCACAGCCCATCCCCATGGGCCCACGACCCCAGCCCACTCTGCACCTCTTCCCCCCTGCCCTTGCGTACCTTCACTTCTCTCTTCATGTGATCGGGAAGGAAGGACCAACAGGTTTTTTCCAATGAATAAGCATAAGTACCCTGTTAAAAGTACTTGCGCATATTCATGCACTTGCAAAGAGTGTTTTGATGAAATATTTGTGAATTAAAACATTTAGATCTAATATAACTGTACACCCCACTCCAGATACCTTGTCTTGAGGTTCAGATAAATCCATAACTCTAGATCGCCCTCTTCTGTTTTAAACTTGCCAGAATACAATCCACCCTTTAATGTGTCTTAGTGACCCCCAAATCATCACTACCATGTATTAGCCATATAATGAAACCAAAGTTCAAATTCTGTGGGATAATTTTCACTATCAATGATCCCAGTGTTGAAACTTGAATGACCATGTCCTTCCAACTGTGCTTCTACTTACAAACTAAACTCATGCAGCATTCATCAAAGTATCTGTGGTAGAACTACACCTCTCCACTGTATCCTTCCATATTTGATAATAAAAGTGTTATGATGCTGGATTTTTATACAGTACCTATTGCCATTTTTATAACTTATATTTCTGAGTAGGCCAGGTCTGGGATTCAAAATCAGCCCTGGCACCCAAGTACCTTCCACAGGGCCAGTAAATAGTGATTGTCAAGGCCTAGACTCTAGGGCAGTGATCCCCAACCAGTAGTTTGTGAGCAACATGTTGCTCTCCTACCCCTTGGCTGTTGCTCCCATTGGCCTCAAAGCAGGAGCTTATTTTTGAATTCCAGGCTTGGAGGCAAGTTTTGGTTGTATAAAAAACAGGTGTACTGCCAAACAGAGCCTCAGTGTAGGTTGAAAACCACATAGGGGCTACCAAATGGCCAATCACATCACTTATTTGGCATCCCAAGAACATTTTTCATGCTAGTGTTGCTCTCTAACTCCTTTTTCTTCTTAATGTTGCTCACAGGTTCAAAAGGTTAGGGAACCCTGGTCTACAGCATCTCACAACAACCCCCCTGGCAGTTACCAGATCCTCAGATTGCCAGTCCTGGCCTGCTGTAGGCCCTCCAGTCAGTCTTTGATTCAGGGCCGGAACTAGGGGCAGGCAGAGTAGGCGCCTGCCTAGAGTGCAATCATGGGGGCACACTTTTAAGGGGATTTTTTTTTTTTAAACCCTAGTTTGCTTGGTCTTTAATACTTTTTAAATTTTATAAACCTCCTGTTGCAACCCCCTCTTGCCCGTGATTCATACTGAAGGCAGAAGCACGCCCCCACCTCCCTCTTGGCAGCTGCTGGCACAGGTAAAAAATAATTAGAGGCAATATAATGGATTTTTGGCTGCTGCTGGCACAAGTACATATTTGGGGGCAATATTGTGGGTGCTGGCACAGGTACAAGGGGCAATATGAATGATAAGGTGGGAAATAGTAATACAGGGCCTGGTGGGTGGGGCACTGATTGAAGCCCTTGCCTAGGATGCAAAATACCTTGGAACGGCCCTGCTGTGACTGCTCAGTTTCTAAGAACTAGATATCCTAGTAGCTAGATATCAGTAATGAAAAGAAATGTCACGTGTCAATTCATATGGATTACTGGCCCTTTAAGGGGCCTTCAACACAACACAGAGCTGGAGGAGCAGGGATGTATAAGATAAGGGATACATAACCAACCAAATCTGATTCAGTGCATTACCCACAGCAAACTACATGCAGTTTTAAGAGGCAGCATTCTTTTATGTTTCAGTGAACATTACCCTCTGCTAATATACACATATATTAATGTATATACATGTATATATATATATATATATGAAGATGAGCTCTTCTTTATCACAAATGCACGATTTTAAGACCGTGATTGCCATCTTCTGGCTAAAGGTGAGTACACACGCTTGCCAAACTTCCAAGGATCCGCACAATATCTTATCAGGAAATTACTCTTGTAATAATTCAGTTATTCACTTTATTAAAACAGTTTCTTTAAACAATGGTATTTGTAAAAAAAAAAATATATATGAAAGTGAAGATTTCACACAATAATCTTTTTTTCCTGCCTGACAGAAAAATGAATATAGTAGGTTTCCTTGAAGATACTGCCCTCTTATGGCAAAGGACAAGAATTGAACTGGTTGTGTTTCTTGCAGATTTAGCTGTCTTTGAAATTAATCAGGTAATCCTCCATAATACAAATGAGAAAATATCTGCCGCTCTTCTTGACATGAAAGGCTCAAATGAGTAAATGAAAAAATGAATATCTCAGAAATGACCAAATAGATGAAATACCATGTGATTATGTTTTGGCATCAGTTACATTGGGAGTCTTAAACATATGACCAACTTGATGTTGAATTGAACACAAACCAGAAAAACCAAAAAGTCTATATATAAAACCCTATGGCTGCTCATTGATCTGATCAATTCAAGAATATCATGTTATATGTTAGATTTAAATGGTATTGCCAGTATGTGACACTCTTACAGATAATACGATCTGATGTGCTTTGTATAATACGTCTACAATTTTTATTTATGTTTTAATTTTTCTAATGAAATAATATTATAGTGTAGCATTTATCAATAGTTCTTCTCAAAAAAAATTGGAGCCAAAAAACTTTGCAACAAATTGAGCGTCAATTCGAATAGTATGATTGATGCTCCAAAAACTCGACTCTATCAAATTGTCACTGCAAAAACTCGACTTTTAATCGGATTATTAGACAAAACCCCTGACTTCAACGGATTTCCAGAGCAGATCACTATGTCAAGAAATAACATCAGGGACATCAATTGATTTCTACATGACCTCGACATGTTTAAGAGTATTTTCGTAGTCATATTTTTGAACAAATTGCCTGGTGGAAGTTTGCCTTTATTGAGTGCCTGCTTCAAAGAATTTTCAGCCAGTCACAATGGTACCAAGACAGTGGACAGCATAGACCACATTATTCTTCATCTGCTTTGGTCTTTAGGATGCACCAACTTCAGTCTTATGGTGTTGCCTTTGACTTAATTCTACTAGCCACTGGTCACTGACACCATTAATCTGTTTTGGCAAATTCCATGTGTATTGAACACAATATGTATTCTGTATCTGACTAAGTTCATTGAATTTTTGTAGTTCAACACACACAGTAAAAAGGAAAATGGGAAGGGCTTCAGACAAATACATAAGATGATAAAATAGCGTGAGAGTTAAAGTATGGAATGGGGGGGCTATGGTGGTTATTAGGAGAATGAATTGAGGAGGAAAAAAGTTTAAATAAACTACCTGGAGGGGAGAAAGAATTGAGGTAATATACTGTAAGTAGAGACAGAGGTTTGAGAGTAGATTTAGGGGTAATCCACAAATGAGAGAAGAGAGTTAGAGGAACATATACCCTATGGGTTTCTAATGGAATCAAGTACCAACAACCTAGCCAAAAACCAAACAAAATGGTATGGAGATAATCCAGAGACAGATGATGAAATGTGGATGGAGCTGACACCAGAACAGCCCATTTCTACAAGATAGAGGTATAGGTCAAATTTATTAATATAGTATATCGCTTTCCATATAGGCTGGCCAAGAAAGAAGAGCTATGCCCTGAATACAGTAATGGTATAAAGAAAAGAGTGGAATATATTGAGGCAAGGATTTACTGTGGATGATTTGCTAAAAGGAGAGTATATTAGAGGTTGGAGAAAAACACTGACGTGAGAGATTAGAGGTAGGGAATATAAAAGGATAAGTTGAGGAACACTGGTTGAGGAGAATTAAAGGATACTGTAATTTGTGGGGCATTCCATGAAGGGTAATATAAATGAACAATGAGCCAGAGTTAAATCAATGAAAAAAAGTTAGCTGGCATGTAGGTGTCTCCCACATCCCCTGCATGCACACTGTGTGGGGCATTGTGCAAATAGCCATAGGCCTCTGCACCCCCTTTTTGGAGCTTTAGATAATGTCTCAGCAGTGTTCTATAATACTTTCCTTTATAATACTTTCCTCCCCCTGTGGCAGATCAATGACATGTGGGGCCTCTAGGCAACATACACACAGAACCCCCCTCTAGGCTACTGCTGGGTCCAGATGCGCGGATATCCAGGCATACATGTGACTGAGCTCTCTATACTGGGTTGGCTGTGGCACGTGTCAGTGATTCACTGGATATGAACTCATCCAGGTGTATGCATGTGAGCCTTGCCTGCCTTCTTCTCCCAGGTGTGCCTGAACGAACCCAACAGCACAAATAAAAATAAATATTAAAGGAATTAATAATTGAAAAAAGCGAAATGGGCCCCTGATCACACTGGGCCCCTAGGAATTAGCCTAGGGTAGCCTGTGCATTTTTCCTCCCTTGTCTACCCCTGTAAATAAAGTAAGGAATTTTGCTGGTTCTGCCTAATGCTGACAAGTGTTTCTTGTTTTAACAAAGAATGTTACCTAAAGTACTTCTAGATACTTCTCAAAAGCAAATCTTCCACTATGCATGCACATTTTGAGATCCCCATATACATAATTAGGTTCCATTTGCCACTTATATGCTTCAATACAGTCTCTTTTGGTACTCCACATATAACGTTACTCCATCTAATGGGTGAACCATGGATTACTGGTGAATACTGTAGCACAAAACCAGATGATGTGAAGAAGCAGGCAAAGCATAGGAGGAGAGTTGGTTTCTGCTACAGCAGTGAGTGCACAATAGCAAGAGGCAGCTAGATCCTGCTCTTGATAGAAATTACACCCGCAAATACTCTCACTGAAACTTTGCGATTTACGTATATTGGAAAATTGCTTGGAATTATATTTTTTCTATTATGGAATAATCATTTCTGGGATTGCAACCCCATTAACCTGCAATGTGCACTAGGGGCTTGCTGTAATCAAAATGCTATCTGTACATATGGATCTCCTGCACTTTCAGCAAATGGTGCTTGACATATTTTATGTGAAAAGATTTGAAGTGACAGGGACATTTATTAACTTTGTTACTATCAAAGGAATAAAGCATGCACATTCTTGTATTTTATTTTTAAATTTTCATACAATGTTCTCAATGATATTGATAAACCTGTTTCCACCAGTGAACCAAGATGGTGCAATCATATCTTTATGTGATGACCATTTTACAACTTGATCATCACTTACCTGCCATACCTCCATGCATTTACTGTCTTATCCCCCTTGCACAGCCCATCCAGTCAGATATAGTAGAATGTCTGACTACAGAATTTTTCTGCATGATCTGGATTCTTAAAACACAACATGGCTAAAGTAGAACTTGTTGGGGGCTCATTTATGAACAATAGGAAGAACAGCTCCAGTACAGTAACCAAGCAACCAGTCATAGAGTTGCTTTCAGTATGTTCCTGAAGCATACTAATCAATGCTAATTGCTGATTGATTGCTATTGATAACTGTGCTTGGTAAATTAGACCCATTGGGCCATTGGGCTCCATGAGTGAACGTTATTTTATGGTTTATCACATAAAAACGTATTTAGTCAATTCAGTTCCAGCTTTTCCCATAGACTTCAATGCAGTTTTCATGTGATAAACAGTGAGATAAGTTTGGTTGCATCTGGCTCTAAGGGAAAATCTGGAATTGAATTAGGAGATAAGTTTTCTTATCAAAAAGAATCTGGCTCATTGTCTTTCTCCTAAAATCTAATGTAAATGTAATGTAATTTTTGCATGCTCTTTATAAAGTACTCTGTCTAACTTAAGCCTGATATCTAGGTGATGATCTAGACGCCAACCTCCACCGCCACCGCTATACTTGTAATTCTTCTGCTTTTCTTGTGAGTTTTTTCCCAGACATCCCCTCTTAAAGCATTGTCTTACACAGGAGCCCAATCACTATTGAGACACTTTTTATATTCAGTGTCTCTGGTAGATGTTCCCTCTTAACATCAGACGGCTCCCACAAACACAATATTAAATATAACTGCACAATGATGGAGAGCTCAATGCACTATAAAGCATACTCTTGTGAATTCACTGGGTGCTTATCCAGAACACTCTCCACTTGTAGTGGGGTTTATATATCAATAGAAAAATAACTTGCATGGTGCAAAGGTGATTTGTTTTAGGCCCCATTCTGTGCCCTTGATCAAGGCTGATATGTCACACACAATTTGTTTCGTGTCAATAATGGTTTTAAATCAGGCCAGAGAGTTCAATGCTTGGCTGTAGCCTGTATGAAGATGTGGGAAAAGTAGTTTGCTAGACAGAGAGAAGGTTGTACATCTAGCATGGTGAGGGGAGTTATGATGTGTGGGTCGGGTTTTGTCCGCACCTGACCCTAACCATCCCTCCGTGAACCCACACCTACCAGCGACCTTCGGGTTTCTTTTATAGACCTGTCCCGCCAATGATGTCACAAAAAGGGACAGGGCGATAAGGCGCTCATCTATAGAAAAAGGAAGTCGGAAGCCGGCAGACCGGCAGTGCAAGGTGGAGGGTGGAGAGAGCAGGAAGAAGAGCTAAACTCGGATCCGCCAGCCACCAGCAACTGGAGGTGCAAGGTCAGCCCAAACCCAGCTTAAGGCACCACAGTCATTTAGCAGTCATGAGTTCAAAGGTGCTCCAAGTGACTCACTTCTTCTCCTCTGCTGATTTTGTCAGTTACATAGGAGCAGGCCTGAATTTGTGGAAAGGCCACAAAGGCCGGGGCCTAGGACAACAGGATTTTATGCTGCCCAACCACATCAGCATTGTATATTTTTCCCATGAACCAATCTCCAGTGCGCCAGACCCAATGATGATAATTTGTGAATGTGCACAAACAAAGGGGAGGGGACGTGGGCGATGAATAGCAGCAGGCCTAGGGGTGCCCACTATGTAAATCCAGCCCTGCTTAGGAGCTTACGAACTGACTCACTATTTACTGCTGCACAATAGTAGTTAATTCAGAATCACAATATGTGACAGCTCAGAAACCAGTGCACCCTGCACCTGAATAAGTTAATATTCAACACTGCAACATCAGTCTCTGACATGCGTGAATACACTTTCCGCAGACTTTTTTTTGTATTGATTACTGTTTGCTAAGCTTCCCAAAGGAGCACGGAGCACACTGAGCATGTGGCGTGTCACTGACACACAAAATATGGCTTTACGAAATTAGAAGATGAGAAGCAAATTTGAAGGTATGGGTCGTTTACTTTACTTTTTATAGGACAGCTCAACTTCTGGGCTATTTCTAGGCAAATTGTTTTATAGGCTTTAGTTTTCTTTTAAAAATGTTTCATTCCTAAAATATCATTTCAATTTACTTTGCATTGGTTTTATGTAGCCACACTAGAATCACATTGCGGTTCCTCCGATACTAGTCCATGTGACAGTTTCATACAATCGCTCCACACGTTGCCAGCCAAAAAGTAAGAACAGAAACTTTGATTCTTGCATTTTATTTTATTAGATACATCACAGAAAGAGATCAATGTGTGCTATCTGCATGCAGAGGAAGACAGTATCAGTTCTAGTTTCTGGGTTACATCAGGTTTATATGTGACATGTGACAGGTTCTAATAAAATCGTATCATGCTATTTAGAATGCAAGCATCAGCATATAAGTCTCTGCACCATTCCAATCCATATGTGCATGCTATATTTACAGAATGAAAGAAATGATGCTCAGACCTCAGAACTGAAGAATATTTGAAATCCAGTATATGAACATGTTGAGATGACTAAACTACCTTGAATGTCTGTGTAGGTAAACGAGTAATAAATTGGATGCAATTTCTAGTGATTTCCAAGTCTGGGGTCTTGAGATCCACCAACAATTGAATTTAATGTTGACATGCCCTTATGTTACATTTGTACAACTCTATGTTGTGTCAATGTTAGATACTTTTGAAATGAACTGAGTAACCATGCATGTACTGTGCTATGTGTCCTGCCTGATCAGTTACACTTTGTTAGATATTAACATCTGATATCTTGTGTTTTATTAATTTGCCTTTGCCAGTCTGCATGGATGAACTCCAAATACAAAGTCCGAGAAAGAGCTAAAAAGACATGCAAGTCCCAAGAGCTTCGTTTTCATTCAAGTTAAGTGCACATTTATGGATGGAGCAGACCTAAACTGAATCATCTGACACACACAGCCACGCCTTTATTTTGTTTTAAACCATGTTCATCAATGCATATATTTATAAAAAATGGGCAGCGTTTTAAATCTCTATTAACTTATGACCACCCTGAATTAATGGTAATAGTCATACAGATAGAGCAGACTTTTTTTTTTTTTAAAAAAAAACTCTGTTAACTTTAGATTCCCCCCAAAATTAATTGCAATAGGCATACAGATGGAGCAGACTTTTAAAATCTGCATGAAAGGGGTTGTTCACCATTAAGGTAACTTTTATGATGTTGAGAGTGATATTCTGAGACAATTTGCAATTATTTTTTATTATTTGTGGTTTTTGAGTTATTTAGCTTTTTATTCAGTGGCTCTACAGTTTGCAATTTCAGCAATCTGGTTGCCAGGGTCTAAATTATCCCAGCAACCATTAATTGATTTGAATGAGAGACTGGAATAAGAATAGGAGAGGTCTGAAAAGAAAGACGAGTAATAAAAAAGTAGCATTAACAATACATGTGTAGCCTTACAGAGCATGTGGTTTTTTTTTATATGGGGTCAGTGACCCCCATTTGAAAGCTGTAAGGAGTCAAGAAGAAGAAGTCAAAATATTAAAAAAAAAATTGAAGACCAATTGAAGAGTTGCTTGGAACTGGCCATACTATAATTGATGGTAACAGGCAAACAGATGGAGCAAATGTTTTAACTCTCCGTTACCTTTAGACCCACCCAAGAATAAATGGTAATTGGCACACAGATGGAGCAGACTTTTTAAATCTGCATTAACGTGAGACCCAATAAATTGAAGTTAACAAGCATACAGTTGAAGCAGACTTTTTAAATCTCCATAAAGACCCCCTTGAATCTATGACCGTAGACATTTAATTAAATTAAAGATTTAAAAAGCTGACCATTTTATTACCATATAAAACAAATGCATAAACAACATCCCCAACTGGTATTGTATCAAATATATGTTTCTGAAAATGTTAATAATAATCTTTAAATTAAAATAATACAATAAATAATAAGAAAAATATATTTTTAGTTTAAGTACTTTAACCTTGTAAATAAATGGTAAGTTTTGACAAGTACTTTTGTTGATTATTGTTATTAAGCTGATATGTGATTGGGTCTATACCACTTTGATCGATATTTTTTCAATGTGAATTATTTATGGCAATAAATGCTAAATGACAGGTTATTCTGTGAATACTTGTCACAAAATGAACATGTATAAATCAAAGAGGCAATACTGTTGTATTGTATTTTATTCATTGGTTTTCATTTGTCTCCAATGAACTTATTTCAAGGTATCTATGAAGATGGTCTTTATTGTCAACATCTTGATAACATAATAATCACATCTGTAAAAATGGATTATTGTTCTTAAAGGGCGTGTAAAGGCAAAGAAATAAAATCCCATTTTTACTTTCTTTAATGAAAAATAAACCTATCTCCAATATACTTTAATTAAAAAATGTATATCATTTTTATAAGAAACCTGACTGTATGCAGTGAAATTCTCCCTTCATTTACTGCTGTGGATAGGAATTGTCAGATGGTCCCTAACTGCTGAGCAGGGAAACAATCATACTTATGAACAGCAGGGGGAGCCCCACCTTACTTACCAGCCATGCAGAACTCAAGCGGCTTTGTTTATGACAATCCCTAAGCAGCCCAGACCACACTGAGCATGTGCACAGTCTTAGTCTTGCAAAGATGTTTAACAAAGTTATAAGATGGTGACCCCCTGTAGCCAACTTTGAAAGCATAAATTATTTGTTTGATTAGGCTTGTAGTGCAGTAAGTTCATGTTTATATTTAGTATACAAAATACAGCATTTCTAGCCTTATTCTATTTTAGACTTTACATGCACTTTAAAACAAATGTTGCAATTATTTTTGGACACATTTTTTAATAAAAGGCAATAAACCAATGCTAGATATGTAAATATCCCCAATAGATTCAACCTGCAGAGAGAGAGTATAGGAATAAGATGGATAGATTTTTGTCACGGTCCTCTACACTGAGATGGTTCCTATTGAAGTGGCTGGATTTAATCAATCATGCAATCAAGTTCTAATTTAATTGACCACAGTATAATGCAATTGTCTCTGATCTAATCATGATTGAAAGGCAACTAAAAGCCTGAGTTATGTTTTTATAGGTTCCCTTAAAGGCAAAATATACCCCCTTTCTGACATGAGCTCATTCAGTTGGGCTAATGTAGAAAAGGTGCATAAACACTAATTGAGCTGCCACAATTGAATATATATATATATATATATATATATATATATATATATATATATATATATATATATATATATATATATCTTTTCTCTTTTTACACAGGCATACATAATAATTAAGATTAATCAGAAAAAATAAGTCTTCTTCTGACTTAAAGGAACCAATTTCTACCCCTTTGCTCACATTGTTCTGTTGTGAACAGATGGATCCTGGGACTTAAAAATCCTTAGCATTCCAGAGAATCTGTGCACCACCCACTATAGTAAGCAGAGTGACTTCAAATCCCAAATTCTATCACTTCACAATGGAACAAGCTGAGGGAGGGTTGGATAACTCTGTTTTGGAGATGGTTTCTATGAGATCTATGATATGTTGTTTCATTTACACAATGAATACTTTTATAGAGGATTTATAGAGAAGCCTGGTAATGTGTTGTATGATGTATGTTTAAAACCTGCATTTTCAGTGCCTTAAAAATAAGGCTAGAAATATGCTTTCTGCTTTGCATGAGTTACAAGGAGCTTTCTATTAGTCGCACAGAACAAAGGAAGATTGCACATTTGGATAGTTGTGTATTTGGACTCATCCTTGCCAGTGTTGCATTCTTTCCTACTATGGCCCACACTTTAGGGTGGAAAATGATAATAATTTCCATTTCTTTCCCATTTATTTTCCCTTCAGTAGACTGTAACTGTGAGCACTGCTTGCTGTATGCACAGAGCATTCTTTATAGCATATTTGCATTTATACATATATACAAGAGTATTTTTGTTTGGTTGGGGTATTTTTGCCTTTGCGCACATTGTTCATAGACTGCAATAGTAACTACACCATCTATTTATACCTAGCTGTACAGTAGCATTGTTGTCTATGGAAAATGTCTCAGCTGAGGTAAGCAGCACGGTAGCTTTCAGTACTCAATATATTTATATGTTTTTTTAGAAAAGCATGCATTTTGAATGTATAAATGTATTAAAAGTGTAGAGGATTATCTTCAGGTGCCACCTGGACAAATTTCCTTAACAATAATGCAGTGGTTCTCAAAAGGCAGGGGTGTATCCCCTAGGAGAACCCAGGCCCAAGGCCATTTTGGGTGAAATGTGAGGTTGATTGATTCATTAATTGTTTTAATTATTCCTGAAATTATACGTTAATGTCAGTTATCACAATGTTTTTATAGATCTGTTAATTTGTTAGAAATTACGGGCACCTAACAAAATGTTGAAGGGGGACCTGAACCAAAAAGTCTGCAGACCTCTGACTTAGGGTAATAGCAAACAGGATAGTTCTGAGTTTTTTGTTCCCTCTTATAGTTCCATGGGTGGGGGAGCAAAATATTCAAAATTGCCCACTCTCACTTGTGTAGCAATTACCTTTAAGTATGGGTGCATTTGCTTTTCAGGTGATTGTCACTCAGAAACATGGCAGTGTTTCCAACCGACGGCGCCACCCATGGAATTACGATTGGCAAAACCTTCGCAATCAACTCATTTGCTATTGGCCTTACAATTAATTAATTTAATAAATTTTGCTGAAAAATAATTGTGAGTATTTGATGTGAGTACTGAATGCATTACGAGCATACTTTCCCTTATGAGCACCAGTGAGGATAGTATAAGGGTGAAAGTTGTAGCACCCACCCATGTACTGCAATAGGTATATAGTATGTTAATATATACAGAAGGAATATTATGCACACAAAATACTTTACACACAAATAAGTTGTGGTCTGTTTAAGAGAAGCTAAAAGTGAAACCCTGCTTATCACAAAGGACATACATCCCCTAAAATACATTATGGCACTTTGCGTAGATCTACAGATTTTTTGAGTTCTTTACTATTAAAATCCCCCTCAATACACATAAATACACACACATGTGGTTACATATGCAACCCCATATTGCACAAGTCCTTTTACAGGTTCAAATGCAGTTCTCAGTTGGTAAAAAATATACAAAATTCCCAGAGTAAAACACACGGGTGTGCCATTTGGGTGATCTGTGTAATTAGACTCAGAACAGAGCAAAGCCGAACACTTTGGACGTGTCCGAATATCTGCACACTTGGAGATACTAGTGAAACACACACTGATAAATATTCGCAAACCCTGGAAATAATGAACACTAATGAAGATGGAGAAAAAGCATGGAACGGTATAGTTATATATAGTTAGAAGACATATACAAGTCACCAGGGCTATGATACAGGGCTCAATATGTTGCAAATTGTGCTTCTGTAGCTACTAATCACTTTAGTTTGGTTTAGTTAAAAGAGTAATGGGCAACCAGCAGTCCTCCAGATGCTCTTATGAACTCTTAGAACCTATGCCCCTCCCATTCCCCCAGACACACAGTCTTTGATGTTGTGATTTTGACAATATCTGAGGAACAGTTAGTTGCCTATAACTGCATTTTATGCTCTGTTTTGTTTCAATTGCAAAATTCGTAGGAATACAAGACACTAAAGGTTTCATGCCTGAGACTGAGGTTATAGCAAGTTAATGGATACAATTGCTGCACCATATTATTATATATATATATATATATATATATATATATATATATATATATATATATATATATATATATATTATATCATTCGGTATTATATACCAAGCAGCAGAAGTTTGCTTTCCCAACTGCAGAAGAGTGAACGAGGGAGTCTGCAAAGTATACGTAGCAAACAGTTGCAGTACAAACAGAACTTGCAGAACTGAAAAGGGATATCTATAAACAAGGATATACCAATAAACAGGCCATATTAATGCATCTGGCACACAAAGCCATGCCCCTTTTTCCAGCTGAAATGAACGGAATTCAACGGGCATGTGGTGCACAAGATTATTAATAAAGTTGCTCTATATGTATGTTGGGAAGAAATACAGATTTAGAGAAAAGGGCTAAAATAATAATATAAAAATGACTGAAGCAAAATTAACAGATAAATTAGCTAATTTTGAGCTTATTATTTTTGCCCTGTGGGCATTTTGAAAGTGTGCATTGCCAGGGTTATGTCTGTGCTTTCTGTTCATGGGACTATAAAGTATTTATTGTAAAACACCATGGATTATGTTTCAATTTTATAATAATAATAGTCAATAATAGGATGTCATTCCTAAGCAAAAGTTCAACCCAGCCAAGTAAGCAGAGGTGGCTTTGATTTGAATTTGCAAAATTGAGGTTGTTTTGGTATTCGGCTGAACCTTTTGTGGAGGATATGATATTCAGCTGAAACCAAAATGTCATAGGGGAGAGAAAATGACTTGCCATACTGAGCCCAACTATACTGTACTACATATCATACCTCCTGTTACAAAATGCAGTTTGACTCTAGCCCCATTCCAGTTACAGTATTTGCAGTTAAAACAAGGAAAGCAAACAACTGATTTTCTTAGAATTACCAGGCCTGGAATAAACTTTACACTTGCTATATAACTGTCCTGAATGGTGGTAAGCTGTGCCATGTGCAATTATGCCCCCATGCATCAATAGAGATGCAAAAGCAGCATTCAATGGGCACAATGTTCACATAATTTGAGTTAGAATGTCGCCACTTCCAGTATGTGGAGTTAATGCCATTAGCATGCAATTTGTTTGGCAAAAGTGTATAGCGCTTATTGACGCAATAATCACAATTTGCAGGCTGGCAGTAATTCCAGCGTTCCCTTGTGTCAATACATGCACTTGGACATCATTTATCAAAGCAGGCTGTGTGGCACTCCCCACAAATACACAAAAGTGTAAGGCGTATGTATGGATGCAAGTACCATAAAATGTATTTTAGCACGTCCTGCTTTTGCATTCATAAATTATCTTATGCGTGGGGAATTACACATTAATGCAGATATCCTTTGTGACTAATGACTGTCCTACTCCAGGAGTTTGCAGTCACTGTGTGCTAATGGCAAACAGACTAACATTACATCTAAAAGGAGAGTATTAGTTTAGGTTTATCCACCTTTCTTTTGTATCTCTATTGAAATGTATATGTTTCTCTTTGAGTGTGCTCTAAGTTTGTTCATAAAATAACAGTATTTTTGTTCTTCCTCTTATGTTATCTACCTGCTTTGTGTCACTTGCTAAAGCTGGGGAAGATTTTGGACTGGGACTGGGAATCAGGGTTGTTTCTGTAGTAAGAAAGATATTTCTATAGGTTTGAGGCAGTTTCTATTCTAATGTTTTCCAATACTTGTCTTCAGACACAGTTAGTCTGGATAAGTATAAGTACTTACTCTTTTGCTGCCCTAACAACTGCCCAGCAGACCAGCTAGTATTAGTATAGGTAGTGATTAGGGTGAAGTTAACACACTATGAGTAAGTGCCCTATAGGCACGAAACGCGTTAGGTTTTTATGTCCTAATACAATTTTCTAATTTTTTAATTAACTGCTTCTTTATTATCGGAGGTCCTCACATCTTTTTTGGAATACTGTTTTGAAGTTAACACACCCCATGTCAGGGACAGTAAGAGCAGGACTGACAGATTTAAATACACTGGTGTATTTTTGTTGAAAATCATTTTTAAAGAACAAGGGGGGGAAGGTGGCAGGTTGTTAGAGACTGATTCTAGTCACTTACTTACAGACACTGTGCTGGCCCCTCTTCTTCCTCCAAAAATGCCTCTGAGCATATGCAAGCTCAGAGGGTGTTGGGCAACTGAATTCATACAGTGACATGGTACAGAGTAGAGTACACTGTAAGAGCTTGCCTAGGGTCTGATGTAAGCAAAGAAAATCACAACAACTCCCCCCCAATAATATACCTTTCATTGCCTCAGAAACATTGGAATTGTCTGATCTATAGAAAGACTTACATTTTATTCTATTTTCTGTTTATCTGTCCAGAATGCAGCCATCGCCATGTATAGCTCATTACTGTTGGACATTTAACACAGCTTTTGTATATACCTGAAATATAAGCTTCAAGCAACAGGATGCTACCTCCTGTTTATTTCTTCTGCCTGCTGGCATGAGCTTTAGTTTAACTACAAAGAAAGACCACTGAATATTTTAGATTCCATATCACAAAGGGTTGTGCTCATACATGTCATATAAAGAGCCAATAAGACACAATACTGAACAGGAATTCAAATGGCACCTGTTGGATGATCTCTAAGACAATTATTCACCTGTTTGGTGTAGCAATACAAACTGTATAATACTGTACAAAAAGACGTTGTGCCTCAATAAAGTATTTCTTTTATAAAAGCTACAGGTATACATTTCTTCCTTCTAGACTGTTATCAGGCTAAGAAATGTTTTTTCTTTTATGGAAAGATGTCAGTAAAAGCTTTTATTTATATAAGCTAAAGTAAACCATTTGATCTCTAAACGACAGGTTCTCAAACCGGCAAAAAGGCAACAAGCACAAGAATCATTGAGGAACCATTTTAGTCAGCATTCTGCCCACTGACAAACACAAATGCTGCTTTCCCTATGTTATTATAGTAAAGTCTAAGAGCATCTAGTAGTCATTTTGTTATCATATCTAATACTACAGGTTCAATTGTGAAGAATTTGGAAGACAAAACATAAAAAGTTTACAATGAACTGGAACAGAAAATGAATGTGATACAATTTGGTGGCACTTTAGTCACTTGCCACGTGATTTTCATTCTGTAGGACATGCCAGCGTTCGATTTTCTTATCTTTGTTTTTCAAGCATTCGTACCAGTGTTTCAACCGCTCCCCTTTAGCATTGATGCCCAGCTGACATCCACCTGTAAAGACAACACCAGGGCATGATAAAACTGATTACAGTGCACCAAAATAGATCTTAACTATTTTAAAGGAGACGTGATTGAACAGCAAGTGAGATTAAAACATTTTTCTAACTGATAAAGCATTACCAAGCTATTTAGCTCTGCAGCTCCTCTCTACAGGTCCTGAACGAACCTCCATTATCCTGTTTGCTGAAAAACTCAAGGCACTGTCGCCCACATGCCTTTCTTTTGGCTAATTTGCATTCTAGTGATCCAATTGGCTGGCAATTGATCGGCGACCCCCAGCTGGGAGAAAATCCTGAGATTCCTGATTAAAGAACCCTTTAGCTGACATGAAATTGTAACCCCCATGTAGCTCTCCTAAATTATCCATTTTAGTAATGATATATGGGTGCCACAAATACCCTTTGTACACAGCTAAGAATTTACCATACAATATATTGTAACTAAAAACATATCTTAGGAATCGTAACATTATAATAACTGCTTCTGTAAATAAACCACTTTATATCACATTGCACTGTTTCCCAGGGGCAAAACAATACTTCTGCTAGTACTTAGCACATTCAGAGCAAAAAATATAATATCTAAAATTGTAAATGATGACAGAAACCCACTGAGGCTACCTACAACTGCTTTACCACTTGCTTTATAACACTATACAAAAGCTTACCAATGTAATCATTGGATTTTCCAATGTCGTAATCCCACACAGAAATGTCCAGCTGCTTCTTGGCCAAGTCGCTGTGCTTGATGTCATAGAAAAACTCCTGGAAATATAGATATGCAATATTACCAAAGAAAAGCAATAAAAAAAATAACTATTAAAACCCTTTTCCACTCTATGTTCAATATGAGATTCATTTAAAATACTGTGTCGCGCAAATGTATTTAGACCCTAGGGTGATCACTTAATGACAACATAGATGAGAATTTGGCGAAATTGTTGTACATGTCATTTGACTTTGGACCTAGTCTGAAAAATGTGATGTCCTTATGATGATATTAAATCCGATTTTTGCCTGTTACCAGTACTCATGGAAAGCTTGTACTTACTGGTCTACATAGATGTTTGCCAATGGGCTACTCTATCTCATGTTTTTGTTTTTTTGCGGAAGGATAGTCATCTTCTACTTGAATTAATTATATTGCATTGACCATGCACTACAAGTCTTGTTGGCTATTTTACAGTATTTTTGCATTTAAACTTGCATTACTTTGGGGATACTTTTTAATTCTTGATTCTGTATTTATTTAACAATTTATTGTTATGTATTATATTTATTATCTAATGTCAAATTGCTAAAGCTGTGGCCATTTTCTTTTCTACTAGAATTTCAAAGTGTCATGGCTGTGCTTTCCCAAGTCGATGCAAGTGGAAACAGCTCATTTTCTTCTTACCTCATTAAATTCTGGATTTAAGGTTTTTTTCTTTATTTGAGTCTTGTTTTTTGCCTTCTTGCCCATGTCAGGTTTTAGCCACCTGTTGATTAATGGAAAATACAACATTAAAATGTGTTACTTATGAAGTAACTAGCTTACATATTTTTGTTCAACCATAGCCTATGGGCCTGTTCTCCCAAGAGCCTCCTGAACATAAAGTGTGTGTGAATTTGATAAGGACTTGGACCATAAGCACCACTCAGGGAAGCACTTATATAATTATGTATAAAATCCATAAAACACTGTATGATACGTAGAAATATAAATAAAGGATTATACATTTTATACACTGCCTTCATTTAGGTTTATGACAGAGAGGGAAATGCACAAGATTGGTTGGATTTTTATTAATGGAAAGCTCCCTTCCTATTGTTTGGCATCATACTCGATCAATTGTTTTACCAAAGATGAATAGGACTGCAAAATTACAACCAACAGTATAAACTATGCTAGGACCATTTACATTTGAGGAGAAAAAACAATGTATCAATAGAGTTATTAAGCTGCATTATAATTATTCCAAATAAACACTCACAATTTAACAAATGGGTCAGAGTAGCCATTAGCATCCATTGCTGCCAAGTGAACACAACGTACGATTCCAATGATCAGACCTCCTTGCTGGGAATTGTACATTAGAGACACTAAAATCTTCCCTCGTTCTTCAACATCTCCCCCACGATCATTCTGGAGAAAGACAGGAATAGCTCAGATGGGAAGATCTACTGAATGCCTTCAGAGATCAAAATCGCATTGTTAAAAATAGCAGTAATTACATTGTAATATTATATTATTAAAGTGTTCTGGTGTCATGACCATGAGAGGGACTATGTAAAGTATCGCTCACCAGAATAGGCTTGGTTTATATACACTCCTATAATCTCTTCAGTAATATATTGCATGGGACATGGAAACAACAATCACACAAAACCTGGAGGACAGCAGGGTGGCCCCAGGTGGGGGGGGTGCAAACCAATGTTTGTATTATAATACATTTTAAAACAACATTCTGTGCTTTTAATAAATATACATGCAAGGCCAAATCCACCAATATTCTCTCCAGTCAATGGGATGCAGGGTCACATTCTTTCTATATAAAATGTAGAACACTGACAACATCTCAGAAACATAACACAAAATATCAATTCTGAGATTTTTTTATGCACACAGCCCCTGAGACAGCTACTTTATACACAGGAAGGATTTGTGGGTTTTCTAACTCATCTGCCAACTCATCTCATAGCTACAATTTGACTATTTGGCCATACGGCAGTTTAGTTGGCCAAACTCTGTATATATAGTTTTCTTCACTAGGAATCCTTACTACACTACAGTTCATATATATAGATTTATATAGGAAGAAAGGATTTAAACCTCAATTTCCTTATTGATTAATCCCTACTTTGTACTTTATTCCCTGCTATGTTTTATCTTCAATAGCTCTTAATTTGCATGTGTGCTTCCTTCCCTTCAATATAATATGATTAATGTTGCTCGTCTCCCGTCTCTGCTTTAGCCATGTTTCCTTACTTCTCTCTGTGTTCCCTTTCCTTTCATTATCAATGGCCCTTAACTTCCTCCGTTAGGTTTTACATAGGATGTTGATCTACTGTATAAAAACCATGTCACATGGTGACATATCTTCTGCATTTTTTTCTCATAGAGACCAAACACAGGAGATAAGTGTCATTGTTTTTAATGAAGTATTCCATAGGATTAGTTTGCCATGTGACTGCCTATTCTGCATGCATAACAGGCTGTCACATGTCTGGAAATTTGTAAAAAGTGGAAAATCTGTAAATGAAAACCTGTCTTAATTGTTGGGATTGTAATAATGGCTGTATTCAGATAAGATGAGCCTTTCTAATCTGTGTTTTCCTCATCAGTGTAAAGTTATAACATCCTGTGAATAGAAATGCAAGACAAAATGTAGGGGGCTATTTACTAAACTCCGAATGCAAAAATCACTAAAAAAATGTTTATTTTTTTTTATAAAATCGAATTTTCTCGGAATTTATTAAACCCAGAGGATGGAAAAGTCTGAAACAGAAAATCCGGCATCTCAGACCTGTCAAGGTTGCATATAAGTCAATGGGAGAAGTCCCAATGATTTTTTTGATGTGCGCTGGGTTTTGTGTGTGTAACAAAAAAAGTATTGTTGTTTTTTGGGTGGGGGTGGTTTGTGTGTGTTTTTTAGCCCTCTAGTTAGCCACCATTTTAAGTAAATTAACTGACAAGAGAGGCCCATTGTAATAACATTCTGAAGGGAGGGTTCTTTACACATCCACATATGGGAAGTTATTGATAGTGTAGAGCCCCTCTGACAGGGCATGCATTTTCAGCGTGTGCTTAAGAAGTTGGAAATGCACTGGATTAATACATTAGTCACCATATCACCAGGTGACCCGAATAAGGACTACACTCCTATGCTGTTCATATGAGTAAGTTAATCATTTAAAAAAAAATGTATTAAATTGATTAAAATGGAGATGGCCTTCACAAAATTCTGAGCTTTTTGGATAAGGGGTTTCAGGATAACAGATCCATTAGCCATAGACTTTGGTATACAGTAAGAACAATTGATTGAGACATACAAAAAATATTATACACTGAAAGGTAATGGCATTCCCAGCACATTATACAGTGAGGGCAAATAGTAAAGGCATCACATTATAAAATGAGAATGATGGCTAATTCCATCCACATCACATTGTTTAGTGCAATGATTGGACTGTGGCGTCTCAGGAATATTATAAAGGGAGAGCAATGGATAATTGAACATAATACTGAGTGCTTATTATTAAAGTGGCAACAAATCAGCATTGGTACTTGCAGTTTAAATCTCCCTTATCACATTCCAACAACAATAACAAAACTAGGGTCAGGGGCCAATTAACCTACCTGCATGTTTGTGAACTATTGGACCCAAAGGGAATATGTGCAATCAATAGACAATATGCAAAGACCTTGCAGGTTCCCTGATAGGAATCAATGCTAACCTCTGAACCACCATGCTGACTGTAATGGCATTTTCGATGCACATTAAACAGTGAGAGAAATGGAAAATTACTTCTTTAGCACAAACAAGAGAATCAGTCTTTTATTTTATTTATAAAGATGAGTAGAGGAGAATGATTCCGCACACCAGGCCGTTTAGTAAAAGTAGAAAATCTTTATTAAATCATGGTTAAAAATACACGCTGTATCTTGTGCTTGACGCGTTTCGGGCTCAGCTGCCCTTAATCATAAGCTTATGATTAAGGGCAGCTGAGCCCGAAACGCGTCAAGCGCAAGATACAGCGTGTATTTTTAACCATGATTTAATAAAGATTTTCTACTTTTACTAAACGGCCTGGTGTGCGGAATCGTTCTCCTCTACTCATCTTTATCGTTACGGCTTGGGACGCCGAATTTCCAGCACCCGAACTTGGATTTATTATGCCGGCTGCTTTCCAATCAACTTGCGGTGAGTCGGAGCGGTTCTCGCTTTCCCTAATTTTATTTTATTTACATGAATGGGACCTGTTATCCAGAATGCTCGAGACCTGGGATTTTCCAGATAATGTATATTTTCAGTAATTTGGATCTTCCCAACTTAACTCTACTAGAAAACCATTTAAATATTAAATAACCCCAATAAGGATTTATTGTATCTTAGTTTGGATCAAGTACAAGCTACTGATTTATTATTACAGAGAAAAGGAAAAAGAGAAAATATTTTTAAAAATGTTGATTATTTGGATAAAATGCAGTCTATGGGAGATAACCTGTCCATAATTTTTAGCCTTTTGGGTTTCCAGATAATGGATCCCATTGCTGTTTTTATAACACTTTATATAGTGTCGACACATTTAATGAGTGCTTTATCATTCATCGTCAGTTTCTGCTATATTTTCAAAGACCCCTATTGCATTCACTCACTAGGGTTTAATCAGGAGTCAGTTAACCTGCTTGCGTGTTTTTATGGTACAGTACCTGGTGGAAACCTGCGCAGAGACAGAGAGAACATACAAACAACACCACACCACTGAATGGAAGAGATGGTAACTACTGAGTCACCATGCCACCTATATACCACTTCCAGCACATTATTCCATTTTGAAATCTCTCGCTTAAGCTCTCGAATCTTAGTTCACATCTTTTAGGGAGAGTGGCAGAAACCCTAAAAAATTCCTGCCTCCTCCAGAACCAAAACATAATGTAGTTAATGCACTTCAGCCCAAGTGGGGCTGCAAGTAATTTTTTTGGTGGGTCACCCCCTGCCCCTCTAGACAGCTTTTGATGCCTATGAAACACACAAAAGAATATCTGAACCAGTGGCCAACTGTGAGTTACTTCAATTTAGCAGTGGAAGAAGACAGAGAATGGTTTGTTCCCATTGCAACCCTGTCCATCAGAAAACATAATAATCACCATTACCTTCAATCCTAATAATGCACAGTTATGTGCACTGTAGATAGTTTTGCCCTTGTTTATATTACTATTACTGGCTCAACAACAGTCTGCAAGTTAATTTTAGGTAAGGTAATTTTAGGTTTAAAGGAGAAAGAAAGAGTAACAAAGAAGTAGGGTAGAGATGCTGCACATTATGTCAGAACCAGCCCAAGGCAACCACAGTTCTTTAGCAAAGAAGATCTGTCAATCATGAAATGCCCCAGTAGTTCCCAATCTTTTCTGCTGATTCATAGCACATACTATGTGCTGCTGTCAGTTAACTGAGCTTAGGGACCCACTCACAATATACATAAGTATATTAGGGACCCACTCACAATATATATAAGTATACATAGCATATAAATGTTGTGACAAAACGCTGATTAGTAATTAATTTGGATTCTTATTTCATAGCAGCTCAGAAATGTAATAAAAATGTAATAATCAGTTGGGTTGCATCAGCTTCTGCTTCATGATTTGTGATGAAAAGCTCAGCTTTTCAATAGCTGCCCAGACCACACTGAGCAAATGTCACTGACAGTACTAACAAAATGCAAGATGGGGAGCTCCTGTGCAAAATGTTGAAAGCCTAGTGACATTACTGTTATTTAGTTGCTGAACCCTTAGACTGGTGCAATACGTTCAGCATATAAGATGTAGCATTTCTAGGCACATTTGTTTTTAGAGTATTTTTAATGGCATGAGGCTTTAATATTCTTAATGCATTTCGAATTTTGTGGATCCAGCCCATCTGCTAAAATAACCAGAAAGTAGAAATGAACCAGCAGTGAGAGGGTTAAATTCTTTTTGTAAAGGTGAAGCCGCTTCCGTAATTACTTATGCAAAAACCCTCTGATTGACTGTGCTCTCTGCAATCACAGTGATGATGAATACTCCAGATGGCACTCAAATTTCTAGCAGGTGCTGTGGTCACAAAGTTCAAGTGATGTGAATGAAACTGAACACAGACACAGGAACTATTTTCTTCCACTAGATATTTTGTTCTTTATTATTCTGAATAAGTTCTCTGACAGATATTTCCATTGGCTTGTGTTTTTCAACATTTGACTTCATGATATTTCGGGGGCTATTTACTAAACTCCTGAAAAATTTGTGTTTTTTTAATAAAATCAAACTTTTAAAAAATGACTAATTTTTTCGGAAATGTATTAAACCCTGAGGATGGAAAAGTCTGAATTAGGTTGCATATAAGTCAATGGAACAAGTCAATGATTTTTTGATGTACGCTGGGTTTCGTGCAAAACCCCAACGTTTTCAGAATTTTTGGGCAAAAAAGCATAAGAAATCAGAGTTTTCGGTTGAAAAATCCGAAAAAGCTAATTTGCGGGAAAATGTAATAATAAATAAGTGTGAAAAAACCCCAGTGGATTTGATTGGCATTTGTAAAAGAAAATGTTGAGATAAAATCGAATTTTGATAAATACTTAATATTTTTTAGCTGTAAATATTATTTAGGATTCACTATGCATAATGGAAGAGTCAGTGAAAATTAAATATAATCAATGTCGGACTGGCGGGTCGGAAGTCTACCAGGGCTTCCACCACAGGGCTGAAAACAGATGCAAATCTGGGCTGCCGGGGCCCACCAGGTTTTAACCTGGTGTCCCACTGGCTCAGTCCGACCCAGTATATAATTGGAAGTAAAGGTAGGATTTACCTTGGAAATTTTATAAACTTTTATTTAGACCCAAAGTTTAGTTGACATGTTATACCCTATAAATGAAGTCTTCCAGTTATTGTTTGGTGAGGGTCAAACAAATGATGGCAAGAATAATAATAAAATTATAAATATAAATGTGGCATTCTGCATTGATCACAGAAGATACCAGGAATAGATATGTTTTAGTCTGTGAACCTAAACTGGTAGCTTGTCTGGTGGCAAGTCATTTTTCCTTTTACATTGACTTATGGGGCAGCTTTGGAACCAGGAACACTGCAGGATTCCCAGCAGCTGGAAACTGAAATTTTTGAAACATTTTCTTGACTGTCGTTAAAATTTCCCTGACTTATTAAAGCAGACAATGTGATATTAGGGGACAGGTAGGGGTGGGAAGGAGCACCTATGGATCTCCCTCCTCCTACTCCGTATGATTATATATAGCACTGCATGGAGGTAGCTGTATTCAGACACAGGTCTCATGTGTTCCAAAATGGAGAGAAAACACCTGTGCCGATTCTTTAAAACAGGAAGGCAGTGGTGGCTAGCTCCCTTTTATTGCACTTTGGTAAATGGCCCCTATTGTGCATGACTGCTTTGAGTAGTTGAACACCATGCATTCTATGCTGTATTGGAGTGCTAGCACAGTGCTCTAAAACCCTCATGAAAATGATAAATCCCAAAAATTACCCAGCATCGATTCCAAACGAATGCAATGCAAGTTAATGGGGAAGGTTACCAATGTTTGGTGTAATGATTTTAGTAAATCAGCAGAAAGGAAAATAGACAATCAATGCTACAATAAATCAACCCCTTGCTGTTACACATTAACAAAAATATTTACCACTATAAATGTGAATTACAAGTTATGCTGGTGGAGGCATATTCATTAGTAAAAGATATGAATAAGAGTTTTCAATGTAAAGGAGAAGGAAGGGTTAAATCAATGGGGGTTGCTAAACACTAGGGATGAGCACAGTGGCTCTTGCTCTCAGCAACCAGCCGCATTACTAGTGCAGAGAGCGAAATTGCGTTCTACTCTACTGCACTAGAAAATGTACAGTTTAAAAAACGGAAATGTGGCTCTTAAATCTTGGAGGATTTCAAGCATGAACACTAAAGTTTTTTGGGAACACTGTGCTGAAAACTGTGACTGGGATTTTGCAATGCATCCCTTGTAATGATAATTTATTTCATTTCTGTTTCAGTTTTAAATGTTTGATAAAACTGGGCTTTTGGGTTTAATGCAGCCCTTTCACATACTGAATAAACGGCAATAAACAGTGGGTGAGCAATTGGTGACATTTTTATTAACTATAGACAAACCTAGTAATAACAGAAACCTTCCACATTGTTCCTACAAATAAACCTGGAATGGGGGAGATCTTTAAAATAATGAATTATTAAAAATAGATATCTTCAGTAAATATCTGGTTTTATATATATTGAAACACTACCAGTAAACAATATGCAAAATTTCAGCTGACTTACTTCATCCTCATAGAGAGCCATCCCACGAACAGATCCTGTAGTCCCAGCACGTTTCATCTGCAGTTAAAGTAATAAAAATGTTAATTCTAACAGTAAAACAGACAGTGGAGATGAAGCAAGTAGCAGAGTGATGGCCCAATTCTGTATTCCCCTCCGCATACCGGAATCACGCGCTCCAGGCACACATTGAAGCTCTTTTTCTGGTTTGGTTTCAACTTCTTCAAGGAAAATCTTGTTTCACCAATAAATTCATTGTGGCCAAACTTATCCTCATCACAGACAGAAATTCTGCAATTCAGTTATTTAGAAATATAAGTAATTATGTAAGGGAAGGATACAAAATTGTGTGATAATGCAAGCTATTAAGAAATATATGAATACTAACCTCCCACATATTCCTATTTTATGTTTGCTCCCAAAAACTCCACACCCACGAGGGTGACCAATAAAATCAAGTACAGGATGAGTGCTAGAACTGCTGTCAAAATTTGTAGAGCTAACTCCAAACAGTTGTTCAAAAATAACTAGGTGCCTGAAAGTCATCACTATTGTACTTTGTTAATTACAATCTTAAAATGTACCATTATAGATGTACAAATCTTGTAATGGCAGCATATATTGCTACCTATAGTTAGGAATATGAGCATACGGCAATGATCTTGTTAATGCTATCAATAGGCAGTATGTTAAGTATATAGGCATCTCTGTGGTTGCTAAAGTCCATGTACACAGATTATTACTTAAAGGGATCCTGTCATCGGAAAACATGTTTTTTTCAAAACGCATCAGTTAATAGTGCTACTCCAGCAGAATTCTGCACTGAAATCGATTTCTCAAAAGAGCAAACAGTTTTTCTTATATTCAATTTTTAAATCTGACATGGGGCTAGACATTTTGTCAATTTCCCAGCTGCCCCTGGTCATGTGACTTGCGTTCTGGCAGGCTGCTGTTTTTCCTTCTCAATGTAACTGAATGTGTCTCAGTGAGACATGGGTTTTTATTATTGCGTGTTGTTCTTAGATCTACCAGGCAGCTGTTATCTTGTGTTAGGGAGCTGTTATCTGGTTACCTGCCCATTGTTCTTTTGTTTGGCTGCTGGGGGGAAAAGGGAGGCGGGTGATATCACTCCAACTTGCAGTACAGCAGTAAAGAGTGATTGAAGTTTATCAGAGCACATGTCACATGACTTGGGGCAGCTGGGAAATTGACAATATGTCTAGCCCCATGTCAGATTTCAAAATTGAATATAAAAAAATCTGTTTGCTCTTTTGAGAAACGGATTTCAGTGCAGAATACTGCTGGAGCAGCACTATTAACTGATTGATTTTGAAAATCTTTCCCATTACAGTATCACTTTAACTTACTACCTCAAGATCAAATTTATTATTAGGGACTGTAATGCTATATAAAATATGTCTTATACGCTATCTCAAATGGAGAGACTACTTACTGTTGGTCATTTTGGTTGGTGAGTGAAGGTAGAGCAGAGGTTCATTAATGTTAATGCCCAAAGTATGTCATCTATTTTAAATCTGCACTCTTAGTGATTCTGCATCGGCCATCGATTCCCTTTTTGCTTACAGTATATAACCTTTTGGGGTGTCACTTTGGAAACAAGTAACTGGACACACCATAATCTGTTATAGTGTATTTATTAATGATGTGTGGATCAGGAAAAACTCAATCCACACCTGACTCTCAAAAACTTAACCCCCACCCGACCCTAACCTGCAAAACCTTAACCCCCACCTGACCCTAACCTGCAAAACCTTAACCCCCACCTGAACCTAACTTGCAAAACCTTAACCTCCACCTGATCCTAAACCACACATAGTTGCCATTGTAGGACCTGCACCCAATGCGTACCACATTTTCTTGCTCTGTACATTACTTTTGTGCACACCTCTGGTTCCAAGACAGGGAATCTCCAGGAGCAGTGGAAGAGTGTACTTACCCAGTCTAACCTGCACCCAACCCTAACCACCAATCAGGTCCAGATTTCAACCCCAACCAGTGGTCAACTTACTGGTCACCGTACGTTTTGGGGAAACCCGTACATCACTAGGGTTTGTTTATATCCTGATCCATAGGATTTATGGATCAGTCAATACAAGATCCTATATGTTCCGTAGGTCCTCAGCAGCCACTTAAGTACATCCCTTGACCTTATTGATGAATATATCACTATTAAATCTCCAGTAGAAAATCCAGCAAATGTCTATGCAGGGGTTTTGCTTTTGATTGCTTTTATGTCAGCATCACTTTAATAAATATTGACATGAGTGTGACTGAATCATTTGGTTGATCCTTGCATCATTCCTAAAGCAACATTAAGCAACGGCAGTTACTTAAGCCACTACAAAATAAATCCAATAGATCCAATACAGCTTCTACTTCATCTACAATTAGTAATGCTTAAAAGCATGGCCTTTGCTGGGTTTAATACCAAACCTTTTGCTGAATTGTTTTACACTAGAACAATTATAATCTGGGATAAAATACATAGTTTTCCCAACCTTAAAGTTTTCCTCTGCAGTTCCTCATCAGTGATTCCGTGATACACAAGGGTCTCATTCCATATAGGATTACGAGTGTTTCTGAGGGTCTTAGTACGTAATTTGTTAGCCTAAATTAAGAAAATAGAATTAGTTTTGCCATGTAGGTCCATATTTCCACAAAAGAAAAACTTCTATGCATCTTAAGCATGATCTGTTGTTGTTGTATTTTTGTGTACTGTGTTCACTCACTATGAATGGTTGTTTTTTATATTTTAAAATTAAAGTGTGTTTGTGAATATATATGCATGCGCAGTTTAATGAAATTTTGGCTTTTTGTTCTACTGCACATGTGCAGATGCGCAAAGGAGGAGGGAGACGGAAGAAGATTGCTCCGTGGTGCTCTCTGGTATAACCCCCGGGCCGGTGCTCCTATCAGCAGAAAACTGCACCGGCCCGGGGTTATACCAGAGAGCACCACAGAGCGATCTTCTTCCATCTCCCTCCTACTTTGCGCATCTGCAAAGTCAGTACAATCACTTGGGGGTGCCTAACATTTGGCACCCCCAAGTGTACGATGCCTTTCCTTCTCCTTTAAGTCTCTACCCACACTCCAAAAGAGATTGATGAAATAAATAGTATAGCATGTATCTGTAAGTTGAGTTAATATGATAGGGAACCTAGATTACTCAAATATAGAAAGGATTCATGAATGATGGTCTCTGTGAAACCCTGTGACATAAGCATTGTAGACAGACTAATAAGAAAGCATAGGTAAAAATAAAGGTAAACAGTATACAGTATATCTGAAAAGGTAGCGTTTATAATAAAAATTGATAAAATGTGTATAAAGTTATATTTGCAAGATGTTTATAGATTTTTGTGATGCAAAAATTTTAAACTTTATAAATTTAGGTGCTACTTGCATAAAATGATAAAAAAATAATAATAATGGACTCTGGGTAAAAGAAAAGTTGTTACAGCAAAAAGATAATTTACCATATGTACATATATTTACCATATTTATGGTCAGTGTTTACCATGTGCCAAGAGAAAGGAGGGTTTGTTGAAAATATGTACTGCTTAACAGTGAAAAAGAAAAACTTAGCTTTTTTTTGTTAACAACATCAATTTTTTTTGAAGCGTCATTATGGGTAAAGAAAGCAATGCTTTAGTCTTACTCTCCCTCGCATTACAAAAATCAATCACGAGCTCTGTAATACTTGTGCTCTTTCATACAGCATGATTATTTCAGAATAAAAGTCATTGCTTGCTCAAACCAAATGCATTTCAGCTTTTTGTTTTCTAATGATACATATGGCTCTCTGTATTCAATGAGAATAACAAAATAAAACATGTAAATAACATGTATGTCTGAGGTTTATAGAAGACCAAGCTTAAAGGTTTGACAGAATGACAGTATTGAAAATGTCTGATGGAGCAAAAAGGAAATCCCAAAGAAGGATTTCAGCTCTAGCCAATTCTTGAATTTGATGAGGTGTTGATGATGAGGAGTAGATTGTTATAAGAGCGTAATGAGCTGTTTAGCGAATATTTGAAGATAAATTCAAAGATATGGGATAGGGCACATCTGTCAGCTGCTTTAGACAGCAGGGTCAGTGATACATTTTTATCCTGAATGGTAGCAGAAGGCAGTACAGAGACTGGCAGAGTAGTGTGGCAGAAAAGAGCACTTAATAAAATGTATGAACCCAACAGCAGTATTTATTGTGGGCTGTAGTGACACTCTATGTATAGGCCAATCAATAGAGAGTTTACTGCAGTCCATATGTGGCATGATGAAAAAGTGAATAAGAATTTTGGTGGTATCTGCTGTGATGTAAACATATTACATTGATTTAGTTATTGATTGCAAATGAGAAGTGATGGATAGGGATGTAGCGAACCGCCGACAATGTGTTCGCGAACGCCGTTCGCGAACACCGGCAAAAATTGCAAACAGTTCGCGAACTTCGAACATCCGAAAATCGTTCGATTCGAACGATCGAAGGATTTTAATCGTTCGCTCGAACGATTTCCGTTCGAATCGAACAATCGAAGCCATTGGATCGAATGATTTCATTCAATCCAATGGCTTCGATCGTTCGATTCGAACGAAAATCGTTCGATTTTAGCGATCGAATGGTCGAATGGTCGAACGATTTTGACGCGAACGCTTATTGGCGAACGTCGCGCGACGTTCGCGAACTTGCGGCGGACGCGAACTGTCGAAGTTCGCGCGAACTAGTTCGCCGGCGAACAGTTCGCTACATCCCTAGTGATGGATAGGGCAGACTCAAAGACAACCCAGTGAGACGATCCCTTGGGTCAATAACTAAAACAGATTTCTGAGATGTTGTTAGTGTTGATGGGGCAAAGGTTACATAGTTACATAGTTAAATTGGGTTGAAAAAAGACAAAGACCATCAAGTTCAACCCCTCCAAAAGAAAACCCAGCATCCATACATACACCCCTCCCTACTTTTAATTAAATTCTATATACTCATACCTATACTAACTATAGAGCTTAGTATCACAATAGCCTTTGATATTATGTCTGTCCAAAAAATCATCCAAGCCATTCTTAAAGGCATTAACTGAATCAGCCATCACAACATCACCCGGCAGTGCATTCCACAAACTCACTGTCCTGACTGTGAAGAACCCCCTACGTTGCTTCAAATGAAAGTTCTTTTCTTCTAGTCTGAAGGGGTGACCTCTGGTACGGTGATCCACTTTATGAGTAAAAAGGTCCCCTGCTATTTGTCTATAATGTCCTCTAATGTACTTGTAAAGTGTAATCATGTCCCCTCTCAAGTGCCTTTTTTCCAGAGAAAACAACTCCAACTTTGACAGTCTACCCTCATAATTTAAGTCTGTTCACATAGTCTTAGGCAACAGGTGTCTCTTACCTACAATAAATGAAGAATGCATGCCAGATACCAGTGAAGTAGTCCTACTATTTTAAGGAGAACTGTTTAAAAACAGTCACACATAGAAAATACAAATTAATTGGAAAAAGTATTTATTTCTGGTAAACTAACTGAAACCAACTGAACTGAAAAAAGTATTGGAAGGTGAACAACCCCTTTAAAATGGCATTTTTGCAAATGTTTAGCACTACTCGCAATGTAAAATCATTCACTGGCGAATATTACATCTCTAAGCAAAGATTAATGTCAACCTGCTCTGGAGTTTCGGTAAATATTTTGTCATAAAATTATGCTTTGCGATTGTTAAATTTTAATTGCATACTCTGTGAATGTATGTCTAGTCTAAAGGCAAATCTCCAATAGTAGTATGTCTACTGGCTAGCTGGGGTTAAAACCATTGATTTCAATTGAAATATCACAATGGAACAAACAAACTGTTCTAATATGACCAGACAAAACAGTTTCACTGGGCTCTGAAAAGAAAACCCTACCATTTTACATTGTATATTAACCAACCAAACATTCTGTTTCACCAACCACTGTAAATTACCTTACTCGCCCCTGGTAAAAGATGCAGCTTTACATAAGGATCAGCTAAACCATTGGAGTCCATGGGTTTTAGGCCCTAGAAAAAATAACATGATTAGTCACTAAATATTAGTCTTCTTATATAATACAGAGTTACAGGTGATGCATTTGTTTGATTTGAGGGAAGGTACAAGCTGACTTCAGAATGTAGGAAATTTATATTAAGCCAGTGAATGCCTATATAGAAGCAAAATTTACACGAAATTATTGAACAGAGCTAAGGCCAGAATGCCGAAACTAAGGTCAAAATTACACAATTTATTATTTACTGGCAACAGACATGAGCAAATAATACAAAGTCTTTCTTTGGCTCAGGCTTTTTCACAGTCATTCAAAGTTTGAATGTCAAATTTTAGTGGTCAAAAATGTATTGCACTGCCAATGTTGAGCTGAAACCCGATTATAGAAATATATGAAAATTATAGTTCTGGCAACTCACAGCTATATTCAAACCAGAACACTGTTAACTATGAAAATGCAATAATAATATTCTCATTTTTTTATGCAATTAATAAGGCCTTGTAGATGCATTGTAATGCAACATGTGAAAAAAAAGCTATAAACAATTATAAATCGATCATTTATTAAATAAGAAATCATCAGTACATTGTGCAACTAAATTTGTCAGAAGCCAGCAGGGTTTAGGGGAACATAATATGCTTGTTGCGTATGTTTGGTCCTTTAATTATCTGAGAAAGCCTCTAGAACCCTGTGCAGAAGTCTTGGAGCCTTTACTAAACGAGAGCTCAATAATAAAAAGAAATATGTTCAGTAATGAAACACACACGCGCCTTGCTCCCATGTTTAATTAAATTTGCCAAACCAGATAGCAACATAATTCATTTTCACAGAAAGGAACATGTGCCATTGTTCTTGTTAAACCTAACAATATTACTTGGTGTTGCTAGTCGGTGGGAAGAAAATCCCTAAAGTTAATGATCCTATTTTTAAGAAATAAAGAAATGTTTCATAATGTGAAGGATTATTTGTGTTGATTTAGGCTGGGCTTCATGACTTGAGCTGAACATTATTGCTCAATACTAGAATCCTTCTTAGAATTTATATTCCAGTTGTTTAAAATGTCAGTTGTTTATTATAAATGTTGCACAGCTGATATAATTTACATGCAATGGATATACAGTAGATTAAGTTTTGCTCTCTGTGATAATTTCATTTCAAACTACTTGTTGTAAGACCATCTTTTCAGTAATCATTTTGCAAAAGGCGTACTCTTCTAAATGCTTGAAAGTGCAAAGTAGAAAACTACACTGCATACATACAAGGACAATTAAAAACACTGAATAAAAAATCTTTAAGGTAACTATGACGCAATACATGATCAGTTCATGGAATAACTACCTACACAGAGCAAGAATATTCAATAAATGTATTCGAGAAGCCATATTCTGCCATTAAAAGTGTTCTGGATTGCTGCCCTGCTCTTTGTATCAACTGGTAATGCTGGGAGAAGTATGTTTTTGCATAATAGGAATGCTTACCTTTGCTTTGATAATGCCGCATTGCAAAGAATTATTTTCTTGGTCATAGAAGAGACTAAATTCCAGAGAGCCAAGGGTGGCTAAAAAACACAAATGAAGTAAAATGAAACATTTTTATACATTAAAATCTCAGACATAAATGCAATGTTGGGAAAACATTTTTAAAATGTTAAGCTGCCATATTACATGGTCATCTTTATTATAATGAACTGTTAGTTAAAAATATCTATAAAAATATCTATAGCTATAAAATATCTGATTGGTCAGATAATGAATGTGTTTCATTTTAAAATCTGGTTATATCATAGCACATAGCAACCAGTAGATCCTCAATTGAAGCCTCGGTATAAATGCATTCCTTCTTACTTGCTTCATCGGAGTCATAGCTATTTGCTTCCTCTTCCTCTTCTTCTTGTGTTTGTGGCTGGCATGCAGAAACCACTGCTGCTGTTGGCGCAGATGAAGTGTACGATGCGGCCTGCCGAAGGGGACGGTCCTGTCTGACACCTTGTGGTGTGAAACTATCAACTTTCTCATTTCTGGGAGCTGACACAGAGTAGGTTGGCTCAGGCTGAGAAGCAGGATTAGCAGTGCCACCTATATGATCATTATACAATGCAATAAGTCATACACATGAGAATAGGTCTGTACTCATTAAGCTCAACCTATTTATCCATTGGGGCAAAGGGATCATCCTAATTAAAGCAACATAATATCAATTAATAATCTTGAGCACCTTAAGTATCTTACAGAAGCATCCATTAATAAGTAACTCCCCAACTTTCGCTTTATTGAATCTTAAATCTTTTTCTACAAGTACAAGGGAGGGCCCCATGCCATAACGCTTGACTAGACCCTTCAAAATTCTGACCTCAGACTTATTTGAACAGTTGATGCATATGCTCTAAAAAGAACAACTATTGAATAAAACTATCCAACCTTGCTCTTCTGGAAATCTGTTTGCAGGAGCTGGCCTTACTCCTGGTCTACCACTTGCTGGAGGAGCTGAAAATAAAAGCAATATTATAACTACAGTATGTACAGAAAAGTCAAAAATCCTCTTTATGTACTACTCAAACATATTTAATATATACAACAATATCTGTTGAATGAGAACAATTTTTGACCTACCACTGACTGATCAATATCTGAATTCTTAATTTACAAATAGTATAACTGACTCCTCATTTAAGTAAAAAAAATAGCATTTGCTAACTGTGGGTCTCATTTACATTAATAAAAATTGCTCTATGTACTTGGTGCATGGAAGGAGACTGGTGAATGCATTCCAACTATGCAAATTATGCCCCAGTGTGCCACAGTAAGGGCCACATTTATTAAAGGCAGAATTTTTCTGGTCAGGCTTTTTGTCTCAAAAAATCAGAAAATCACAGGAAAATTTTTTTCAGGATTTAGTATGCAATACAACTGAGACAAATACGAATGTCCAAGTCATGTAGAAGTCAATGGCAGATGTCCATTTTACAATTGGAAGATTTTTTTGCCTTAATAATCTTCGAGGGTTTCAGGTAATTTCACGCTGGTTTTCGTGTGACAATCTGTAAAAGTTGTGGTTTTCGAGTGACAATTCAAAAAGTCAAACAATTTGAATTGTCGCATGATTTTGTCACGACTTTTCCTGCACGGGTTTTTTTCATTCAGATTTTTTAGTAAATTAAGGCCATTTGTGGTTTAGAGTCTGGTCAATTTTTAAAAAACTAGCTTTAACAAATACCGCCCTAACTTCCCAAGCAGAGGTTTACTTATGCTATGGTCTCAGCAGAAGATATGCCATCACAGCTTAATAGACCAGCTACATACAGAATATGATATCACCACCCCACAATAATATATATATATATATATATATATATATATATATATATATATATATATATATATTATTGTGGGGTGGTGAATATATATATATATTATTGTGGGGTGGTGATATCATATTCTGTATGTAGCTGGTCTATTAAGCTGTGATGGCATATCTTCTGCTGAGACCATAGCATAAGTAAACCTCTGCTTGGGAAGTTTTGAATACTTTATTTTCACTATATATATATATATATATATATATATATATATATATATAGTGAAAATAAAGTATACAAAACTAGACTACAAGCATGTAAGTTAGGTTTTATAATCTTTACTTGGTTTTGTTTTGCTTTTTTTTGCCCCAGTTACATTTTTAAGTGAGTACCTTGCTGGGTAGGCTGTATGTTAGTTCCTTGGATTGCAGAGGTAGGTCTTGTTCCCTGCACTGAGCTGCCACGTTTCCCACCTGCAAATAAGTTATCAAAAGTTATCAAGTTATCAAAATCCATTAAATTATATTTCTAAATAGTTAATGCAGCACCAAGAAGGAAATGAAGAGTACATTGCGGCGGAGGCTAAGACTAACCACAAAAAGTTTTTTAAGTATATTAATAGTAAAAAGATGCGGGTGTTGCCAGAAAATGTGCTAAATCAACTCTTTTCTTCAGTGTATACAATAGAGGAGTCTGAGTTCCCAGGCTCACTTCATAGCTGCACTGATGGCACAGGTCAATCTAGTCAGTGGCTGACTCAGGATATGATTTATAAAGCGTTGATAAAAATTAATGTAAACAAGGCGCCAGGGCCAGATGGCATACACCCTCAGGTTCTAAGAGAGCTTAGTTCAGTTTTAGACCAACCCCTATTTCTTATTTTCTCAGATTCACTTTCATCTGGTATGGTGCCTATGGATTGGAGAAAATCGTTCCAATATTTAAAAAGGGATTACAATCTCAGCCTGGCAATTATAGGCCAGTAAATTTGACATCTGTGGTGGGCAAATTATTTGAAGGCTTGTTAAGGGATAACATTCAAAATTTTGTCCTAGTGAATGACATTATGAGCAGCAATCAGCATGGCTTTATGAAGGATAGGTCATGTCAGACAAATGTGATTGCTTTTTATGATGAGGTACGTAAGATGCTGAACAGTGGGGGGGGGCAGTAGATGTGATCTATTTGGATTTTGCCAAAGTGTTTGATATAGTTTGCACAAGGATAGTAAATGAGCTACACGATTGGGTACAGAGGGCGGTTGTTAATGGTACATTCTCTACTTGGAGTAAGGTTCTTAGTGGGGTCCCTCAGGCGGTATTGGGTCCACTTTTATTTAATTTGTTCATTAATAACTTACGGGAGGGTATTATAAGTAATGTATCAGTGTTTGCAGATGACAAAACTATCTAGCCCAAATAATACCATCCACGATATGGCATCCTTACAACAGGAGCTTGAGAAACTGGCAATCTGGGCAGCTAAGTGGCAAATGAGATTCAATGTTGATAAATGTAAAGTCATGCACCTGGGATGTAAAAATATCCACTTATACCCTTAATGGGACTGCACTAGGCAAATCCATTATGGTAAAGGACCTTGGAGTCCTTGTAGATGATAAACTTGGCTGTAGCAAGCAATGCCAGTCAACAGCATCAAGGGCAAATAAGGTCTTGAGCTGTATTAAAAGGGGCATAGAGTCACAGGAGGAGGGGGTCATTCTTCCACTGTATAGAGCACGGGTAAGGCCCCTTCTAGAATATGCCATACAGTTTTGGTATCCAGTGCTCAAACAGAACATTATTGAATTAGAGAGGGTACAGAGAAGAGCAACTAAGCTGGTAAAAGATATGGAAAATCTTAGCTATGAGGAAGACTGGCCAAATTGGGGATGTTCGCGCTAGAGAAGAGGCGCTTAAGGGGTGATATGATAACTATGTATAAATATATAAGGGGATCATATAATAATCTCTCTAATGCTTTATTTACCAGTAGGTCTTTCCAGCTGACGCGAGGTCACCCATTCCGATTAGAAGACAGGAGGTTCCACCTAAATATTCGGAAGGGGTTTTTTACAGTGAGAGCTGTGAAGATGTGGAATTCTCTCCCTGAATCAGTTGTACAGGCTGATACATTAGATAGCTTTAAGAAGGGGTTGGATGGTTTTTAGCAAGTGAGGGAATACAGGGTTATGGAAGATAGCTCATAGTACAAGTTGATCCAGGGACTAGTCTGACATTTTGAAGGAGGCAAATTGGAGAGGCTTCAGGTTGGGTTTATTGCCTTCCTCTGGATCAACTAGCAGTTAGGCAGGTTAAACAAGTTGGAAGGTTGAACTTGTGGACATGTGTCCTTTTTCAACCTTACTTACTATGTTACTAAGACCATGACCAGCAGTGTGTAATTTCTTTTTAGAGGGTTTATTTCACCACAGTTGCTATGTTTGGACACACGAGGGCAGTTTAGTGTAGAAATTCCCTGGCATTAAAGGGCAGTTTATATAAATACAGATACATTTATTTAAATTTGTTACTGAGTCCTGTATAAACAACCCCTACCTTCCCTAAGCTAAAAATGTTGTTAATTTTTTAAATAAGCAGTTTATCATACAGAAGGCTTCCTTCTGTATTTTGTCTTCCTCTTCCAGAGGTAGGCCTAAGGAAAGAGAGACACCTTTAGTGCTGGAGTGGCTGCAGCATGATGTGAAGCAGCCCCTGACTGAGCAGTACCCGAGTGTGTTTGGGCCCACTGGGAAGGTAAACGTTTCCCCAGGAACAAAGTATCTCTTGGGTAGAAATATAAGAGTGTTAGAACAAACTGGGAAGGTAGAAGATTCCCCAGAAACAATGTGTCTCTTGGGTAGAAAGATAAAAGTGTTAGAGCCCACTGGAAAAGTAGAAGATTCCCCAGGAACAAGGCGTCTCTCGGGCAGAAAGATAAAAGTGTTAGAGCCCACAGGGATGGTAGAAGGTTCCACAGGAACAAGGTGTCTTTTGGGTAACCAGATAAAAGTGTTAGAGCCCACTGGGAAGGTAGAAGTTTCCGCAGGAATAAGGTATCTCTTGGGTAGAAAGATAAAAGTGTCAGAGCCCAATGGGAAAGTAGAAGATTCCCCAGGAGCAAGGTGTCTCTTTGGTGGGAAGACAGAAGTGATAGAGCCCACTGGGAAGGTTGGAGGTTCCCCAGAAACAAGGTGTCTCTTGGGCTAGAAAGATAAAGCATGACATACTGTATTACACACAAGTGTAATAGCAGTATACCTCGGTAAAATTGTTGTCTTGTTTAAGCGCTAAATACTGTGGGGCAAATTCACTAAACAGCGAAAATTTGCCAGCGCTGGCTTCACGCACATCGCTTCACTTCGACAGGCGTAAATTCGCCTGGATAACACCAATTCCCAAAGATCCGAAGTTGCGCACAGGGTACCGAATGCTGGCGAAGTTGCGCTAGTGAAAATATGCTCAGCAGTTCGAAGTTTCGCTAGGGTTGGCTAATTTTCATACGGCGTGCAGTTAAACTACAATGGCCTTATATGCTGCAGCAAATACATTACACTACACAAGGCCAGGGAACTGTAATAAAATTATATAGAGGTGTTATATTGCCCTATACATGTGCCCACAGTTAAGTTTAGGTGCCATATGTTATCAAATGTAGGGGGGAAGGAGGGTACCCCAAAAAAATGTTTCGATCTTTTTCAGCCTATCACCCTGTAAAAAGGAAAAGATGCTAGTGTTCTTTGGGACTTAGAACATTTTTCAACAACATTTGGAACAGGAAGACAATAAATGAGTTAACAGTAGTCAATTTATAGCTTAACAGTGTTGACTTTTTTAAGTAAAGATAAAACATGGCCTGAAAATAACTTCACTGGTTGTTTGTTTAGTAACAACTGCCAACATACATGTCAACTCTTAGATGTAGCGTTAACATCTAATGGATGTTATGGAAGCTATGGGACAGATGAGCACATGCAGTCCCTTTAGTTATATAAGCAATGAATGTACTCTTTTACAAGTCTACAACAACCAAAATCATTATAATGAAATAGGAGATCCTGTAATCCAGTAATTGGGATGTAAGCTGGACAGCGGAAAGCGCACTGAAAATGATGTTCCATTATATTTCTCCCTGTAGACAGGCACTGTCTAGGTCTGCATAGGCTGATGTTATGTACCCAGTGCAGCAAATGAATTCTCCCAGTAGCTAGAATATGGGTTAAAAAGCATTAAAACTTCTAATCCAATCTATTTCTGTACAATGCTCAGAGGATGTCACTCAAGGGACACCGTTTGTCCTTCCCTGATTGTACTGAAATTGCTTGGAGACAGAAACTGAATCTTACACCTGTGTAGGACTAGACAATTATTCTTTTAAAATCCCAAGAAAAGGCACAAATTAAAGTGTAAACTAGTTGGACAGGCAAGCTGTTCCTTACAAATCTTTAATTGTTGCAGTTGTTTGAGATTCGTGTTTTTGAAATAAACATATGGAACATTTTTGGCCGCAGACTAGCAAGAACGAAAAAATAGCTCATTGACACAGTGCCATCTAGAAGATTTTCTGGAACTCACAAATCAAAATGTTTTTTAGACATCATTTTGTAGACTTCTTTGGTAAACGTTCCTATGGGCTCGTGTTGATAATGGCATTATTTTGTGACTCATTTCGAGACACAAGCCAGTTGCATGTATAGGTGCAACATGCTAAAGTACCCTTGCATCTGTGTGCCCTGAGCAATTTTTCTCAAGGCTTTAAGGGGTTGTTCACCTTAAAATTACATTTTAGTATGATGCAGAGAGTGATTTTCTGAGACAATTTGCAATTGTTTTTTATTTTTTATTATTTGTGGGTTTTCAGATATTTAGCTTTTTATTAAGAAGCTCTCCTGCAATTTCTGCAGGAGAACTAGGGTCTCTAGCAACCATGCATTGATTTGAATACAAGACTGGAATAGTAGAGGCCATGAATAAAAAGATGAGTAATATAAAGTAGCGCTAACAATACATATGTAGCATTACAGAGCATCACCCCCATATGAATGCTGGAAAGAGTCACAAGAAAGAAAAGTTGGTTTACCCGCAGGTCAGGAAGCCTCTGTGCACCTCAATTTATATACTCACGCAGGTCCTGCCCCATTTGTGACATCACAGATGGGGTGGAGCCTATACGGGTGTGGATATATAAAGAGGGGAACTCACCGGGTTAGGGACGGGTGCTGGTGGAGGAGCAGCGAGTAAGAGCCAGGTACGGGTCGAGTATTGCTCGACTCACACATCACTAGTGGGAAAGTAATCAGATAACAGCTCATTGACACCTGTATTGTTAATAATGCTCCCTTGCCTCAACTAAAGGTAGTAAAACACACAAGCCTGACTCCTTCCGTTACATTGAGTAATAGAAACAATAAAGAAGGCTGCCTGAACACGAATTAAAAAAAAATAATTTGTCGGTTTAAGAATACAATTTTAAATAGTAGAATTAATAATTTGCAATGCACATAGTGTAATTTAGTAATAAGTAATATACTATTATAATCATAACAGAATCCCTTTAATTTCTAGTTCACAACACAGGAGAAATCTGTTCTTAAAATCCTTATTTTCTACATTGCTCCATCTTACTTTTAAGGCTGCTGAGAGTACCACTAGCAACATTAATGAAAGGATATACCGTGGGATGCCCAGAACAAATGTTCAAGGTTTAGGAAAGCTATGATATGGATTTTGGTAGTAAACAAAGTATTTCTGTGGGGGTATTGGTGAGGACCATTGCACTGAACCTGCTTTTGTGAAACCCCCACTTTCCCTCAGACCTAGTTTTGGTAAACCTAAGAATTAGGATTAAGGATTCTGGTATACTTGACTTATATTTGTCAAGCAAATTAATACTACTACTATCACTACTTGGAATTGTGGGAACTACTAAGACTAGAGAAGGTGTGCTATTGACTATGAATAAAGCTGTTACTGCATTCATATGTAAGATCTTGTGGACCTCAAGTTTATCCTCTTCCAAGTGTTTAACTACAAGTCACGAATGCTCTGTAACAGCGGTGTGTTCCCTAAAGGCTCATTCAGCCATTTACTACAAAAATACTAGCAGTCCTGGCATATCATGTTACATACATACTTGGATCTGGTGATGATTGAGCATTCAGTCCCCCCTCCCCCTTATAAGCTTTCATTCTTTTGAACAATGGTAAAAATGATTACAGAATCTGCACTTGACAATGTTCAGAACTGTTACAGTTTTACAATCAAAAATATAATTATTTATTCTCCGTAATTTATTTCTAAAGAGAATGCAGCTGTATGATTATCACTGCCAGCTCAACTCTAAATTCCTATTTTAAAAAAACAGCATGAGAAAAACTGAAGAAAGAACCTGAATACTAGCCAAAGAGGGTTGTTGCGAGTTTATGGTTTTTGTGTGTGTGAACACAACATATATCCAGTTTTACTCTTTAATAACTAAGGATTTGTGTCTCGAACGGCACCCTAACTCCAGAACCAATGCTAGGCTCCCTGGTCTCGGCTCTCACTTCTGCCTTTAACAGCCGCCTTTCACCTCGGGAGGAGCCCTCGGCTAATTGGATGCCGCCAAGTCTTACTAAGAGAGGAGCAAAGCTAAAGGTTCTGGATGAGCAAAGGGGCATGATCGTTTCACCAAGGATACTGGATGGAAGACAACACAGCTTGGAAGACAGACCAGACAATGCAGTGTGGATGGACAGGCTGGACCAGCACAAGCAGAGCTAAGAATAGTCAGACAAGCTGGAATCAGGACTGGAGAGCGTACAATAGTCAGACAGACAAGGGTCAGCTTGGACAGGTCAGAATAAACAGGCAGCCAATGGTCAGGATACAGAGTACAGAATAGTCAGGCAAGGGTCAATAACCAGAAGATCAACAGGATACACGTAGAAATAGCACCTAGGAACTAGGAACCAACAAATAGAACCTAACAATGGGCAATGTTTCCAATACTGAGATCCCTTTAAATACTTTTGAATTTCGTGCCAATGCGAGTTGACATCATCACACTAGCGCATAAAACTTGGAAGTGCGCACCATAGAAACACCGGCAGGCGTCCCTGCTGGAGACGCGGCGGGCACCTTCGCCGGACGCTAGCCCACCAGGGAGAGCCACTGGACCACCAGGGTAAACTTCATTCGTTACAATTTGCCTTTTTATTTTGCCAGTTAACTTACATCTACCTTGAGGGTGTCTGCTCTAGAAGAGGTCAGTTACTATTTTTCTTCATAATAGAATGCTTTGATTTCGTTTAAACATAGCTATTCTCTAGAATAATAAGGGCTCAGTAAGGAATACCTGCCATTTCCTGGCAGAGAGTGATTTTGTTAATGGAGTTTTTACAAAAAGTATTTTTTTCTTTCTAACACAAAAGAGCAGCATAATACTGTTTATCACCCTGCCACTTATTGGTCTGGGAAATAAGTGTCCTAGCATGATTGTATTCAGCAGTCAATGGAAGCTTCAACTAGTGTTTAAGATTAAGGGTTCTTAGTTTCACAGCCAAAACCTAGTAGTAAAAATATACATCTTTTCTAAATCTGTTTACTTAAATCCCCAACACTCATGGTCTCAAGAACAACCTTAGAACATTGTGAACAAGCTGACATGATGTATATCTATAAGTAATAAAATATAAATTATAAAGTTGAATATATAGCAGCTGAGGGTACTCATCCGCTCTATTGTTACTTCTTCAATGTTATCATTACTATCATTCCCAGTCCTCTTCAATGCAACAAAACAGGACAAAAGAGAAATTTTAAGGACTGCCCTATATGGCTTGAATGAGTAATGTCCATTTTTTTCTGTTTGATTGCATATTCATAATAATAAATTGTATTTACAGTGAAAAAAACATAATATAATTATGTAAAACCAATTAAACAAATTAAAATTGAAGAAGCCCCTACTTTATATTCCAAATTAATGAATCATACAAATTACACAAATGATGCAGATTTTATCAGAGATCATATGATAAAATCAACAGTGGCAAGAACCAACAAGAAAACTAGCAGTCTAGTGGAGCAATCAGCTCAGGGACCTCTACACCAATAAACACAAATAAAAAGGAATTAGACTGATTTATATTTATATACAGCAAATTACAAATGTAATATAAATTCAATTCAAATTCAAATATGTATATAAAAAATGAATATGAACGAAAGCAGCCACCTTCTACCATTTTGCAACATTAGCAGTAACAGCTTTCAGAAAATAAGGGATAACACCTAAGTAGGTATAGGTTAGCCATGCTTAACTGTAACAACTTTGATTAAAGAAATGAATCTGTTATTCCAATCCCACTTAATTTTATTTTGTACATTTTGTAATTGCTTCAAAATCCATTTGCAATAAAAAGCTGTAAAAAGCATATCCCGCAATCAATGAATAACAACGTCAACCATTCATTTAGCAATTCACTAGTCATTTGCAAACCATTGTGAGCAAGTTATTAATTATGATTTAGCAGATGATTTCACCGGTTTGAAGTTAAATGCAAAGTATTTAACTGAGCAATTTACAATCCAATTTATAATTTTTTTTTTTAATATACTCTTAATTAGTGCCGTAAATAGCAGAATGATTTGCAAATCAATTTGAAGGTACCTTGTTAATGGTTTTAAAGTATAGCACATATCGCTCCTATTCTTAAAATGTATTCAATGCTATAGAACCTATAGCTTCATCCTGCAGATCATTTTTGCTTTGCACTAAGAAGAAATAAGGTCCTCACAGAATGACAAAGACCTGATATTTACTGACCAGCAAATTAATGCGGTTTTCAAAATAATTACAAATTCCAACTCAAATTGTGGGGTTTCATATTTATTTAGGAGGAGTTGGCCTTGAGGTTAAGTGATCAGTCTTTGGTGTGGGATCTCATGCTAGAAACCCTGGTGCAATTCCTAACGGCCCTGGACAAGTCACTTAGTGGTCTATTTATCATGCTGTGTAAAAAGTGAAGTGAAACATTACAGGTGATGTTGCTCCCAGTCAGATTTGGTTTTCTAATTGTTGAAATCAAATTGCTGATTTGCTCTAGGCAACATCACCGGTAATGCTTCACTCCACTTTGTACACAGCATGAGAAATGGGTCCCTTAACCTCCTGGTGTCCCAATGTGCCTATAATAGCTGCCTTGGCTGCTGTAAAAGCAATTTGAGTCCCACAGGAGAAAAGCACTGTATAAATAATTCCTTTTCCCTGACATTGTTTCACATTTTAATAAATATTTGGTCACATCTGTGCAATTACAAATTTAGTTGGTGAAAAGGGTCAAAATGTTTCATAGGAATAAAGTTATAAAATGAGTGTGGGGAAAAAGTACTGAGAAGCACGGGTCTTTTTGAGTTCCTTTGCCAGCTACACATTAATTTCACATTCACGAAAAGTAATTTATTGGAAAACATAGACAACAGGTAAATCTCTGCATTGTATATCATTCATTTTATCTAGCATAGCTGATGCCTAATTTTAAATTTAAATTGTATTTACTGTATCCTGTTGCGTGTAGTTAGAATAATTAAACCCTAACCTGCTAGAAGTCATTTTGAAAATTTTCACTAGTGAAACTGATGAAAAAAGGATGTCTTCCTCTCGATGTGTTCATCTCTACATCCTAACCAGTCACACATTATTTCTGTCTAGTACTTTTTTTATTGCTCCTTTTTCCCTTTTTTGATTTCAAATGGGTATATTTACCAAAGTATTTTAGTTTTTGCATAGGTGAAGGTAGAGAGATATGGTTGTTTTGTATTCTCGTCTGCCTGTGGTGATTATTTTGTTTGATTCTATCTTACTGATGAGCTCAATTGGTATATAATTTACACATATAGAAACAAATATTTAAAGAAACACTCCTTTCTAGCGCTGTTGTTGATCAGGGCTTGTTGAAATGGTTTTATGTTGATTTCTTATAAATGTAAAGTATACTTCCTTGAAATCAAGCCCCAAGTTTCTTTCAAGTCTGCTGATGTCTGCCCCGTCTGGCCCTAGCCTTATTCCTCCAAATTTAGGTTCATGGTATTTTCCCCCTGTTTTTTATTATCATAGAAGTACTTGAATCTTTTTGAGGAGAAGTGACATGCAGGCTTTTTCTGGCTGTAATTGACCGATGCGTCTCATAATAAGAAGCGCTGATGGTGGAGCACACCAAGACTTAGGGGTCCGTTTACTAAAGTGCGGTAAATCTGACTTTAAGTTTCCGCATGTTATCGCTGAGAATATCTTTACGCCAGAATATTCGCAGCGACTAAGTTTACTAAACAGCGATGCGCTCAGAAGTCATTGCGATCACTTGCGGTAACTACGTTAAGGAACCATCTTACGTTAGCGGTAATTTTAGCGAGTTGCGAATTTTCTGGCAAAAAATTAAGTTTTTGCGAATATTTATGCTATAAAATAGTCTTGTTTTATGGCGGTTATTATGGCAATTTTTACTGTTACATTTATGGCCAGAAATGCACCTTCAAAACTAAAATTGACTGATGATTATACCATCCTACAACATCACCAGAGTAACACCAATCAAACATGTCTGCATCATATAAACCCTTCTGCCAATAGAATTATAGGAACAAGAAATGATACCTGTCAATCTCTTTGCTTTATAGAAATGCACAGTTTAATGTAGCCAATCACAATGAAACCAAAAAAGTGTAGAGGCTGACGAATCCTTGGACTGTGATGCCGCTGCCAATAATACGCCTCTGAGCTGAAACTGCTGCTGTTGCAACAGATAGAAGCAGAAGCCAAAACATCCTGTCAGCAATAGCTACGGATCTCTCTCTCCTGTCAGCAAAGAATGATGGGTAAAAAAAACTGTATTATGGGATATTTCCTGCCCCTTGAGAATTTTCTGGCGAAAAAAATACTTTTACGCCACTACATAGGTGCCGGTAAAAGTTTGCGAATATTCTGGCATTAATTTTGTCTTTAGCACATTTCGCTGTTTAGTAAACCATGCGTTAATGTGTACGTACAATTATTCTTGCGCAAGAAAATTTGCAAATTTATATTTACCGCAGGTTAGTAAACTGGCGATAACATATTTGGCAAAAATTCTGTATATATATTGTTCGAATATTTTTAACGCACTTTAGTAAACAGACCCCTTAGTGTCTTCAGGCTGGTTGCGGCTCTCGCAAGACTTCGGTAGCTCCCCTGAAGATCCCAGTACTAGCAGCAACAACAATCTCCCATTCAGAGTGCAGACCAATTCACACTGAAGTAGCTTTAAATAAAATCCTACATGTTTTTTGTCTCTATACCAGGCACTTCAGTGCCTGGTATAGAGGCACGGAACGCGTAGAATTTCTTTGCACACCCACTGTTTTCCAGATTTCCTTTTTTGGCACCCCTAGGCTGCCTGGGTCTTAGTGCCCACCCATGAATGTGCGACCCCCCTGTGAGCGCATGCTCCCCAGTGATGCTCAAGATGTGTTGGATGGCATAAATTTTTCCGTCCTAGGTCCAAGCCTTTGTGGCCTCACCACAAATCCGGACCTGGAAAATTCCAGCAGAGCAAATATCCCATGTGCCATAAGCCTTATAAAACATACAAATAGTTATTTCTTTTCCTGACAGCCATAGATTATCAGAAACAATTGTGATGTCACAGTAAGGGGTATTATACCAAATCACAGTAAAATTTAAATTCACTGCATTAAATCTGCTGTGTAAGACATTGATTTGAACTCCTAAAATGACCTTTTATCCTCAAAGGCCAAAAATTATTTCTTGTCAATACTCTTTCAAATCACTTTTTCAGTGTCGTCTTCAATAGAGTATCATCTTCTCCTTTACCTTTCTCTTTTGGGATTCCTCAAGGCTCTGTTCTAGGCTTCCTATTGTTTTTTTCTGTATATCTCCTCCCTTTGCCAACTAATCAATTCATATGGTTTCCAATACCACCTCTATGCTGATGATACTTTGGGCCAGATTAAATTCAGAGAGAAAAATTATCTCAAAGTTTATCATGTTTATCATGTCATGGATGAGATTCAATTCAAGGAGAAAAAAAGTTTTATTATACTGTATGAACTACCAAATTCCCTATACACAAGCTTTAACAGATTTTCTTTCACACAAAAAAACGGATTATATGCTCTATAATGGGAATAGATTGGACATCATATCCCACAAAATCACTGAGCCAAATGTTTTACACTAAGGGGCTGATATATCAACCTTCTTATCTTTTTTTCCCACAGATCACAAGAAAAACTCTAATGAAAAAAAGCTACCATGGCTATGTAAAAGTCAATGGGATCTGTTCTCAGCAAACTATAAACTAGTAAGTGTTGCTAAAATCAAGATGATATAACTTTACCACTCTATCCTCAGTAAACAGCTACCATACACAAAATTCAAGTTTGTGTAGGGGTATGGAGGGGATCTCCAAAACATGTGGGTCTTTCCACTCAACACAGTGTTTCTGCTAAAAGTGTAAGCAAACAGCCACAGATTTTGTAAGAAGGAAATAAGGAATATTAAGAAAATGGAAGAGTTCATGGTAAACGAAGGAAGCCTTTACTTTTTTTTAACTTCTGCTCCTATAACCTAATTATTTTAACTGATTGTTAAAAACTGACATTGGTAAGTGTACTGACCTCCTGGGCTTCTGTTTATGTCATTGTCTGTACCACTGTATGAGTTGTCTCTGGTTTCTTCTCCTTCATATTCACTACCACTTGGTGCCATTCTTGACTCAGGCTTACGAGCAAGAGGAGGGTAATTAGTTCTTCCTGGATTGGCAGCAGTTGATTCCTTTTCTTAAAGCATAGAAATACAGAATAATTATTTAACTTTCATGAACTAAAAGTTATACATATACATTCCTATATTTAATAAAGCATGGTGTCATTATCTTTTCAAAACCAGCCATGCAATTTGCCATTTGCTCTTCCTCCGTTATACTTTGGTCTTCTGCTGGCCTGAAGGTTATATCTATCTACTTTTTAATGCAGGAATGTGATATGCTTTGCAAAAAAGCGTTCACAAAGACCATTGCGAATGTAAGCGTCCATGTTTGAATTGTTTTTGCCCAATTACAGACCTCAAGGACTTCCTCGTAAAGTTTGCGGCCAAATGGTTTTTTGAACAGTCGCAGTGTATGTAATAAAATTTTGCAATCGCAAAGCGTATTTTGCGTCTTAATATTTAATGAAACTCCAGAGCCGGTGTTAATGCTAACCTTTGTATAGCGATGTAATATTCACCAGCTAATGATTTTACATTGTAAGCACCAACAAGCATTCGCAAAAAACACCATTTTAAACATCACTTGTGATTTTGAATTACACTCCCCCTTATACTGTATGTCTACATACATACACAGTGTTCCCTTTTTGCTGCATTCCCACAGGGTAAATTCTCTTCATAATGCTGCTTTTAAAATAATCAAATTATGTCACTCTCTTTACAAATATTGATAATACGATATTAAACACCCTAACGTGTTTAGAAAATGATGAAACTCATTGAGATGAGTATTACGTTGATGCTGAAAGAAAACAATGGCTACTTTGGAGAAGGCACAGTCTGCAAGTCTTTTGTGGAAAAAGAGATTACCTGGGAGCACACAGATACACTCAACCTTTGTGTGCAACACGTGAACAGCTGCCCCAGTAAGCTTGATAGTCCAGAACCATGTTTGAGGCACAGTGCACCACAAGGAGGTCTTAAAAATGCAGGAGGCCAAGTTCCTGCCTTTTCGGAACACAAAAGTTCTGGAGGAGGTACCCTCTTTCATGTTACAGAAAGGCAGGAACTTGGCCTCTTGGATTTCTAAGAGCCTTTTTCATTCAGAGAACAATGTACTGAGTAAAACTTGGTTGAAATATAAACGAACTTACAAGTGTGGACGCAGGAGATGTAAGGCGTGTAATGCGATTCAGATATCTAAAGATTTTGTTTGTCATATACTAAAAGGCAATGCAAAATTCCTCAAATACTTTAATTGCTTGTCCAGAGGGGTGGTCTATTTATCAGCTGCAGAAAGGGGCTATCAGGGCTTTCAGGTTATTGACAAACCACACACAGAAATTAGGAAAGGAAATGTGAGGAAGTATACTGAATCTACCACCTTAAGACCATGGAGGAATATGGGGGTATATACCGGGATTGGGAATTGTCATGTTATTTTTGAAATCTTGATGTGTTATACAATTTTGTAGGTTGATACATTTATATTTACTTTATTTTATACTTTCCTTTAATGTTGATGTTTTTTTAGTTTCCTTTTCTTTTTCTTTAGGTTGTGTGTATTTGTGTTTTGTTCTTTTTGCATTTTGTATTTTGATCATGTCTTTTCATATATTATGGTTTTCTATGGTGATCTAAGGGTTAAATGTTTTTATGGGTGGGACTTACCTGTGATTTAAGTCGATGTGAGTTTGAACCAATGTGCTTTTGGGGAAGTGGCTGGATAGCCACAAAAGCGTCAAGCAATGGTTCCTTGTCTATGCAATGGAGTGCCTTTTTTAATGGATGAATAAAATATAAATTTTTAAGCGACGTTTAAGTCTCTCCTTCCATGGTGCACCGTACCTCCTACACAGTCTGCAAGTCTGCCTGAGGCATAGAGGGCTGGCAGGCAAAATATGATTGGCAGCTGAGACTTTTAAATGAGTTTATAACAGGTATGGACAGAAAAAAGAATTTGGCTTTCATGTTTCATTTGAAAAGGACTTTTATCATATGTCTGGGTGACAGTTACGTATTTATTTTCACTACATTATAGATGTTGAGTCTAATATCCTTTAACATTATTCCACTTGCTGAGAGATGCCATAACTGCCTCTGACATATACTATTGAAGTCAATGGCACCCATAGGAAATCATCATGGGAATTTCTCTGCAAATGGAAAATTGGCAGCAGGCAAAATGATCAATAACATTGAGAAATTAAAGGATTTCTATAAGAATTTAATTATTACATGGATCCAATTTATTATTTTTAGTTAACATATTTTATTATTTTATTTTCCATTCAAGTACAGCTAATACAAATACTATTATATAGCTGTGAGGAAGTCATTCAACTTCCAGATGTAAAATAGGACTTATTTGACATTATACAGAATAAACAGTTTATTTGTGAGTGCTGGGTGAACAGAGCCAAAAAAAGATATAGAAGAAGTGTTAATCTGTAGATACTTTCTCTTAAGCATGTCATACATTCCACGATAAAATAAATACAAATAATTCAGAATGTAATTTCTCCAGGGGGGTTAAAAGGATTACATTTTCACAATAACAGAATGAGGTAGAGGTAGAGAGATGCCTTTTCTATTAAATGGATTACTATAATTTAGATATGACCTCTGATGAATCTGATAACCTTGTCAAAAGAATAAGAAACAAAAAATGGACATGTATATTAATTACCACAGTACTTGAGGACAACACTGAAAATAGAAGAGGTTTATGGAAACCATAATTGAAATATTAAAACCTTGGGCTGGGTTGAGAAGCAGAGGTTTGGGACAGGCATGGGGCATGTTATAACTAATTCAGCATTGTTGATAGATAACCATAACCGGGGTGATTCTGAGCCCTGTCTGCCATTGCTCGTATAGGTGAGTTAAAGTCAAAATGTTTGTTCTTTGACCTCAGAGCTTCAAAATGCCTTATGTATCATTGCTCTTATGGCCTATGACCCATGGTGTGCTTTCATTAAAAGTGCATGTACCCCCTGCTCTCCATCTTGGACTTTTTTAAAGGGATGGCTCACCTTTAGCTTAACGTATGTTATAGACTGGCTAATTCTAAGCAACTTTTTATTTGGCCTTCATTTTTTGTTTTTGAATTGTTTGCATTTATTTATTCAGACTCTTTCCAGTTTTCGAATGAGGGCAACTGACCCCATCTAAAAAACAAACACTCTGTAAGGCTACAAATGTATTGTAATTGCTACTTTTTATTGTTCATCTTTCTATTCACGCCCTCTCCTGGACTCTAGCAACCAGATTGCTGAAATAGCAAACTAGAGAGCTGCTGAATAAAAAGCTTAAAACTGAAAAGCTGAAAAACAATTCAAATTTTCTTAAATTGTCAATCTCTAAATTAAACTAAAAGTTAGTTTAAAGGCGACAATCCCTTTAATGGATAGTGCTGTCCTTATTCCTCCATGGATAATTATTGCACCAAACACTGCCTCCCTGGGTGCTATTGCCTTAACAGTTCCAGAAAACTACACAATAAGTACATTTGTGTGCATGCAACCATATCCATTTTATTGATCAATGGCAGCCATATTTTTTCTGGCATGTGCATTGTTAGCAGCTTAACTATCAGGCCTTTTATGTTGATCAATGAGGTAAACACATTACTAGGAACTTTGATTTCAGGCATAAAAGTAGGTCATAATGTTAAAACTGCTTGCCTCATTCTCTCCATTCGCTTCTTACCTTCTGTGCTCTGTGCTCCCTCTGAAAAACATTTTATTCTGGCATAATAAAAAGCCGTGTTTGTTTCCCTATGTATATCTATAATTCATTGCTATACTACTCAATCCCCTCAGTTTTCTAAGCACCAGCAAATTGATAACAATTGCAAGGTACTAAACATTTCTTAGCGAGGTGGAAAAATGCATAATCCAATCCATGCAATTGTTTTTCCTGTACAGAATAGAACAATATGCGATAAGGCTTCAATGAGCAGCGACAGATTTAATCACACAAAAGTGTGCGCATTACATTTAAAGCTGGTTACTATGGTAATTGTGGAAAGCAGACGTTATAATGCATTTGGTTGTACATTTAAAGATGCTCAGTTTTCTGTACTGTACAGTAAGCAAAATATTTCCACTTACCATAGGGTTCTTGATCTGGCTGCGCAGCAAGCTCAGGTTGGGCTTAAAACAACGAGTAAAACAAATAATTAGCATGATTACACTACACAGTAAATCACTCATATTTACATGGCAAATGTCACATCAGGATCACACAAAGCTGTGTAGCGAGACATGTCTAGCAGGGGATATTAATAAACGCAACCGGCATAGGCTTTACTTGTACTGGTTGTCCTTGTACTGCGTGGGCAAAAAATCACTTTCATATGATGTGACCACTATCCCTTGACAGATATTGCTGTGAGCCAGAATGACCCAGTAAAACCATTTCCATACTTTATTCTTAATTCTAAAACAACTGGACTTGCTGAGTAATCATTGAAGATGTTTCACTACTCATCTGAGCAGCTTATTCAGTTCATACTTAGAAGTTAAAGCAAAATAAAATGGAACTACTTGATTTGTCACTGTCTCTTTCTGTTTTTCTGTGAAATAGTGAACAGATAACATAGCTACAATACATAATTCACAATACAAAAAGGCTCGCAATTATATTAGAGGCTATAAAAAAAATCAGTTCTACATCTGATTAACTGTTCTATTAAAGAAACTATAATTTTGTTCAATTAAGATAACAAACAGTGAAGAAAGCCATGCTTTAATGTATTTGTATTTTTTATTCATAGCAATATAGAGTTTGCATTATGACTAGGGATACACCGAATCCAGGATTCGGTTCGGGATTCGGCCAGGATTCGGCCTTTTTCAGCAGGATTCGGATTCGGCCGAATCCTTCTGCCCAGCCGAACCGAATCGGAATCCTAATTTGCATATGCAAATTAGGGGCGGGAGGGAAAACTAGCGACTTTTTGTCAGAAAACAAGGAAGTAAAAAATGTTTTCCCCTTCCCACCCCTAATTAACATATGCAAATTAGGGTTCTGATTCGGTTCGGTATTCGGCCGAATCTTCCACAAAGGATTTGGGGGTTTGGCCGAATCCAAAATAGTGGATTCGGTGCATCCCTAATTATGACGGTATTGTTTGTAAGCCCCTTCCTCAATGTGTGTTCCCATTACATATGTTAATATCTACTTCAGTTGAACTGCCTTCATTTATTTGTGGCAACACATTCTACAGTTTATTAAGCCTGTGTCTGTCTGCAATACAACCCACAAGGTACTGATCAACTATAGATATATATATATATATATATATATATATATATATATATATATATATATATATATATACACACAGCAATTGCAGCATGTCTCTCAGCTTTTGAAGCTTATGATTGAAACGTCAACATGGTCCTCCTTATTGCAAAGCCTTCCACCTATAGAACATGTCATTTACCAGGAGATTGATAATAATAATAATAGCAGTCACCTCGACTCCGAGGGTAGCGCTTCTGCTCTGCACCAGAATCCTCTGATACAGCAGAAGGTTTCTGGGACTTTGACTTGTTCACTGGTATTGGCTGTGGTAGAACTTGCTTGGGAAAACCTTTAAAGAACCATGCTCCAGACCTTTTCCACACCTAGAATGGAAAATTAGAACCATTAAACACTTTTAAGAATCAAAATAATAATATTATGACAAGAGAGTTGAAAAAGGTGGATTTTCATGGATGGTTATGACTAATTACAAATGTTTTTGTAAGTAAGGTTAAATAAAGTGCCTTACAATATTAAATGAAAATGTAGCCAGTTTACTGTTACAAAACAATTCTATTGCGTTTATTTAATGTTTAAATAATTTTCTAGTAGACTTAAGATCTGAAGATCTAAATTATGGAAATATCCATTATCAAGAAAAGCCCAGGTCCCAAGCATTTTGGATAACAGGTCCCATACATGTATAAAGAATTGGTTGATCAATAGTGACAATGACTAATTTCAGGTAATGAATGTTAAGCTTGTTGATATGCCTCTTCTTTTTCTACACAAATAAGTGTGACTTATTTGATTACTGTATACCATAATGTATGGATTGTAACTATACAACTGCTGTATGTTCAAGACCTGACCCTGTTCATTTTAAATAAAAATCAAAAATTAAAAAAAATTAAAAAAAAAAAAAAAAGAATTGGTTGATATGGGTAACTGCACTTGTGTTAGTAAATCAAGCCTGCAAACATTTATTTATCAAAAACATTGCTTCAGTGTCAGGTTAATACATTTCTCAAGCGTAAAGGTAAACTGATTGGTAGATCATAGAGAAAAAGGGTATAGCCATAGATATTTGGTTTTAATGTTACCCAGGCTAGTTAGAATGATAAACATGCTCTAATCAGAAAACATCATTCCTAAATTTGATCTCTTGACCAATCCATGATATTTTAAACTCCCTTTCTTTCCCACTTACACACAAATAAATACTGACCTCCCGCTGCTCACTGCATATTTTGCACAGCCATATGGAATGAGGACGACTGTTGGACTGCACGCCACATTTTGTGCAAACATTCTGTAAATAAAACAAACTATAATGTCAGGCAAATTTCATTTAATTCATATATTTATATATAAAGAAACAAAGAAAGATTGCACCAATGCATGTATGTTTAAGATCAAATGCAGGTGTAGGGTTATCATCAATATAATTTCTACATTCCAATAATCAGTAAATTAAAATTGCTTTCTGCAAAGGGACCTACAGCAAACCTTTTTAGCTGCACTATATATATTATATGCACTGTACACGATCTATCTAAATAATAACAACAGTCTTGCATGACCTGTGAAATAAATTCTTGCTTTCTTGCCTTCGTTTGCCTAACTACAATCCTTATAAAAAATGCCCCTAAGTGTCAAATTTTTGGATTTTTGTTACATAACTGCAGCTTGGCATATCATCTGTATAATAAGATCCTTAGCTGTATTTTTAGATGTCATATTCTGTTAAGGGACATTTCCTAGTTATAGATACAGAAAATGCATAAAGGAAAAGGATTTAATCCATGTTGACATTTTAATAAATTATCTTCATTTTCCATTAAATCAACCTTACTGTGGAAAAAAAAATCAGCCAAGACTCGGTTTTCATGGTCCTGCTATGCAAAATGTAATGCTTTATTTCTTGCAAAGCTTAATTTCTCATATCATGTGATATTTTTGGGTCTGTGTCTATTGGAAACTACAATTCTGAGAATCCAATAAAGCTTACATATATTTTGTGCTGTAGTTCACAACAGCTGGAGGTCCATGAGTTTGAAAGACCCATAAGAAGTTGAGGTGTTGTAAGCAATACAGATATGTGGAAACCAGGATTTGGTTTGGCATCACGAGAAAATTAGAGCACTATATTGAGAGATATAAATTCAGCCAATTCCTTCATGCTGTATGGAACTGAATCTGAACTCTTAACTTCTTTTGTCTTCAACTGCAGGTCAATGGCCAGCAAATGCAATGTGCAAAGTTTTCTGATTCTGTAAAAACTCAATTTGCCAGTGTATCCCAAATTTAACGCAGTGTTCCCAGATTGCCAGATAATCACCAGGTTTAAAGCTGGCCATAGACGCAAAGATCTGATCGTATGAATCGAGGATTCGTACGATTTTCGAACCGTGTGTGGAGAGTCCCGACATTTTTGGTCCGGCGGAGATCGGTCGTTTGGTCGATCGGACAGGTTAGAAAATTTCTGTTGGCTGCCGATAATATCTCTGCGTGTATTGCCGATCGTACGATTTTCAGTGGGAGACTGTCACTAGCTTTGGTTGGACATAGATATCGTACGATTGCTGTCAGGGGCAGAACATTGCTGATCTGTTCTTTAACTAATCTGACTGGTAAGACTTTGATCTGAATGGTTAGTGGCGAGTCGGGAGATGGGAAAGTCTGATCGTACGATGATTCGTACAATCGGATCTTTGCATCTATGGCCAGCTTAAGGGAGTGTGATCCTATTCTAAGGGAGCATGCCAAGCAAGGGTTGCATTTAGATAAAAGGAATACTTTATCAGAATAAAGATTAGCAAGGAAGAATTATCATTGTAAATAGTTTGGTACGGTTACGGTTGGGTACAGAAGCAATGAAGCTGGAGGGAAAAGGTATCCTAGCAACCTTGTCTTCTATTCCTTAAATATATAGAAAGATTTGAGCACAAGGAGGGGTTGGGATTATACAGTTAGGATTCACAAAATATCATTATGAATCCTATCAAATGGATGAGTACAACCAGGAGTATAAATATAAATGGGTCTCAGAGTAAATCAGAGAGTAGGAGGTACTGTACATTTAAGAGAAAGGATGACAGAAAATAAAATGAGGGGCATTATTATCATTTAATTATATAGCACCAACATATTGTTCACATCAGTCCCTGCCCCCATGTGGAGTTTACAATCTCATCACATTCATACAATACATAAAACACATGCACATGCAAACACTAGAACTGATTTGCTTGGGATCTAATTAATAGGTGTTCACAAACCGGGTGAACATAACCATTCTATGCAGCCATAGTCCGAATTAAACTGTGGCAAGCCAGCAACAACACTACTGTGCTAATACATGCTTATTTGCACTTTTTAGTTTGTTGCACTGAGATCGTCCCTATCCCTAAATGGCATGTAACATTTATTAAAAAAGATGCATAGCTCCTAGATGTTTAATCATTACCTTTTTGCAGTCTTCACATACTACACACTTTGATCCTGGCAGCCCTAACTGTTCCCCACAGAGGATACAACGATTCACCCCGTCACCAGTCACTGTCTTCCGCATATCTTCAAGATTGTCAACCAATCGACTGCAAAAAAAAGGCAAGCATTGCAGCTAGTGATACCAGAAATATATTAAATAGGCAGATAATGTTGTAGCTACAATATATGATACTTATACATGATTATGACCATTAATACAATTAAACGACTGAGTTAAATGAAATATATTCTCTTGGAACTAAACAAATGACCTTCCCTTTAAAAACCATGCCTAGTTAGGGGTCTGCATAAAAATCTCTACATGTCCTCTATTCCAATATGGTCTAATGCTCAATTTTCTGACTAAAATGGAGTCATAGTAACATAGTGAGTTAGGTTTAAAAAGACACACGTCCATCAGGTTTAACCTTTTAACGCTATTTTAACCTGCCTGCTAGTTGATCCAGAGGAAGGCAAAAAAAAACATTTAAAGGAAAACTATACCCCCCAAACAATGTAGGTCTCTATAAAAAGATATTGCCTTAAACAGCTCATATGTAAAACCCTGCTTCATGTAAATAAACCATTTTCATAATAATATACTTTTCTAGTAGTATGTGCCATTGGGTAATCATAAATAGAAAATTGCCATTTTAAATATTAAGGGCCGCCCCCTGGGATCGTAGGATTCACTGTACTCACAAACAAACCATACATGTTAGGTCACATGAGCCAATTAACAGACAGAGTTCTGTCTTTTGCTTCCCCACTTCTTCCTGTTACAGTTAGAGTTGTAGTATTTCTGGTCAGGTGATCTCTGAGACAGCACACAGACCATCACGAAATGGTGGCTCAAGGCAAGAGATGCAAAAGGGCAATATTTACTTAAATATATATTCCAGTTTGGTAAGATTCTTTAATATGCCACTTAATATGATATGAACTAATCTGTTGCTTAATTGTTCATTTTGGGGGTATAGTTTTCCTTTAAAGCCTCTCCAATTTGCCTCAGAGGGGGAAAAAATTCATTCCTTACTCCAAAATGACAATCGGACCAGTCCTTGGATCACTTGTACTATGAGCTATATTCCATAACCCTGTATTCCCTCACTTGGATAAAAAGTCATCCAACCCCTTCTTAAAGCTATCTAATGTATCAGCCTGTACAACTGATTCAGGGAGAGAATTCCACATCTTCACAGTTCTCACTGTAAAAAACCCCTTCCGAATATTTAGGTGGAACCTCCTGTCTTCTAAAAGGAATGGGTGACCTCGCGTCAGCTGGAAAGACCTACTGGTAAATAAAGCATTAGAGAGATTATTATATGATCCCCTTATATATTTATACATAGTTATCATATCACCCCTTAAGCGCCTCTTCTCCAGCATGAACATCCCCAATTTGGCCAGTCTTTCCTCATAGCTAAGATTTTCCATACCTTTTACCAGCTTAGTTGCCCTTCTCTGTACCCTTTCTAATTTAATAATATCATGTTTGAGCACTGAAGACCAAAACTGTACGGCATATGCTAAATGGAGCCTTACTAGTGCTCTATACAGTGGAAGAATGACCCCCTCCTCCCATGACTCTATGCCCCTTTTAATACAGCTCAAGGCCTTGTTTTCCCTTGAAGCTGCTGACTGGCATTGCTTGCTACAGCCAAGAATATTATCCACAAGGAGTCCAAGGACCCTTTACCATTATGGATTTGCCTAGTGCAGTCCCATTAAGGGTATAAGTGGCTTGGATATTTTTACATCCCAGTTGCATGACTTTACATTTATCAACATTGAATCTCATTTGCCACTTTTTTTTCATTTGCCCAGATTGCCAGTTTTGTCAAGATCGTATTGCAAGGATGCTACATCCTGGATGGAATTACTTGGGCTGGATAGTTTTGTATCATCTGTAAACACTGATACATTGCTTACAATACCCTCCCCTAAGTCGTTATAGAATAAGTTAAATAAAAGTGTACCCAATATAGAGCCATGAGGGACCCCACTAAGAACCTTACTCCAAGTAGAGAATGTACCATTAACAACTACCCTCTGTACCCGATCCTGTAGCCAGTTTTCTGTCCATGTGCAAATGACTTCATTAAGCCCAACAGACCTTAGTTTAGAAAGCAATCGATTGTGGGGCACAGAATCAAATGCTTTGACAAAATCCAAATAGATCACATCTACAGCTCCTCCACTGTCTACCAAGCAATACTCACTAGTTAAAAATTCTGTATCCTAGTGGATGGCGCTTACCCTAATAAAGTGTGTCAGTGTAAGGCTTCTGACAATAATAATTATTGCAGGTTTCAATACCTCTATCTGCTATCATTTTCAAAATCCTGAGTTATATATCAGAAAGACCTATAGTGTATAACCTACAGATAAAGCAAAGGCCACCACAACTCACAATAACTCTCCATTAAAAGAGACAACTATCATGCCCTTTTCAACTGAAATTTATGGTGTCATATTATGCCATAGTTCATTATGTGTGCCAAAAACAAGGTGTGTTCAATCCATACCTTTGGTGCACAAGTCTGCCATATAATGGCATGCTAAAATATAATGCAGCAATAAAATAATGACCTTTTTTAATTGGTAACATAATTAGCATAAATAACACTTCAGTTAATCTTTACTGCTGCACTGCAAATTGGAGTATTATCACCCACCACCCTTCCTTCCCCCAGTAGTCCATTAACAGAACAATGGGAAGGTAACCAGATAACAGATCCCTGACACCTGCATTGCTAAAAATTCTCCCATGCCTTACCTGGTCATAGATATGAGACCAGCACTAAATAGTAAAAATACAAGTCATGACTCCTTCAGTTACATTAGTATCTTACAATAGCTTATCTGAAAGCAGGGCCATTGTGAAGTGCTGGCTCTTTCTGAAAGTACATGACCAGGCACAACTCAGCACTTTCAGAATACTAGTATTACGGTCATTCATAGGGAAGACCACTGTGCTGGACCTTAGAAGTCTCTAGATCTAGAGATATATCCAAATAACAGGATCATTTCCATATAATGCAGTTCCTTCAAATGGCCTGCTGGGATTTACAGTAGGATATATATAACTCATATTCTATTTCAGGTACTTTGCAGATACTTCAATTTCCCTATAAAAAGAATCCAATTTATCTTATTAGGTATTAAGCTGAGCTATTCATAACAACCTTGTACAAATGGCCCTAACATGGCAAAGGCTATGCTATGTTGAGCATTGTATGATGAATATGCTGAATATAAATGGAGCTTTTATTAAGGCCATGGTAGACCACATCAATAGATCTGTCAGGTACAAAAATTGAGCATGCCAGATTTGTCTTTAAAAATTGATACTGTTCAAAACTGAATGCCAGGAATAGCTATTGGGTTTTAAAAAAAACAGGATACAAGATTTAACTGTTGTGTGGATGGGAAAATACTAGTAAACCAACTGATGAAAGCCATTTGTGTTTTATGGTCAGGAACTGTACAATTAGCAACAGCAGGGAACTAGTAACAGCACTAAACAAGCAAATGTATATTTTTCACTCTTTTGAAAATTATCAGACAGAACAGGCTAGTACTATTTCAAACTGACACCACAATAGCGATTTCTATTAAAATACAAATCAAATAGAATGTTTCTTACATGCCCTCTGTGAAGACAGTTGATCGTGTGTAGAGGAAAAACATCCACTTACATTAGCTTCAAACACAGAGCAGACAGTATCTCTTTGGGCTAGCTATGACATTATGGTAGAAAAACAGTTTAATGGCAAAAGCCTTTATAAAAAGTACAAAGTATCTTACTGTGAGCACTGAGAGTATAACTGCAAACAGAAAGTTAAGGGGCGCTGGCTGGAAAACCATGTTCTATATAAACCTTTAAATAGGTCAAAGCATAATATATTTTGCAAAAACAGGTTTATTTACTGGTCTTCTAACAAGGACAACTTTTAATATAAGGACAGATTATTCCCCTTGACAGTTTTGGTATATTTTTCCCAGGACTGCCTAAGTCTACTACCATAGTAAAATAGTATGCTAAAAAAAGACACATGTCCATCGATTTCAGCTTTTGTTGCCTAACTGAAACCTGCCCAACTGCTAGTTGATCCAAAAGAAGGCGAAAAACCCCATTTTCTCCCTATCCAAATCTCCACCCCTATTTTGCCTTACTATGGCCAAATCCTCATCTAACTTGCCTTCCCCATAAGCTTTCTCAGCATTTTTTGATCGAAGGAAAATCGTTTGATCAATGAATTAAAATCCTTCGAATCGTTCGTTTCAAAGGATTTAATCGTTCGATCGAACGAAATGCGGTAAATCCTTCAACTTCGATATTCGAAGTCGAAGGATTTTACTTCGATGGTCGAATAACGAGGGTTAATTAACCCTCGATATTCGTCTAATAGTAAATGTGCCCCTAAGTGTAATAATATAAACAAAGTTTTCTTTAGTTCTAGTAATCCATAGCAACAAATACCTTGCTCATTTGTACTTTGCCACAGTAAGTTTCCAGGGTGGATGAGACAAAATATTAGTCTGCTGAAAAAATATTTAGAAACATTGTTATCTACTGCTGTTTAAAAATATGTATCTACAACTGTTATCTGTATATTGCAAAATGAATCCCGCCAGAGCACTGCACTAGTCCAGTAGAGTTTAGTCCTCTAATTGGGCATATAGAAATGTGGAATTCATGCAGATGAGTTTAGATAAAAATATAGTAATGGGCTCAGTGAGTCACAGTTATTTTTATATAAGGAGCATAAATATGCCCTGGTAGTAGAACATGAAAAATGCACAAATCTCTCTGAGACCAATTTATAGCCTAACCTTTCCCTCGTCCTACTTCCAAGACATAGCAAACTTGACACCCAACACCGTACCTGAGAGATCCTTAAAATTATATATTTATTAATGATAGAAAGTGAGGTCACCGATCTGCTTACTTCATTGCATAATGTGTAACCACTACTTTGGAAAATACCACCATTAATAATGTATAAGTATGGCAGTTGCTTTTAATAGATTCAATTCCATCTTTGGAAGCAGAGAAAAATGTATCTAGGTTACTGGTAGAATGTATTTAACACCATGAAACAATCCACTCCATACACTGCAATACAATTCCATAAATAACAAATTCCACTTTTTAATAAAGTATTTATACTCTTTTCCTGCACTTACACAGTGGCATAACTATAAAGGAAGCAGACCCTGCAGTCGCGGGGGGACCGGGGAACAAGGGGCCCATTTCATCTATATTTATGCAAATCTCCCCTCTGCAGCCAATGGCGGGAAGCATGGGGAACCAGCAAAGGGAGGGGAAAGAAGGCAGGTGGGTAGTTATTGGTGGTGGAGCACGAGAGACTGTGCGTGCCCAGCCCATCTTAAGACTTTTTTTGGCTAGGGGACCTGGCAGCATTTTGTTAAACTGCTGCACTTACAAATATTTTCCTGGTATAGTCTGGTAACTTATATATTGCCAAAGATCAGTGTTCGTGCATGACACACTCTAGCCTGCTCTATCTGGAATTTTGTACTGGTATATGATCCAATGCAAGGCTTATATAAGAGAAAGGGAGGCTAGATAAAAGCAAAAAGGCAGCAGCACATCAGAAACATGTAAATCAAATAAGTATGGCAGCTTTAGACTCTTGTAGTCATTGGTAGTTAACCAGTGACTTATGGCTACATCTGGAGGTAATGCTGAGGGGGTACTTTGCACATGGGAGTATAGCAGGACCATCTGCCCTTGCTCTAATTGCCAAGGGAAGGAGACATACTAACTGAAGAGGACAGGTAGAAGTCTAGCACCTAGGGCAGTAATGGACCTAAATACAGCCCTGAAATCAAGGATTTCCAACCTCATCTCTCCATGTAAATTGTGTAAGTCTCTAGCCTTGATTTCTTAGTATTTGTTAGAAGGGTCTGAGGTCGTTTTTGGGTAAGTAAATAAAAATCCACGGATGGCCAAGAAACTAATTTTTATTAGGAAAGCAGCTTTTTGGAACAGTCCCTTCAAAGGATGACAAATACATTTATTTAACGAAAATGATGAATCATTTCTAGAAAACCGCGGTCTTCTCCTGTTCCAATGGCTCCTAATTTCTGTTTACTTCAGCAGAATGGTTTGAGCCACTCATGATAATATTTGTCCCTTTGAATAATGGCGGCTTCAAATAAGCCTGTAGCTGTTTTTACAATGGACTTTTTCTTACATTGGATTCTCTTGAAATAATTGCATTTGCCTGCGTTAGTGGAAATGCACTAAAGTCATTTTATTTCCATTTTCTATGCTTGTCAAAGAGATAAGATATATTGTGCATCCCACTTCTACCCACACAGGCTAATCCCAAAGAAAAGGTTAAAATCTGCATTTGTATTAGAGCAATATATGATAGCCACAGCAGTGAGGTGAAGATGGCAAAGCTTTGAGACATGGCAGAAAGATTTCATTGCCTGGAGAGACAACCTGTCAGTGGCCTCTTGCTTTTTAATAAAGTCAATTTATGATCTTTCTTTCACTGCAGTTTGGTCTGTCATATACTTTAAGAAACCTGCAGTGCAGGAATGAATTTAATCCTTCTGGGACCTTATTTATTTGTGATAGTGTGTGTATAAATGCCCATAGGCAAAATTGGAATACTGGCTAAGATGTTATAGGCTCCTTTCCAAACAAATTGGGTGCACTGCAGGTGGTCGGTCAGGTCGCATGCTGAAAATGTTACCCATTAGTTTTCCTGCCAATTTTTTAACCAATAAAATGAGTCGAAATCCAAATAAAATACCCAAACTGATATACAAAGGCAACAATTTTAGAATGTATCAATACAGATATATTTTGGTATGCATTCCACACTGCTGCTAATGTTTTTTTTAAATAATGTTGTTGCAGAATAGTATATTATTGAAACTTGTTTCAATAATATACTATTATGTATTGGTTATGAGCCACCAGTGGAAAACAGTCTCTCAAAAATACTGATAGGGGCACATTTACGAAGGGTCGAATATCGAGGGTTAATTAACCCTCGATATTCGACCTTCAAAGTAAAATCCTTTGACTTCGAATATCAGTCGAAGGATTTACCGCAAATACTTCGATCGAACGATCGAAGGAAAAATCTAATGATTTGAAGGATTTTAATCCATCGATCAAAGGATTTTCCTTCAATCAGAAAAAGCTTAGCAAACTTATGGGGAAGGTCCCCATAGGCTAACATTGTAGCTCGGTAGGTTTAAAGTGGCTAAGTAGGTAGTCTAAGTTTTTTTTAAAGAGACAGTACTTCGACTATCGAATGGTCTATTTTTAGTTTGAATCGTTGAAATCGAAGTCGAAGTAGCCTATTCGATGGTACCCAAAAAAAACTTCGAAATTGTAAGTTTTTTTTACTTCGAATCCTTCACTCGAGCTTAGTAAATGTGCCCCATAATGTTTTTTTAAATATCATTATATCACGTAGTGCATAGAAGGGGAATTAAATTACCTTTTTAGTTTGCTGAGGGTTTTTATCCTCGTTTGATATGATTTACTGTTGGGCATGGATGGCTTCACTTGAGGCATTAAAGGGATTGCTCATCTTTGAGTTAACTGTTAGTATGTAGGGAGTGATATTCTGAGTCAATTTGCAATTGGTTTTTATTTTTTATTATTTGTGGTTTTTAATTATTTAGCTTTTTATTCACCAGTTCTCTAGTTTGCAATTTCAGCAGGTTGCTAGGGTCCAAATTACCCTAGTACCCATGCACTGATTTGAATGAGAGACTGGAATGTGAACAGGAGAGATACAATTGTACCTCACACCTAATGACTATTTCATGAGGCCACATATACAGTGGCTAAGTTGCAACAGAATTCAGACCCTTGACTGCTTCTCTCTGTTGCCTGAATAACAATTTAGAACAGTAACATCAATAAATAGAAAATTCTAAAAGAAATTAAAATATAATGTACGGATGCCCTACACTGGTAAAAGTTCTGTGTTTGCTACAGAAAGAATACTATAGTTTATATAAACAAGCTTGAATGGCTGTCCCCATGACTACACAGCAGCTTGTTTATATAAATTATAGTAGTCTTTCTGAAACAAACACAGAACTTTTACCAGTGCAGGGCAGCTGTATGTAGGGACCCATAGGGTTAATGTGACCCTAAGGCTTTAAATCCCTACATTTCCTGACCTAGTTGCTGGGCGGACGCATATACATATCCCAGTTATTGGCTAAGAGGTGTTGTGACCACTTCTTGTCACACTTTGCTATAGTGAGTGAGCAGGGGTGGATCTTCCTCTTTGGCTTTCGGTTGCTGACCCAGCTGGATGTTTCCAGGGAGCCTGGGTACACCAAGGCCCAGTAAAGCCACATTGCCCTAGAGGGGTCAGTACCTCTAGAGAGAGATAAGTCAGGGGGCAGGGACCCTGTGAATGAAGCTAGTCAGGGACAGGATTACTATCTGTTACAGGAGAATAAGCTAACGAGGGAAGATAGAAAGAGCAGCTGTGTGCTCTGTCAAGGAGATGTAGCAAGGAGCATCTTCCCTGGCTGTAAGATTACCTACAGTGAAGGGACGACAGTGTATAGGGTGTCAGGCTTTAGGTTCTTCTCCCTGACCACTCCACTGGTGAGATCCAGACCACGTGTGAGGTATTTCTGCGTGAAGGTATGCTGTACTGCCTTGGCTACATTCTCAGGGGATTCATACACAGTTGGCTCTGATGTACTGTCCTAGCCTTTGAATATATTCTGCAAATGCTTGTATGCACTGTAAGTAACCATGTAGATCATTTGTCTCTGACAAATAAAATATTCTGTTCTGTTTGATTTGCAAGAACCTCCTGGCGCCCTTTTCTTTATTCAGTTAAGCACAGTAGCCTGTGGGAGTTGTAGTTTTCCATTTCTTCCACTTTGCGAAGACCCAGCCTTAAATGTTACAGTCAAATGTAACCCATGCTAGTTGTTAACCCCGTTGACCTAAATAGCCCAAAATCGTGTTATGTGTATATTATATTTTGATTTCTTGTTAGTACTATTCCTTTAAAAAGAATTCTGGCACAGGTAGGAAAATATCGGTAAATCTATGTATGGCTGCACCTAGAAATTAATTCTCACTAAAAGTATACATAATTTTTTTTTCCAATCAGTATGCCCTTGATGTATGTACATGTAATATTCCAGAAGAGATGTATGTCTTAAACTAAGAACAATTTCTGCCTGAATGATTTTGTCCATTGACCCATATGACCTGAACTGAGGTCCCATTCGCAGTCATATATTTCAACTTACCTTCCAGCCACAAAGATTCTCATGGATAATTAGCTTAATCCCTCAGCATCTCATTCTAAATGTCACCATAAATTCTATTTTTTCTAAAGTTGTGTTCATACATCTCATAAGAAGAGCCAGATAACTGCCTGTGGCATCTACTACCATCATTAAGGTCAGCAGCAATTCATACATTGTTGTGCCTTTATCTTTAAAAAAATCTTTATTATATTTCATATGGATTGGTTGGAAGCAATAACCAAAAAGGAACAAAACATTTTTGATTAATGCTTAACCTAAGGGGAACAGAAATATAATTCATATAATTTTTATGTTACAAGGTTCTCCCCTCCAACGAAATTAGACATATATCTAACGAAACACCACAATTTATAAATCCACACTACTCTTGTTTGTCGTAACGTTCTTGATGTCTATGAATATTTTTTCTCATTAGCAGATTTATATTGGCTGCAACAACTTTGTTATAAGAAGCCACCACAACAATATACAAAAGAAAAAATGACAACAATGACTGAGCAATAATAGCTGAAATATAATTGGTTATAATCAAGGGTGTCACTACTTAAATTACTGTCTATATAAAAAAGTAAGAATATGCTTATAGTTACAGAAATTAAACCATTTCATGGATTACTAAATCCTGGAAATATAAACATTACATTTAGGGATGCACCGAATCCACTATTTTGGATTCTGCCGAACCCCCGAATCCTTCACAAAAGATTTGGCAGAATACCGAACAAAATTCTAATTTGCATATGCAAATTAGGGTTGGGAAGGGGAAAAAATGTACTTCCTTGTTTTGTGACAAAAAGTCACACGATTTCCCTCCCCGTCCCACTCAAAATTTGCATATGCAAATTAGGATTTGGTTTGGCCGGGGAGAAGGATTCGACCAAATCCAAATCCTGCTGAAAAAGGCTGAATCCTGGCCAAATGCCGAACCGCATCCTGGATTCAGTGCATCCCTAATTACATTAAAAATGTTTTTGAATGAATAAGTCCCATGTGTGAAACCCTTGTTTTAAAATTTGAATCATAGAAAGTATCCACTAAACGGATCTAATTTAGTTGTTTTTGGATCATACTCACCAGCTATTAATCTACTTATAGATCACAATCTACCTTTTGGGAACACCTGAGTTGAGCAGTAACCAACTTAACAACACAATATACCAGGGAACCATACTCAGTATCATGGGGCCTAAAATGATAACTGAGGTTGCCGTTTTGGCAAGACACCAAACCAATTGGATGTACTGTAAGAATAACTTAGACCAGGGGTAGTCAACCCGCAGCTCTGTAGCCTCATGCGGCTCTTCATCCTGCTTGCTGCGGCTCAGTCTTGCTGCTTTGCCTGTCATGTCGTCTTTACAGCCCTCACACCTGCTGGTGGCTTCTTGAGTGTGGCTTCTTGAGTGTGTGACTGCTCACTCAGGAAGCCGCCAGCAAGTGCGAGGGCTGTATAGACGTCCCAGGAGTGATAGGCAAGACCGAGCTGCAGCAAGATGATTCATCATGGTCCTTACCAAAGTCACACACTCAAGACAAAAGAGGGAAGATCAGCATGGAGCTTCAAAAACAGAAGTCACGTTAAACAGATGAGAAAACTAGCATTTAATAGGGCTATTCAGTGTTTAATTTATTTCAAAGTAATTTTTTTTTCTTTAGTGGAAGATGGGGCAAAATGGCTCTTTTGTTAGTAAAGGTTGCTGACCCGTGACTTAGACAAAAGAGGATCTTGATCATAATTCAATGCACTAAATATGCATCAGTGCTTTTCAGAAATCCATTAAAACAAAGACCCAAAAAAAAACACCAGAGCGTTAAGGAACATTGAGGATAAAGGTGATATGACTGCTTGCTAAATTAACCTAGAAAATAAAAAGCATAGGTCTGGTCTCCAGATAATTAGCCTGTGGGAAGTTACCAAATATGTAAGGCCCAAGAAGTTCACGGAGTAGTGGCTAACTGAAATGGTATAAATAGCTAATGTCTTCTCTAATCTAAGGTAACCTTGACTGGCTGCACTTCAGTGGATCCTGATACTAAAGCTATTTAATTACTGCAAAAGAGTACTGGGTGCCTCTACACTCAGTTTACTCTCTTAGCAGACCCATTGCACTGGAGTACAGCTTTATGCTTATAAAGCTCCATACACACAAGGAAAAGTATATCAGTGATATCCCATCTTCACTGTACACTGTTCACATACAGTAGCATTCTGAATTCACGTCACATATATGGGCACACTGGATGGACTTTGATATTGTAGTTTTCAAGGTTTTCGGGATGCAACATAAAAGGCCCCACTAGGTTATATTGCTACTAGTGATGGGCGAATTTATTCGCCAGGCACGAATTTGCGGCGAATTTGCGCGATTCGCCGCCAGCGAATAAATTCGCAAAACACCCGTGAAAATTTGCCGGCAAAAATTTGCCGTTTCGTGAATTTTTCACCGTTGTGCAAAATTCGCAAATTTTTCGGCTAAGCGAAACGGCGCAAATTCGCCCATCACTAATTGCTACTACTTTGTGATATGAATATGACTTTCGGTATCAGACATAAGGGCAGATAATGGGCATAACTTACATATTTTTGAAGCTTGGATCATTACATTGTATTGGGACTACTACATTTTCAGCATATTTATTTTAATTTTATTATTTTTCTCAGTGGGGACAAAACAGAAAAGTTGGTGGCAAATTTGTTATGCTTATCATTTTACAACAAAAAGTGTGTCTTATACCATTGTATCAGTTTTATTAATAAATGACAGAATATGTCATTTTAGGGAGGTAATTTATCATAGTTCAAGTTTGTGAGGTTTTTTCTAACTTGAATAAACTCACAACTTGAATCTGCTTATTTTTGAAAAAAACTCGAATGGATGCAATCGGGGGAAAAACTTAAAATACTTGAATTGATCAAGTTTTCGAGCGCAAACCACCAGAAAATCCCAAAGATCATGAAGGTTAAAAACATCTTCAAATGGTTCAAGGGACCTTGCCATTGACTTCTACATGACTGTGACAGGTTTTAGTTGGAGTATTTTCTGATTTGGGCTTTTTGCAGCTTTGGGGCATAATAAATCTCGAAAAAAATTTACTGAAACTACACTCAAAAACTCAAGTTTTGGGAAAAACACAACTCAACCTTTGATAAATAATCCCCATTAAGTATCATGGATATTATGTTTTGCCCCTTTGGCTTGTGTGGCTCAGCTATTTCCAATGTAGATTCTACGGATTGTTTTACAAATTACCCATCAGTACTGCATTTTATGCATTTTCCATTTTCCTTTTTTATTAACTACTGTTTTACAGAGATTGTACTTTGAGACTTTCTTAAAATGATTTACAGTTAATTTAATGTTTTTGAATGCTCCATTGCCCAGCAGAAAATAAATACATATTGGCAAATCGTACAAGCAATAAAAGTCAAGTCAAACAATTTCTTTCCGCTATAATTCATGAGCTTCTCCCCCATCTCCATCTTAGTGAAGATTCCCTATTCTTGTCTGTTATGCTGCTAGTCCATAGTGGAGACTCAGACTGGTGATTTTTCCTCAATACAGAAGTAAAAATCTTTGCTAAATCTATAGAAAATAACTGACTGTTATAACCCCTAATTGATTTGATATATTTTCCAACAAACTAACCTTTATCAGTCACCAACTATATCACATCATTTCTGCAGCATGTAGCTCGCAGTAAAAACAATTTTACTTCCTTGGATGTGTGATGAAAAGTCACGCTATATATTAGATTTGGCCAGGCACTTGATTCAGTTCGACCAGGCACTTGGAATTCGAATCCCGCTGAAAAAGGCCGAATCCAGAACTAAATCCTGGATTCGGTGCATCCCTAATATAAATGATCATTTAGTTTGTCTTATCCTATGTTTCTTTTTCACCTGTCACCTGCTACACTGCACTGTGGTAATACCAAATCCAAATTTGAACCTTGGGGATCATTAAAGTTTCTAGATTAGTCTTAAGCAACTGTATCCCTCTGAACATTATTACATACACAGTATTCTTTCAAAAAAAAATTTTATACTATTCTTATATATTGTCTAGTTTAAATTTTCACTATTGTATTTGTTTAAGCTCAAATACAAGACATTTTCTCACCCAATACGCTCTTGCTCCATTTCTTCCATCTTCGCTGCTCGTGCTATAACTCTGTTAATGATTTCCTTTTCCTCATCTGTAAGTTCTTCTTGTTTTCGTTGCCATTCTTGATTATTTGGGTGTACTGACCATCCAGCATCAAGCCTAGAATAGCAGAGGAACAATTTACAGTTGTGCAATGAAATTAAACAGAAAGACATTCTGGTCCATTTTCTTCAGTTACATATCCTCATGAATTTTTTAAACAGTATCTTAAAATTCATAAATACAGTTGTCATTTTAAACTGACTATATAGTTAAAATGGACAAAAATAGAATTTATTCAGAACTGTTAAAGGATAAGTAAACCTTAAAAATAACTGAATGTAAAATTGATGAGGGTGCTATTCTAAGCACTTTTGCAATATACATTCATTATTTATTTTTGATTCCAAGATAATAAAGGATACATGTACTGTTAACATGAATGAGTTTTGTTACAACAGCACCACCTGCTGGTCCTTTTCCGACCAGTCTGATCAACAACTAGTCAAGGAAGTTGTCAGGAGAAAGAAAGAGGGTAGCCTGATGTTCTTTTGGTTAGGAAAGACCAGCCCTCTTTCTTTCTCCTTTACAACTTCCTTGACTTTTTGGTGGTCAGACTGGTCAGAATATAACCAGCAGGTGGTGCTGTTTTAACAAAATGAATTTATATAAACAGTACATGTATCCTTTAATATCTTGGAATTAAAAATAAATAAATAATGAACATACATTGCAAAAGTGCTTAGAATAGCAATCACATCAATTTTAGATTCACTTATTTTTAAGGTTTTCTTATCCTTTAATCTTTTTAACAATAAATATTTATGGATGGATAATGCATTTCCAATAGTCCGGGGTGTCACTGAAAACCCTATACTAAAGGAGTATTTACAACAGTACAACAGTAGCGGCCTCCCTTTTCCTGCATGTTATTAACTAACCTTTAAAGGAGAAGGAAAGCTACGGAGGCATTTTATTGCCAATAGATTAGCTGCAATAGTGCAAGCTAGAATGCTATATTTATTCTGTAGAATGTTTTACCATACCTGAGTGAAAAGCTCTAGAAACTCTCTGTTTGTTTAGAATAGGAGCTGCAGTATTAATGTGGTGTGACATCACTTCCTGCCTGAGTCTCTCCCTGCTCTGGGCTCAGATTAGTAGAAGGGAGGGGTGGGGGGAGAAGAGCAAACTGAGCATGCTCTTGCCCAGGGCAATGAGGTTTAAGCTGAAGGCAGGAAGTCTGATACAGAAGCCCATGTGTACACAATAGAAGGAAAGAAATGCAGTGTTTCTTTTGACAGGGGACTCAGAGCAACATTACTTTGGGGGGTTACTGGTATATTTAGATGGACCTTTCTGATAAGGCTTACTTAGTTTTAACCTTTCCTTCTCCTTTAATATCCTGCCAGTTACCAGAACCAGCCTTGTTGGTCCTCCCTTTTCCCCAGTGCCTGTTTTCAACCTATTTTTACAACCAATTTTGATAGCCGTTATCTCTAGTACCAACTTAGAATCCATACTTTAATGGGAGACTGTTCTGAACATGTTTCATAAAAGTCTGCAATATGAATGACATGTTTCAGAAATGTGTTTTCTTTCTCAGTAATTGTTGAAAGTTTTTTTTTAATTAGAAACTGGTTTATTAAAATATGGTTTGTCATGAAAATCCTACGATTAATAAATGTTTCATATGGCTAAACGTAAAAGATATATTGGCTCTGTCAATGCCATGAAGATAAACTTGATTAGAGAAACGGTACATATATATCAATTGATTGCATCTATAAAGTTTCTTATTTCAGTGTAATGAAGCTTATGTTCAATTTTAATTTTCACGATAGTTCCCCTTTAATATCCTTTTCAAATATTCTTCCAAGAGACTTTCTTCCTGTCTTGGCCGTAGCTATATCATATCATGTAACTCAATTTCTTTTTGTCCAGCCCCAGTAACTTGTAACTCCATTTCCATAATACTGTGTGAAAAAATACCTCATTATTTCCAGATTACACTAGTTACAATGGTCTCTTTACTTTCCTGAGAACAGCCCATGGGCTACTTTGTCCACTTGTTTTCTACTAGAAAATTTTGCGAATTTTGGAAAGGAATGCACATCATAAAGGATTATTCACAAGTTGCACCATAATACATTTTGAGTGTGTTCATTGACTGCTTGCTGACTTGATCTGTGGTCTAGTGTCTCATGCAAATCATTACTGCCTTTTGTGCAAAATTTGAGGCAACCATTCCTGCTAGTCGTCTTTGCAACATAACTAGAACATTAGCCTAGTCCTGTCCGTACTGACTATTCCTTACCTTGTGCGCTTTTTCATCTATAATTTGTACCTGTATGTTAGCCTCCCGTCCACTTAGACTGTAAGCTCTATGGGGCAGGGACCTCCTTCCCACTATGTCTCTTACCACATAGCACTTAAACTCTTTGTCCTGTGATTCTGTATATATTTATTATGTGATTTGTCTCCCCCATGTTTACCTTTATATATCTTGTACTGTTATGCACTGTACAGCGCTGCGGCTCCTTAACAGCACTTTACAAATAAAGTTATACATATACATACAACATAAATGAACCAATTCTACAGTAGTTTTAACATTTGTAATTCTATGAAATCTGTACCTTTAGTGACAAAAAACTGCCTAAATAGGCATGCTTAATGTCTATACCACGCTCAAGTGTAGTCAAATGTCTGTACTACACTTAAATGCATTGACTCTCTGAAATTCTAAATATTATATTGCAATGGCACAGGTTCCCTCACCCCACCTCTGTTCTTTCAGTGCTACACACAGATATATAAATATATGGAAAAAGAGAATCCACTCAGAGTCAAGAGTAGCCACATTACTAGTCTTTTTTATTTTTTATGGAACAAAGAGAATGCACCATTTTTCAGGCTGACCTGCATCATTACTTTGCCCAGAGCATCTATTATTTCCAGTCCTTACATAAGATCTGCCAGCATGAAAATAGCTGTTGACGTTTGAAAAGAGAAATCAACTGATTGTGTGTAACAAAGCATTACTTCAGTCCAGGTCTTTTTCATCTATCCCTAGACACATTCAGTTCTCCAATGTACAATAATCTGCCTGTTGCCATCCAATCTTTAGAACACTATGATTACATTCATTTAACTGGCATTACAAATAAAGCAAAACTGACCACGGTACTAATTTCATCATGGATCTTATAAAATTAATATAAATTTACAGAAGACAGTGCTAGAGTAAAATAAAATGTTAATGAGGGAATACATATATGTACAGGAAGGCTATGTGAAATAAGTAGGCTGAATAGTGTAGCCCACCAGCTCCTACACTAAAAAATGTTTTCTTTTTGTGTTAGACACATCATGTAACAACATCACTTTTCACTCCACCACATGAGAGTACATGATTATTCCCTTAATACAGGTATATGCTGGCTTTATGTTTCTTGGCCTGGAATGTATGTCTATATATTTGCCTTGTATGTGTGGTAAAAATGTGTCTGTGTGCTGCATTACATTTGGATGTTAAAGTCAACTAAATTCAAACCTTAATTTTTCTTATGCAGTACCACAAGTATGAAAACAAGTTATGTTATATAAACATGAGAATTATGTTCCATTGATATCACCACATGTTGTTTAAACATGGGTTTATGACATTATTCTATTGCAAAATATATTGTGAGTAGAAAAATGTAATTGTTTTGTTGTAATATATTTGCCTTACTGCCGAAGAGTGTAGAGCATTAGTTTTCCTCATCTGAACACATTCGGTTGCTGTCTCTATAATTGTACTTAATTTCATCTCAGAATTATCTTCTGCATGCTTGTAATGAGTCATAACATTGCAGCTTTGTGAGCTATGACCTTATATAACATAATAGTAATACACATGAACAATTTAATTTGCAATCTGTACCAAATAGGTGTTGGGGGTTGAAACAAAAGCTATTAGACAGGGCACACGTTGGGGGCTGTTACAAAATGAATCAATCATTCTTAAATATCAGTTATCACCAAAGAACCTACTAATACATATCCCGGAGCATAAAATATGCTCACTCAAAGGACTTAAGGGAATATATTTTTTCTGGATATGACATATGAACACTCATAGAGATATCATTTTCAAATAACTGACTGATCTATACACCAGTTTGCACCAAATGTATCATATATTGGATTACCCAGTGATATCCTCATGTTCTGTCACTAGTCAGTGTACTTGGTCCAGAAGAACCATTTATAATCACTTTAAACGAGCAGAGTCGACAAGTAGAATCACATTTCAAAGCAGTTGACTCTGTGGACAAGCTCATTAATCAGTTCTGAATCAGTACTATGAATTCTATATCTTATCTACAGGCTACATACATGGCAAAGTTTGACAATTGAACAAGACCTCAGAATTTATAGACAGACCACATAGCAATATATTACAGGTTTTTGAAGTTTAGCTATATTCATAGCAGGATTTTTATATTGGTCCTGGCTAGGAACATAAGATTTGCTAAGTGAGCTAAGTGGGTAGGGAGCATAAGGCTAACGGCATATGAGGCAGATCTACCAAGTGTTTTTACTACACTTGCATGGGTCAGGTTAAAGGGATGCTGTTATAGAAGATTTTTTATGAAAGGGACCTTAAACAAAAGAGCATCAGAGCAAATATGCAGAAAAACACAAAGACATGTTGCATTTAACAAAGAACCAGACAGAATTAGTGAGTTTGGTCTACAGTTCTCATACTGATCAACCTGACTTCTCCAGCAACCCCACAGCCTATTTCTGAAATTTTCATTTAGTTGTGTGAACTAACAGTTACTGATTGATTTTTCTTTCCATTAGACAGCCTTGTCTCTTCTTTTGACCCCTCTCACTTTAATACCAATAAAACGCATATTTCTATCTTGATAATAATGTCAGACATTTCTTTTTTTCCTAACTGGCAAGAGGAAATTGCCCACTGAAATGTGAAAAAGTCAAATATATGTTGAAATTGATGTCTTGTTAAAGGCCTTGCTCTTATCTGACCGGTGACAAAATGTTGTTGAGCGGTAACTCAGAACTTTTAATGAATCCCCATTAGACTGCAAAAAAGATGACCTGAAGAACTTGCACACTGTCTAATGGCTATTAATGTTATGGTAATTCATTGATGGCCAACCAGCTATATTTGACAGGTCTCACACATGGATCCTGACTACTGAAGGGCTGAAACTTAGATTTGATATTGGTGATAACCAAAACATATTTTAAAAAAATAAAGATAACTGGAAATAAAGTTTAACCTGTTTGCAATATACTGTAGTGGATTGTCCAACCAATTACTCAATGAAGGATCTTTGTATTTATTTTAACAGAATGCATGTGAATACATTTACTTTATATTCATGCATGTGATTTTGTAGGATCCATAAAACCTGTCAAGGTAGCAAACAAGAGTTTCCCTCTGATATTTTAGCATAGGGACTAATAATTATGATAGCAGGAGCACATTCAGATAAAAGTTCTCTTGCCGGTATCCACTGCTATAACTTCATCCCTTTGTACCATAACTGTATGACTATATAAATTACATAATTACACAATACACAATACGGACTGCTTGGAACCTGCGGTTTCCCAAATAAGGGGTTGTCCACCATACCTTAACATTAGTTAAAGGTATTCTGTAATTTTTTACAAAATGCATAATTTAACAGTGCTCTTCTAGCAGAATCCTGCATTGAATCAGTTTTTCAGAAGAGCAAACCTATATTTTTATATTTGATTTTGAAATTAGACATGGGGCTAGCCATGGTCTTAATTTCTCAGGTGCCCTCATCCATGTGACTTGTGCTCTGATAAACTTCAGTCTCTCCTACTAGTAGTAGACATAAAAATAGCACTCAGTATTAAAACACTCAAGCCTGAATACAACTCCACTGAGTAGGAGAAACAATAGCTTATCTGAAAGCAGTTTCTGATTTTCTGACTTTCTGACACAATGACCTGCGATAGCTGCCTACACACCAATATTACTAAACTAAAACATATCCACTTATTGGTTCAAGAATAACTATGTAACTATGTAACAGAATATTAAATGGTAAAATGAATTACTTGTGTAACACACAGTGTAATTTAGTCATAAAAACTACACCATATACAGTAAATGGTGAATCCCTTTAAACTCCCAGTTCACTTGTTAGGCAACACCGCTGTGACTGAACCCCCATGTAGCCCATGACTGCATGATAATGTAGTTTAAAAATTAAACAATTCTAGTAGGATTGTATATTAAAATGTATTTATGCTAGCATAGTTAAAATAAAGTACAAGGAACTAATTATTGCATATAAAAAGCAAATTTGTCAAAAATATAGAATTGTTTCTTTAAATGGGTAACTTCAGTTAGAATATAGACTTTATATCCAGTGCTTGACCCACTTGCTTTTTCCACTTTTGTTTTGCTTTTTTCTTACTTATCCATCCAGTACATCCCAACAAATATTTCAATAAATTCCCATTCATTAGCGTTAGGATGCTTATAGCTGTGCAACTGAGACATACAAGCATATACACACAGTTCCAGAAGTATAAACAAGCATCCTTTTACAGGAAAGATAAAGCATGGTTATTGCTTCAAAGGAAGTAAAGGGGGAGAAACTGGAGAAGGAGGAAATGGAGAAGAAGAGAATGACACCCTAGGAGAGTGAAGGAGAGGAAGAAGAAGCCAATGACACATGGAAATTGGGGAATTGGGAGGAGGAGATCATTGGAAATGCAAAAGGGGAAAGAATGGCACATGAGAGGGTGGAAACAAGACAGAGTGGATTATAAGGAAGGGGAAAGAAAAGAGAAAAGCACATTGTGAGAGGGGGAAGCAAAAGTGGTCATTTTGCAGACTAATTAATTATTTATTATTCCCTGTCATCTCCTGCTTGCAACATTCCTTAACATCATGTGCACTCAGGCACAGTATGCTGGCAAGGCAGGTGGCTTTAAATGCCCTCTAGCTTTTCCATCTTTTCACGTTTGCTTGTCTTTATACTATAAACAAGGCTTTACTGCCTTAAAGAAAGAAGGATCAAATTAGAGTGGCTTTCACTCACAGTGAAAGCCAGTGTGCAGCACATAGAGTAAATAGGAGGCCACCATAATAAATCCACTGGAAGCCTACCTGTACATGCTTCTAAAACTGTCACAGTGGATCATACTGTAAATAAAAGGGGCAGTTAGACAATGGGCAACAAAGTAGAGAAAGGGATATATAAGACATGAACAATTTTGAGAAATGCATAAAAAGAAAATGAAGTAGTAAATGTAGTAGTAGTAAATGCATAAAAAGTAAATGAAGAATATGAATGATGTAGAAGGAGTATAGGTCACAAAACACAGAGAACAAGGGCAGAGCATAGGGATTAAGTCAAACAAATAGGAATATAAGCACAAGAGAAAAGAGAAGTGTAAGTGTAGGAAAGATGAAGGTAAAGGATAGTACAAGAGGTAAACTATAACATAAGGAGAGCATAATAGGATGGGGAAAAAATAAATAAAGATAGAAAAGCATAGAGTTGAAAGGTAAGGATGATAGAGAAGAATGGAATGGAAAGATGAAAGAAAATATAAAAACAGAAGGAAAAAAAAGTGAAGTGCATGGAAGGGCAGGAGAACAAAGAAGTTAAATGGAGACTAAATAAATTGTTTGTCACATGTACATGTATGGGGGTACATTTAGATGGTACATTTAAGTGCCTAATGGACACATGCCTTGAATTGCAGGCCCTGAGTTTTTTTCTCTTATGCCTCATGGTGTGTGGAATTATATTGCATATTTCAAAAGTATTGTTGCTTGTGGGTGTGCATATTATGCATGGTGCTAGATTATTCTGCATTTTGCCTTAAAATGCAGAAATGTTAAAATGCAGGAATGTCATACAATTTTCATACACAAAAACTACTTATCTTTTTAGATAGCAAAACATTTTATTTGACTGGGTCCACTACTTCTACAGTTATCCCTGTCCCATCTAATTGCTGCCATGGTGTGCTGCAATGCTGTTTCACTGCATAAAAGAATGCCCCAAATTACGCAACTATATGGGATTGTGAAGTAAAACTGGAAGGATTCACCCTGGTCCAGGAACCCACAATAAACAGTTAAAAATGTGCTTTTGTGCCTAAAAGTTTAAAATAATTGCTATGAATGTATTAACTTATCCCACATGCATACGATATGTAACAAGACTAGTGCAGGAGAACATTTATTAATATGTTGCAACCAGCACAAAATCAATACAGAGTCACTTATGAACTTTAATAGCTTTGTTCACAGATGGTTGATAAATAACATTTTCAGCCTGGTGGTACAATGATTAGTATTTCATCTTGTAGCTCTGGGGTCCTGTGTTCAACCATAACAGTATTTGTAAGAAGTTTGTATGTTCTCCCTGTCCTTTGGGTATTGCTGTTCCCTCCTATATGCTAGAAACACACAGGCAGATTAATGAATGAAATTGACCATAATGTGTTTGTGCATTGTAGTGACCTCAATTTGTAACTCCACTGGGGCAGGGACAGATGTTAAGTCATATTATTATTATTGTAATCCTCTATTTATATATATTGCCAACACGTTTGAATAGTGATGGAACTAGGTGGGGGCGGGCCCTGGTGCGGGCCGTGCAGCCGGGCCCCGCCCCCACCCTTGTCCATGAGGCTGCAGCCGACTCCAGTGGATGCATGACTGCCGGGGGCCCTGCAGGGGTGCGGGCCCTGGCCCAATTGCACCCCCAGCCCCCCCGTAGTTACACCACTGGTCGTTGCTGATACAGTTTTGCAGCGATATTATTACAATTTCTCTGAAAAAAAAACCTGCTGAGAAAAATGCCCATTGACTCCAATGCATTTGATGCAGTTAAAAACATGGAGCAAAAAAACAGCCATTGACTCCAATGCTAAATTTCACCATTTTTTTCTGTGGCTTCAGAAATATTGATAGGACAGTTTTTTTTGTCACTAGTCCTTAACATACACACACAAGCATCATTTTTATTAGGAGCCAATTAAAATCAAGTGTATTTTTGAAAGTATAGGAGGAAACTGGAGTACCCATCGAGACAGGGAGGACAACACAAGTGCAAAGATCAAAATTGCTGTGGCTTTATTCAAAAAAGGTTCTTGCGCCTATACAAGCTAAATGCTCTTTACAACTTGTGCCTAGTTAAGCCTGCTTTCATGAACTGCATGCAATTGTGCACAAGGTGAAAATACAGGGTACATGGATGCAAGAGAGCTCTATTATTTATTTTTAGTAGTTTTTTACTTATTTATCTTCTTCGTCTAAATTTTCCAGCTTTCAAATGGGGGTCACTGACCTCGTCTAGAAAACAAATGCTCTGTAAGGCTACAAATATATTGTTTTTGCTACTTTTTATTACTCATATTTCTATTCAGGCACTCTCTTATTCATATTCCAGTTTCTTATTCAAATCAATGCATGGCTACTAAGGTCATTTGGACCCTATCAACCAGATTGCTGAAATTGCAAATTCACAGCTGCTAAATAAAAAGCTAAATAACTCTAAATAAACATGGGCAATGGACAGCCATTCAAGCACAGGAGACACTGCAGATAACAGATAACTTCTGGAGAATCCAATTGTATACTACAGAGCTTATCTGTTATCGTCTGTCTATACTGTGCCTTTTCTCCTTTTTCAGTTTTGAATGGCTGCCCCATGTCTACTCAGTAGGGATGTAGCGAACTGTTCGCCGGCGAACTAGTTCGCGCAAACTTCGACTGTTCGCGTCCGCCGCAAGTTCGCGAACGTCGCGCAACGTTCGCCAATAGTCGTTCGCGTCAAAATCGTTCGATCGTTCGACCATTCGACCGCTAAAATCGAAGGATTTTTGTTCGAATCGAACGATCGAAGCATTCGATCGAATGAAATCATTCGATCGAATGGCTTCGATCGTTCGATTCGAACGAAAATCCTTCGATCGAACGATTTCAATCCTTCGATCGTTCGAATCGAACGATTTTCGGATGTTCGAAGTTCGCAAACAGTTCGCGAACTGTTCGCAAATTTTGCCGGTGTTCGCGAACACATCGGCGGCGGTTCGCTACATCCCTACTACTCAGCAGCTTGTTTTTATAAACTATAGTAGACTTTCTGAAGGAATCACACTACTTTTACCAGAACAGCACACATCATTAGACTGGGGGGCCCAGGGCCCATCGGGCTACTGCCTCAGGCCCCCCACCTAGGGCCCCCCAGGCACAAAGCAGCCTCTGGCCCCCTGCACCTACCTTAATTTTCGTTCAGCTGTGCAGGGGGCCAGGGAGGGAAGTTGGAAGCAGATTCCGCAATAGGACTGGGTCTGGGCCGGAAGGGCCGCCAGGGCCAGAAGGCCTCACAAGGTTTTTTCCCGGTGTCCCACCAGGCCAGTCCAACACTGGCAGCACATCACTACATTATATTGTACTTATTTTAAAACACTTTCATTTGTTGGTGTTACTTTTGAGGAGGCACTTGGGTAACAAGTGAACCTAAACATTTTGGAAGCAGTAAACACTGAAAGAAAGAAGCTTTGTGCATTCCTCTATCTGTTCAAGTATTTTTGCTACACATATTGCTGCTTTGCAAGTCTGCAATTCTGTAGCTAGGAAACACTTATAAAAAAACACTTTAATGAAGGGAAATACATCTTAGTAATCTTAGTGCATCTTAGTAATACAGCCCTACAATAAGATGAAAGCAAATAATTTACATACCACAGTGAGACAAATATCATAAGTACAGAGAGGATTTCCCTGACATCTGGAAATTAGAACCCTTTCCTTGCCACATGTTGCTGTGGTGACTTTTTTTCATTCATCTGAATGGAGTGTGGAACCCTAGAATTTCTGCAGCTGGCAGCTGGAATTTACATCTGTAATTAGCAATAAACTCATGGCATACAGGTTTTAATGACTGCCTGTTCTCTTAAAGGGGAACAGCCTTTGGAGGGGTTATTTGAGTTAGCTCTAATACATCTGCTACGAAAGGGAGCCCCCAAAAATATATAGCAGATCTAACGGTCAATCAAAATCTGACACCCGACTCCTGCATGAAGAGAAAATGAAGAGAGAGACAAATGCTAAGAGGGGGATAGTAAAGATAAACCAGATTATTTCCGAATCAATACAGAATTTTGTATTGATTATATTTAGAAAGGTTCTTAATTTAGTATAATGAACTTATATTAATTTTTTTATATTTATTTGATAGTTTCCCTTTAAGCAGAACACTAGCCGTATCTCTCTGTAAAGTGCTACATAATATGCTGGTTCTGTATAAATAAAGATTACTAATAATTTATCCTGTATAATATAAATATGGATTCATAATCATTATTACATGAGATAACAGGAAATGTTTTGATACTTACTGTGTCTGTTCACTAAGCGAAAGCAAAAAAAGAAGAAGAAGAAGAAGAAGAAGAAAATGGTATCAGAAAAGTAGTAAAACTAGTTCTGATTGGCTTTAGTAAATGTTGCTGTTCTATTAAACTTTAAAGGATGAAATTGGAACAAAAGTTTGAAAATGCCTGTGGCTCAGTACATGAAAATATTATTTAAAATGTCCACTAAACATATATACAAGCTCTAGACATAACATTGGGGGAGCTAACAAATGTTATGCAGATACACAGGTATTGTAAGTGTAAATAGCATTCTTCTTCACCAGTGGAATTTAGGGTTTGAAAAAAAATTATTCAAATGTGTGAGGTTACACTGTACCATTAAGATGATATTCATATAAGTAGTGTTGCACAATAAGGTGGTTATTTATTTAAGGTGCGGTTGTTTTCCCTGAAATCCCTGAGTTGTGAGTTTATTTGCGGTAAAAAAAAAACTCACAAACATAAAAAAAACTCAACCTTGGATAAATAACCCCCTAAATTGTACAGATGAGGAGCAATATAGTATCAATTAAATATTTTATTAGTAATATGATATTTATCTAGAATGCTTGGGATTTTTAAAAATTAGAAGAATTTACTTAAAATGTATTCTGGCCTTCCTGTAATTAAGAGCTTTCTGGATAATAGATTTTTGATAAGGGATCCAACATCTGTATATACTATATGTAAAATTACAGTCACAAGAGGAAGAGATACAAGAAGAAGGAGGTCCCTGTCCATAGAACTTTCTATCTAATTGTAAGATAGCATGTTTTTTTTCCCCAAAAGCAAATGCTTATTGAAGCCAACTAAGTTTAGGGGAGTACTTCACTTTTCTAATATTAAACCTGAAACAATGAGTTTTTTATTTGGTCATTTTCATTTTCTATTTTTCAACATTTTTAAAATGTTTAAAAAAATGTATTTGTATATATATTGTATATATATATATATATATATATACATACATACATACAGTACATATACATTTAGAAAGTTTCGCACTCATAGAACTAAAAAAAGCCTTTCTCAAAATTTGTTCAATACTTTTATTAGATTTGTGCGTACAATTTGAAAATGGCATTTTGTAAAGGTGAACTGCTTATTGTCCTAAGGCACTGTTTATTTTGGGTCTATAAATGATTTTTAATGTAACCTAAAAGGAGAAAACCCTAGGGAAGATTCTATACAAATATAAATCAATCTGTGTAGAAAAAGCCATGGGCATACATTTAACTGAATATTTGCATAAACCCTATTACTAGCTAGGATTAATAATTAATAATTAATAATTGATTCCCAGGTGCGGATGAGTCTGGATAAAGCAGACCATTTTCCTCTGTGTGTTAAATTAATAGACTACAAGCAATAATTCTTGTGTGTGAGACTTGCCATACAAGATTAAGCATGAATAATGTCTCAATAAAAATTCAACTATCAATTAAGTCAAAATTCAATTAAACTAAAGTTATTTATCAATGCAGAAGAGAATAAATGGATTTATAAATCACAGGTTGTTTTCTCATTATGAATTGTTCTTCATTATTAATGTCATTACAATTCACAGTTCACCACATCTGGGAAAAGACATGTAAATGTTTAAAATATCCAAAATAAATATTCAATTCTGGTTTATTAATCAGATCGTGTTTTTACATAATACTTCTAACACAAATACTACTAACCCAATTATACTCCAGATTCTAATAGACACTACTTATATTGAATAAGGTCTATTAGAAGCTGGAGTATCTTTAGATAAATAAATATTTTAATAAGAATGTAGTCAGACATAAAAATGAAGGTGTTTATGTGGATAAGCATTCAAAGCTACAGTCCATAGGCATCTTCATCAGTTGTTATCAGAAAGCCTTAACTTTTCCCACAATTCCCAAGAAAGTAATCATTGTGGGGAGCTATCTAATTTTAGCCTATGCTAAAAGGCATTAAGTCATTGGACCCAAAGGGCAGTGCAAGCAAACCCCAGATGCAATGAATGACCCGTCAGAAGTCATTTGGATATCTTTACAATGACTTTGGGCTAATATATGATATGCCTGTTAGTAACAGGTTCCTGCCTGCTTATTAAATATTCTGCTGTTTTAAAAAGGGTTCACGTGTTCATGTTTTTTTATAGATAATTCCAGCTGACATGCACAAGCACATCCACGGATTAAAGCACAAAAATCACATTTATAGGGAATGCGAGTATGGTATTTAGAAAATGGCAGCACGTCTCCTGAAAATCAATCTTAGTTTTCTCTGAAAGTAATAATATAGGTGCTTCATCTCTGTAAAATGAAAATCTAATAAAGCTACTTCTTCTGTGTAGAAATCACTAGCAATTTCAGCGATACAAAATACACAGCTGAGCACTTAATAAACTGCTGGTGCATGTAATGAAATATGCATAATATCTATTTCAGATATATTGACTGGAATTACCTAGCTGCTGCTTACAGTTAACGTTGGTTAACAATATTAAGGGCAGTTAAAATGAATTGCAGAATTACTATTTTTTACCAACAGAGTAGCATTTTACAGATATTTTTTATCCGCATCAGTGCTTGCCATGGGGAACTTCCAATGTAATTTTCCTTTCCCAGCTTCAAAATAACAGAAACACACACTAAGGTCACTTTCATCAGGAACCAATTAATCTGCCTGTTTTTGGAATGCGGGGCAAACTGGAGCACCAAGAGGAAAACCACACAAACAAGGGCAAATCATACAATCTCAATGCAGATAGTTGCCTGACTCTAATCAATACCATGCATCACCATTTCTCTGCACAACACTGCTACACTATGGGGTACATTTACCTTACTCGGGTGAAGGATTATAATAAAAAATACTTTGAATTTCGAAGTATTTTTTTGGCTACTTCGACCTTAGACTACGACTTCAAATCGAACGTTTCGAACTAAAAATCATTCGACTATTCGATCATTCGATATTCGAAGTACTGTCTCTATAAAAAAAACTTCTACTAGCTACTTCGCCAGCTAAAACCTACCGAGCACCAATGTTAGCCTATGGGGACCTTCCCCATAGGCTTTCTAAGTAATTTGTGATCGAAGGAAAATCGTTCGATCGATGGATTAAAATCCTTCGAATTGTTCGATTCGAAGGATTTAATCATTCGATCAAACGTTATATCCTTCGATCATGCAGACCTCCCAGAACCACACGTGTGGTGTTGTAGAGATAAGAGCATTACTTCAGCATACAAGAATATGTTTCAAATCGTGCCATCAGCAAAGTAAATGCAAATTGTTCAAACTGTCTATAATTCCATTGGAAACGCATTTTCTTTGAATAAATAGCCCAAAGACTGAGGTGTTGTTTGCTCAGCACCAAAAACCGATGTTTTAAAATTATATATCTGTTGTGAACTACAGAGGGCTGGAGCCCATGGTTAACAAACAACAAGATCCAAAGACCAGAGAAACTGTGGTTAATAGATCCCATTCCTTCATCCAAGAATTTACGGACCTGCAGGATTGACATGTATTTTTGGGACTGCAGAGGGGGAAAGCTTTGAAAGAGTTTTGCTTAATAAGATCTTGTTTCTGCTTTGGTCATATAGAGTAATATAGTGGCAAACATCTGAGGTTGTTTTTTATGATAATTGGAGTAGGAATTTTGGCAGCATTCTTACAAACCACATAAATAATCCCTAAAAGAGTTATTTAGCTTTAATTCAGCAGCTCTCCAGTTTGCAATTTCAGCAAATCTGGTCGCTATGGTCCAAATTACCCTAGCAACCATACATTGATTTGAATAAGAGACTCGGCTATGAATAGGAGAGGGCCTGAATAGAAAGGCGAGAAAGGTGATAGCAATCAATGTGTAGCCTTGGGAAATATTTATTTTTAGATCAGTAACCCCTATTTGAAAGCTGGAAAGAGTCAGAAGAAGAAGGTGAATAATTCAAAAACTAGAAATAATAAAATGTCAAAAGTTGCTTTCCTTTCAGTGAAGAGTTTGTATTAACAGATAATGTAATAACAGATCTGATTTTTTTTAAATGAAAAAGTACAAGTTTATAGGCAAATTGTGGACTAATCAGTGTCGTTACTATAGAGGAAGCAGACCTGGGGCACAGGAATGGTTCCTCTATAAATGTAGACCTGAGAGAGTCTGAATTACCCTAGCAACCTTATATTGATTTGAATGAGAGACTCAGCTATGAATAGGAGAGGGCCTGAATAGAAAGATGAGAAAGGTGATAACAATCAATGAGTAGCCTTACAGAATATTTATTTTTTTAGATGAGGTCAGTGACCCCCATTTGAAAGCTGGAAAGAGTCAGAAGAAGAAGGCGAATAATTCGAAAACTAGAAAAAAATTAAATATGAAGGCCAATTGAAAAGTTGCTTTCCTTTCAGTGAAAAGTCTGTATGATCAGATAATGAAAATAACAGATCTTATTTTTTTTTAATTACAAAGTACAAGGTTATAGGCAAATTATGGACTTCTTTAATCAGCCTCGTAACTATAGAGGAAGCAGACCTGGAGCACAGGACCGGGTTCCTCTATAAATGTAGACATTCCCCCGCCCCGGTCACTCTCCTACCTGAGAGCGAGCAGGCAGGGAGTGAGTGAGGCATGCTAGTGAGCAGGCAGGGAAGGGAGGGCGGGTAGGGGTTGTGGTGAGTGCCAGGTCCGGCTGGCTACATATTTATACCCTATAGTTTCAACTGATTAGCATACTTTTGACTACCTAGAAGCTAATTGGAAGCTATAATTAAAAAGGTTTGAATGTAAAGATTACAGAGATATCTAAGCTAATGCTGCTAAGCTGCTCCTATTTAGTTCCTTACAACCACTCACTGTTTGCATTATGCAAAGTACAACATTGAATTCATTGCTGATTTGCATTCATTCAGAGTTGTGATGTTTGCATTACAGTAAAATACATTTTTATATGTATTTCCAAAAACAGTGTTTTCAAGTAAGACTGAAAACCCAATAAATTGTGTTATGATTCATTTCAGAGCTTACAGGGAATACTTTACCAGAAATTCAATTAGATCTGAATGAGAAAGTGTATAGCTGTGAAAATGTCTTTATCACTCAGGTTATGTCCATAATAGAATCAAATATATTCATCAAAGCAACAATTTGTTAAAAATGGTAACTTTAAAGGAATATGAAACCCCCACAGAGTATTTGGAACAGTTTTTAATGACAATCCAGACATGTTGGGTGCATAGTGTTTTGGGCCGCTCAATTTATATCTCTTTTACGAACAGCAGATATATGCTTAGTATACATCCCTTCAAAAAGAACAGAAGCTCTTCATTAACTAAGGCCCTGAAATTAAACTTACTTGGAACGGAGCGCCATTTTGTCATTGGGGCACATCCAGCGATTAGAGCTGTTTCCAATCACAGTATCTGTCATCCTTGATATTTCAGTCTCTGTTGGAAGAAAACACATTGAAAGCAAGCTGTAATTTTATGTAAGACAGAAATCTAGCCTCACAGAGTATGAGAATATGGGAACTGACAAGTTCTATAATGAAAGACAGTGTTTACCCTCAGTGTTTTTCCCTTATCCTTTTAAGGCAAGTGAGTGAGGCAGAATATACGATTATTATTCATGACTCCATATTTCTTTTTAGTTACAGTAGTAATGTAATTTTACATTTTTTCCCAGGTTCAATTTTAATTTTAATTTTAATGCACTTCAATACATTATAATTTATGTATAAAACAGGTGCTTCACCCCCCCCCCCCAAATGTGTGCAGTACCAGAAAGTACCTTGAATAAACTGCAGGTCTGTATATAACATATTGCATAAAACAACCCATAGTATGTAAAACATAATTTGATATAAATAAAGTCTTTTCATGAAAAATGTATAAAGAATATGCCTTTGGATAACCCCTAATGGAAACACTGGTATTCGTCCCAGTGTTAATTGGTCCCTCTAGCTCATATGAGCCTCTGCACTCACACACAAAGCAATGGTATGCATTCATGTGTCAGGTTACATCAGCCAATGAATGGACAGTGCTGTGTTTGTTACTCACACATGTCTTCCTGTTTAGAACTGACATTCTTCCTGTCAAGTGATCAGTTAAGGGGGAAGATGTAAAAGGGCAATATTTACTGATATATTTACGCCACTTTGATACGATTATTTGATATGTCTCTTATTAGTTAAGTTTTCATTCAGAATGTATAGTTTTCAAGCAGAGAATACTGTACAGAGCCTGTTATCCCCACTATAGGAATAGCTTTCCTAAATTCGCAACACAACTTCGAAATCATCATCAACTGGCTAAGTTATTCACAAAATGTTTGTATTTAAAAATAAAAGCACGATTTTTATATTTGTAAAACCACTGGTTTTTACATGATTAAGTAGATAGAAGTTACCAAGTTGTGCAAAAAAGAACTTCTAGTATCTCAGCTCTCCAAGTGAGAATTATCTACTATTCGATGAACTCCCATTTTATTCTTACTGTATGCAGCAGTGTTTATTTTTGTGAAGTTGAAGAGGTGATTTGACAGATAAAATCAAGCTCTACAAGTCCTGTTTGATAGACTCTCATCCAATGGACTTTATGGTAAGAGATTTTTTTAGGTGCATGAATAAGAATGAAGCTTTTCTCCTTTAGGCTTGCAGCTTTTGCCCTAGAGATTAAATGAAGCAGCAAAAAAGCCTAAAATCTGAATCTGGCAGTAACCTATTTACACATAGCTGTTTGCTATTGTATGTGCATGAAATCACTCGTGCGTGTTTCTTCAGGGACAACAGTATTCGTTTCCCAGGAGAACTGCCTAACATACCACAGAAAACTTCAACTAGGGATGCACCAAATCCAGGATTCGGTTCAGGATCTGGCCAGGATTCTGCCTTTTTCACCATGATTCGGATTTGGTCGAATCCTTCTGCCCAGCTGAACCAAATCCGAATTTGCTTATGCAAATTAGGGGCAGGGAGGGAAATTGTGTCACTTTTTATCAAGGAAGTAAAAAATGTTTTCCCCTTCAAAACCATAATTTGCATATGTAAATTAGGATTTGGTTTGGTATTCAGCCAAATCGTTCACAAAGGATTCGGGGGTCCAGCCGAATCCAAAATAATCTTATTAAGTCTACCAGTTGCGCAGTAATTTTGCCAAAAGCTCCCTATCCCATATACATACTGTAAGTAAACAAAGAATATACAATATTTTTTACACAAAAACAAAATTGCCCAAATGCCAGGATGATTTTTCATAAGGTACCTTGCTCAGAAGAAATACCCTATCTGTCATAGGCGAGCTTGAATTTCATAAATTCCATTCCAAGAGGCACAAAAAATACGTTTGTGTTAATCTGGACTCATTGGTATATTTCATATATTTGTAGGAAACAGTTTTCACTTTGTAAAAAAACAAAAAAATCCCTCTATACGCCTTTAACCCATTACCTTTATAAAAATGCTGCCATTTTTGAAAAAAACTGATTAATGCTTTACATGGTAAATAAATAATTGTAATAGTAGGCATCAGTGTCTGCCCATACTTTTTTTCTATTACACTTTATTTCAAGAATCTGGGCAGATATTGTGCACATTTTTTTCTCCTAAGGGCATTGGGCTTGTGGTTTTATAGGGTAATTAGTCTGTTCACAACATAGTAATAGGGAAGAAACCACAGCCTCCCGGCCCCTAATTTTGCATATGCAAATTAGGGGCTGGGAGGGAAATTGTGTGACTTTTTGTCACAAAAAATATTTTAAAAAATTGCCCTGCCCACCCCTAATTTGCATATGCAAATTAGGATTTGGTTCGATATTTGGCCGAATCTTTCACGAAGGATTCGGGGGTTCAGCCAAATTCAAAATAGTGGATTCGGTGCATTCCTAGTTTTGACTTTTTAATGAATACATACATTTTGGACACATGGTATTCATAAACAGAGTACATAGGGTTATTTTTTTCTTCTGCAGCCGTAGGATTTTTATTTACACATATTTGAATGCACAATAACCATTGTTACAGTGAAGAGGACAATGAGTTCATAAATATTGTGGCAGGAACCTTAGAAACATCAACAGAACAATCATGTAATATTTTACCCTGACCACAACCATGCCCAGCACCAACATTGGTGTAATTCTATTGTTATTCAATTAACTGAAGTAGTAAAGTGCACTTTAGTTATTTAGATGACTACAATACCTAATCAAAGCCTAAGGAAATTCTACCCCATCTTTAAAGGAGTCATAAAGGATAAATTAAAAACCCCTCATCTTATATGCAATAATTAATATTATGGTGCTGGTTTTACTTTGGGCAGAAAATGTATATCATCTTTATTGCAGCTTCCTATAGATCTGCTGTAGTTGCTGTCCATGTTTCAAATAGGGGTGGACTTGTCATAATGGTCCCTGCCAGAAGCCCAGTAGGAAGGGGATAGCCAATCACAGCCCTGCAGTCACACAAGCAAGGACTTCAGTCCCCTATCAGGTCAGCCTAACTACTGATTGTTAATATCCTACAGTGCAGTGTGCTGAGTGCTGCCGGCTACCCTGCACAGCCTGGAAAAGAAGGCAACAAGAAATGGAACAGATGAATTGTACTGTCATGGTTTTTTGAAGATATTTTTAATAAATCAACCCAAAACACTACTTATTTTCAGCACTTTTCCTTCTTTATAATGCACTGACACATTCTTGTTTTTCACACAATATGTCTCCTTAGAACATTTCAGTAAAGTGTCAGTTTACAAATTGCTTTATACTTTTGCATCTAAGCATGATGACCAACACTGCATTACACAGTAAAATACATGCTTGTGTTACTAGTGTACTATTCAGATATAGGTAGATGTCGGATGTATTCCAAAGGGTGCGACTGCCATTTAATCATTTTAGTATCCAGCATTACAGCTGCAAAAGTCCATCTCTGGTCCTTATCGAATTTCATCTGCATTACTTTATCAATTGCAGCTTTAATGGTTTCAATTGAATTTAGTCTTAGCAAAGCACAATCTCGTTCAGTAATCAACTGTAAAGTCGGGTAAGAATACTTTATTATGTTAGCATGATAGATGATATTATGCAGGCCTACAGTCCAAGCTGCCACTTCACCCCCCTATTAGACATCATGATTTTAGTAGGTTTTAATATACAGATATGGGATCCATTATCTGGAAACCCATTATCCAGAAAGCTCAGAATTATGGAAAGTCTCCCATAGACTCCATTATAATCAAATAATCCAACTTTTTAAAAATGATTTCCTTTTTCTCTGTATTAATAAAATAGTACCATGTACTTGATCCCAACTAAGATATAATTAATCCTTAATGAAAGCAAAACCAGCCTACTGGGTTTATTTAATGTTTACATGATTTTTCTAGTAGACGTAGGGTATGAAGATCCAAATTATGGAAAGATCCTTTATCCAAAAACCCCAGGTCCCAAGAATTCTGGTTAACAGGTCCCATACCTGTACTATAGCATGTAGATATCAACGTATAGCATGTAAAATTTTGAATTTTATAGAAAAAAAAATTGCTCAAACTACTGCTTATCCTGGAAAAAGTACATGTACACGGAATAGATTTTTTACAGTATCACACAAAAGCTAGTTTTTATTCTGTACTGTACATGTTACACATATTTAAAATAGTACATACATTTATATAAATCAAACTAGAACGTAAGCACATTATTATTCTGGCTCTCACCAAACTAAAATATAACCTTTATCTCTTCTGTTAAAACATACACATTATATGTTAAAATATTCAGCATACAGTGTTTAGGGATAAGCTCAATAGGGATTAGTGTAGGAGTTCAAAAATATTCCTTAATTCTAATAGACAGAAACTCTAATAGTAAGGGCTCCCACAGGAAATTGCATAATGTCAACACGAATTAAAGAGACCTGAGCACTGACTGTATCACTGTCACCACTGCCACATATTACCAATCGCCTTACAATGTGCATATCAGGACCATACGCTAAGCCTCAGGCCATAGCCCTGATAAATAGAATTAAGGAATATTGTGAACTCCTACACTTACCCCCTGTGGAGCCTATCCCTAAGCACTGTATGTTGAATATAACTTTTGTTTGTTTAATGGGAAAAATATAGGTTGTATTTTAGTTTGGAGAGTGCTCAAATAATAATGTGCTTTAGGCCTAGTGCCTAGATATTCCTTACATTTATAAATGTATATAGACTGCCCTCAGAGGATATGCTACTTTAATGGATGAACTTCCATAGATTCTACAGTTCTGGCTTCAGTGATGTAGTTCTGTTCTATAGAACAGGTTGGCAGGGTAAATACAACTTGTTTACATGCCAGCAGGGATTGGGTTATGACTGCATTCCTTAATTTTATTTCTTTTTCTATTTTTACCTAGAAGAATGTTTTTTTGGAATGGATTTTCTTTGGATCACTTCTAAAGATTAAGCAATGTATTCTTTAGAGACTTTTCTTTCTGATTACATGGGATCTCCACCACAAATTGTCATCAACAGATCCTCTAATTGTCAAAACTGGCCTTTAAAATGCATATTATCCCTAATTTATGTTGCCTCCACTCACAGTGTAATGGTCGGCACCCAACACCAGAACAAATACCAGGCACCCTGGTCTCGGCTCGTGCTTCACCAGTAGTGTGACCGCCTTTGGGCCTCGGGAGAAGTCCTCGGCTTACTTGGATGCCACCTGGACTTAAACGAGAGGTGCAAGATGAGGGTTCTGGATAGGCAGAGGGGCACGACTGTAGAGCAAAGTCTTTGGACAGAAGGTCGTAGTGCAAGGCGTGAGGCAATAGAGTAGTCAGATCAGGCTGGGTCGAGACAGGCAGAAAGTCAGCGTAACAATTCAGGCCAGGTCTGGGCAGGCAGCGTTCAAAGCGAGGTCAGGCAGGCAAGGGTCAAAACCGGGAGATCAATCAGAAGGTATGAGGCAGAATCGGAGTCAAATAACAGGCAAGGGTCAGGTTCCAGAGTTCAGAGTAGTAAAACAGCCAGGCAGGGTCAAACACAGGAATCAAAAAGACAAGAAGCTTAACAGCACAAAGTACAAGGCACCAGGAACAAAACCTATCATGGGCAACATTAAATTAACCAATACCCCTTTAAATATTTGAATTTTGGCGCCTTTAAATAGCGAGAATGCATGCGGCGCGCGCACTAGGGAGAAAGCCGGCAAGAGGAGCGGCGCGGCGGGCGTCCACGCCACACCACTAGACCACCAGGGTAAGAGTTCCTGACACACAGGTTCATGATCTGTGAACAATCTGGTTGATAAGATCACGGATTGTTTTATGCACTGTAGGCATAATCCTATTCTTGTCCTTGCGCCTACTTAAGCCATATGTTATTTATCATCCATTCTGTTACCAAAGTCACTACATAGTTACAAGGGTTATCTAGTATAGGTATGGGACCTGTTATCCAGAATGCTCTGGGGTTTCTGGATAAAAGATCGTTCCATAATTTGGATCTTCATACCTTAAGTCTACTATAAAATCATGTAAACATTAAATAAACTCAATAGGCTGGTTTTGCTTCCAATAAAAATTAATTATATCTTAGTTTGGATCAAGTACAAGGTACTGTTTTATTATTACTGAGAAAAAGGAAAAATTCTTTAACAATTTGTATTATTTGGATAAAATGCAGTCTATGGGAGATGACCTTTCCAGAATTTGGAGCTGTCTGTATAACAAGTTTCCAGATAACGAATCCCATACCTGTAGTTTAAATTCCAAACTGAATAACTGTAGAAAAAAAAATATTTTAAGTTAATTTTAAGGTGAGTTTTGCCCTTTAAGAATAAAATATACACATCATTTTGATTGCTGGTAGGCACTTCTGCCAATCTAAAACTAGAATCTGTCTGCAGTAAAAAGAAGACAAGCAGCAGGAAGGAGACTGTTGGTGACACATACAGTCAGCATCCCTAATGCACTGCCAAGAGCCTCTGAGGTAGCTTGAAGGTCTATAGGATTTTGACATGCTCTGTCAGCTCTAGTCAGTATGATAAAATAAATCAGATGGCAGGACTGATCATTTATAAACTATATGGTGACAAAAATAAAAACAGCCAATGTAAAGTAAAACCTGGAGTTAATATGGTATGATCTTACCATGATCATAAGGATTTTTTGCGATCACAATGAGCAATTTGTTCTACCACGGATGTTAAAGGGCCAGTAACACCAGAAACTGAAAGGGCTTCCTAAGACAATCATAGCTATCTATTTATTTTACAATAGGGGGTACTTTATTCACTATATAGAGACCTACATTGTTCAGGGGTATAGTTTTTTTAAAGGTAAATCCTGAGTCATGTGACAGAAATGACATCAGAACTCACCGTTTATAACTAATGACATCAGAACTCACTGCTTATAAGGATATAATTTACAAGATATTCATGGCTTTTGTGTATTACAACATTATATTGCATAGAACAGCTCATATGTAAAACCCTGCTTCATCTAAATAAACCATTTTCATAAAATACTTTTTTAAGAACTAAAGGCCACCCCAGAACCATAGGATTCACGATGCACACAAACAAACCATGGGCACATACATGTTTTTTAAGATTTTTAATAGGCCATTTAATATGATATAAATTATCTATTGTTAAGTATTGGTTAAGCAAGGATAATGGCACACATAGCATTTCGAATCCACGGGTGGTTTTAAACCGAAAAATGTAACTTTTAGCAGTTTGAGGCAGAAAACCCCTTCACAAACAGTGACAGCCACCCAGGCCCGGATTTGTGGAGAGGCCACCAATGCCCGGGCCTAGGGTGGCAGGATTTTAGGGGGCAGCATGTTGCCCAAGCACACCCACATTGGTTCAGAAACACTGGGGAAGCACCGGAGATACAATCGTTTTTTTAAATTTCCCATGCTCCAATCGATGTTGCTCCGGATCCGATGATGAAAATTTGCACGACTAAAGGGGAGCGGACAAGGGCAACAAACGGCAGTAGGCCTAGGGGCGCCCGCTATGTAAATCCAGCTCGGCAACCACCTTAAATTTAATTCACTGACATGGGGTGTATCAGGCATTTGTTCAAGGCTGATATATGGCAGTAGAGTAACACTACATGCGCCATTAGCTTAAAAGTTCAATGACCTAGAAAATCCTCATTTCACTTCCTGCTCTGATTTTCCACTAACTGCCATCCCCATTGTAACTATGCCTGAGAGTATGGATTGACATTTTGGTTATTTCCATTATTGCAGTGTGTGGTCATGATTGTATACTAATAGTGGAAACGTGCTCTAAAGTGATAAATGGCTTTCCACCATCTGGCAATCAGATGGAAAAGTCTAAGTTTGCCAGATGCCAACAGAACTCTACATGCCTACATGCATAATGCCATTAGTAAAGATTGGATACATTATAGCTCCACCTGGAAGCCTTAAAGCTACAGCATACTGCAAAATTCTTAATTAATTATATCAACATACACTGGGTGATACAATGTGGAGTACCAGGCATGTTATAATGTGCTGCTATTTGTTTCACAATTTCATTTTTTTTAATAAAATGCTTTTAATACATTTTTCCTAGAATGTGTCAACATCAATTAAGTCTGAAACCTGATTATTTACTATTCATATCCGAATATTCTCCTGTTTCTAAGGCAAAGCATATGCACTATGAGCTACCATCTGCCACAACATTCTTGGTAGACAATCCATGTATCTGTTCATAGAATGTGAAAGGGATTTTAGACAATGGAAACCCTGACTAGGTTATGTAAAGAAAGAATACATATTAACATAAACAGATTAGAATGATATCTGCAGTGACCTTATGTGCAATTTATTTTGTAAGGGAAAATATAGGGATTGACCACCTTCTGAGGCATGGCTCTTGGCATGGCTAGTCCTGGCCTATCCGACGTGCAGTGAATGACAAGTACTGGCACAATATTTATAAAGGCCCCATTTCAATCACATTCACATCCCATCATATTCCCATATCTCAAATACACACACAGAACATTAGATGCTAGAATTAGGGCATAGCATTGAACAGCCTGTAGGACACTAAATCTCTGTGTGTGTGTTATCCACACCAGGCATTATATATGTATCTAGGTGGCCTAATTATAATTGACTATAATTATGTAATCAAGTCTGAGCTACACACCCCAAAATAATATAGACAGGGTCGGTCTTGGGGGACCGGGGGCCCACTGGGGCTGCTGTCAAGGGCCCGTCTCCGGACCCATGGACCTCACTGCTGTGGAGCCCCCCCCGAAGCACTGCCGCTCCACCGTGTATGTGCGTGTCTGCGCAGGCGCTCCTGCGCACTGCATTTTAAGGCGATTGCAGCAGGAAGGAGTGTGAAAATCATGCAGGAAGGAAGGTGCGTGAAAAAGACACTGCCTCCAGGGCCCCCGGCATGCATAAGAGAATGCCGGGTGTGGTGCAAACTGTTTTTTTTGGGGGCCAGCAGATCGGGGGAGGGGTCTGCAGGGGCCCATAAGGGCTGGGCCCACTGGGTTTTTTCCCCAGGTGTCCCGCCGGCCCAGTCCGACCCTGGATATAGTCTCCTGTTCATTCACATATTTATATTGGCGCAATAGAAAAATGCTATCCCTAGGTAGCATATAATCACTCTCTATTTCAGACTAAAATTCTTAAAGTTGCTCAAAGATAGGTTAAAGCAGAACTGCAGTTTTTTGATTTCAGACAGGGGCATAACTAAAGAGAAAGTGGACCCTGTGGTTGCAGGGGGGGCAGGACTGTAGGAGGCCCAGTAAGGCACTAGGGATGTCGCGGACTGTTCGCCGGCGAACTTGTTCGCGCGAACATCGGCTGTTCGCGTCCGCCGCAAGTTCGCGAACGTCGCGCGACGTTCGCCATTTTGAGTTCGCCTTACCTGGCGCTTTTTTTTGACCTCTCACCCCAGACCAGCAGATACATGGCAGCCAATCAGGAAGCTCTCCCTCCTGGACCACCCCCACACCCCCTGGACCACTCCCCTTCCATATATAAACTGAAGCCCTGCAGCGTTTTTTCATTCTGCCTGTGTGTGCTTGCAAGAGCTAGTGTAGGGAGAGAGCTGTTACTGATTTCACTGATTTCTTTGAGGGACAGTTGATAGTAAGTTTGCTGGCTAGTAATCTACTTGATACTGCTCTGTATTGGAGGGACAGAAGTCTGCAGGGATTTGAGGGACATTTTAGGGTAGCTTTGCTGGCTAGTAATCTACCTTCTACTGCAGTGCTCTGTATGTAGCTGCCTGCTGTGGGCACTGATCTCTTCTGATCTCATCTGCTGACTGCTGTAATAACCCAATAGTCCTTGTAAGGACTGCTTTTATTTTCTTTTTTGTTTTTTTACTTTGCTAGTTGCTACTATAAGCCCAGTGCTATTAGTCTAGCAGTGTTGGGGAGTGGGACTGGTGTGCTACTGTGCTGCTCCTAGTAGTTCAGCAGCACCAACCCGAGAAAAATATTTTTTTTAATATACATATATTTTTTTTTTCTTTTACTTATCTTACTGTTCTTTAACGTGTACAGTGCTGTTGCTGTTCTTCATAGTAGTGCACCAATAGTAGTGCACTTGTAGGCATTATTTGCTCAGTGTGTCCTTCATTTTCAAACAACAACCATCTAGCTGTGTGAGCTTGTTCACATTCTGTCTAAATATCAATAATAATACCGTCTCTAGAAACACCACCCGAGTGACGTTTTTCAGGCAGCAATAATATATTCCGTATCCACTGCTGTAGTAGTGTATACGTTAACCTTGTAGGCATTATTTGCTCAGTGTGTCCTTCATTTTCAAACAACGACCATCTAGCTGTGTGAGCTTGTTCACATTCTGTCTAAATATCAATAATAATACCGTCTCTAGAAACACCACCCGAGTGACGTTTTTCAGGCAGCAATAATATATTCCGTATCCACTTCTGTAGTAGTGTATACGTTAACCTTGTAGGCATTATTTGCTCAGTGTGTTCTTCATTTTCAAACAACAACCATCTAGCTGTGTGAGCTTGTTCACATTCTGTCTAAATATCAATAATAATACCGTCTCTAGAAACACCACCCGAGTGACGGTTTTCAGGCAGCAATAATATATTCCGTATCCACTACTGTAGTAGTGTATACGTTGACCTTGTAGGCATTATTTGCTCAGTGTGTTCTTCATTTTCAAACAACAACCATCTAGCTGTGTGAGCTTGTTCACATTCTGTCTAAATATCAATAATAATACCGTCTCTAGAAACACCACCCGAGTGACGTTTTTCAGGCAGCAATAATATATTCCGTATCCACTGCTGTAGTAGTGTATACGTTGACCTTGTAGGCCTTGTTTGCCCAGTGTGTTCTTCATTTTCAAACAACAACCATCTAGCTGTGTGAGCTTGTTCACATTCTGTCTAAATATCAATAATAATACCGTCTCTAGAAACACCACCCGAGTGACGTTTTTCAGGCAGCAATAATATATTCCGTATCCACTGCTGTAGTAGTGTATACGTTGACCTTGTAGGCCTTGTTTGCCCAGTGTGTTCTTCATTTTCAAACAACAACCATCTAGCTGTGTGAGCTTGTTCACATTCTGTCTAAATATCAATAATAATACCGTCTCTAGAAACACCACCCGAGTGACGTTTTTCAGGCAGCAATAATATATTCCGTATCCACTGCTGTAGTAGTGTATACGTTAACCTTGTAGGCATTATTTGCTCAGTGTGTTCTTCATTTTCAAACAACAACCATCTAGCTGTGTGAGCTTGTTCACATTCTGTCTAAATATCAATAATAGTACCGTCTCTAGAAACACCACCCGAGTGACGTTTTTCAGGCAGCAATAATATATTCCGTATCCACTGCTGTAGTAGTGTATACGTTGACCTTGTAGGCCTTGTTTGCCCAGTGTGTTCTTCTTCTTCATTTTCAAACCACTGCCACTTAGCTGTGTGAGCTTGTTCACATTCTGTCAATAATAATACCGTCTCTAGAAACACCACCTGAGTTGTTGTTGTTGTTGTTTTAAAAATAATGCCAGGCAAAGGCAGGCCGCCACGCAGAGGCACTAGGGGCCGTGCTGCTATGCTATCCTGTGGCCCTAGGAAATTGCCCAGTTTTAAAAAGGCAATGACCCTGAACTCCCAAAATGCTGAAGAGGTAGTTGACTGGCTTACACAGCACACCCCATCCTCTACCGTTTCTAACTTTACCACAACATCCTCATCCTCCACTGCTATGGGCACCCCACGTAACACTTCCTCCACCACCGGCGCCCCTTCTTCACTGGAGTCAGAGGAGTTATTTTCACATGAGTTTCTTGAACTGAGTGATGCGCAACCATTATTGGCAGAAGAAGATGAAGGAGATGAGGACGTTACACCAGATTTAATTCTGGCAGAGAACACAACAGAGATGGACATAATGAGTGATGACGAGGAGGTCCCCGCTGCTGCTTCCTTCTGTGAGCTGGTAGAAGAAATTGATGCATCTGAGGAGAATGAGGATGAGGAGATTGATGTTTTGTGCCCAGTAGAAGAGAGCAAGAGGAGGATAGTTCAGATGGAGAGACGGAGAGTCAGAGAGGCAGGAGGAGAATAAGACTTAGAAGAAGCAGGGAGGACAGCTCGCAGGGAACAGTAGGGCAACAACATGTATCGGCACCTGTGGTCAGCCGGCCAACGCACCCGCCATTGCCGCCAACGCCGCCGACTTCTACTGTTACCGCCAGATTGCCAGCCTCAAAAAGGTCAGCAGTGTGGGATTTTTTTAATGTGTGTGCCTCTGACAAAAGCGTTGTCATTTGCAATGAGTGCAGTCAGAAACTGAGTCTTGGGAAGCCCAACAGCCACATAGGTACAACTTCTATGCGAAGGCACATGAACGGCAAGCACAAAGCACTTTGGGAGCAACACCTCAAAGGCAACAGGCAAACTAAAAGCCACCCTCCTTCTGGTCCAGCATCTTACTGCTCTACCTCTGCTGTCCTTCACCCGTCTGAACCACCCTCCACTCCGCCTTCCACCTTGACCACCAGTTCCCATTCCCAGTCATCTGCCCCCAGCCAAGTTTCTGTGAGGGCTATGTTTGAGCGTAAGAAGCCAATGTCTGCGAGGCACCCCCTTGCCCGGCGTCTGACAGCTGGCTTGTCCGCACTCTTAGCCCGCCAGCCTTTACCATACCAGCTGGTGGACTCTGAGGCCTTCCGCAAATTTGTAGCAATTGGGACACCGCAGTGGAAGGTACCCAGCCGCAATTTTTTTTCAAAAAAGGGAATACCACACCTGTACCACCATGTGCAGAGCCAAGTCACCGCATCTCTGTCACTTAGTGTTGGGCCAAAGGTCCATATGACTACTGACGCATGGTCCTCCAAGCATGGTCAGGGCAGGTATGTCACCTACACTGCCCACTGGGTGAACTTGGTAATGGCTGGGAAGCAGGGAATGTGTAGCTCAACAACGACAGTGGAGTTGGTGTCACCGCCACGGATTGCACGCGGTTCTGCCACCACCTCTACTCCTCCTTCGCTCTCTACCTCGTCTTCTTCCTCTTCTTCGTCCTCTGCTGCTGGGTCCTCCTCCTCCACACCTGTGCACCCCCAGCTCCCCCTAGGCTATTCGACGTGCCAGGTACGCCGTTGTCATGCTGTCTTGGGGATGACGTGCCTGGAAAGCAAAAACCATACCGGATCTGTACTCCTGTCATCTCTGCAGTCACAGGCCGATCGGTGGCTGACCCCACACCAACTGAAGATCGGAAAAGTGGTGTGTGACAATGGAAGCAATCTGTTGGCAGCACTGAGACTGGGCAATTTAACACATGTGCCCTGCATGGCACATGTTCTGAATTTAATAGTACAACGTTTTGTTTCAAAGTACCCAGGATTCCAGGACGTTCTCAGGCAGTCCAGGAAGGTGTCGGCCCATTTCAGACGGTCCTACACAGCCATGGCACGCCTTGCTGACATTCAGCAGCGGTACAACATGCCAGTCAGGCGTTTGATTTGCGACAGCCAGACTCGCTGGAATTCAACGCTCCTCATGTTGGAACGTCTGCTGCAACAACAAAGAGCCGTCAACGAATACCTGTTTGAACTGGGTGGTAGGACTGGATCTGCAGAGCTGGGGATTTTTTTACCCCGTTACTGGGTGCTTATGCGCGATGCCTGCAGGCTCATGCGCCCTTTTGAAGAGGTTACAAATATGGTCAGTCGCACCGAAGGCACCATTAGCGACCTAATACCCTTTGCTTTCTTCCTGGAGCGTGCCGTGCGACGAGTGACAGATGAGGCTGTAGACCAGCGTGACGAGGAGCAGGAAGCGCATGATTTCTGGTCGGAATCACCAGAACGAACCCAGACACCTGCTGCAACGCAGGGAGAGGTGTCAGAAGTGGAGTCAGAGGAGGAAGGTGGCTTTGTGGAGGAGGAGGACCAACAGGAGCAGGCTTCCCAGGGGGCTAGTGGTGACCTTTTGGGGACCCCTGGTCTTGTACGTGGCTGGGGGGAGGAGACCGTGGATGATGCAGTCCTTGATAACGAGGAAGCGGAGATGGATACCTCTGCATCCAACCTTGTGAGAATGGGGTCTTTCATGCTGTCATGCCTGTTGAAGGACCCCTGTATCAAGAGGCTTAAGGAGAAGGACCTGTACTGGGTCGCGACTCTACTAGACCCTCGGTACAAGCATAAAGTGGCAGAAATGTTACCAACATACCACAAGTCTGAAAGGATGCTGCATTTAGAAACCAGCCTGCAAAACATGTTGTACAATGCTTTTAAGGGTGATGTCACTTCAGGAACTCATCAACATTCCAGGGGCAGAGGTGCCAGTAATCCTGCCACGAGCGCACCTACAAGGACAAAGCACTTTGGCCACTCTGTAACGTCAGACATGCAAATGTTTTTCAGTCCAAGGCAGCGCCAGAACCCTTCTGGATCCACCCTCAAAGAACGCCTCGACCGGCAGGTAGCGGACTACCTGGCATTAACTGCAGATATCGACACTCTGAGGAGCGATGAACCCCTGGACTACTGGGTGCGCAGGCTTGATCTGTGGCCAGAGCTGTCACAATTTGCCATGAACCTCTTGTCTTGCCCCGCCTCAAGTGTCCTCTCAGAAAGGACCTTCAGTGCAGCAGGAGGGATTGTAACTGAGAAGAGAACTCGCCTAGGTCACAAAAGTGTGGATTACCTGACCTTTATTAAAATGAATGAGGGGTGGATCTCGGAGGGTTACTGCACGCCGGAAGACTTGTGCTGAGTTTCTGATTCTGACTCCCCATGCAGCTGTCCTTCTCTGCACGCCTCATGACTCCACATACAGCTGTCCTTTAGCGTCCTCCTCCCTCCACCACCGTTACAAACTAGGGTGCAAACCCTACTGGTTTAATTTGAATCCAGGTAAATCCTGAGTTTTTCTGGCCTCTGTGCTTCAGTGGCTGTGACAAAAAAATGAATATTTTCAGCATTTATATGGCATATTTTTTCTGGCCTCTGTGCTTCAGTGGCTGCGACCAAAAAAAACAGAATATTTTCAGCATTTATATGGCATATTTTTTCTGGCCTCTGTGCTTCAGTGGCTGCGACCAAAAAAAACAGAATATTTTCAGCATTTATATGGCATATTTTTTATGGCCTCTGTGCTTCAGTGGCTGCGACCAAAAAAAACGGAATATTTTCAGCATTTATATGGCATATTTTTTCTGGCCTCTGTGCTTCAGTGGCTGTGACAAAAAAATGAATATTTTCAGCATTTATATGGCATATTTTTTCTGGCCTCTGTGCTTCAGTGGCTGCGACCAAAAAAAACAGAATATTTTCAGCATTTATATGGCATATTTTTTATGGCCTCTGTGCTTCAGTGGCTGTGACAAAAAAATGAATATTTTCAGCATTTATATGGCATATTTTTTATGGCCTCTGTGCTTCAGTGGCTGCGACCAAAAAAAAACAGAATATTTTCAGCATTTATATGGCATATTTTTATGGCCTCTGTGCTTCAGTGGCTGTGACAAAAAAATTAATATTTTCAGCATTTATATGGCATATTTTTTCTGGCCTCTGTGCTTCAGTGGCTGCGACCAAAAAAAATGAATATTTTCAGCATTTATATGGCATATTTTTTCTGGCCTCTGTGCTTCAGTGGCTGCGACCAAAAAAAATGAATATTTTCAGCATTTATATGGCATATTTTTTCTGGCCTCTGTGCTTCAGTGTCTGCGACAAAAAAAATTTACATTGTTAGCATTTATATGGCATATTTTTCCTGGCCTCTGTGCTGCAGTGGCTGCGACCAAAAAAAATGAAAATTGTTTGCATTTATATGGCATATTTTTTCTGGCCTCTGTGCTGCAGTGGCTGCGACAAAAAAAAAATAATATTTTCAGCATTTATATGGCATATTTTTTCTGGCCTCTGTGCTGCAGTGGCTGCGACAAAAAAAAATTAATATTTTCAGCATTTATATGGCATATTTTTTCTGGCCTCTGTGCTTCAGTGGCTGCGACAAAAAAAAATTAATATTTTCAGCATTTATATGGCATATTTTTTCAGGAAAGTACACATGCCTAATTTTTCAGGGTTCTGCAACAGTGGCAAAATCGCATCTTTTATGGTCACCGCAGGTGATCAATAAAGTACACCAAAACTGGGCCCACACTGCAGAATCAGTGTTTTTTGGTTCACTTCACTGTACATTGAATTACCTCTGCCTGACCGTGCACGTGCGCACAAGCACGGTGACTGCTAAACACACCACTACAAAAATATTGCCACCAACAGGACGAACATCCTGGAGGTGACAAGCAACTAGTAATTAAAAACTATTATTTGCTCACTTGACGGTATCATTCATTAAAGCTCTTTGCGTCTTTTTGCGTTGCAGTAAGCACCGCGTTTCGTCTTTGCGTGTGAACAGGCTGTAACCTTTACACGACTTGATTGGCATGTAGACGCCGAACGTTTTAAAGCATTTTATTACACAGGTTTAGAAATGTAGTGTGATTTCTGCCCTTTACAGCACAAAACGCAGCGCTGTGTCAACAATGGATTTTTTAGAAACATTTTTGCCCTTGATCCCCCTCTGGCATGGCACTGTCCAGGTCGTTGCACCCTTTAAACAACTTTAAAATCATTTTTCTGGCCAGAAATGTCTTTTCTAGCTTTTAAAATTCGCCTTCCCATTGAAGTCTATGGGGTTCGCGACGCTCGCGAACCGTTCGCATTTTTGACGCAAGTTCGCGAATATGTTCGCGAACTTTTTTCCCGACGTTCGCTACATCCCTATAAGGCACTAATTATTCAGCAATTTCCATATTATCAATTTCAGTTTTAGTAGATTAGGTCAATTTACTAGTGTATTGAGGCCTAAACTGAATTTGCTGTTGGGCCCAGTAACATCTAGTCACAACAGAAACCATAATTTGCAATAGGAACAAATATACTTTAAAAGCAAAATGCTTGTCTGTGTATTATCCCTCAAAATAGAATTGCCTTATGCTGCTCATTTTGTGAAATAGACCATTTTAGCCAGGAATAATGATTATACACGAAGCAATACTTCATATACAATTGATTCTGCCTTGCAGATTATTTGCACTGCGTGAAGGTAGGCAACTCTCAAGTCTCAATCAGCTTGGCCTTCCATGTTGTATTGGAGGTAAAGGATTTCCAGGCTGATGAACACACTCTTTTCAATTTGCTGCAATAACTGGTGCCCAGTGGTTGTTAAAAATGGTAACAGGAATTTTATTGGCGAACAGAATCTTTAGAAAAGAGGTACAGGTATGGGACCTGATATCCAGAATGCTCAGGACCTGGGGTTTTCCGGATAATGGGTCTTTCTGTAATTTGGATATTCATACCTTAAAGGAGAACCAAACACTTTTCATTAAAATCCCCTACCCTACATAGACCCCCCTCCCTGCTCCCCCCAGCCTAGGTGTTACCCTGGGTATATGCTCCTAACTGTTTACTCACCCCTCGTTGGGTGATTTAGGGCATCAAATTTCACGGGCGCCATCTTCTTTTCTTCGGTAATCTTCGGGTCTTCTTCCGGCGCTTCAGCAACTTCCATAGCTTCCAGGGCATGCGCAGTTGTTTGGGACCGGCAGATTGCACCAACTGCACATGTGCTGACACGCCTCTCTCTTCCAAAACATTACCGAAGAGAAGAAAATGGCGCTCGTGAAATCTGATGCCCAGAATCTGCAACATGGGGTAAGTAAAGAGTTGTGGCCATTTACCCAGGGTACCACCAGGCTGGGGGAGCAGGGAGGGGGGGTCTATCTAGACTAGGTGGGGTAGGGGATAATAATAAAAAGGGATTGATTCTCCTTTAAGTCTATTAGAAAATCATGTAAACATTAAATAAATCCAATAGGCTGGCTTTGCTTCCAATAAGGATTAATTTTATTTTAGTTTGGATCAAGTACAAGGTACTGTTTTATTATTACAAAAAATAATTTAAAAAAAAAATTTGATTATTTGGATAAAATGGAATCTATGTGAGATGGCCTTTCTATCAAATTCGTTGTTATCTAAATAACGTTTTACCAGATTTTACCAGTTTACCTGTGCCTGTACTTCGTTTTCAGACCAACACATCATAATTGGTTAATCTCATCCGCAGTTGAACACAAATCCCACACTGTGTATCCACGGTCTCCCTGGATCCATCCAAAGCCTTGGAATCCCTCCCTTACACTTGAGAGTACCCATAATGCCTCTGGGCAAATAGGGATCAAGTACCTCCCATAGAGCATGTCTGCTGTTGGGGATTACTCACAGCATGGAAAGGATTAACTCCAACTACAGATACGCACAACCATGAAATTGTAGTTGCTAGTGTCAGCTTGTATTTCATAGTATGAAATGGTATCATTTGAAGTAGCAAAGAACTGCAGGAAGCTTGTTTTAGCAGATGTGCCAGCTCCTGGTACTTAACATTTGGCACCCCCAAGTGCAAAAATGCTTCCCTTCTCATTTAAGGCTGCATTTGGCTATTAAGTTGCCTTATGTGAATTGGCAGCCAACAGAAGGCTCTGTTTGGCAGTACACCTGGTTTTTATGCAACCAAAACTTGCCTCCCAGGCTGGAATTCAAAATAAGCACCTGCTTTGAGGCCACTGAGAGCATCATCTAAAAGGTTGGTGAGCAACATGTTGCTAATGAGCCACTGGTTGGTCTTAGACACTGTTCACTCAGTTGGAGTCTGGATTGGTTGTTGGAACACAGATCAATTGCAGTCAGTTTTACAGCATAGGGACCTCCATTCTCTTGTCTTCTTGACACTATGCTCTTAATCTGTATTGTAACTGTACTTTGTATTTATTATTTTATGACCTCTTGTTTGTTCTATTACTGTAGTCTATTGTTTTGATGTACAGTGCTGCATACTCAGGTAGCGCTATATAAATAAAATATACATCCATACAGTTAAGCTGTTTCTTCAAACAAATACACTTTTTTATTCAGCACAGACAAGTAATTACTGGGTATTGACAGTTCTCAAACAGTAGAATAAATGCAAATAACTCTCAATCAGTGCAAACTGACACACATTGAAATGCTCCTGATAGATTCCCTCAGAAGGTGTAGTAAAGCCTGCCTTGCTGATCCTTTCCCCAGCACAAGCAACTTTACAGTAGTATCTTACTCCCTTGCAACTTTCTCTGCCCCTGAGTTTACTCACTCTCTGGTCTTACTCCCTGACGATTCTCCTGCTCTTGAGCTCACCCATTTGTGTCCCTATGCTGGTGGCCTTGTCACCTCAAGCTAACCCCACTGACCTCCTTGTTGGCTGCTGACTAAATAACCTAGATCTACTTTTGCTCCTACAGCGACTATAACAGAGCCACTATTGCTAAACTTTAACTAACTGGGTCTGACACCTGCCCAGACCAAATCTTGTACCCACCTCCCTGCTAGGTGGGATCTGGGATAAGAGCCATGGGCAAGTGTGCTTTCCCTTTTATACTCTTAAACACTGGCAACTACTGGGAAAACACTGAATTGCTTGAAAGGGAAAGAATCAGACAGAGCTCAATAAGGACCACCTTAGGTTTCAAAACTAAGGGATAACTAAACTTTGTGTACACACACACACTTATTGTTTCTTGCTGTTATGTATGTAGATGTCTATTCCAGAACCCTCGTAGATCAATTCCTGCTTACAGTAGGGCTTTGAGAAGAACTTCTAATCTAGATATCTGAATAACAAAGATGCAATCTACTAAAGTAATCAGTATTTATATATATATATATATATATATATATATATATATTTATATATATATTTATCACACACACTTTGGTATCGGACAGCACCTCTCACCAGAAAGCCACCTTGCAGCTGCCCCTGTGCACGAACAAGGCCTTGGTATAATTCATTAGAAAAAACCAGCACCAAGGGTATTAAAGTGAAAAAAATTGTATTACAACATGATATGTATAACCGACGTTTTGCTCCCCATTGGGACTTTTTTCAAGGTACAAATACGTTTAAAAATGCCAGTTAAATAGATTACATCCACATCACGTGACTGTGCCTGTGACATCATGTGCATTTTTTAAATCATTGTTTGGCTGAAAATCAGCATTTGTTCAAACATATGCTGCATAAATAGCTTATTTAAAATATCCATAAGAGGTAAACATATACGGGGGAATGTAATAAAAGTCGGTAACGGAAAAAGTATTCGCAATGCGAAAAGTTTAATATAGCTTTTGCAAACCCGGAAACTGTTTAGCGACCACTTCCTACAGTGGAAGACCGTTTACGAATTTTATAGTTTGCGCCAATGCACAGTCAATGCAATAAAACTTACTTAAAAAGTCGTTATGTTTGCTCCAAAAGATTACGACAAGCAGTTCTTCAGAGTGGGCAATTCAAATTCGTAATGCGCAGCTAAAATTCGCAATGCAATAACAGTTTAAGGAACAATATTACATTGCGAGATGTGGATTTTTATTCTTATTGGAGCGAATTGTTTTGCTCTTTGCGACTTTAATTACATTCCCCCGTAGTGCTTATATACGTGTTAATAAAAAAAAGCCCTTTTAAAATCAATCTAAGCCATATTTGAAATAGTCCCTTATGGATAATATAGACCTATTATGCTCCTAATCCATTATGTATTATTTATGCATAATTCACAATATAACACAATATAATTGTAACATTTATCCCAAATGCAATTGATACATTAATCCTAAATGCACATTGTTGAAAATGTTGTTACATGGATAAGGGAAGCAATTAGAACTGTAATAATGTTCCCTGAGAGAAATATAAATTATTATTAGCGTATTAGTGTATTATTAGTGTATAAACCACATGCCTTTGCTACTGTGCTGCTTACATAAATTGCCTTATACAGTATAAATAAAATATATACATACCTAAGGTGTTTATTCTATGAGAGGTTATCAGCAGGAGGGTTGAAGAACATAAAAAGCGCCTTCATACATAACAAAACACACACACAGTGTCTATTTGGACCATGCAAATTGCATTAATGGTAACAATCAGAGAGTGTATGCAGTGTATGAAATTGCAGTCATTCTGCATTACTGCACATCAGGCCTAACCTGATCTAGAAGGTTCTTACCTCTTGATGAGCAAATAAAAACAATAATGGATGAATTATATGATCAGATGCACCCGGCAGGTTTATTTCTCTTGAAACACTTTAGTGATCATGTTAAAATGAAACAACAGAAAATAGAATTTGAATGATGCTGTGCGCTAGGATAAAATATAGATTGCAATGAAAACTGTATAGCAGCAATCATGTTTTTGTGTGAAAGGCTGAACATAGCATACAGTATGGGGCAGATTTATGAAAGTTTAGAGCTTAATAAATAAAACTCCCCCACATTCTGTTCATTCCTAAGGGATTTTTAGAACCGTATTTAGCAAATGGTGAGTTCTAACTTTCACCCATTGATAAATACAATTCTAAAAATCCCATAGGAATGAATAGAACGTTGGTTAAGCTCTAAATTCACATTTTTATAAATCTGCCCCTACATGTATGGTACTGTTATTCTCATCTCACCTGGCCATTGCCTTTTCTCTGCTTTTTCTAGCCCAGTTACATTACTGCAGATCATTGGGGATGTCACAGCTACGAGACAGAGGGGAAAAAGCTGTCTATATACATTAAGCAATAATTGAATTGTACAGCTACATTTTGACAGAGAAATCAGTGAGCAGTTAGTTAGCCAAACACTGCTTTCATAAAAATTATACAATCGGAGCCAACAAAACCTTTGAAACCAAAAAATGCACAACATATAAACATGGCACAAAAAGATGGCATTTTAACCACAAAGCCGTCATGTAAAGTTAACATTTGACCATATTAAGGGAAAGATGTGAGCATATTTCAGAGTGAAATTGAAACAGAAAAAGTGACACGGGACAGGTATGGGACCTGTTATCCAGAATGCTTGGGACCTGGGGTTTTATGGATAATGGGTCTTTCTGTAATTTGGATCCTCATACCTTAAGTCTACTAGAAAATCATTTAAACATTAAATAACCCCAATAGACTGGTTTTGCTTCCAATAAGGATTAATTATATCTTAGTTTGGTTCGAGTACAAGGTACTGTTTTATTATTACAGAAAAATGGAAAGGAGAAGAATAGTCTGTGGGAGATGGCCTTCCTGTAATTTGGAACTTTCTGGGTCGAATTTCGAAGTGGTAAAACTTTGAAATTCGACCATCAAATTGTAGAAATTCGATAGTCAAAGGTTTGTGATTTTGAGGAGTGATTTTAGCCGTTTTCGATTGAATTCAAATCGTTTGATCAAACGTAGAAATCATAATTGATCGATCAAACTATTTTCAAAAGAAAAACTTCGACTTCTAAAAACTAAAATACTGGCTATAGGTTCTAGGAAGTCCCCATAGGCTAACATAGCAATTCGGCAGGTTTAAGGTGGCAAAGTGTCGAAGTCGAAGTTTTTCAAAGAGACAGTACTTCAACTTCAACAGAAATTAAAAAACAAGCATAGCGTAATACGTTCCAAATATGCAATCTCACCCTGTGCATACACTTGGTGTTAAATACGTGTTTTCTCCCCTTTCCCCTTCAAATAACTATTAATGGGGGGGGGGTGAGGTAGTAATAGAGATGATAGGAAGGTGATGGCTTCCCTGGAATATATTTATTTTCCTTTTCGCAGGGAAGCCATCACCTTCCTATCATCTCTATTACTACCTCACCCCCCCATTAATAGTTATTTGAAGGGGAAAGGGGAGAAATTTAACACCAAGGGGCCGATTCACTCAGCTCGAGTGAAGGGTTCGAATGAAAAATACTTCGAATTTCGAAGTATTTTTTGGGTACTTCGACCATCGAATGGGCTACTTCGACCTTCGACTACGACCTTCGACTTCGATTCGAACGATTGGAAGTAAAAATCGTTCGACTATTCGATAGTCGAAGTACTTGCCCTTTAAAAAAAACTTCGACCCCCTACTTCGGCAGATAAAACCTACCGAAGTCAATGTTAGCCTATGGGGAAGGTCCCCATAGGCTTGCTAACCTTTTTTTGATCGAAGGATTTTCCTTCGATCGTTTGATTAAAATCCTTCGAATCGTTCGATCCGAAGGATTTAATCGTTCGATCGAACGAAAAATCCTTCGATCGTTCGATCGCAGGATTAGCGCTAAATCCTTCGACTTCGATATTCGAAGTCGAAGGATTTCAATTCGAGGGTCGAATTTCGAAGTATTTTTAACTTCGAAATTCGACCCTAAGTGAATCTGCCCCCAAGTGTATGCACAGGGTGAGATTGCATATTTGGAACGTATTACGCTATGCTTGTTTTTTAATTTCTGTTGCCACAGGCGCTGATCCTTTCTTATATATATCCCTTTGGGAACATACATATTCAGACTTAACTACCGTCTTTGCTCATACCAAATATATACTGTAGGTGTGTGAGCCACTTTCTGCAAAAAGGATAAACTTTTTGGTAATGAAATGTGAGTAGAACTGAACGCATATAAAGAAATATGGTGGGGCAATATACATAGTTACATAGTTAAGTTGAAAAAAAAGCAAAATCCATCAAGTTCAACTCCTCCAAACGTATAGAGACTTATTTATACACTTGCATACGCTAACTTTATATACTGATACCTATACTAAACTGATTGGTTATCCTAAGATCACAATAGCCTTGCAAATTTACACATTTCTTACCAGATGGTGGAACTCAATAAATCACATCACAGTCAGTAACATCAGAGTGGAAAATCTTCCAATACATCCCACCTCTCCATGGGGGTTATCAACTAATGAAAATGACAGGAGCCGTAGCACACGGAACCAACTGTGAACCAACTGCGGCAGATATGCTGCTAATGAAGCAAATGAGTTTCCCATCCTTAGCATGTGTACTACTTCTTGGTAAGCCCTTTTCCTTTCCTTTCACATGTGGCTCTGGATGTTTTTAAGCAAGGGAGCAAAAATAAGTAAATCTGCACAACACAATGCTGAAACTATCATATCAATACTTAACTTTTTGCCTTCATTAATTCATCATTAAGCACAGTGCTGCAGTGTTTGAACATTATGGGGCAAATTCACTAAGATTCGTAGTTGCACCAGGCGCAACTTCGCCTCGCTTCGCCGCACTTCGCCAGGCGTAGTTTGCATACGGCGCCAAATTCAAATTTCAATGGAGGAATACGTATCCTTCGATAAAATCCTTTGAATGGAACGATTCGAAGGATTTTAATCCAACGATCGAAGGAATATCCTTCGATCAAAAAAAGTTAGGCAAGACTGTGCACATGCTCAGTGTGGTCTGGGCTGCTTAGGGATCGTCATAAACAAAGCTGCTTGAGTTCTGCATGGCTGGGAAGTAAGGCGGGGCTCCCCCTGCTGTTCATAAGTATGATTGTTTCCCTGCTCAGCAGTTAGGGACCGTCTGACAATTCCTATCCACAGCAGTAAATGAAGGGAGAATTTCACTGCATACAGTCAGGTTTCTTATAAAAATGGTACACATTTTTTAATTAAAGTATATTGGAGATAGGTTTCTTTTTCATTAAAGAAAGTAAAAATGGCATTTTATTTCTTTGCCTTTACATGCCCTTTAAGTATCATAAAGAGTATCGTTTCTGAAATCAACCCTGAATACATAACAGTTTCAAATGAAAAAGGTCCCAAAAGGGACCGAAACTTTGGATAAAGATGCAATAAAAGATTGTTTGTCTTATATTAAAGGGATTGGTGGTCTGTGAAACATTGGTATATATATATATATATATATATATATATATATATATATATATATATATATCAAAACAAAAAAGTCCAGACCAATATCATGAATAAAAAAGTATTGCTTTACTCTGCAACGTTTCGAAGCTCACGCTTCTTTATCAAGCAGTATACATCAAATTGACATCACATCCTATATAAAGGCTATGCCTTAACACATCTCACATGTGAAACAAATCGAATCAAATCTAGTCCAATCAGAATCCTAGAAACATGCAAATCGGGTTACACCCATATTGTATACATCATAATCTAGCAATATAGCTTATTTCACATCATAGCGCATATTCCAATAGTCATATTACAGCATATATCATTCTTAAGCATGCATCGATGTATATACAATATTGTAACCACTTGTGGTACTAACTAGTTACATTCAGTTACAATGTGTGTTAAAGGCAACATAGTCCCAAATCTCACCCAAAAGTAGCATTATTATATAAAGGCATATAAATCATATTCTCTATTGAGGCCCTTGGGATGCAGCGTTTGTAAAGTGTGAATCCAGAACTTCTCCCTTTTCTGGAGTTGTAAGAGTCTGTTGCCCCCCCGACGTGGGGGGGCAACAGACTCTATTACCTGAAATCTCAAGGTTGCTGCTGAGTGTCGTTCATTGTGAAAATGAAGGGGAACCGGCAATTTAAGTACCTCCTTTCTTATTGTGGATTTATGCTGACAGATCCTATCACGGATCGGCTGTATGGTTTCCCCTACATAGGCCAGGCCGCAAGGGCATTTCAGTAAATAGACCACGTATTCAGAATCACATGTGAAATGTCCCTGTATCGAAAATCTTTTTCCTGAATAAGGATGCGTAAATGTGTCACTGCGAATGACACTTGAACATTGGTTACATCTACCACAGGGATACATGCCATTACGTAGTGGTGCTAATAACCTCTGTGTATTCTGCTTAGTAGTGCCCAGATCTGCTTTCACTAACCTATCCCTTAAGTTGCGGGGACGTTTATATGACAAAAGTGGTGGTTCTAAAAATTCCTGTATATCTGGATAGGCTCGCTTCAATAGGGGCCAATGTTTATGTATCACACGATGTATCTTACGTACACAGGGATGATATGTGTGTGTAAACGGTATACGTTTCTTTTTCTGCGTATCCTGTGACCTTTCCTGAATCACACTATCACGATCTAAACTTTGTATTTGTGTCATTCTTCCTGCAACATATCATTGGGATACCCTCTCTGCTCGAATTTGGATGTCATTTCTGTCAATCGTATGGGTAATCGTTCACTTTCACTCACTATCCTTTTCACACGCAGAAGTTGTGACCTGGGGAGAGAGGAAATATTAGCTCGTGGGTGTGCACTCTCAAATCTCAATAAATTATTGCGATCCGTAGGTTTCACAAATAAATCAGTAAATAACCTCTCTCCTTGCCGGTACACTTTGGTATCCAGGAATGTCACACATTCCTCACTATGAGTTAGTGTAAATTTAATAGAATATATATATATAAATAAGAATTTCATTCATCTGGGCTAACACATTTTACATGTAATTTTCAAAAAAAGTCATTTTAACAAGTAAAAACTAGGCAATGAACAGAAAACCGTCCAATTCTATAAACAATAGGCCCATACAAAAGTCACAACAAAAATGAAAGAGGTAATTTATGTTATACTAGCGCACAACTCCCGCCAAGGTTCCAATCTCTGCAATGCAGCTTTAGCACTAAGTCTGCTGCCTCAACACTCTGCATCTGCCAATGCTATTAATGAGGGTATTTTCACTTAGACACAAAGCCTAATGCAATCATTTGGCTACAGAAGAGTGCTCATGATTGAAAGAGGCCATTTTGAAGGCTAGGAGCTCATGAACATTTTATCAGAAACTATTAACTCTTTCAGAAATTAAATTCTATGCACTGGGGACTTCTGTCTACATCTTTCCACGCCAGTGGCTGTTACTTAGCAAAGTGAAGAATTATTAGACAGAAAGCTGTCACTATAATGCTAAAGAGGCCAGCAAGCATTCACTTAACTAATGATATACAATCAGTTCTGTCTCCAGGCACCTTATTCCAAATGCTGCCTCTCCGAACAGCTCTTTTGAAACAAATACAAATCCTAATAGATTCGTCTTCCTGTACAGCATACCTTAAAGCTAATTGTAATACATAATCACATCATTTACAGTGATGTTATCGCTGAGTATTTGTGCAACATATCATTTCCAGTCATAATAATTACACCTTATTGAACTCACAGCAAGGGCAATAATGCTTTAGCCTTTCTCTACAATAATGCCTTTCAAGTCAGCTCTGAAGGATAAAAGGGTACAAATAAAAGAATAGAAGAGTAGAGTTGCGGGGCATGCTTAGTTGCTGTACCTTTAATGTCAAGCTCCATTGTTTGCCTAGGACTGAGGCACTAGTCCATCCATGCATGCTCTGCAGATTACCATATGTGCAACTACAGAGCAGACCATTTCTATATTTTATGAAGCAAAAAAAAAAAGCTGAAGAGACAAAACTGGACTTGCTGACATGGCCGAGGAATATTCAGTATACGAAAACATTATTAGCATTTTAAACAGTAACACAGCTTCCCTGTAGCATTCCCATAAGAATCAATATGAGTTTTTATTATTTTTGCAGGCAATGATGTAAAGCATTTGTAAACTATATTTATCCCTGCAAACACAAATCTGAATGGGATGCAGTTATTTGCCTTGCTTGTTTGCTTCTGCTTTACAGCACATCCATTTTATATGTTCTTTTAATGACAAAGCAGCGCCCTGTAAAGAAGGCATTAATAGCCCTTAATGTGCCCATGCCGTGACCCTCGCTAAGACTCAATAACGAAATAAGTGAGCTAAAAGAAACATTAGCTGTTCATGCTGAGATTGGAATAGCACAGTATATTTAGTGACACAATGAACATGGCTGCTAAAAATATAAACATTTCATCTACCAAATTCAACCATTTGTTTATGTAATAGCTATTTAGCTTTAACCTGATCCATGGGATGAAAACATATTTAATTGTCAATCATACCATGGATAAAGAGTGGAATGTAGCTATAAATGCCAGTAACCCTGCTTAATGGTAAATAGATTTTCTCATTGTTTATTTTCTCACCCCCTTATTTACTCGTATATAGTCAGTATATATATATATATATATATATATATATATATATATATATATATATATATAAATAGATACATATATATAGATAGATATAGATAGATAGATAGATAGATAGATAGATAGATAGATAGATACTGTAGATGATAGATAGATATAGCAAGTATCTCCCATTAAATTCGGTCCCAGTTTATCCCTGCTTATCTTTGTAAGTACGATCTTCCATTCCCTATAAGAGCTCTCTCTAGTCCTATACCGACTTTTGTGAGTGGGAGACCAAAACGCCAACGTTATAGATGCAGCCATTCTTATTCCCACTCTAAAACCATCTAAATTTAGTCCACTAAGAAGCAAACCACTGATACAGTACATATGATCCAACCCAATTTCCTAACCATCTGTAATAGCCACACAAAAAGTAGAAAATCAGCTATAAAGAGATTTAGGTGCTCATGAGTAAGCTGAATTTTCTATACTGCATCCCCTATTTTCTCCAGAGACCTTTACAGCTTCAGATTAGCGGTGGAACAGCAAGAGCTAAAAAATGTCATTAGTTGATGCATAAAAATACTCTACAACATAACAGAACCAAATTAGTTCATGTGTTCTGCTCAACCCTTGTAAGTATCACCTAAATTATAAATAATATAATAAAAATATTCCTCTTTAAAAACATTTCACTTCCTACTGCTTCTTTTTTTTATGGTATTATAATTAAACTAACACTGCAGTTGTTTGTGCCAAGAGATCTGCAGGCACAGGTGATTCCTATTACACTGACAATGTTGAGCATTTGTAACCGGCACTGTCAGCCTAAACAGACAAGTCAATATGTGATCCTAGCAAACCAACACCAGTATGTACAAAACAATAAATGCTTGCTGTTTATATAGTAAAATAATAACTTTATCTATTCTTAAAAATGTATATCAGCTGCCATTGCTTGGAAAGGTAAATGGCAATATTGACCACAATGCATATTTTTTTTGCTAATCCTCTGTTGCAATCAAATTATACTTTCATTGATTTGTTTTGCATTACATTTAGAAATGCAAGCAAAATATTTTTATAGGGTCAATTATTTAAAGAGCAGCAAACTGGAGATCTTGCCAGTTGTCTTCTTTGTAGCATAATTTGACATCAATAATAATGGTTGCAGGCAAAATAGTGTACTTATATAAACAAAATGTAAAGCTTGAGAGGTCTGGTCTATATATGCCTATTAGTCACCCTTAAGAGCAAGCACATATCATGATGTAAGTCATTATACTACTAGTACTAATACTGGCCGATGTAGTGGAATCAGTATTGGTAGTAGAACCTACCTGCTAGTGAGAGACATCATTAGACATAGTTATAGCTAACCTCTACCCTTTAGTTGGAGACAGAAAGCAAAAGCAGACTGGGGGTGGTCATTGATCAAAAACAAGTGTCATTGAGGTCATTGAAGTCATACGAATCTTTTTTTAATTCCTATTTATGTCCTAATGCCACCCGAAAGTTTGGCCAATGAAAGAAGAAGAGTGTAATGGCTTTCTTAAATCTCAGGGCCCCTGCCATAATGTCAAGATATATATGAAATTGCTACGCCTATGCCTGATATAAGGAAAAACTCCACGAGTGCGTTTGATCAGAATTTATCTAATCATGCCATGCAACAACATGCAATACCACGAAACATCACACAACAGCACAAGACTTTGTAGGGTGCTATGAAATCTGGTCCCCCTATAGCTAAAATGTAAAGTCGGATCAGATCGGATGGAGTCTTTTGTTTATACATTTACATCTAACAGTCAATGAATTTCAATGAGAAAAAAAAGTCCCATTATATTTTGACCTACATCTAACTTGTCATTCCGACACTATCTGTCAAAAGTATTTGTGGAATTTAGCCCATAGTTACCCAAATTCTCTTAATTGCCTCCTACCTACTGGCAATGGGGTGGGGAAGGCCAGAATTACCTACCTGCTTCCACACCCTAAGTTAAGTAGGAATCCAGAGATCCCCAGTTCCTATCTTTGCTAGCCCAGCAGCCAATGTTGGGGATAAAGGAAGAGGCAAAGTATAACAACCTCCCAATAAGAGTGCCCTATAGGAATTCTACTTAATCATTCTAGTCTGTTTCTCAATATCCCCACCCCAAATATTGGGGTTGGGTTAAAAGAAATACTCAATTAACAGGCTGAGGCAAAGTATAACAACCTCCCAATAAGAGTGCCCTATAGGAATTCTACTTAATCATTCTAGTCTGTTTCTCAATATCCCCACCCCAAATATTGGGGTTGGGTTAAAAGAAATACTCAATTAACAGGCTGTCATGTACTTTTTTTTTATATATATGAAGCAATTGCTTTAGTTAAATAATGAACTGCAACTCAAAAACTAAAATTTTCCATGACAAATTAAAGCCTTAGGAATAACATGAAAGCCATCAATATATATTCAAAAACTACAAATGTACCCCATATGTGCAGCTAGAAATTTCTATTAGTCTACTACTCTCAAAGGAATGGCAAACAAGGGAATTCTTGCAGTAACCTTTTCCCCCAGAGAACATCCATTTTATTTTCCCAGCGCTGCTCTTATATATTCATTTATACAGACATTATGCAATCTGTATAGTGTATTTAGAATGATAGTGTGACTGAGCAAGCAATGAATTATGCATTTGTATAATGGAATCATGCTACTCGCAATTTAATGTTCCCTGTGTTATAATAAAAAAAAAAAAACAATAAAATACAATGGTAAGATAACAGCAGTAGTAACCAAGCAGCTAATGTACATAACTAATGCTATTCAGAATGGATTACATACTGTAGGTATATACATCAGAAATAGCCTTTGACCATAGTGATTACTACATCTTGCATACGTAAATACAAGCATTGTATTTTGTAACTAACCTTGGACTCTAAGCATTGAATCACAGTTAGGAACAAAAGAATCGTTTGTATGGTGTCATGTAATAACAGTCCTTCAGCATGAAGAATACCTAGTATTCACTCTATACCACAAATACGCAGTCAATATAACCAACTACAAAATGGCAATTGCCTTTACACTGCCGCCCATTGACCAAAAATCTAAAAGTGGCTGATTTACCATCATTCAGAGTTTTTACCTAATGCGACAAGATAAAGCACTCACTCCATAAGTCCGAATGTACTTGAATCCATTTTTACAAATTGATGCAAGTATCAGGTTTGATAAATGTGTCTATTCGTTAAAACCTTATTCTAAAAGTGAAATGGCATAGCGATAAAAATAATGACCTAAATTGTAAAAGTACTTTAATCTATTTCACCAATTTTTATAGTTTTTGAGATACTGATACTTTAGTAACCATTAAAATCCATAGTTAAACTAATTTTCCCACAATACAACCAAGCTGATATTGTTTAAATTCTATAGTTCAATCAATGTCGGTGTCCTTGCTGCTGCTGTAACAACTTACAGAACAGTTTTGGGAACCAAGGATTGCTCAATAAAGCATTCTCCAGGTTATCATATTTCTTGAGCAAATCCCAATATGACTGGCTACCATTTAGCAGAGGCTAAATCCATACACCCTTCTTGCGATGTTAGTACTCTGTGTAACTGAGACAGTAGTTGAAAGAGCATTGCTTATTTAGGATTATGGTTATAGTATATGTTGATTTTCACTATTAAACCTCTTGGTGTATTAAATCTTTAACTTTGTGAACTATGGCTAACATGATACAACCCCCTGATACTAGCTAATCATTTAGAAGAATTACAAAGCAAACTTTTGTGACTCTGTGGTCCATTCTTCAGTATACTCAGCTTTATTAGTGCTTAAACCCTAGTAGGAATTGGCTCATTGTATGCTCATAAGTCTAAAAGGGATAATGTTATGAGGAAAACATGTTTTTTGCATCAGTTAACAGCTGTCGTCCAGCAGAATCCTGCATTGAAATCTGTTTTTCAAAAGAGCAAACAGATATTTTTATTTATACTGACATGTTAGTTTTCCATGTGCCCTCAGTCATGTGACTTGTGCTCTGATAGACTTCAGTTACTCTTTACCACTGCACTGCAAGCTGGAGTGATATCATCCCCTCCCTTTTATCCCCAGTAGCCCATCAACATAACAATGGGAAGGTAAGCAGATAACCAGAAGCGTAACTAGAGGGGGCGGGCCCTGTTGCAGGACGTGCAGCCGGGCCCCCGCCCCCCTCCGTACACCCAGAACTGGCCGGGAATATGCACCACACATCGGCGTGGGCTGCCGGGGGGCCCTGAGGGGGTGCAGGCCCTGGCCCGCTCTCACGCCCTTCTACCCCGGTAGTTCCGCCACTGCAGATAACAGCTCCCTGACACCTGCATTGCTACAAATGCTCCCTTTCCCCTACCTAGTGGTAGATATGAGTACAGCATTAAATAGTAAAAATCCAAGTCTGGCTAGCACAAGTCACTACTCCTTCAGTTACATTGAGTAAGAGAAACAATAGCTTATCTGAAAGCAGTTCCATTGTGAAAGCAAATAACCAGGCAAAATAATTTGAGATGGCTGCGTTCACACTAATATAACAACTTCAAAGAATAAAGGAATTGGTTCACGCATAACATAAAAATAACATAACATTTAAATTAGTCATGAAAGGATATTGGCTTGTTGATAAAGCACACGAGCATCACATTATTCCCAGTAGCTGGCTAAATTGTTTACCATGACCAAAAACCCTATCTGCGTTCTCATCAGTTGCTATATTTGAAAGTAACCTCTTCATTGCTGCCTCATTGCCACATTTAGTTTTGTACCTGGTACAGTATGTCAGAAACATATCAATTTAGCATCTGTGTGCCTGCATGAAATGTATTTTACAATATGGGCAAGATTGTAGCTCACTGTGCAAGTGCCTGAAGGCACATTACTATTCACATGCTAGGCAAGCATTATGGGTAAGCTCAAACTTACTGCTTGATTCAATTATGCTTAGGGAAAATGGCACACAGGGTACATTCGGGCATATTGAAAGTGACATTTTCAGGCTACTATCCCATGCAGAAATTATTTCAGGCAATCAAAAAATTTTGGGTACTTTGGGCTAGTTGATATTTTTCTCAAAATGCCCTTATAAATTCCCCTTACAGAGTTAAGTCAAATGTTCTACTTAAGCTAAATGACTCATACAGCCTGCAGTTAGTATAGAAATATAAACCTACTTTGTCTCTGGCTGATCTGTCAGTACAATACAGTACATTTAAGATTAGCAATCCATGGAGAATGCTTTATCGAGCAATCCTTGGTTCCCAAACCTTTTCTGTATGGGGTTACTGCAGCAGCAAGAACATTGACATTGATTATATTGCTTGGGATATAGAAGTTAAACAAACATCAGTGTGGTTGCATTTTGGGGACAATTGGTTAAGTATGGATTTTAATGGTTACTAAAGTATCAGATTATTAGCCACATCAAAGATTTGTGACCTATACAGACAGAACATTTAAATGACATAAAAGATGTACAACTATACATATTCACTCCGTATAATGCAGCATTAAGGATCAAGTGTGGTCAGTCTCTATGCCATTTTTACTCTGTTTTGTTGGAAATCTAGAGAATGTATAAGATCTACGGCAGTTACTGCTGTTTGAAATATGATGAGCTGTTTCATAGCAGGAAAGCTGCTGCTAGGTCTATAGACAGTGCCATTTTGATGCCCTTCAAACTGAGAAAAATGACAACTAGAAATGTCAACATTCTGGCAAAATCAGCAATAGAATTTCATACTGAGGCTAAAATAAATTTTCTATCAAAGCTTGAGTCTTTGAATATCCGTGAAATGATTTACAAACAAAGCACAGTTTGAACAAATATGAGACATGGTCTGATTATTGTCAGGCAACATCAATTAAAGACCTCATTAACAAAGAAAATGCAACCTCAACCCAGCCATCCCCATCAAGTAGACCAGCCTCCTAAAACTGTGGATCCATATTCTCTAAAAAAGAACCCACAGGTCCAAATAGGAAAGCCCTGCAGTGGTGCCATAAAGCATCACAAAACAATCCCTTGGACATAAAGGGGCCTGTGGATAATAGTCATCGGTATTTTTCCTGCTGTTGAAATTTCACAACACACCAGGTTCAGATTAATCTGCAGTGAATTTAACTGTCTGTATTATATTTTGAGTACTTGGATAAAAGATATGCAGACACCTGGAGAACATCCAAACTGTACAGATAGTGCCCAGGTAAAATTCTAATTCAGGAGGCCAGCTCTGCAATACAGCAGTACTAAACACTAAGCCAACACAATGGCCTCCCCATTGCTTGGTAAAATATTAATCAGGTGGGTAGAAAGTAATGTTGACCATGAATCACATTTGGCGTTGCATGAGTTCTGTAAACTAAAGGTGTCACCCATTAAAATATGCTCCAAACTGCCTTAACACCTACATCAGGGATGAGAACGATCATTGAGTTTATAATACTTTATTCCTGGAATGCAACAATTTCTGTTGCTCAGCAGCAGACGGGTCAGCACGTGTTCCCATATGATTCTACCATTGGATCACGGCGAGTGGTGTTTTTACGTTAAATCTTTAATAACATGCGGCCAAACGTAAATACGCACAAAATGAAGCCCTGTTGAAAATAATGGAATAAGCACTAAGTGGCCAAAGTTCACCAGCGACAGCTTTGCAGCCATCGCAACACGAAAATTCGCTCAGACAATGCTAATTTACTAAAATGTGAAGTTGCGTCCAGGGCGCCGAACACTGGCAAATTTTCACTAGCGTTACTTCGGCAATCAAAGCGAAGATGCGCTAGCATTCAATTATGCCTAGCTCAACTTCGTTAGAGGTCTTCGCTCAGGCTAATTTGCATATTGCAAAAAATTATAAAGTTGAATGGACATATATGTTGCAGCAAATACATTACATTACACAAGTCCAGGGAACCTTAATAAAGAAAAAAAGAAAAGAACCCGGTTACCCAAAAAAAATTTAAGGACTTTTGCTATAACTCTGTAAAAAAGGAAAAGACGCCAGCGTTTTTTGGGACTTCAGTGTACTTCACCTGGTCTGAGCTGGCGAAAGAGGTAACGTTCAGTAAAATCCGCATCTTCGTGAACAACCGATAGCGTCTGTTTCTCTTTCACTACCGAAGTTATGTCTGTGCCCGTTAGTAAATCAGCGAAGTGCCTGAAATCGGTAACGCTGGCAAATCGTCGGCATTGTTAATCACTTAGCCCTTTAGTAAATCTGCCCCCATATGTGACCTCGCACTTAACTAATCAGCCAAAATTGTTCAACAACTTGGTTAGCTAAATCTGCTAAAGATGTGGGAGACATCATCTTCATGTACAAAGGATATATTGACATTCAATTCAATGTGCTCTGAAAGAAAATTGATGGAGGACTTTTCCTAGAGACAGTATCTCAAGCTTAAGAACCTGGTTTGAATCCCAAGATAAGTTACTTTTTTGATTTATGTAACCCATAGTGAGCCCTCAGTGGGTTTGTGTTGGTCTACAACAGTTAGAATATTAACATAAACATGGAAACTCTTAATCCCAGTAAAGGATCAGTAATGACAATAATGAAATCAGTTTAAATGCATTTGTAGATTTATTAATAGCAAGTTCTAATTTCCAATATAATAGCCATGTAGAACATCCGACCCTTGTGTATACCCACTTAAATCCCATTTCTTAAGCTGGCCATAGACGCAAAGATCTGATCGTACGCATCGAGGATTCGAACGTGTGTGGAGAGTCCCGACATTTTTCATCCAGCGGAGATCGGTCGTTTGGTTGGTCGGACAGGTTAGAAAATTTCTGTCGGCTGCCGATAATATCTCTGCGTGTATTGCCGATCGTACGATTTTCAGTGGGAGACTGTCACTAGCTTTGGTTGGACATAGATATCGTACGATTGCTGTCAGGGGCAGAACATTGCTGATCTGTTCTTTAACTAATCTGACTGGTAAGACTTTGATCTGAATGGTTAGTGGCGGGTCGGGAGATGGGAAAGTCCGATCGTACGATTGGATCTTTGCATCTATGGCCGGCTTTACTCTTGGGTCACCAGAAATGGCTGAACTACAGCTGCTAAAATTCATTAATCAAGGGTCAAAGCATGTTGGGATTAGTCAATCAACATCTGGGTTCCTAAAGAAGCAAGTACTTCTGAACCTATTGTATTCTGAGAGCTAATCTGTTTAGCAAAATAGACCCTACAGCAAAAGACGGCACTGTATCACAGTCTATACTGCTACATAGAACTTTATATAAATGGCATGAGAGATTCCGAAATAGAATCTGGTAATCCTCAGGTCCCAACCATTTTCAATAACAGGTCAATGAGTGTATTGGTAAATTGCTAATAGTCAACTGGGACAACTCCAGCAGGTTTCAAATAGATGCAAAACAAACATAGTCTAAGGATATTCCCTTTAGCAGGATTGGAGAATGTCATTGAATAATGTTTTTAAAGGAAAGTTTAGCACGTGCAATCGAAACCCTATTTTAAGCTTTTCAATAGATCATAGTGTTAAACAGAATCCACCAATACCAAACAAGGCACATCAAATTGTTAACCACTTAAACATGTCAGGCCTCATTTAAGAACCAAGAATAAATCTACTTAAAGTGGTACTGACACTAAAAAAATGATTTTCAAAATATTAATCTACATTAAAAGTTACCTATAGGTCATGTTCATCGTTTTTCGCTGATAGTTCTGCTTTTGTAAGTATTTGTTACTAGAAGTTCCTAAACCCGATTGTTTTGCCAACCTGACTGTCCCATTTCAGCCTGTCAGTTAGAGTTTCTAATGCTAACGGACTCCTGCTGCACAAATATGGCAGGCCCCTCATAGAGGAACATTGGGGTAAGAAAGGTAATGTAAAAGCATCAGGCAAATACTTTTATGGCAAAATTATAAATAGCCTTCAAAGACAATGTTATGATAGATATTAAAAAAGGTTATTTTCTGATTTCAGTATCTTTTTAAACTGCTGCAAGCACTGGCTTTTCTTTTTATTGTTGTATGCAATGCATGGATGTATGAAGGTCTCTCAATCCAACCTCCGAATCAAAGTAGTTCTTCATAACCACACAATGCTATCAGCCTTGAGAGGATGAGCAGATAAACTACACGAAATTCAGGGCCAGGTGCTTGATGACTAGTTCGACCATGCCTTCTGATCATGGAAGCAATTGTGCCAAGGACTGTGTATTGTGAAAGAAATATAATGATCTCTGCCTGAGAACTGTTTGCAAATGTCACCCCTTCCATTTGCCCACCTCTCCTCTTACCTTGGTTACTGGGCTTGGTTTGCAGAATTATTTCTTCCATTTCCAATGCATTTTCAATTGTTTGCTATCTCAGCAGTGTGTGAGCACATAGCTTTTTGGCAGAGCGATACACTTGTGCTGCATTGGAATATTGATGTCTGTTCTTTTTCCATAATTTAGGTTGTGCTGACTAATACAATTACAATTATACCTTTAAAAAAGTTTTCTCCATTGGGCATTCGGTTGTGAATTAATGATGTGTTGTGTTGTTGTTTTGTGTGAGCACTGTATATGTCTATGCTTTAGATAGTTAACTGAAGTATATGATGCTGATTATTAATGGATGATGCATTTCCCAATGATATAAATCCGAAGTGTGCAAACACTCTGTGCACCCATCTGTTTAACAGGCTCAGCTGTAGATACAAAACAAACATTCAGGAATTCCCTGTAAGGGTGCATCAAAAAACCTCTTCTGAATAATAAACGCAGCCGCAGCACAACATGTTTCAGTCTCCCCGACTGATTTGTACAGTTTAATTATTGCAAGTAGCATGAAAAGATTATGGTTATTTTCATGTTAAAGCAGATGTCCCACGGGCCTGTAAGATGAGCACCACCGAGGCAGTCACTAGCTCAGCCATTTGGATGCGGCCACCTGTGCCTATTGATGGGATAACTTTACACACCAGCCAGATGTTCCAGATTTCTGAGAGCTGAATCATGGAGCTGCTAACATTCTGAGCTTAGAGAATGCTGTTGATTAGTGTTACAAAGCCCTACACAAGCAAAGACTCCGTCTACACCATACCCCCCATCATTTGAAAAACTAAAAGAGGGACAAAAACCTGCGCTGCGCACAATTGCCCACACTCATTTTATGGTTATTCCCCAGAATTACCATGTCCATTTTAATTTCTGGGAGTTTTGGTGCAATGTTTTATATTATAAAAGTAAATTGCCATTTAATCTGCTAGTCTCAGTTCTCCCAAGAGACCTTCTTATCTTAAATAGTTAAAATTGTATTTTTGCTTATCCTAAATTGTTTTGAAAGTATCCAAGTGCACCTGCTGGCTGTTCTGGGCTCTCTGACAAAACGCCTTTTATTTTAATTAAGTTTCAGAAATGTATATTTTTCTGGCGTCAGTGCAGGAGATCAAAAAGAAAGTCAGGATATTTCAGTAAGAAACCTGGAACTGTGGGCTGAGCTGCCAAAATTGGGACTGTCCAGCAGAAAATGGGACAGTTGGGAGGTATATCCAGGATATATCGTTTCTAAAGGTAGAGCTTCATGAATCTGGGGAAATCATTCAGTCACGCATTTCTCATTTACCTTCCCAGCTATCTGCAACTGCCTGCACATTCTGACAGCTTTATATACGCTGGTCTTAGAAAGAAAAAAGAGAATGAATAATCTAGGCCAGTGCTGTCCAACTGGCGGCTTGCAATCCCCCTTGTGTGGCCCCCACAAGAAAGTCTGCCTGCTGTGAAATCATGCATTGTTCACACCTATAACCCCCCTGCATTGTTAACACCTGTAAGGGCAGAGACACACATGGAAATTCGTGGAGATTAGTCGCCCAGCGACAAATCGACTCTTCTTCAGGCGACTAATCTCCCCGCCGTCTGGAATCAAATCGCCGGCTGGAGTTTCTCCGTGAGGCAACTTCGGAAAACAAAGCAATCCGAGTGCCATCCCGCCCGCGATTTAGATTCTAACCAGCAGGATGGCAGTTCAGTGAGATTAATCACCCAAAGAATAGGTGATTTGTTGCCGGGTGACTGAATCTCCATGAATCTCCATGTGTGTCTTTGTCCTAACAACTCTATTGTTCACACCCCTAAAGCCCTGTACTTTTCACACCTCAAACCCAGACTGAAGTGCCCACATTGTTCACATGGTGTGCCATACTCTGCCTGCCCTATGCCCCCTGTGTGTGTCCTGCTCTGCCTGCCCCATTCCTCCTGTGTGTGCTATTCTCTGCCTGCCCTATGCTCCCTGTGTGCCATACTTTGCCTGCCCTATGCCCCCTGTGTGTGCCATACTCTGCCTGCCCTATGCTCCCTGTGTGTGCAATACTCTGTTTGGCCCATTCCTCCTGTGTGTGCAATACTCTGCCTGCCATATGCTCCCTGTGTGTGCAATACTATGGCTGCGCTATTTAGAACTTGTTGTAAGGTAACCCTAAGCCAGGTGTTTGATCATGTGCTGGGGGTTCTGTCTTATCCACAGGGGAGGAGGATTGAACTAAGTAATAAGTGATATCCCTGCAGTGAGCACCAACCATTTTGGTTTTTCTTTGGTGTGCTACCACCATTAATGTGGACATGGTCTTAAAAATTCATTTTTACTTGGGTGTGATTTAAAGTGGGCGTGGTTTAAAACAGGGAGTGGTCAATAGTGATGGGCAAATCACTCATGCGGCAAATAAATTTGCCAAACTGCAGGGAAAGTTCGCCAACGAAAAATCTGCTGCGTCAAAAAAATTTGGGGGAGCATCAGAATACTCACACACATACAAATTGTCACACATCAGAGTTATTCGGACACTAATTGACTTTAGTGTATTGTCAATTGTCAATTGAAAATTAAAGTATAACAGATTAAACAGTTTATAGTTCATCTCTTATTGTGCATTTTCTTTTGCTACATGTACTTATCTGCTCTAGTTTCTCTGGTTAATGTGGGTCTCGATGGGTCCTTTGAGACTGGATATGTATGACAATGTTATTAATTCACTATATTGTCGGCTATTAGTTGGGCGAAATTGCAAAATGTCTCAGGCGTCGAAATTGATGCGCATCAGAATAATTTTGACGCCCATCGAGTTCAATGCATTTCGCACATTTTTAGCCGTTCGCAAGGAAATTCGCAAATTTTCGGCAAAACTGGATAAATTCGCCCATTGGTAGTGATCAACACTGGCTTCAATTATAGACCCTCCACCACACAGGCCAGCAAAATTCAGGCCCTGAAGCACTGATCTAGGCTAATTCATGCCTGGCTAATAATTCATTGCCACTGAAAAATACACATCAAATGGATGAGTATTTGAATGCAGGGAACATGTGCAGTTCCAGTTTTTTTTGAGATTTAAACCTGAAGGCTATTTAGTACAAATTTTGTATCATCAGCCTCAAAAATCTGATGTTTGATAATAGGCAAGTACAAGATGGGATTTTGTGAATTACAACTGCTACGCTCATACCTACCAATGGTATCATAAAAGGAATATATATTCATTAATATAATATATATATATATATATATATAATTGTACTAGAACATTACCCTTCATTGCATGACAGTGTTATTAGTCGTTACTGTTATTCCCCTCTATTAATTCACCTGTTATCTCAGCTGCATTCTTGTTCTTCCATAAGTTTCCATATAGCTGCTTCATGCTGTCCACTTATTTCCTTCTTATTATAAAATATTCCCGCTCTGTTTTTTTAGGTCAATTCCCAGCAGTTTCCTCTCCCATCTGATTGATTTATTCATGCACATTTGAGCTAGCTGCTTCTTTAGAGAATATTACCCCCTTTCTGTCTGCCTAGCTTATTTTTACTCCCTGTTCCTTTTTTTTTATATTCGGCTATCATCCTTCAGTTAACAATTGTAATCTAAACTGGCAAATCCTTTCCACTTCAGTATCCCTAGCTGCCTGAAATTCCTCATTGGAAGATAACTGATCCAGTTAGCACACAGACAATGACTTCAGCTCACACAATTCCATATACCAAGGTAGTTAGGCCCAGAGACTAGTAAATTGCAAGTCAATTTATAATAGATGTGCTTTTTTGCCCGCAGTTCTCCCCTTCTCTTTAACCACCTAACATCTATTTACCTGTACAGGTATGGGACCTATTATCCAAAATTCTCAGGCAATGGGTTTAAATATAATTTAAACTCGAATTAAACCCAATAGGCTGGTCTTGCCGACAATAAGGATTAATTATATCTTAGTTTTGGTTACTAAAGAACGAAGTTCATAAGAAAGATGTTATGAAGGGAATGATCAGAGTTTAAATATACAGGTATGGAATCTGTTATTCAGAATGGTCTGGACCTGCAGTTTTACAGATAAAGGTTCTTTTTGTAATTTGGATCTCCATTTTATGTCTACTAAAAAATCATTCAAACTTTAAACCCAATAGGATTATTTTGGTTACAATAAGGATTAATTATATCTTAGTTGGGAACAAGTACAAGGTACTGTTTGATTATGACAAGAAAAAGGAAATCTTTTTTAAAAATCTGATTTATTTGATTAAAATATGGCCTTTGCCTAATTCAGAACTTCTGGATAACAGATCCCATACCTGTGTGACCCTTTATGTTATTTCTACCATGACAGATATATTCTCTCTCTCAGTACATAATGTTGTTCGCTTTAACCATGAACCAATTAGTTCCTGTCCTTTCCATATATTCTTCCATTACCTTCTCCCATTTTACTCCGGTTTACCTTTTTCCTATCTCTTTGAGGATCACATATTTTGTGCACAATTTCAATTGCAATTATTTCTTTCCATTTCAGACAGTTCAGAGACCTTCTAAGCCGATTGAGAAAGTAGCAGGTGTTTCACGCTACAGCCTTTGGCAGAACACATTACTCAGGAGATAAATACAGTACATATTTATTTGTTTGAACATTTGGTTTCATTGGTAGAAATAAAAGTTGTCATGATGAAAAATGTGTAAGCCATATCAAAAGAAATGTAAATAGCAGTTACTTAAAAAAATGTACAAAATAGTCAGGTATAAAACACTAAATTATTTGAACAAGGCCTTGGCAAAATTTCAACCAAGTCTTTTAGAGAATAGTAAAACACAGAGAAAGTCAAAACATGACAAATTGGTTTGGCCTCTTTCAAAGGCAGTTGAGTTCACCTGTGCGGTTAGCTTGCCAATTTCTTTGGCCTTGGTTTTTTTTTTCTACTAGAAAGAAGGTGAGGCTGAGAGACTGACAATCAAAATACTTTACAGTACACCCCTCCGCCGCCTGAGGCAGCAGCAGTTGCTGCGTCCCCCCCTCCCCCAGAAATTCGCTCTTAAAGTACCAGGAGCAGCATTTTTGCTGCCCCTGGTACCTAGTGGGGCGTTGCCGCCTGGGCCAACAGCCTCAACTCGCCTCATTGGCGAAGCACCCCTGGCAGTGCCAGTTGGAATTACTGACTTGAGTTGAAGCGCTTCTTACAGTACTTTATGGTGTATACAGCAGCACTTTATTTCCAGCACCATTACTATTTTGTTTTTACATATCAAAATGTAAATTTAATTTAATGATCATAACCACTGTACTCCTGAACGTCATGCATTACCTGTTACTGGCTCAGCTTACATTATAGCCATGCTTTACTGTCTGTCTGGTTGGCCACAAATTTCCTTTCAACTCTCAAGGACCTAAAATTTCATTTACAAGAACCAAATAGGACAGTTGGGATCCATTATGTGGCACCATAGGGGACTTGGCAAGCCAAATGGGGACATAGCACAGGCAAGCTCCTTAGGTTTACTCTTTATGAACACAATTATGCTTTTGGCTTGTAAATCAATAATTCCAGTATAATAATGATGTTTATAACCTCAGGTATTATGTGGCATTGCATCATTATAATGTGAAGCGATGTGTGGCAATTCTTGGTGGTTTGTCACACTGATTATTGCCAGGAAAAAAATCATTGCCCAAGGACATAAACGGGAATAACAGGGTGGGAAGGAATCTAATAATTCAAAAAGCACTGTACAGTAAAACATGGAGAGCCCAATGTATACAATGGACACAATGGAGAGTGTATATTGACAATTCATCAAGGTACTTGTAAGGAGGTGAAAAATAACTTTTATTTTTCATAGTGTACATAGTTCAGGCAATATTTAGTTCAGCCACCAAGAGACACCAACAATTGTGATTGGCCTGTAGGGGAAATCCCCTTCAGGAGCCTATAAATGGAAGTGCATAAGATAGGCACTTCCTGTTCAGCCTAACATCAACAGCAACTGAATCAGACCACGTGGGTACCAGCCCTATGCTTGATTAGAATACTAGAGATACTTTATTTTGATTAGCTTGCTCTAGGGGCTAGTGGTAGTTGGGGTAACTAGCAAGAAGTGCCCACAAGGAGTGAGTAGTTGGGGTAGAGCCGCAAGGCAATTGTGTTTGGGATTGAGAGCATTTAGGACTGGGTTAGTGGCCATCTAGTGGGGAAGCTTTGGCACTGTTTGTTGGACACAGCCGAAAAGCAAGAAGACAGTTTAATCGGAAGTGAAGCCCCCATCAATGACTAATGGCACTCTGCCAGTGCACTTTGACATAACAGGGGTCCTGGAGGCATCAGGGAATACATGCTGTTTGTGTGAGATAGTGAGAATGAGAGAGGATCCACTGTGAAGTATAACTCATGCAACTTAATGTTCCTAGTCATTTGGCTCTGGTCTGCTCCTGTGAACCTGGAAGAGGTTGTTTGATAAATATTTTGCCTTGGCTGATGACATCAACTGTGCCATGCCTACTTCCTACAGTAAAGGCTTGCAGGGTGTTCGTTCTGGGATTGTGCCAGTCGCAGGTACCCATGTTATATGTTACTTGTGTCCAAACTCTCTCCTGCACTTTCATATGGTTGCCACTGCATCAGTCTTCTGATAAATGTTGAATAACTGTGCCTATCGTTGCTGGAGAACCTTGGACCTGGAACTAGCTCCCAGCCTTAGACTTGTGGCCAGCAAATCAATTGCACATGACATATTTCATTCACAGAAGTGAGTCAGCCCTGACAATGTTAGATGCATCTTGCATCCAATATGCATCAAAGCACAACTGCATCCATGTTCACACAATGAGCATAGAGCACAGTTATTCTTGAATTCTGAGGAAAATGCTACCTTACATGTGAGACATGGCACTTTGCATTGGGAATCACATTTTGCACACTGCACTTGAATTTGTAAATGACCCCTAAAGTCTGTTGGCCACCAGTTAAAGCAGGCCACAGATCCATCACTTTTATATTACACTATGTCACTTCATATAGATATACAGACTGTATGGAATGGTGGTGGAAGGAGTTTTGTGATATAAGCTTGGAGTACAAACCAGGAGTGTCAATGAGGAAGCCCCTTAAGGAGTAGCTCACTTTTAAATGAACATTTATTATGATATAGCTAGTGATACACTTTAAAATACCATGGGGGCTCCCTTTCTATCCAGCCTATCTTGCAGGAATAACCATAAAGTACAACTGCTGACATTAAGTGGTTTGGTTGCCAACTTGTCCTACTTGGATCCTTTTAATGCACAGCATGACTATGTACAAGACCAAGGCCTTTTACTTCTATTTGGACTCCCAAAGACAATTGTCTATGCCATATACCTCAATGCTCAGTTGCCTGCACATATTTGTGATACTTAGGCAATTATTAACTGACAAGGTGCTTCAGGATAAAATATTTGAATACGCAGCTGCAATAATAAGGCTGCATATGGTTACTGAAATGATTCCCAGGTGTATGAATACTAAGTCATGCCTGTGATCGCTCTATACCCAAAGGTATAATTTATCCTCCCCCACAAAGCATCTGAATAGAGCACAGTCCCAGGTTGCAGGTTCCTAGGGAACATGTATCCAGGCATGTGCATAAAATGACTGCAAGGGGAGTCTTAACCATTAGCCAGTGCAGTACATGAAGGGGGTGATCGAGTTGGTGGCATACAGTCTACTTAGGGGTGCTGCACCTTGACTCAGCATTCCTGTGGATTGTTGCACATATTCTGCTATGGCTTAAGTTGGTCTTTCATGATGGTTCAGCAGCAACCGATTGTATTTAGTGATGCTTGTTTTATAAATAAAAAAAAGTGCTTGATTAGACAAAAAAAAAACAGTTTTTGAAAATAGTATTGCAATAAAGTAGAAGCACTAGATCCAGTCCTTTTACTGTCATTCACCACATGGGACGGTACATATACATCTGCACTGCAGTCTAAAAGGGTGCAAAACAAATAGCAACACCAGGGACTTCACTGATGCCATATTACTTACATCTTTATCACAAAACCCCACCCCGTGTCCCACATTCCCTACTATGATCAGCTGCAAGGCACACTTGTACCTAAGGTACTCTATTAGTCAGACAAAAAGATTGACTTGGAACTGCTCAGTCTTTTATTGCTGTTTGTTTGTTGATATTTCTCTTTAGGCAAATCAGCCATTTTGCCATTCTAACGTCACCTTAATAAATTGTAAAGTATATGTGCCATCTCATGCTATTTGTCTTCCATACTGGAAAAGTCATTCATTCATAAACTCTGCTGAATGAGGAACAATGCAACTGTCCAATAAAGGGTAAGTTAACCTCCCCTGGCTGTACAATCTATTCTCATGGTGGTTGAGTAAAGAGCACATAAGGGAGTTAAATCTGTGAAAAATACCGTCCAACCTTAGTGCACGTTAATAATCCTGCATTTTTTCACTCTCGGATTCAGCGCAATGAATTCACCAGCTGGAAGTAAATATTATTACCCGACTTGTGAATCACCAGTTGTCAAATTAATGAGGGCAGTGTCAAATGTACTATTTCTCATTGCAATTTAAAATAACTGACTTTACATTAAATGCATTAGACAACGTTTGAAAAAAAAAAAAACAAAAACACAATGAAATTGAAGAAATCGAAAAAGAATACATGGGGTTATTATATACAGCATTAGCACAGAGAGCTTTTATGCCAAAGAATGTGACAGTATTTAATAAACGTTGCGAAAGCGAAAACCTTGTTAAGAGGATTTTCCAGTTTGCAAAGTCATAATGAATGAGAGATGAACGATTGGTGTCCGTAGTACTGAGAGCATCAGAGTTCTGCCCCACTATTCTCTTACAAAAAGGCAGGATATATGCAATTCATTTCACCTGTTCTAATGCAGTGGCTTTGAGCTAACTGTTACCTCTTTGCTGTAATAAGGTTACATACAGTAATTGGCCTTCGATGACAAAGGAGTTGGCTAGCTCCTTATTTTGCTCAAATGTCCACTGGAGATTAGCAAACTTAGATTACTATATTGACAAAACTATTCAGCCGTCAAGTGCTTTTAATATCACCGCTGTGGCGTATTAAGTAGGTATACCCCAAACATTTATCATTTTAATTCATTGTTCTCCTAAAGAACAGCTTTACCCAAGCAAGGAGGGGGGTATTGCGTGGCTCTTTGGGAATTATACAAGTGCACGTAACAAACCCTCTGTATTAAAGCAGGTACATAGGCATAATATAACCAACATAATACATATTACATATGATTTCACCTGAACTTGTGTTTCGGTACAATGTAGTAGAAAATATTGCCCTGCAATGCGTGTAACAATTCTGTAGCGTATTCGTCAGGATTATATGTAGTCATGTAGAAATGTATGCTGTGGTACATAAATGAACTCCTCTCTAAGTCATGCAGCGTGAAATTGGAAATACATGTCAGTTTGCAGAGAAACCGGTTTAAATCCTGCAGTCTGAAAATCTGTCCATGCCCCTATAAAAAAAATAGCTTGTCCCCGCTGAACAGTTATGCCACAAAACCCTAACCTGTTCATTCAATTGCATGTAGTATAATAAGTGAGCAAATCCATTGCAAACATACCACTAGAATGCAGACAGTATTTACCTAAAGTAATGCAGAGCAGCAGCAGCAGCAGCGGAATCTGTAGCACCAGACCCCTCTCCTATGGAGCCTGGATTGAATGGAACACCAGGAACCTCTGCAGAGTTGGAGGAAATTCAGGATACAAAGGGAGAGCAGAGCAGTATGAAAAAAGTGCTAGAGCTCTACATGTCAGTCCGGTAGGTCTGCAGCTGACTCTGGGAAAGGCAACAAATGCTTGAGCTGGATGGCTTGCTGAGCAGACAGTGTGTGCGCACTCTCCTGGGCTGGGAGCAGTGATACAATCAATAGAGCCGGCCAGTAGCAGCAGTAGAAGCAGCAGCAGCAAAAGCAGCAGCAGTAGTAGTGTACTGCAGAGAGCGCCTAGCCATGCTCTCACACCATTAGCCCTCAAGAGTGAGCATGCACCATTCACAGTCCCTCTCGCTGGGTTTCCATAGCATCATCTCAAAACCGGACAACTGCAAAATACAGATGCTGTAAAGGCTGATTAGCAATTGAATCAACTGCATACCATTCATACAAATCAATGCCTGTATCCCAGCAATTTACTGTTCAGCATGGGGATTTTAAAGGTAGAGGAATCTAAAATGTCCCTTAATGTATAAGGGGTCACAACCTGCTGTCCTCCAGCTCTTGTCCAACTACAGCTACCTAGGTCCTTTAGCTTTCAGAGAATGCTGGGAGTTGTAGTACAATGGCAGCAGAGAGGCCACAATATAGACATTCCTGTTCTACATTAATGATCGGACACAGCCAGCGGGAGCTAAAAATAAATAAAATATGTGAGTGGCATTAGAAAAGCTTTCTGCTCCCCCTTGTTCCCCAGGGAAGGTGCATAATTCATTTATGATCACTATGAAACAAAATAATCATCCACAGATGCAGCAGATCTTTAATATGTGGGGGGGAAAGAGGAAAATAAATCTTTAGGGGACTGCTGAGGCTAACCTATCTTTCATATCTAATTACATTAATAGGGTGTATATTTATATGGCGGTAACAGCCGTACAGTTAATTAACAGCACTTAATTACAGATCTTATTAAAGACCCTTTGTACAGAACAGGAAGACCACAACAGTTGGCTGGTGGCTTGACACTAATGATTGGCATTGCCCCCTTACTTACATTGGACTGTATGTTGTACGCCATTAATATGCACCCTTCAGTCCTACTTACCTGAAGAGAATGGTGGCTCACGTGAAAGAAAAATGAACATTATTAAAATTAAATTTCACAGTTGTGTTAGCAAACAAATGATCAGCATGTTAGATGTGTGTTGCCTTGTTATTAATCCTGCTGTGTCAGCCTGATGAATGACTAAAATTGTTTATTCCACAATGCAGCTGACAATGAGAACTGAGATTATACCCCCCCCCCATGTACCTCTGTTGATATTCTGTACGTATTGTCTATAGCACATGCTGCTTAACTGAGCTGTAACCTGCAATTAAGATGACAGTGGAAAATGCTAGTGAATAAGAAGAGGTTCTGTGTATGTGTGGGAAGGAAGATCTTGGCAACTGAATAGGACCAGAGTCATCTTATAGGGTGATTGGCCCAGGCACGTTTTAAACCATATAAAAGTTATGTCCACAACTAACAAGGTCACGTGGAGGCCCAGGTGCACTGTCCAGAGCAGGCCCGGATTTTTGGGAAGGCCTAGGGCGACAGAGTTTCAGAGGTGGAATGCCGCCCAGCCACATATGAAAGGGTTCAGAGCCTGGAGACAAACGGGAGATTTGTGAGCTCTTTAAATCCCCCGGGCTCCAATTCCCAGTGCTCTGTACCCAATGAGATAGAACCCGTGCATGCATTCACAGGGGAAGGGGGGACACTAAGTGGTGCCAGCCTAGGGGCATCCCATTTGTAAATGAGGCCTGACCCTGAGCCTTTAGCTAGGGGAGAAGAATCCTTTTACCTCTCTGCCTATAGATGGATTACTCATTGAGTGCCTGCTCAAATTCACACTCTTGATGTCTGTTTCTCCATAAAACAGGGAAAGTTAGTTCTAGTTATCTCATGTAGCTGCTGAGGAAGCAAGGAATTATTAAAAGTTATATACCGTATCAGAAATCATTGAAGGTCTTTGCCCGATGACCCTTTCTGTGGCCTGCAGATTCTCTGCCATACATGGACTTCCTTATCCAAATACTCATTGTCCAACTTACGCAGAGTCCATCTCCCATGGGGCACAAACATATATAAGTGTGAATTTTCTCTTTATCCAACTTCACCAAAGTTTACCTCAATTCGCCAGCTGTATTTTTAAAACACGTCTAAAATTTGTATGTACAAATTTTCAAGAGAATGTGGTGAATTTTCTCCTGACGTAAATTCTCTGTAAAAAATCAACATGGTATTTTCCCCATATAGTAGTAATGGGGAACATTTTCTAGAGAAATTTCACCATGCAAAAATGATGTATGTGGGTAAATAGGATGGAGGAGCTGAGGTTGATAATTAGATTTAAAACTGGCTATTCTATCTTTATAACTGTAGTTCACCATCACCTGGAGAAATATTGTGTTCTTAGTAAATTGGTGACTATTCACTGGAGAAATTTCACCTGGAAAAGAGGGTTGCATTTACACCAATGGAAAGAGATTTTTCACCACTGCAAAGTCAATTCTCCAAAATTTGATGTATTGTCCTTTTAGTAAATTGCCGATGTTGAGGGGAATTTTCGTTTTTGGTGAAACGCCAATGTTTAAAATTGATTTTTTTTTTCTCAGGAATAATAAAACAGTACCTTCTAATTATCTGGAAAACCCCAGGGTCCAAGCATTCTGCATACTATTCCCATACCTTTATAAGATTCTTCTTGCAGTTCTCTCTCCAGGTAAATCAGCTGCGTTGCACACTGAGCCTACTGTGAGCCAAAAGTTACTTCTTCTAGCATATTTACAAAATGGGCTGAACTATACAAAATCTCATCATGGAACACGATTACATGGGATGCTGCAAAATCTGATCCATGATCGGGTGATTCCGTGTTTTATGCATATCCCACATTCTATGTACTTCAGTGAGAGACTATATGCCTATATGGCACATTGCATTCAGCCCCGGGTTTTTACTCTGAACTTATGGCCAGTATGTTGAGCAGGCTTTAAACTAGAGATAATCATGATATGCTATAAATGCTGCGTTATAAGCAAGTTTTATGCTAGGGGACATTATTACATTTTGGTCTGTGATGTACTTTAATAGTAGGGTCTAATGTGATTGATGTTTAATCTGTGTATAGACCCACATAATATTTATACACTATAAACATAAGGGATAATAGTATTAAAGATAATAATAAAATCCTTGGAGCTTCTTCCTACCACAACAGTATAACTATATTCAGTGTCGGACTGGCCCAAAGGGATACCAGGAAAACTCCCAGTGGGCCTCTTGCTTCTAAACATTTGGCCTATTTCATGGCCATTCCCTATTTCTTATGGGAACAAAGAGGCTTAATAATGGAAGAATAGAGTATAGTATGTAGAGAAAAGAGACTATGAGAATAAAGAGGTTGAGTGAGTAGAGGAGGAATAATAAGCGGGAAAGTGGGCCCTCAGCCTAAGGTTCTCTGGTGGGCTCCTGGCACCGAAGTCCAACACTGACTATATTCTAAATCATGTGGGTACAGGAGGAACTGTTGTCCTGGGAAAAATCAAATTTTGACTTATGTAAATTACATAACTTGTGTAAAAATGTTGTAGACATTTCTGTAACCTCCATAGGAATTTATGCAACTTATATATCAAACAATTACTACTTGACATGGGCAGGCAGGTGTGTTAGGGCAAACTCCACTTCCCCTTAATTAATTAAAAAACTTTAGATAAATTCCACTTAGCCCCCAATTAATAAACTGACTTATTAGGAAATGAACTAATGAAACTACAGGTATTGGATGGTTTATCCAGAAACCCATTATCCAAAAAGCTCAGAGTTATAAAAAGGCCATCTCCCATAGACTCCATTTTACCAAATAATAAAAAAAAGATTTCCTTTTTCTCTGTAATAATAAAACAGTAGTTTGTGCTTGATGCTAACTAAGATATAATTAATCCTTTCTTGAAGCAAAACCAGCCTATTGGATTAATTTAATGTTTACAGGATTTTCTAGTAGATTTAAGGTATGAAGAGCTAAATTATGGAAATAACCGTTATCCAGAAAAACCCCAGGTCCCGAGCATTCTGGATAACAGGTCCCATACCTGTATTTATATGAAGTCATTATTATAGGGTAACATCAGCTGTTCATATTGTGATCTATTCACATTATTATATGAGTTATAACCTATGTTAATTTTTCAGCAGTTATTACTTTAGCCTTTATACATTAAAACAACAACATGAAGCACTAAAGAGTTGGACCAAAGGGCTCAAGCAGTGTAGTACATAAACACAATCCATATATTGATTAACATCTTTGAGGTCATTGTGAATTGTAAAGACACTTGCCCCATTCAGTGGAAGAAGGATGAGATTACTTTAAGGGGTTATGTAATAAAAGGCGCCAGGTTTACCCATAAATAATAACCCATAGCAACCAAATTAGGAGCGGGGAGGGAAATTGCGTGACTTTTTGTCAGAGGACAAGGAAGTAAAAAATGGTTTCACCTTCCCGCCCCTAATTTGCATATGCAAATTAGGGTTCGGATTCGGTTCGGTATTCGGCCGAATCTTTCACGAAGGATTCGGGGGTTCGGCCGAATCCAAAAAAGTGGATTCGGTGCATCCCTAGTTTCAGTAAAAACTTTTTTTTGGGATAAAAATAAAATTACATTTTTCGACATTTATTATGCCCTAAAGCTGCAAAAAGCCAGAATCCGGAAATGCTCCATCTAAAACCTGTTGAGGTTGTGTAGAAGTCAATGGCAGAGGTCCCTTGAACCATTTGAAGATGTTTTAAGCCTTCATGATTTTTGGGGGTTTTTCGGTGGTTTGTACTAGAAAACTCAATCAATTTGAGTATTCAAGTTTTTCCCCCCGATTGAATGCAATCAAGTTTTTTTACTTTCAGTTTTTTTTTTCATAAATAAGCAAATATTCCAGTTGTGAGTTTATTCGAGGTAGAAAAAAACTCACAAACGCAACCTTTGATAAAATAATCCCCTTAATATTGAGTTTCCCTTATGGGTTCCCAAATGGCTGCCTCAACGATTCCATGGCACTCCCCATCTTTTGTGATATTTATTTTCTGCAACAACCTAAAAAATCAGAACCTAAGAGTATAATTCTCAACATGAAATGGTAATAAAGGTAATGATGTAGAAAGCAAAGTTGCAGCAAAAAGAGGCACTGGCTACATTGTCGTTTGCTTGACCCGTTTCACTATGCAATTTTTATCATCGCTTTAGTAAAGTACAGTTTACATAACCATGAGAAAAACCAGCTGTGTGTGTGGCAGAAGGAGAATGGAGATACCTTTCTGTACTAAAACTATCTCAGAGCTTTCATTATAATAATTAAATACAAGCTCCCACTCTACATCTATCCTTCTCCTGAAAATGTGTTTTTTTTAAAGGATATCATTAATTTATTATTTTCCTTCCTTGGCCACTCAACCAAGTCCTTTAATAATATATTTTTATATGCCCTCTCTTTTATCCACGCTGTGACACCACCATATAGCAAATAATGTTACACATAACCATAATGACAGTATAAAAGTTCTGTATAAAAATCCTTGTTTCTGGCACATTGCAGTGCAAGCCTAGAACACAGAAGGCTGCATTAACATCCTGATTTCACTTTTAAATGAAAGCAAGCCTGGAGTTAATTTGATGTAAATTGTTTGAAAGGACATTATTATTCTGATTCGAATTCCAGTTTGTTTCTCTGAATTGCATTGATTGTTATAAATGTTTACTTTTGAACTGTTCTTAGAATAGAGCTAAATAGCAAAATATAATGTCCAGGTTTAATAATTATTTAATAATTATTATTATTATTATAGCATAATAATATTATTAGTTTATTTTATAAAGAAAATGTGTTCTAACTGTCATAGTGTGATAGGCAACTTAGATTGTAAGCTCCTTTGGAGCAGGGACTTATGTAAATGATAATGTGTATTATCTCTGTAAAGCATTGCATGAATGCGGCAGTGCTATATTAAAATTACAGATAATGAAATAAAATAGAGTGCTTTGCAAGCTGTCAGTCTGCCCATGTTATTTGAACCCTGTTGTGCTGTTTAATCTGTGACTTCTGGCTACCATTTGCCAACCGTGATTTAATCCAAAAAAGGCCCCTGCAGCAATCCGTGCAAACAGTGATGATATTACAGCCCAAGCAGGGACTATAATGAACCATAATTAATGATATGTTACATTTCATTCAGAGAGAAAGAGCTTTAACATTTACAGACAGGACCTTGGCACAGTTTAGACTGAGATGCTGGAAAGGGAATGTAGGAATCGCTCTTGTGAAGTGACAGGGTTTATACTGCTCTAGATATCCAAAGGAGATATTAGAGAGAAAGCCTCCCAGTCATGCTCTATGAAGCACAAACCCCCAGCCTTCAGAATAGAAATGGAAATTAAAGTACCATAGCAATACTGATCTGACACTACACTTTTAAACCCAAGAATGACAGATAGCTGAGCAATAGTCAGTCTTGGAACATTAAAAAAATAAATAAATTGATCCAGTTACCCATATTTGTATTATTAAGTACCATTTTTGATTTATAAATGTTGAATATTATCTACTGTGCCTTTCATTAGGACATACCTTCTATGGTTCATTAAACGGACAACACAGTGACATTACTCATTTTCTAACACACTGTCATTTTTATCACACGCGTCAGTAGTGTCGGGTCATTTTCAACAGATGGGAAAATTAGCATAAACATATGTGTTTTTTTTAGAATAGGGGTGTAAGTGAAGTGAAAACAGACCCTGTGTCTGCAGGGGGCCAGTCGATACAGAGGCCCAGTGGGACGCTGATTGATAAGCTCTAAAGTCATTTTGCTATGAGACCAAGTAGGCTTTAGTAACGTCAATGCAGCCCAATTTACAGCTATTCATTTTGCTATCTCCTTTGAGCTACTACTTTTTCATACAAGCTATTCTCATTAAAAAATGTAAAGGGGTTATTTTCCATTCCCCAGGGTACAAGTGCTAGAGTGTGAAGGGGTGCAAAAAGGTACCCCTTAGTGCTCACTTATGAAACACTTGCACCCCGTGGAATGCAGTGGTGTCAAAAGGTGCAGCAAAGCCCAGTTTTGGGTTAAGACTCCTGACACTCCTTAAAGGACATGTAAACCCCCCACAAAAATGTAATATGTGAATAGCCTCTTTAAACACCTGCTGTTGGTTGTTAGAAGGTTAATAGTAATGCTGCAGCATCCAATTAATCACTTATGATTCCTTCTCCTCCTCTAACCCAGGCCCTCTCCTTCAGAAACTTTATTTGGCTGTTGGCTACTGAGCATACTCAGTTCTTCTCAATTCAGATTACTAAATACACATCTAGCAGCTAATGTAGATCTGGCATTTCTGGTTCCCATAGAAACTCTGCTCTAACTGTCTGCTCCTATTTTGTCTCTGAACCACCTCTCCTAAGCTCGTCTTAACCATTACAATCCAAGCAGGACTTTTTTCAAAGTGAGTTGTGCCTGTGTAAGCCTGCATTCTTCATTGCATGAACTTGCAGATGTAAATGCCCCTGATCATGAGTCAGAGGAAAGACGGTTACCTGTTGAAAGCTGGAAGGTACGTGACAGGATTAAAATAAATGTTTGGGATTGGGATTGGGGATGGCACTTCGCTCTTGGATGGTCTATGGAGGATTGTGAAATGGTGCCTCCAAATCAGAGGTAGACTAATGTGGTTTCCTTTCATATTGAGGAATCAAGTATTTACGTGTAAAAAAATAAATAAATTAATATATTTTTGACAGTTCAATGTGTTTATGCACATTGTTTACATAAGCCCATGAGATAAGGGGGATATTTTGCCTTTAAGGATTTGGACAAATGTTTCCCATGAGGGAACAATTTAAAAAACGGTTAAATATATAAGCATCTGTATATTTTTGTAATTAACAGTATAGAGTGTTACTTAATTATACTGCCCCATGGTATCAATATCGGAAGTTCTGCTTTTTAACAGTACACTTAACATATTTTATGATCAATGGAAAGAACCTCCGGCAAAGCATATAATAAATTACTCAAGCGCTAAATGGCACATTCTTTGAATTGCAAATCCCACACATTTATTTTAATCCTGGTATGTACCTTCCAGACACTGCTTTGAATTCAGATTATATGCAAGGAAAAATCTGAAGTATGTAACTCAGAAAGTTAGTAGAAGTTTGACGGGACTGAAGGTTTGTATAAAGTCTATGGTGTCATAGAAATGGGCAAAAAAAAGTGAGATTTGATTTTCCAGATCTCTGCTAAATTTTACAAAATAGAATATCTTATTTTTGGATTTTAGGACACAATCTTTAGTAATCAGTGTGTATAAAAGTAAAAGAGGGGCTTTTAGGATGACTTTTAGGGAATATTGCATATTGACATATTTCATAAAACATCTTCACAAGTGAGGGGTTTACTCATATCTTTATATAATGAATAGGGACCTGGGTTCCAATAACATTGACATTTACAGGAAGGATGTGAAAAAAACCCATTTTAACTCACAGCTAAGGCATTAAGTTGTGTTACTGGAATCTGATATAAGTAAGGCTGGTTTAAGTTCTATTTAAATGATACAAACTGAGAACCTGTCTTACTTAATGCTATAATATTACAGCACAGTCAGCTGGAATCCTTAGTAGGGTCAAGGGGCATTCTCAATAAGCTCAATAAAGGTAACTGACTAGTCTGACAAAAACAGGGAGCTTATTGAACACTTTAATTCTCCCCTGGCTCTGGTTACTGATAACAGACTGCTTTAACGTGGCCATAGATGCAAAGATCCTATCGTACGAAACAAGGATTTTCCGTACGATTTTCAGACCGTGTGTGGAGAGTGCTGACATTTTCGTCCAGCGGAGATCCCGCCAGAGCCCATTGCGCATCGTAATTCGGCAGAGGGCCGAACGTTCAGATTACCCCCGATATAGCCATGCCTGTTAGTGGCATATAGGGGAAATGCGATGTCGCCAATCTAGCGGATCTTTGCGTCTATGGCCACCTTTACTTGGGAGCCACACAAAGATATTTTTAATGTTGCCTGTATATGTCTTCTTGACCATGAAAAATAAAGATACATTTTATCGAACATCCCTTTAAAGTGGTGTTTGCAATTGTTATTGTATAGCATGTACTCTATCTGTATTTCTGACCACTGCCTGCCATGTACAGGTATGGGATCTGCTATCTGGAAACCCATTATCCAGAAAGCTCAGAATTATGGAAAGGCTATATCCCATAGACACCATTTGTATCCAAAAAAAATCCAGATATTTAAAAATGTTTCCCCTTTTCTCTGTAATAGCAAAACAGTGTCTTGCATATGATCCAAACTAAAATATAATTAATTAATGTTTACATGATTTTCTAGTAGACTTAAGGTATGAAGATCCAAATTAAGGAAATATCAGTTATCTGGAAAACCCAAGATCCCAAGGTCTGGATAACAGGTTCCATACCTGTATTATTTTTCCTGTATAATTTTTATTCAGGCGCTTTATTCGTTTAATTGTTCTTATTTGCCTAATCACGCAAAGCATGTAACACACAACCAATGAAATTATCGATTAAATAAGTAGATAGGTCAGAGGGGTCATATTTTGAGGATGATTAACACGCTTTTCATTCTCTGTATTAAAGACATGTCACAGTGCACAGAAAATGAATGGTTTTAGCTCTATTCAGCAGCCATAAAAGATATTTTTCTTTAGCCCAGATTGCGCATAATGTATCACACATTATCTAATCAGTATAACTACAGTAAGTAATATGCACTGTATTGCATTTCCAAGAGGATATTGAGGTCACCGGTTCCTAGTTCCATACAAAGAAAAGCCATTAAATTTCAAGGACATGGATAATTACTAAAATATGAATTACTCTGAGAAGATAGGAAAGTCCTGTTTCAAAATGTTTTTTTTTTTCAGGAGGAGCTACAATGATGCATATGAAATGTGCTGCACTTTGATGAACACATTGTTCTAATTATCACTCAATGCATAACAATGAGGACCATAACAATGAGGACGGAAGGTCGTTATACAATTGCCTTTTTCTAAGACTGTGTGAAATAATTATCTGCTTTTAAATCTTAGTGTTTTCTACTTATATTGCAGGCTAGGGATGTAATGCGCACAATTTCCAATGCAATCAGCTTGAAGTCAATTATTCAAAGACCGTTTAGCTTTTTATATAGTAATGAGGCACTCTGCCAAAATCAAATTTTCATTTATTTTGGGAAAAATACATCATGACACGTAGGGGCTTTATATTCAGTGGGGGCACTAATACAATATTCAATAGAGACTTCACTTATGTTAGTGGAGGAGCCACGACATCAGGAAGGATTATAATAAATAGAGGTGTACAATTCAGAAAAATAACAGATCTACTAAAAATAGATGAATATATTGCTGAACATAAACAATTAGGGGTTTACAAGATTTAAAGCACCTTGGATTCGCTTCTGAAAGCTCACGATAGACCAATATGATAATAAATATACCTAGAAATGAATCCTAGCAAATAAGAAACAAACTCTTGGCAAATAATAGCAAACTGGAGGTCTTCTTGTTAAAGTGTTATATGTAAAGCAGTTGGGTGAACGCTTAACAGGTCTCTCGAGCTATGGAACGTCTCATGAGCATATAAATATGTTACATTATTTGGTAAAGGTTTGTAATAGTTAACTTTCTTGAATGGGACATTGTATCTTGTAAAGTAACAAATAAAGAAGAATAAATTATTGTAAACTAAATGAATTTTCCTTTAATTTTGCATTATTTTTCCATTAGTGTTTTCCATCACCCCTCGTGAATACAACACCACTGAACTCAGGCAGTACTGTATTCATGTGTAAAGCACAGGTCTCTACATTCAATTTTGGAACAAAGAGATATGGAGCAATTCAGCAAACTGCAGGCAAATTACATGGCAGCTTGTGCTGGTTTTTGTCACGCACTTGGTAAATAAGCCCTATGTTTTTCTCTGTAATAATAAAACAGTACTTTTTACTTGGCCCTAACTAAGATATGATTAATTATTATAGGAGGCAAAACAATCCATCAATGTGAAGGAATGCTATTCATTAAATTAAAGTCACTTGTATTCAAAAAATCTCTGTACGCATGCTTATAGGTACGCTTAGCATTGCTGTCCCACCTCCTATTATAAATCCCATGCAGGTCCATTTGGTAGCTCCAGGGGTCCCCTGGGTCAATAAGTGCACTTGCACGCAATTTGTAATAGAAGGTGAGATGGATGCACCGATTCTAAGTATAACTATATGAAAGTTCAGGTTTCCCACATGAGGCTCTGTCAATATATGCAGCACATTTGCGCCTAATGAATCCTGAACAGATGTCATTTTGACTGATGAGCACTGAAAATTATATAATCCCAACTTTCAGCACAATTGCATCCAATTCATCAAAACGTAAACACAAACAGCCATAATAGTGTCAGGTGCAACTATCCCTCACGCTGGAATTTGGAATTCTGGGTAAAGAACGTAGCAAATTGCATCCAGCGTTTATTTTAGAAAAAGGAAAGAGAAGAAATGTCTATGTTAATAAATACGTCCTGCAGTATTTAGCTAGTTTACCTTATCAGCTATAATATTTTAAGTTAAAAACAGTATAATGAGTTCTATTTCTCGGTTCCATGTTCTATAAGGCAATGGAAGAAGTCAGCAAAAGCTTGAGACACCAATAAAGTAAGATTCACATAAGTCTATAAAACTTTGTCTTGATGACAACTTTCATATTTTTGTTCCAAGCTGGGGACTTTATCAGACACCTCAGAGAGGAAACATAGTCCTAATAACAAATTTGTCTTTGGGCAAGCTGCCCAGAATCCCGCTGGGAGCCCATGATAACACAGACACACATAAAAAGATAAGCCTACACTGTATCACACCATGCTTAATTCCTTTATAGTCATCCTTATAGAGTATCACAATCCTTCCCAAGGCTTATCTGAGAAGAATACATGTAAAAACTAAAGCGCATGGGCGTCTTTCAAGCTTTTGTGCATCAGAGGTAAGATGTAAGATGTAAGAAATGTGCTAATAATACTATGTCTGACTTTCTCCTCTAGTGCTCCCTAAAAATGATAAGGGCAGGCAAGTGTGTCAATAATCCTATGATTTTCAGCCTGGCATAACTAGTACCCTCATATCCTCCATGCTTTGTCTCTTCTGTACATAGGAAGTATTGCTCATACCCGTCATACTCCCCTCTCCCTCCCCTTGCCTCTGCAACTTGCCATTACATGTAGGGGGTTATGTAATATAAGTTGCTCAGGAGCAGCAACCAGTCAGCAGGAAGGATTTATTGGAAACCTGTTTACAAGCAAAGATCTAATAGGTTGCTATGGGTTACTGCTACTGGGCAAACTTTGCATCTTTTATTACATATGGGGGTAGAATCTTAGCATATGACTTAAGGTGGCCATAGACTAGGGATGCACCGAATCCACTTTTTTGGATTCGGCCGAACAAGTGAATCCTTTGTGAAGGATTCGGCCGAATACCGAACCGAATCCGAACCCTAATTTGCATATGCATATGCAAATTAGGGGTGGGAAGGGGTAAAAATTACTTCATTGTTTTGTGACAAAAAAGTCACTAGATTCCCCACCCCTAATTTGCATATGCACATTAGGATTTGGATTCAGTTCGGCCAGGCAGAAGGATTCGACCAAATCCGAATCCTGCTGAAAAAGGCCAATTTCTGTCCGAATCCCGAACCAAATCCTGGATTCGGTGCATCCCTACCATAGACGTAACAATTACGATCTTTAATACACACGTGTAGAGCTGAATCGTCAGATATACAGGTAGATATACGGGAAGAAACAATAGAATTCTACCTGTATCTGATGATTCAGCACTAACAATGGCTGATGTTTGGGTCCCTTCAAAGGCACCCGATCAAAATTTTCCGTCCAGCCCGTTTGACGAGCCGACCGATATTCAAGTCTTTTGCCAATATCGGTCGGCTCTTTTCCCACCATACACACACCGAATATCGTATGAAAATTAGTTTCGTACGATATTATCTGCGCGTCTACGGCCCCCTTAAGAATAGTATGTCCTTGAAAACTATAGGGCTCATTTACATCTATGAGCGCAATGAGCAAAGTGCAATCTTGAGCACAATAGCCAATTTTTTCCCACAATGCAGTGTTGTTTCCCAAAATTCCAGAATCATTGTGGGCTCAAAAGGGGCACCTAGTGCAACTGCACCTGATTGGCAATACTTAACACGACTGAGCATGTGCTTGAATGCAAATTGGGTGCAAATATTTTCAGTTAAGTCTGTCTGGTGTCATTTCCGGCATACAGCGTGCAAGTGACGTGTGCGCACTATTCTTCCTTTAGAAGCAACTGTTATTATGTGACCATTGGCACAGGGAGCTCTGGAAACCCTGCTTCTGCCTGGTTAGGAGGTAACAGTTACTTTCAATGTTCCTTGTGTCAATAGACACAACAATACTTGGAAGCAATCAGGAAGGACTGAGCAGCGCTAAGAGCAACTATAAGAAGGTGCATAGAGTGTCGTTTGATGCAAATACCTTTAATGAAAGTGGTTAATGTGCAACTGTTGGCAGGGGAAAGTACCCATTATTTAAAGGAACAGTAACGTCAAAAAATAAAAGTCTTTTAAAGTAATGAAAATATAATGCAGTGTTGCTCTGCACTGGTAAAACTGGTGTGTTTGCTTCAGAAACACTACTATTGTTTATATAAATAAGCTGCTGTGTAACAATGGGGGCAGCCATTCAAAGGAGAAAAGGCTCAAGTGACACAGCAGATAGCAGATAAGCTCTGTCTGTCTAAAGGTGTTATCTGTTATCCATTAGTTAACCTGTGCCATATAGCCGTTTTTCAATTTCCGCCATTGCTACACAGCAGCTTGTTTATACGAACTATAGTAGTGTTTCTGAAGCAAACACATCAGTTTTACCAGTGCAGGGTAACACTACATGATATTTTCATTACTTTAAAACACTTACATTTTTTGGTGTTACTGTTCCTTTAAACAGAGCAGCACACACCAGCACTGTGCAATGGGCACTTCACTTTGGACAAGTCATTTAGCAGAGTTTGTGTCATACTGCAAAAAAGATATATTTGAATACTAAAAAGTTTTCATTTATCAAGGACCCTCAAGGGACCAATTAATTTTAACAAGTCCTGCCTATTGAAAGCCTGTATTTCAGGGAAAACAATTCCTACACCTCTGCTAAAAAGCAAAAAGAATGAGCCTTTTTTTCTGACTAGGACTTTATCAGTTCCCCTGTGCAGAATCTAAATTGTTCTGCCAATTGTTATTAAAATGTTGTAAACTTCAGATTACTTTTACATATATACATTACAGATATTATTGTTACACTTCTGCTAAGATATATAATCCATGCAGTGTTCCTATTACTCGTGATCAGTGAATCAATTGGATATATTGCAGTTATTTCTGCTTCAGTTTCGCTCAGAAGGGGTTTAACAAATAGTTGAGGCAACAAAAGATTCCCACAGGAAGAATTGCACATAAATAAATTTTAACATTGTTAAACAACTCTGTATAATAAAATATACAACTGTAAATATAATAAATTGTACAACTGTCAATGACTTAGAAAATGTAATTATGTTATTATCTTACAGTTCAGTCGCACTCAGATGTCTTGGATGTATTGAATAAATGTTTGTTTCCAAATGCAATAAAATGTATGGGTATTATCCTCAAGTATTGCTGACAAATGCATTTCATTTACTTCACTTTGTAGAATTCAGCTTTAGTTGGCTTTCTGTCTATTTGCTGCACTTCATACATCTCCAGCTACTCCTTTCCTTTGTTGACAAATTACAGTTTATTGCTCCTCAGTTTGTATTTATCAGTTGGGATGTTAGTGTAAAGGTGGCCATAGACGTTCCTGGAAAAGATTGTTTGTTTCAAAACACATGTGTAGAGCTGAATCATCAGATATACAGTAGTATATCTCATCTCCCACCATACACACACCGAATATCGTACAAAAATGTATTTTGTATGATATTATCGGTGTGTCTATGGCCTTTAATCCATTTTGTTTTAATCACTATGCATTTGGGTTTCTCCTGGACTTTCAGCATTGCTGAATGTGTGTGTCTTATGAGAAAAAGACAAATATGACCTTTGATAGAACAGGCCATATCAATAAAACATGTAACCTGTCCCAGACTTGAATCACTATTTGCCTAACCTAACTCTGATCTAAAATAATATACAGCAAAAGCATGGCTTGTGTCTATTAGCCTGCATTTTGTCCAGTAACTTTGAGACCAGGCCTAAACTGTACAGTTTCTGAAAGACATTATTCTGCAGGGTTGGATCAAATGCAATGGGCGAATCTAAATAAGTTAAATTTTCTCTTCTACCCTGATCTATAACATTTCTTGTCCAGTTTAAAAAGAATGGAAAAATAACTCACCAGTGCTATAACCCATACTGTAGTGTTGACAAGCTGTCACTCATCACAGCTCAGTTTAGCCTAAATTCTGGAGTGGACCAGCATTCAGAAACAATATCCTGGATGCCAATTTCAACCATTCATAACCAATTCTTTCAGAATTGAAAAATGTGTCTTTTTCATCACCTCTAACCTGATGAAATCTATTTTCCTGCAGTCAAACGATTTGTTTTTGTTTTCTGAAATAAGAGACACATCATAAAAATGTTCTACACATTCATTATGTTGTTGAAGTCATTTAAAACGATACAAGTAACAGCATTTCAGTAATATTTTACCATTCTGATTACATACTGTATTCCTTTTAATATCTATAGTCACTGATATTTTGAAACATCTTCAATTCTTTGGTAATCTTGGGGAACACGTGTCGTATTGGCACACGTTCATTGGAGCAATTTTTTGTTTAGCGAAAACTGCGCATGTGCCGAAAAAAAGCGCCAAATCTCATTTCGAAGATTACCGAAGCGACTGAAGATGGTGCCGGTGAACTCCGCTGGACAGAATCAGCATGGAGGGGTAAGTAAAGACTTAGGGGCATTTGCCTGGGGTAACACTTAGGCTGGGGTGGAGGGAGAGGGGTCTATGTAGGGTTTTTTTAACTTTAGGGTTTAGTTCTCCTTTAAAATGGTGATTAACTTTTAAGTTAAACTTTAGCATGTTTTAGAATGGCAAATTCTAAGCAACTTTTATTTCAGGACCTCACTTTCTTTGACTTGACTAAAAATCTATATAGATCATATACGCTCCATGCTCTCAGCATTACTATATGATAAGGTAGATTTACATAAGCAGATCTGGGAACTCTGGGAGGTGTATTAGCCTCTTAATATGCAGAACTTTAGTTCTTAACCTAAGTTTCCAACTGACGGTTGATTGAAACCAACATCCAAGTGTGAAGGCTGGGTGAAGGCTTGTTTGTGAGGTTCGTGAGGTTTTTTTTAGCTCAAATAATCTCACAACTCGAATGTTTGCTAATTTATGAAAAAAACCTTAATGCAAAAAACTCAATTGAATGCAATCAGGGAAAAAACATGAATACTTGGATAGAACGATTTATCGCAGAAAAAAACCTCTTTTTAAATTATAAATCAGGGGGTTCAATGAGGGCGCAACCACATCATTGTGATAAAAACCGCAATCATTTTGGAATTTTAACCTTGGGATAGCAAGTTGCTATTAGGGAGGATATTTATCAAAGATCAAGTTTGCGAGTTTCTTTTCTACCTCGAATTAACTCAAATCATATTTATCAAAAACTTGACTGAATGTAATCAGGGGGGAAAATTGAATACTTCAGATTTATCAAATTTATAGATTAAAAAACCTTGAATTGATTGAGTTTTTGAGCGTAAACCACTGAAAATCATGAAGGCTAAAAACATCTTCAAATGGTTCAAGGGACCTCTGCCATTGACTTCTACATGCAGAAAAATACCAGTGGCACACTGAAAATTGGAAAATTGCAAGGTTTATTCACCCCAAAAACATACAGAAAAAACATGTCAGGCCACCTGGGCCCTTTATCAAGACTTCTACATGACCGTGACAGGTTTTAGCTGGAGTATTGTTTGATTCTGGCTTTTTGCAGCTTCAGGGGGAAATAAATCTCTAAAAAATTTGAGGGTTTTTTGGTCCTAAAAAATGTTAGCTTTTACTGAAACTACCCTAAAAAAAACACCCTAAATGTTGTATTATATTTATGACTCCACCCAATGAAACAGCTATCACTGGATACTTCTTGCCATCATTTTGTATTTATTGGAAAGCTGTATATATGATTTAAAAAAGTTAAACAAATAGATATTTAAAAAATAACATGCATCATTCCATAATACAATAATAATAATTACCTTGCCAACAAAATCAAGATCAGTCCTCTTTGCATTGCTTGGCCTTTCCAGTAACTTTGATTTTGGGAAGCACACAGAAATGATATGCAGTGAAACTTGAATAGAAATAAGCATAATGAGCATATAAAGCATTAGTGCACATACATACTCACTAATCGCAGTAGCCATTAACGACTTCTTAGAGTGCAGAGCTCGCAATACTGTTATCGCATTATGTAACTAAATCCTAAGGTCTCATTAATATGTATGCAATCTGCTCTATAATAAGCGTGTAATGGGTGCTGAGATTAGCAAATAAACATATGCACTAATGCTTCTGGTCAGTTCTGCTTTTCTCCAGCAATCTAAGCACAGTTCTCACTATGCTCACCAAAAGCCATCCTGGATTTGGTATCTTTTTGAAATCACTACAGGTATGGGATCAGTTATCCGGAAACCCATTATCCAGAAAGCTCCAAATTACAGAAAGGCAGTATCCCATAGACTCCATTTTATCTAAATAATCCAAATTTAAAAAAAAAGATTTTCTTTTTATCTGTAATAATAAAAGGGTTAGGGATGCACCGAATCCAGGATTCGGTTCGGGATTCGACCAGGATTCAACCTTTTTCAGCAGGATTCCGATTCAGCCGAATCCTAGTGCCTGGCCGAACCGAATCTGAATCCTAATTTGCATATGTAAAGAAGATTTTTTTCCACCTTTTCCTTTCCTGACCCTAATTTGCATATGAAAATTAGGATTCGGTTCTGTATTCGGGCAAATCTTTTACCAAGGATTCGGGGATTTGGCCGAACCCCAAATAGTGGATTCAGTGCATCCCTAAAAACGGTACCTTGCACTTGGTCCAAAATAGTGAATTATAATTAATCCTTACTGAAAGCAAAACCAGCCAATTGGGTTTCATTATATACATGACCTTCTAGTAGACTTAAGGTATGATGATCAAATTATGGAAAGACTCATTATCCAGAAAACCCTAGGTCCCAAGCATTCTGGATAACAGGTCCCATACCTAAAATTACTTTCTGAAACTTTGACTGGTTTCATCAAATGGATTCGAACATGACAAGTGATATTCCATTTAGCAAACACATTAAAACTATAACCTGAAAGGAGTTTTTCACCTTCCAAACTCTTTTTTTCAGTTCAAATGTTTTCAGATCATTCCCCAGAAATAAATACTTTTTTTCAGTTACTTTATATTATTTATTTTTTACTGTTTTTGCAAAATCTAAGTTGAATGTTCGTGTCTCTGGTTTGTTAGTCTGGCAGTTCAATAATGCAGGTGCAGAATCTAAACTGTTACAGTTTTGTAACATTGAGTAGATATATTGCTCAGCAGCATCTCTGGAGTATTGGCAACTATCGTATCAATTCTAACAGCTGCCTGTAATAAAACCCAGAGATTCTGCTCAGCAGACATAAAAAGAAATGTATCAACTAAATGTATCAATTTAGAATAGATTACAGGGTCGGCGACCCCCCTCCCAGAGCTGCTTTAGAAGGTGAAAAATGGCACTTTATGTTTAAATATTGTATTAGAAAAACGGTCACAGGTAGAAAATAGAAAGTGATTAGAAAATGTCTTTATTTCTGATGAACTATCTGAAAACAACAAGGTGTTTGAAGGTGAATAAACGTTTAGATCTGGATATGTTCACTGGTAGTGCAATAGAATATTTTGCATTACGTCAGCAAAGTGGCTACCATTTAATATATATTGATGCTATGCTCAACATTGCTTTACAAAATTGCGGCAAGTGCCACTGAGCCAGTATGAATTACACATGGAAACTATGGGATTACTGGAAGCCAGGACCTGACAGTATTTGCAGGATTCCCTTAAAGGCTTCGCAGATTTATTACATAGATGCAAGTAAGTTGCACCAAACACATTTAACACCATTGCTGTTATCAATGAGATGCGAAGTGATGCCACCCCGACACAATGTTCACAGACCCTAATTTGGGTCCATAATTCTACAAGTCGAAGTGAAAGCTGCTTTCCCCTGATATTTTGGGGGGAAACCCTGCATTGCTTACAGTAAAGATGACGATGTTTAGTTAGCACATTGTGCTTGTTTATAAATGAGCCCTCTGGTCTTCTAATTAAAGTTTATTACTGACAGTCACCAATGAAGTGTCCTAATGTTGTACAGGTATTGGATCCAGAAAGCTCAGAATTACAGGTAGGGTATCTGCCATAGACTCCATTTAATCAAATAAATGAAAATGAGTTCCCTTTTCTCTGTGATAATTATGCATCCCCTGTACTTGAACCTGACTACGATATAATTAATCCTTATTGGAGGCAATTTAATCCTATTGGGTTTAATTCATGTTAAAATAAGGACCCCTTATCCAGGAAACCCCAGGTCCCGAGCATTCTGGATAACAGGTCCCATACCTGTACTATTTATAGGCCTATTCACATGCATTAACTGACTGTGTATGGGCCTAACATCTCATGACTGAGAATCTAAAAAATGGATTGTATACAGTATAACTCAACTGGGCCTGCAGAACAACTAGAGGCAGGATTTTATCAAAGAGCTAAGAGATATTTACTGTAGGCATATGTAAATTAACCAAAGGTAGTAGTCCAACCCAGTTAAAGTAACTAACCAGGTTATGGAAGAGGCCCAGGTGCACTGCCCTTAGTCTTCAGCAAGGGGAGCTGTCCAAAGGTTAGCCTATGACTAAGGGGCAGATTTATTAAGATTTATTAAAGTTCGAAATGAAAATTCAAATTTCTAATTTAAAAATTCAAATTTTTGAGTTTATTTTAGTGTAATTCGACTAGCCAGTTTTTCTGTGCAACCTGCATCTCTTCGGCTTTTCATTAAGTAGAATGCCTGATTACCCCCAGCAGTGTTTGGATTGTATTGCTTGTTCCACAGGTAAAAAAATGCAAACTGAATTAAAGTAGATATAAATCTTTAAGATGTATTTAACTTTTACTAAATATAGACAAGTAAATATTAACTTTTTATATAATTCATATACTATATGGAAAATAATATTTAATGTTTATATGTATTTATTGGCTACAGGCTATGATATAATTAACCTAATTAATTTTTACAGTATGTCAAAGCTACATGCAGCAAGTGAGGCAGGAAAATGCAGCAAAGGCTTAATGAGAGCATTTAGCAGCACTGGGATGAAAGCTCATTTTAGTTAGAAATATTAGAGATTCCCATGGGTTATATTTATTTCAAAATAATTACCAACATAACAAGGGTTTATACAGGTTTTTCATAAATATACAAAGTACCTTGCAGAAGTATTCCTTGACCATTTCCTTCATATTACTAAATAACAAATCCTATACTGGAACTTTGTTCTGTGTGATTTATTTTTACCAAAAATTTAGAATTGGCTCTCAAGACCTACAGACCTTAGTTTAGGGAGCAGCTGTTTATGCATCACACACTTTGGCAAAATCCAAATAGGTTACATCCACTGCAACCTGACTGTCCTACTTACTTCATCATAAAAAGCAATTACATTTGTTTGACATCATCTGTTGTTCATAACTGTATTTCATTCAACATCATTCTCCAGAACACAATCTTCAATGTGATCCCATAACAAACTTTCAAATAGCTTGCCAACTGCAGATGTCAAGCTTACAGGCCTATAATTGTCAGGCTGAGATCGTAGTCCCTTTTTAAATTTTGGAATTATATCTGTTTTCCTCCAAGCTATATATACCATACACCATGAAAAAATCAGAAAAAGTAGCCTGTCTAAATAATAACTAAGCTCTCTAAATATTTGAGATTTTATTTCATCAGGCCAGTAGCTTAACTAGAGGGGGGCGGGCCCTGGTGCGTGACGCGCAGCCGGGCCACGCCCCCCTCTGTACGGCCCACATTTTCAGTGGGCACAGGCTGCCGGGGGGGCCCTGAGGGGGTGCAGGCTCTGGCCCACTCGCACCCCCCCTGCTCCCCCGGTAGTTCTACCACTGCATCAGGCCCTGGTGCCTGATACTGATTTTCTTTCAAAAATATTAATCTACATTCAAAGTTACCTATAGGTCATGTTGATGGTTTTTCGCTGATAGTTCTGCTTTTGTAAGTAAGTGTTACTTGAAGTTCCTAAACCTGACTGTTTTGCCAACCTGACTATCCCTTCTTAAACTGTCAGTTAGAGTTTCTAATGGTAACCGGCTATTGCTGCACAAATATGGCAGCCCCCTCATAGAGGAACAGGGTAGTAAGAAAGGAAATGTAAAAACATGGCAAAATTAGAAATAGCTGTCACGATCAGCAAGTTATAGACTTCCTGGTCACGGCTCTGCTTCTGCTTGTAGTAGCTGCCTTTGGCCTTGGGAGGAGCCCTCAGCTACCTAGCTAAAATGCCGCCAGGTCTTAATAGAAAAGGAGCCAAGCAAGAGTTTTGGATGAGCAAAGGGACACGATTGTTTACCAAGGATTTAGGATGGCAACACAACTCAGAGGGATTAAACGGAAAAGCGCGGTCAGACAGGCCGGGTTGGTACAGGCAGAGTTAAAGTAAGGTCAGACAGGCCGGGTTGGTACAGGCACAGTTCACAGGATAGTCAGACAGGCTAGGATCAGGATTGGAGAGTTCAGAATAAACACCCAGGAACTAATCAAGTTAGACCTAACAATGGACAATGAGTAGATAATGAAAAAAGCTTATATTCTGATGTCAGTATCTCTTTAACTTTGAGTAAAACATCTACAGTAGGTACTACAAACCTCTGTAAGCAATTGACTTGATAGAACTGAGCTACCTGTTCTCCCGACAAGTGGTTCTTGAAAGTCTGGCTCCTCACTATACACTAAATAAAACAACTGATTAAGCATATTTTATTTCTCTTAGTCCTTTATAACCAAATCATTTCAATTTATTTAAGGGAAACACAGTCTCAACCTGAATCTTTTTACTATTAATATAATAATAAATCTTTAATAATGCCAAATCTTTGCCTGTGAAGCAACTGGTTCCTCATTTTCTTGCTTTGCCTTTCTGATTGCCGATTTACAACATTTTGTATTATTTATATTCTTTAAAATAAGTGATTGTCCTAAATAACTAATAATTTTAAATGCTTTCCTCTTTATTCTTATTAGTTACTTATTAGCTTACTTACTTCCAAGTTAAGCCAGGGTGGTCACTACACTTATACATTTCCTTCTTAAAGGAATACATTGAAACAGTAATGATTTAATGTTTTACATGGCTGTGTTTTCAGTGGAAAATCCTATGTCCAAAGCTAAGCAATTAAGTACTAATTTTAAGCTGCTAAATTTTGCATTCCTGAAATTCAAATCCTCTACAAATCTTATTTAACCCCAGACCAGTGGCATATAATGGGTCTTTACTCCTTGGACTAATGTTAAATATGCCATCCCCCAAATGCTACCCTAATCCATTACTTACCGTCCTTTAATTAAAGAATTCTGGACAGATATAAATGTGTATTGGGAAAAAATAACAGGAAGGACACTGAAAATGTCCCTGGAGTGGGCAATATTTATCAAGCCAGTAAAACAGTCCAATCTAAACAAGAAAAGCAAAATCCTAGCAGATACTAGCAGCAAGAAAATCTATACTGAACAAAAAACAAAACCCCCTACAGGCCTAGTCAAACAAGAATCAAACAAGAATTTCATTTTCTCCTCTGCATTGACTGTCTTGAGACCTCAACCAACAAAGAAACACTCACAGAAACATGCTTCAAAACCCAGTGGCATACATAAATACTCTATCCTCTTATACAAGACAACTGATCATTCACAACTTTTTTTAGAATACATTCTGGTTACCATAGAGAATCCCTATCAGATAACACTAAACTTAAAGATAACCCAACCCATGATCTTTCAGCCCCACAGGAGCCCAAGCAAACATGATCCTCTCCTCTTAATAACAATATCGATACAAGAGAAATGGATAACTGGAACATCTCCATAAAGTACAGCTCCGTTATTTACAGTTATGAACAAAATTACAGGTTGAAAAACATTGTACAAGACACTAATATGCTGCCAACTCAAGGCAGTTGTATCTGCCACTGCATTGTTTTCTTTTCTATTATTTTCTATTTTTTAATTTATTTACAGAAAATGAAATAAAAACAACTTATGTTACCCTGTATTCATTGTATTGTTACTCTTAATGTTTTTTAATTATTTTCGTCCCCCTTTTGCCTCTGCCCTGCATTCAGGTTGGGGTCACTGATCCCAGAAGCAATTAAATGATTGCTCTGCTAGGCTACAATTTTACAGTTCTTATAACCTTTTATTACTTATCATTCTATTCAGGCCTTCTCCTATTAAGCTTCCAGTCTCTCATTCAAACCACTGCCTGGTTGCTAGTTTGGCAACTGTCAGAATGATCTGGGTAAGACCAAGGTACCAGTAAGCAGACCATTTCCAAAAAGCTGTTCCATACTCTTTCATTTATGCTTATTGATCTGTTTTAAATTAACAGAATCCTGTTGCATCAGTGAGGAAGGAAGGACTCCAAGATCTCTGAATCCCACCACAGATATGCATCACTATCCATCCTCATCTTTAGTCTTGTTTTATTATAATTGTCATCAAGGTCTCACAGGAGAAGATTTATAAGAGAGAGGGACAGCTATAGCAAGAGAACCATATGATGCAGAGCAGACATGATAGAAATGTCCCATGAGTATCTGTTAAAGAAAGCAACTGATTCTGCATACATTTGCAGTTAAGGAGAATATCTCTTTTCTCAGGATGTGGCAAGAAGAGCACCACATTTGTTTTTCTTTCGTTTGTTTTATTTTACTGTTTATTTAGAATAGTAATGAGCTGGACTAAGGGCAGAGACACAAGGTCAGATTCAGGGTGATCTCCTCTTCTTTGGGGCGACTAATCTCCCCGAACTGCCTTCCCGCAGGCTAGAATGAAAATCTCTGGCGGGATGGCACTCGGAGCACTTTGTTTTCCAAAGTCGCCCGAAGTTTCCTCATGAGGCAACTTTGGGTGACTTCAGAAAACAAAGCGCTCTGAGTGCCATCACGCCAGCGGTTTTCATTCCAGCCGGTGGAAGGCAGGGGAGATTTGTCGCCGGGTGACTAATCACCCTGAATCTGACCCTGTGTCTCTGCCCTTAAGCTCCCCATAGACGCGACGATTCTTCTTGCCAAACGACCGATTTTAGGGAAGTCCGACCAATCCTTTGAAATTATCGTGTGGTTAGTGGGATTCGAACGATCGTACATCTTATGATTTCTCGGCCGACATCTGTCAGGAAATTGATCGGCCAGGTCAAAAAATCTTTGTCGGCCCCAGTGCAATCTATTTATGTTTGCAGGGCCAAGCAGGCAGCTCCCCTTTGTTTTCCTGGCAAATTGGTCTTTTTAGTTGATGGTAAATTCGTATGATCGTACGATCGTTCCGAGAAAATCGTGGTCTCACGATGAGGATCTGATCTTTTAAAAATGTTAACATCTATGGCCAGCTTTAGAGTATGTTGTTATCTTTTCTCTTCAGACAGAATTTGTAACGCTATTTGATCAGTGTTCCTAGCAACTAGGAACCTGATTGATTTTCTATCTATTGTTACCTTTAATTACTTATCTTTTGATTAGTCCTTCTTAATATATTATCTAGTTAAAGTATATTTCAGAATGCTGCCTAGCAATCTGAATGCCAACCAAAGAGATACAAGAAAAAATAACTCAATAATAACTAATTTATAACATACAATTTGCACAAAAACTAAAGTGCATTTGCCAAAACCCTGGAAATATCACTAATAGAGACATCCTACTAACAGTTTATGTCAGGTCAGTTCCTTTAATAATAAAATTATGTAGGCACAGGTGTAGTAGCCCTTTAAATATTGCATTAAGGTAGTAACAATAAATAGAACAGCAAGGAAATAATTGAGATATTTCAAATCCTACCGATAATATTTAATCATATTTAATGCTTTATTCTGTGTCCAGTGGGTAGAAACATGTAAGATTAGATTAAAATATTTTTGCTTAATGAATTAATTAGCCATCATCATGCTGTTAAAGTGAAACCAATGAGTTTGTGCTTTGTTATTCTATTATGTAGAGAAAGTGCTATAGATACTGAACAACCTAAAACTCAGTTGTAAAAATGGTCTGGTGCCTAATGTTAGTATTTGTGTGGGATACAGGTCATCTTCTCCAAGGTCTGCGGATCCCTAAAATGATTTTTCAGAGGAGCCAACTGATTTTACTACTGTGTGAAAGCCTAAGAGCATTACTTACAAGCAACACACTCTTACTAAAACTCAAATCTCATCATCTCTGTTTATCATACATGTGATTCTCTATTACTGTATACATTTTATTATTGGTAACCAAGGTGCTCTTTCCCATAGGCTAGAATGCAATCCACATCCTGTAGTGGAAATATTGGTTAAAATATAGATCATTTTACATAATTCCTTTTCTCTATGGATTTGCCTAAAATAAAAAGCTAGAACAGAATGTATATATGTTCCATGTACTTTAGATCCCCGAGTGTTAATGGCTCAGATTGCCCAGATATTTTTGGCAATATGGGTACCATAAATTTATGATTCTAAGAACAATTCTGAAGACCGATTTGAGGGTACAATTGCTAATTATTCTCATTGCAGGCCAGACAGCATCTGATCGGGTGGTCTGGGGCTGCTGCCTTAGGGGCCCTCACACACACCCTGGGTCTCTCTTTTTGCAGTTGTGATCAGGGTTGGGGGGCAGGCCTGGATTTGGCAGAGGGGTACGCAAAGGCCCCTCAGACTTGTGGTCTGTCGTTTCTGCTACTTCCCCCCCCCTCCCCTCACTTATATGCACATGCAGGAATTTCTTTACTTGGAACTTAGCGCACAGGTGATTTCAACAGCAAAATCTCCTGTGCACCCATTTTTTAGAAATTAGATAAAATTTAGAAGCGGCATGCCATCCTCTTAATTTGAGCTGCCCTAGGCCCTGACCTTTGTGACCTTCCCACAAATCCGGGCTGTGACCACCCCATGCTCCCTGTGTTTGCCATACTCTGCCTGCCCCCTGCTCCCTGTGTGTGCCATACTCTGCCTGCCCCCTGCTCCATGGGTGTGCCATACTCTGCCTGCCCCCTGCTCCTTGTGTGTGCCATACTCTGCCTGCCCCCTGCTCCATGGGTGTGCCATACTCTGCCTGGCATATGCTCCTTGTGTGTGCCATACTCTGCCTTCCCTATGCTCCCTGGGTGTGCCATCCTCTGCCTGCCTTATGTTCCCTGCTTGTGTCAAACTTTGCTTGCCCTACACTGCCTGTGTGTGCCATACTCTGTCTGCCATATGCTCCCTGTGTGTGCCCTGCTCTGCCTGTGGAACATAAGTCTGAATTTGTTCTTGGGGTTTGTTAGCATTTGAAAATTTTTGTAACAGGCCCCTAAGGTGTTTAATCATGTGCAGGGGGTGCTGTGTTATCCACAGGGGAGGATGAAGCATTTGGATTTAAGGGTATGTCTTAATATGACTTAATTTTTTACACGTATGAGTAATGATATCCCTGCAGTGAGCACCAACCATTTACTTTTTTTGGTGTGTTCCCACAATTAATGTGGACATAGTCTTGTGGTAACTTGGGTGTGGTTTATAGTGGGTGTAGTTTAAAAACAGGGAGTGGTCAACACTGGCTTCCATTATCGGCCCTCCACCATGTAGATGAGAAAAATTCTGGCCTTCAGTACCACAGAAGTTGGTCAGCAACTTCTTATTCAATGCAAATAGCTCATCGTACTTCATTATAGCCAATACCATGTGCTGAAAAACACCAGAAGAGAATGTGCCTGTCTGTTATAATCTTGAGAGGGCACTTGAGTATGGATTGATGTGCTGCTTGTCTATCTTGCAGCATAAGCAGTTTATCTAAGATCTGCATCATACTCACAGAATCATCTATACACATTCATTCTTCAAGCAATCTGCAGGAGTGTCAACAAACTGCACAATCAATATCTGCTCCTTCTCAAGCTGTAAAGCCGTTCAGTCATATTTCCAAAGAGAGCATTATTCAGCAGATGTGGCTGCAACTATAACCCCCACCCCACCAAAATCCATATTAGATCAGTGGTGGACAACCTGACTGACTCAATAGTTTAATGTATTAGTTCTCAAAGAATATATCTGCTGCAGCTGAGTGCTGGCTCTTTAATAGTGATGTATCTTTGCTTGAATTAAGCATTAGGAAATTTGGGAAAAATACAGGGAAAGGTTTGCTTGGTTGTTTTCAAGCTAAAATATAAACCCTGTAAGGGATACCCTCAGAGGGTAAGGATATTATAGTTGTGTTATAAAAAAATACCCTTGAATCACTCTATAAAGGTACAAGTAGTTCTGTGAGTTTGTCTTTTACAGTCATGGGCACAAAGAGCAGGGGCAAAGTATATATTATTTTATGGCAGGCTAAAATGTAAAAAATGTTCTCTACAAACCCCTCTCATTCTCTATTTTTTTCATTGTTTATACCTGAGTTAGAAAAATTCTTGCAGGGAAAAAAATATGGAAAATGTATCACAATGTTAATTTGTAAACTTTGACCTGTCAAAATATTCACTTGAGATTTTTTTTATTCTCTTATAAACAATTCCCCTCTCTATGTGTTAGGGAACCAGGCTGTCCAGTGGTGCATCTGCACCTCTGTTATAAATGAACATTTCTATCTCTGATCAGCTGACATCAACCCTCAGTGAGCTGGTATGGCCAACCTGCAAGCCTGTAATGCTTTTAAATGTAACTTCTGGAAAACCATTCATGTTACACATAGGCCAGTAACCCTTTAAAAGGGAACTAAACTACAGAATTAGGCTAGAAATGTTATGTTTTGGGCTTCTGTACCAGTGCAAGGCAACCACAGTCCCTTAGCAGGGAAACTCTGTGCAGGCCCGGACTGGCGATCTGTGAGTTCTGGCAAATGCCAGAGGGGCTGCTATAAGGTCCCATAGAAAGTCAGTATTTAGTGGGCTGTGGAGGGTGTTTGGGCCTCTATGTGGGTTCTGTGTACCTGAAATGCCAGGGCCTATTTTAATTCTCAGTCCGGACCTGGTTCTGTGTCTCCGAAGATGCCCCAGTAGCTGCCCATCTTCTTTCCTGCTGATTTACTGCACATGCTGCTGTGCTGCTGTCACTGACTGACCTTAGAGACCGATGCAAAATATACAGTGCAGATAGAATATAAATGTCATAATATAAGACTGATTAGTAATTAATACAGATAATTACTAGATGGCAGCACATAAACCAGTGCGATTAGCATAAGAATTTAATAATCTACTAACCTTGTTGCATCAGTTTATATTACAGACAAACCTCATTTTCTGCTTGATAATTTGTGACGACCCATAAGCTTAGTTTATCAAAAGCTGCTCAGAGCCCACTGAGCATGTAAGTGTTGCAGACACTTTCCAAGATGGTGACCCCCTGTGACAAGTTGGAAGTCCTGGATCATTGCTGCTATTGACAAGCTGAAACTTTATGCTGGTGCAATAAGTTTACTATTTAAAAAATTGTATTTTTAGCTATATTCATCTTTAGGCTTTAGTTCTCCTTTAAGCACCAAGTAAATATGGCATAAACTAACAGTGTGCCAGTTCCATAGAGTCTACATGTTGCAGCTGACATGCACCTCACTGTTTACTGACAACACATGCCTTGGTAAGAGTAAAGTGCTCTTTACCATTTGACATAGCAGACAAAAGTTGAAATGTTGTATATATAAATATTGTAAACATGAAAATATGTGTACCTGCCATTTCTGGGGCATCTTTTATTTTCAAATGTTTTATATTTGCTTCTTTAAGGTTCTGTCTGTCCCTTATATAGAGAGAGCTGTCTATGGAAGGATTTTTCTACTGGAGCGAGATGAAAAACTGCACTGCAAGTGACAAATTTATCTTGGAAGAACAATGAGTTTTGCATGTGTCTGAAATGAAAGGGACCGCTATTGATTTGTGTGGCTAATTATACTTGCCCTTTAACACAGGATTAGATAATCTTAAAACTATCAATCCAGAGGTTATCTATAAGGCATGCACAGGCTTCTCCAGTGTAAAATAGATTACTAGCTGGCAGTTAATCTTGATTGCATCTCTAATACATCCCAATGTCTCTCCTTTAAGCCAAACCTGCAATGCAGCATTAGGTTGAAGAGAGACTGAAACTGACATCCTTCTCCGTGGTTTTTTTTTTTTTTTCTCAAGAGAAAAGAACAGGAATTATCTAAGGTAGCTGGACTTCAAATCTGCATTGACTGTCCATCATTTAAAATGCTATGGAATGGCAGCAGACTAAAAAGTGTAACCTAACTGAGTAATTAGTATTCAGCGCCTAACATGCCCCAGTTTACTTCTCTTCTGTGGATTATCGTATTAGACATTATAATAGAAGAGAGAATATGCTGCTCCAACAAGGGGTGTCTCAAAAAAAATCACACCCATTCCTGCCTTTTATCAGCTGGGTCATGGAATCGTACATATTTCCCCTGGTGCTGAACTAATGGGATAATAATACTCTCGAAAAGAATATGATCTGCCAATAGAATAAAAAAAAGCACACTGTGTAAGAGAGAGGAACATAAAATGGTGACATTGAGATCAAATTTCCATAAAATGAATATAATATATTTTATTTCCATAAAATTAATATAATATATATATAAGATGGGAACAAATTTCATATACTGAACTCAGACAATGCCCTACACAGTTATGCTATATGCACAGAAGATGTGGCAAAAGGGCAAAATATCGTTTTCATCATTTATTTCCATATTTGGTGCCTAAAAGTGACCCTCATGGGGGTATGTCAAATCCCCAACATATATACAAATATATGAACAAATTACAGGAATTCTTTCCATAATTAAAACAAAGGAGAGGACCAGAAGTGATGCCCAGTGCATGTTCAGACTTGCTGATATGCTGTCTCACACTTCATCTACATGTAATAAAATGTACTTAGGTTGCCCAGTATCAGTAACCTGTAGCAGCCAATAAGATGTTTTCTTTTAAATAGGTGATTCTACCTGCTGATTGGTGGCTATGTGCTACTGCTCCTGGGCAAACATATTGCCTTTTATTACATAACCCTCTCAATAGAAGGGAATGTATGGTGTTTGTATTCAAGTGAACATTCCACACAAATATGCATAGTTATTCTGTGTCACTGGGAAATTATAAGCTCATGTAGTATCTGGTATATCCATGAGCAATAGAGTGGTAAAAAGGAGGCACAACGCCCAGGTAGACTGCCCAGGGAAGAAACATTTCAGTGTGGATATTGTGGCCACTTTAATGGTATAATTAGGGGCAATACATTCACCCACTCCCAAAAATGGACTCCCATCAAAGGCATGCATAGTAACAACATGGGAATTATTTCAAAATGCTCATTCGGTGTGGCCTATCTTGGCCAGAAAGGTTTAAGATATATTGAACAAGTCAAATGAAATGAAAACAAATCAGTGGTTAGGAATTATGATCCAGTTAAGGTAAAAGTAAAATACTGAGGCTGTTGAGGGTGGGAAATTGAAAAATCGGAAATCTATCTGGCACCTAATTTCTTTGAGCACTGGCATAACATGTCCCAAATCCAACGGCTAGTTCTGAATAAAGTGGGTGAAAAAGGTGATGTTCCATTTTCTTCAAAGAGAAGCATTTTGGATTTGGAAACTGGACACTACGCAAACAAAAGGGCTAAATAAGGGATATTTTGTAAGTTGCTTTGTCTAAATGGGTGTTAAATTGTGCATAGATACTAATGCTCCTCTGTAGTATAGAGAGACATCCAGCCATTTACCTACAATAAATACAAAAAAATGAATCATAGCAAGCACGTCTTTCTGTACTGCAGGTGAGCCATTTGTGAACACTATAAATGATGATAGTTTTCAAATGGACTGCCATTTTTGCTGCAATGAATTTTAATATAAGCATGTTTTAGGACTGTGAATTCATTGTATTTAGTTAAAGGGGATATTTGAATAGGTCAGAATATGATGATTAATGAATGCACTGTGGGTGTTCCCATGTTAAGTGGCAATGGAAATTTTAGTCTGATTAATGTTCACATCAGTATCTGCACCTGAGGAAGAGAGGTGGGAGCCTCCCAACGCTATGCATGCCACTCAATTTTTGCAATGTATAACCAATAAAATATTTGAGAAAGGGATGGAATTCCCTATTTAAATACTAATGGGATACATGTCAATGGAAATTGTCGTGTTTTTCCAGTCTGCTTATTCCTCTGGTCCAGATATATAGGCAACTGACTATTCTCTTTTTCACTGAGGGTCACCACATTCCATGATATCCTTTGCATACTTTCACCTACATAAAAAAAAATGGGCATCCATATGTATTATGCTTAAACCCCTTTTTTCTTAAGAAACTAAAGTATATGCAGTGTTTGTGCATCCCAGTACCCACAGTTGGCTTTAAAGCTTCCCTATAGCTGAGATATCCAAAAAAAAGGGATTCAGTCATGATTTTTATGGTGCTGTTTTTACTTCTAAATTACATTGTTTACACTGAAAATAATTCCCTCTACCATATAAAATTGTATTCCTGAACCAACAAGGGTAATTTTTTAGAAATATCGGTGTATGGCCAGCTCAGATGATTGTCCCTGATCCTGTGCTTTTAGGAAGAGCTGTCACTTCATAATGCAACTGCTTTCAAATAAGCTATTGTTTCTCCTACTCAATATAATTGAAGGAGTCACAGTGGGACTTGGATTTTTACTATTGAGTGCTATTTTCATATGTACCAAGAAGCTGTTATTTTGTTACCTTCCCATTATTGTGTTGATGGGCTGCTGGGGGGGAGGGGTGATATCACTCCAACTTGCATTGCAGAAGTAAAGATTAACTCAAGTTTATCAGATCACAAGTCACATAACTGGGGCACTTGGGAAACTAACAACTTGTCCAGTCCCATGTCAGATTTCAACACTAAAAAATCTATTTGCTCTTTTCAAATTTGTCAGTGCAGAATTCTGCTAGAGCAGCACTTTTAACTGATGAGTTTTGACAGAATCCCTTTAAGGTATCTAGAGATTGTTGTAGTAACCATTGTTGCCATATATCTACTATAAAAGGTTTTGAAGAAAAGCTGGCCAAGCTGGTATTGTTGACATTGATATTAACATTTTTTACAATTTTGATCTAGGGACAGCGTTAGAACATAATTTTTTTAAATTTTGTTTTGTTTCTTGTGTGGAGCAGCTATAAGTTAGGTACAATTTACTTAATGGGCAATTGGACAGGCTGAATGTGTTTTTCTTTCCGCCACAGTAAGTAATTAACTATATTATAGTAAGGTACACACACATGGCAGAAGTGGCAATACCTTTTACATGGGAAAAGTCTGTAACACCCAGGTGTGTGTCTATTTTATTCACAGTATTCACAGTTGATTCATAGAAATGAATGGAGAGTGGCGGAATTTCACTCTAGGGGCGAAACTTCACTATTAACTTTACTATTTGATAAATATACCCCTTAGTGAGTGTAGTTCTCCTTTAAATGCATCTCTGTGCGTGATGTGGTTTTGTCTATGATTAAGTGCCAGATGGGCACACAACATGTTGTGGCTGTCTTTGTAAATGTTATTTAAATAAAGACTTTTTCACTTTTATACTTTTACGTTGGAGCTTTTGTTCGAGTTCAATTCTTCATGTCACCCTGATGACCAGATTTCTATTGAACAGGTCTGAAAATCTCATGGGATGGGGCAAGGATATGGTTAAGCCACACCCCCATGGCAGCTAAAAAAAATGGTAAGAACCTGAAAAACAACTTAATTACAATATTCTTCCCCCAGTTGCCAGCAAATATTTTTTGCTTCAGGGTGCTGAGTTCATAAATTAGGAGTTTGGTTATACTTTAAGGGCTATTTCATACATTAAGGTAGAATTCCCAAGGGAAGGAACAGGGAGACACTATTATAAAATGGGGAGCTGACCAAATGATGAACCACAAAATATGATTTTACTGCTGTTTCATTGACTTGTACATGGTAGTGAAACCCTTTCATGGCTTCTAATATCCTTTAATTGTAAAAGAGGAGTATATTATGCCTTATATATAAATGATATATTCTAAAGCTGTTTATAAAGTACACAATATCACATACGTCATAGCCTTCCTGACAGCCTCCTAACTGGGGAACCGGCAAAGCAAGCAGCACTTTACCAGCTTCCCAGCTGTTCTCTACTCTGTTGCTCTAAACATCAAAGGGCAGTGATGCCAGAGCTGATAACTAACAAGCTTGCTGGAAGGCTCTGGGGACAATTTTACTGCCTTGGAGAACAAATCTTACCTTCTCCCTTGTGAAAAATAGCATAGAATCAAGCAAAGATAAATATATTTAAATAAGTAAAGAAAAACAGCAGGGCTCATTTATCTACAATATCCCCAAAGCCAGTAACCCATAGCAAGCAGTTTGTGATAGCTTTTTCAAGCAAATTTTGATTGTTTGCCACGGGTTAGTGCCCAGGGTTGATAAATGAACCCCAACGTGTCTATTAAAACAAGATGATCTAAATAGAATTACAAAATAAAAGTAAACTATCTAGTTTTAGAAGATGTTTATACAAATGTGTAACTAAAAAATCTGAATAGTGATACGTAAGACTGACGTTTTTGCTTCACCAAAAAATTTGCAAAATCTCTGAAATGCATTGGAGTTAATGGGGGTTTTTCATCCCCATGTTTTTATTGCATCAAATGCATTGGAGATAATGGGTGTTTTTTTTTCTCCGCATTTTTCTTGCATCAAATGGATTGGAGTTCATGGGTGTTTTTTTTTCTCCATATTTTTCTTGCATCACTTGCATAGGAGTTATTAGGAAAAAATTAATGAAGAAAGTTCAAAAAGACTGTTGGTGTTTTTTTCTGTTATTCTGTCAAACAAAATGAATGTCAAAACTCTAATAGTGCTTTTACCATTTATTCTTTTGGGGTTTTTCTCATGTGTTTTTTCATTTTTCAGCAAAGCAAATCACTCCTGTCCGTATTAAAGGGGTGGGTCACCTTTAAGTTAACTTTTAATATTTTATAGACTGGGTAATTCTAAGCAACTTTTCAATTGGCCTTCATTTTTCTCATTTTATGTAGCTTTTAAATTATTTGCCTTCATCTTCTGACTGTTTCCAGCTTTCAAATGGGGGCCACTGACCAATCTAAACACAAATACTCTGTAAAGCTAGAAATTGTATTATTATTGCTACTTTTTATTACTCATCTGCCTATATTTCCTATTCATATTACAGTCTCTTATTCATATCAATGCATGGTTGCTAGGGCAATTTGGACACAAGCAACCAGACTGCAAAAATTGCAAACTGGAAAGCTTCTGAATACAAAGCTAAAAACTCAAAAACCACAAATACCGGTATGGGATCCGTTATACGGAAACCCTTTATCCAGAAAGCTCAGAAATATGGAAAGGCCGTCTCCCATAGACTCCATTTTATCCAAATAATCCAAATTTTTACAAATGATTTCCCTTTTCTCTGTAATAATAAAACAGTACCTTGTACTTGATCTAAACTAATATATTTAATCCTTACTGGAAGCAAACCCAGCCTATTGGGATTATTTAATGTTTACTAGTGATGGGCGAATTTATTCACCAGGCACGAATTCCTGGTGAGTGAATTCGCCCTGGCGTCAAAAAAACAGACACCAGCGTCAAAAACGAGACGCCGGCGCTGTTTCGCAAATTTTTTGCCGTTTCGCAAATTTCACGGGAGATTCACAAATTTTTCGTCGAAGCGTCCCAAATTCGCCCATCACTAATGTTTACATAACTTTCTAGTAGACTAAAGGTATGAAGATCCAAATTATGGAAAGATCCGTTACCTGGAAAACCCCAGGTCCTGAGCATTCTGGATAACAGGTCCCATACCTGTAATGATAAATGAAAACCAATTGTAACTTGTCTCAGAATATCCCTTCTACATTAAAGGAATAGTTTAGTGTGAAAATAAAAACTGTGTAAATAGATAGGCTGTGCAAAATAAAAAATGTTTCTAATATAGTTAGTTAGCCAAAAATGTAATGTATAAAGGCTGGAGTGAACAGATGTCTAATAAAACAGCCAGAATCCAACTTCCTGCTTTTCAGCTCTATAACTCTGACTTAGTCAGCGACTTGAAGGGGGGCCACATGGTACATATATGTTCAGTGAGTTTGTAATTGATCCTCAGCATTCAGCTCAGATTCAAAGGTAACAGATATGACCCATGTGCCCCCCCCCTCAGGTCTCTGATTGGTTACTGCCTGGTAACTAGGGTAACCAGTCAGTGTAAACCAAGAGAGCTGAAAAGCAGGAAGTAGTGTTCAGACTGACATGTTATACATCAAATCACTCCAGCCTTTATACATTACATTTTTGGCAATTAGAAACATTTTTTATTTTGCACAGCCTATCTATTTACCCAGTTTTTATTTTTACACTGAACAATTCCTTTAAACTAAAAGTTAATTTGGTGAACAACCCCTTTATGCAAATGAGAATTTGCACCAAAAATGACCTTAAATGACCTTCACAGTCACTGTGTCACCAAAGGCCTAATACCGGCCCTTTATCAAAGACAGAATTACTTCTTTCCTGTTAGACAAATTATGCAAGTGTTATCCAGCAAAGTCCCAATGTACAGACATGCCACTGACACATATGATGGAAAGCCTGATGTTTTTCCCCAGCCTAAGATACTCAGTATTCAGTGTCAGCACACAAAGCTGCTTGCTGGATTGTTTCCTTACAGACGGATCAATAAATCACTCCTTAAAGAAGCCGAGTGCAGCATGTCACAATTTATTGTCTCATCACTTTAAGAAAAAGCAAAATTATTGCTCAGCTATCAAAAAGCAGATTTATTTAAAGTGATTACAAAGTTGTAGCTTTGTTTGCCTTGTGAAAAAGGGAAACAAGATGGCACAGCAGCTCTAAATTAAACATAGTCCTGCATGTAACAAGAATATTCTAAAGGATCCCTAAATTACAGCTCTAAGCATTATCCTATCCCCCAAGTGTTGTACATCAAAGAATTTAAGAAGAGCACAATCTGAAAAATTACTGTTCTACGCTTAAGTAGCTAGTTTGCAATAGATGGTCATTTCTAAAGCTATATCTAGTCCTTTAAAATAACAAAGCCTATGTTATGTTTAACATTTATGGGCAGATTTACTAAGGTTCAAATGATAGATTCGAAATTTTCAAGTTGTTTTTTGAGTCAAAACTCGAGCTTAAAACCGCCAACATGAATTAGAATCCGAGATTTATCATCTCCCTACCCTGGAAGTAAAACAAATTTGATATGTCACCACCTAAAACCTGCCGAGTTCATGTAGAAAACAATGGCAGAGGTCAGCTGACCCATTTGAAGAAGTTAATAGCCTTCCTGACATTCGAATAGCGTTTGAATTTGATTAGAATTTGATTCGAGTTATCAAATCAGTTACTCGGACTGGGATTTCTTTGCCTCCCATATGAATTTATACAGTTTAGTTACCATCAGGTACAAGACACTGTTTTATTATAAGGAAATCATTTTACAAAATTAGAATTACAAGTATTTGCTTAAGATGGCCTTCCTGTAACTCAGCTATTGGGTTTCCGGATAAGAGATCCCCTACCTGTACTGCCAATCGTGCCAAGTAGACTAAATAAAACTTATTCTGATAGATTAAATTATAATATTTGCTTCTGTAGTTAAACAAGCTTAAGTAAGCAATCGTATAGGGCCAGGCCTAGTGAGGCAAAAATTGGGGGGCACCATTCTGCCATAACAACTCTGGGGAACTTGTTGAGAGATTTTGTCAAACTACAATTTGCCACAAGAAGCAAAGCCAGTAGGAAAATCTACAAGCAGCAGATTGGTGCGAGGATTCTTAAAAAAGTATACCAAACTCTTTACAGAACAAGAAAGAAAATCAGGAGGGGTTACAGAAAATGACCTTCCCAGCATACTGAAAATAATGGGGCTCATTAAATATCCCCAGTAGTTAGGATATTTTTAAATGTGATGATGTTTATTAAGGCTTGTCTAACAATGATTCAGGCAGGGAGGGCAGTTGTGTCTGACAACTGATTGTGCCATGGACAATATGGTATTAGTGCTATTTTCCAGTATTCATGGATGGCATATTTCACAGAATTTTTCAACCTACAGATCGTAATAAGAAAGTGTGGCAGTGGACACCAGAACCCAGACACCAGTTCCACCAGAACAATGGCCCTACACATACAGTATGCTACGGTTTTATTTCAATACATTATACAAAAGATTTAAGAATACATTTATATTTAGGATGGCTTGATCTGCGATCCTGAAACAAGGGGCACATTTACTAAGTTCGAGTGAAGGATTCGAATGAAAAAAACTCTGAATTTCAAAGTATTTTTTTGGGTGCTTCGACCGTCGAATAGGCTACTACGACCTTCGACGTTGACTTCTAAAAAACTAAAAATCGTTTGACTATTCGACCATTCGATAGTCGAAGTACTGTCTCTTTAAAAAATACTTCGACTTCATACTTTGGCAGTTTAAACCTACCGAGGTTCAATGTTAGCCTGTGGGGACCTTCCCCAGCACTTTCCTAACCTTTTTTTGATTGAAGAAAAATCCTTCGATTGATCGCTTAAAATTGTTTCAATCGTTCAATTCAAAGGATTTTATGGTTTGATCGAACTATTTCTACTTCGATTGATCGAAGGATTTGCGCTAAATCCTTTATTAACCCTCGATATTTGACCCTTGATAAATGTGGCCCCAAGTGTTGCTTGCAGACCTAAAGAGGAGATAAGATCTTAATGCATTTTTTGGCTGCATACAATATTTCAGATATGCTTTTTTACATAGTTAAAAAAAAGTCCAACATTTTGATTCTGGATATACAGGTATGGGATCTGTTATCCAGGAACCTGTTATCCAGAAAGCTCTGAATTACATTTGCTATAGATTCCATTTTATGCAAATAATGCAATTTTTTTTTAAAAAAAATTCCTTTTTCTCTGTAGTAATAAAACAGTGCCTTGTATTTGATCCAAACTGAGATATAATTCATTTATATATCAATCAAAACAACCCTAATGGGTTTATTTAACAATTAAATGATTTTCTAGTTATGAAGATCCAAATTATGGAAAAATCTATTATCTGGAAAACCCCTGGTCCCAAACATTCTGAATAATAGGTCCCATACCTGTATACAGAAAGCATAAAGATCATCGTATACTTTGGAAGACTTGCTCTCTAGAGGAGCCTGTAGATTTTTTAGGTCACTTTAATAATGTATACATGTAAGGGTATAATGGTTCTTTTAATTGCATTTTTAGATGCCACTTGCATAAAAGCAGAAGCAAACGCATTGCATAAACCATACTCAAATTTAGGCTTAAAAATGCAACCACAGTTTGGTCGACTTCCTTCTTCCCATATATATATATATATATATATATATATATATATATATATATATATATATATATATATATATATATATATATATATATATATATATATATATATATATATATATAGTCCTGCAGTACCAGCACTCTGATCATTTAAATGGTTTGTGGTGCACGATCAAATTCAGGATATATAGAATAAGAAGGATCAGCACTCACTGAATTGATGTGAAGAAAAATTAGCTTTTTATTGTTTACATCATAATCCGACGTTTCGGTCCCACCTGGGATCATCCTTGAGAAAGGTCCCCAGGTGGGACCGAAACGTCGGATTATGATGTAAACAATAAAAAGCGAATTTTTCTTCACATATATATATATATATATATATATATATATATATATATATATATATATATATATATATATATATATATATATATATATATATATATATATATAGTCCAAGCTTCTCCCGCACACCGTTCACAGTTATGAAAATCCTGTGCCTCCACTACATGCTTCATCAATATATATCAAAAAGAGGTGGAGCACACCGGTATTACAAACAAAGTTAAAACATATTTATTTTATTAATCCATTTAAAAACAGGCCAACGTTTCGGTCTCCTCCTAAGATCTTTATCAAGACCTTGTTATCTGTACAAACAGCAAATATAAATAGATAAAATGTATAGCACTCACCCAATCGTGCACACTCCCACCAACCACGTGAACCTATGTCCCTTCTCCAAATAATGCTTTGCCACTGGTTTATTGGTAGTTTCATCCCTAAATGCAGTGCTGATTGTTGACCTATGACCATCCATTCGTAGATGCAGTGTCTGATCAGTTTTACCGACATAAGGTAGCCCACAGGGGCAAGTTATTAAGTATATAACATGTGAAGTAGTACAGGTAATGTGATGTCTTATGTTAAATCGTTTACCTGTATGGGGGTGGAAGAAAGAGTCGCCCGGTGTCATATATCTGCACGATGTGCAGTTTGGACACTTAAAGCACCCCAATTTTTCTCCCAACAGCCACCCTTGTCTTTTTTTGGAATAACAATTGATAGGATCACTATTCACAAGGAAATCTCTCAAGTTTGTGCCACGTCTATAACAGACCATCGGGGGTATAGGCATAATCCTTTTCAAGTCGGCATCAGTCTCAACAATTTTCCAATATTCCTTTAGGGCATCCTGAAGTACTTTGCTGGGATAACCTCTATCTCTAAATCGAGCCCGCATCTCTTTTAATTGTTCTTCCGCCTGAGAGTTCACCGAGTTGTTTCTCAGCACTCTGCAGAATTGTGAGATGGGTAATGACTTTTTCATAGGGTTAGGGTGACAACTCTTATAGTGGAGTAATACATTTTTATCAGTTGGTTTTCTGAACAGAGTTTACTCCAATTGTCCCCCGTCCATAAATATCTCCACATCCAAAAAATGTATTTTGTTCGGATGAATCTCAAAAGTGAATCTGACAGGATTGTCAAGTGAGTTTAATTTGTCTACCATACTAGCAAATTCTTCCTGGGTCCCACACCAAATAATAATCATATCATCGATAAATCTACGAAAAAATACTATTTTTGAACTATAGCGGGGCATTATGTACCTTTGTTCGTAATCATGCATATAGAGATTGGCATATGCAGGTGCCATGGCCGCTCCCATAGCCGTCGCAGACACCAGGAGGAAAAATTTTGACTCAAATCTGAAATAATTCAATGATAGTGCCAAATCAAGTAATTCCAGAACAAATGGTATAGGTGGTCCATTATAGGAACTATATGCCTCTAGGGACCTTCTCACAGCCTGCATACCAGACTCATGGGGTATTATAGTGTATAAGCTCACCACATCCATGCTCACAAGATAGCAGATTTTATCCTTTGGACAATTTCAATCTTTGATACACTCTAATAGGTGAGGGGTATCCTATTGGTATCAAGATAGATACCAATAGGATGTAATAACGACTCACGTCCCGACACAATAGGTCGACCTGGAGGTAATGTAAGGCTTTTATGCACTTTGGGTAGGGTATACAGAACCGGACACTTCAGGTGTTGTTGTTTTAAAAAATCATACAAACCTTTGTCAATAACCTGTTAATTCATTGCACCATCCAATACACTATCAACCTTAGATTTGAACTTAGACAAAGGGTCACCACTTAAAGGTCTGTATACTCTACAGTCAGTCAATTGCTTCATTATTTCACATTGGTAATCAGAGTAATTCATTATTACAATCCCCCCTCTCTTGTCAGCCGGACGGATTACTATATTCTGATCCTCCATCAAAGTTTTTAAAGCCAACCGATCATCTTTAGACACGTTGTCTCTTTGTGTGATCCTGGAAGGAGTGCTACCTCCCCCGTTCGCAATTACTTGTGTAAAGAGTTTTATAGCCGGATTCACAGTAGGTGGGGTAAAAGTACTTTTTAACCTTAAGGCTGAAGCCCCTGATGTAGACGTTGGCATATCCTTAAAGTAATCTTTCAAATTTAATTGTCTGCAAAATTTGAAACAGTCAATCCCCATTCCCCAGTCAAAAGCAATGTTGTGACAAATTGAATATGGGAACCTCTACTCCCTGCGGCTTCGACCCCTTCTTACCCCTCCTTGTGGGGTACTTTTTCCACATCCCCGACCTATAGGGGGTTTGTTCAGTAAATGTGGAGCTGGCTCTAAAAAAAGGGGGGCCACCAGTCTTGCTACTGCTTCCGATTGTGTAGCTATCGGGTGGATCTCATGGGGTATCCCATCGTCTCCCTCCGAATCCCCAGAGCTAGTGTCAATAGTATTAAGTGGTTTAAAAAACTTACGGCGTGGAGCTCTCCTGCAGCATGTCTGGTATTGTGAGGCCTGCCGCCACCGATAAACTCTGAAGCTTGTATAGTCTTCATTCACTCTGCGCAGCTTTTCTCTTTTGAAGCGCAGCAGTTCCTGCTTGTAACTCTCCACTTGCGCTTCAATCTGGGTTACTAGATCACCTGGTATCGCACTCTTTAGTAACCCCGCATGTTCCGTTTCATAAGCTGCCATTGACTTCCGTACCTTCGTAATTTCGCCGGATACCTCTTCAATCACCAGGATCATAAGGTCAAACGAGCAGCGGTTCAATACACCGACCCATTTCTTGCAGAACTCCGGATTTGTCCTGCCAATTGTTGGGACATTATGGATGCGGAAACCACGCGGTATTCTCTTTGCACAGTAATAGTCCGAAAGGAAAAGGCCATGTAAGTCCAAATCAACTTCTTTCTTTTTTAACCGTTCCCATTCCATGCCAATATCTTTGTCACTAGTCTTACATGGAAGATCAGTGTGGCTTTGTTGCCACAAAACCCGATCCGCATCAGCTTCTGTTATGTGCCACACTTCAGCACAATCCGTGGAAAAGCAGGCTTGATCAACGTAATCCTCCATTTTGTTGGGGAAGTGCCGTAAATAATGAATTACTCTGATTACCAATGTGAAATAATGAAGCAATTGACTGACTGTAGAGTATACAGACCTTTAAGTGGTGACCCTTTGTCTAAGTTCAAATCTAAGGTTGATAGTGTATTGGATGGTGCAATGAATTAACAGGTTATTGACAAAGGTTTGTATGATTTTTTAAAACAACAACACCCGAAGTGTCTGGTTCTGTATACCCTACCCAAAGTGCATAAAAGCCTTACATTACCTCCAGGTCGACCTATTGTGTCCGGACGTGAGTCGTTATTACATCCTATTGGTATCTATCTTGATTCTTTATTGCAACCAGTAGTACAGAATACTCCAACTTATTTACGTGATACCCCTCACCTATTAGAGTGTATCAAAGATTGAAATTGTCCAAAGGATAAAATCTGCTATCTTGTGAGCATGGATGTGGTGAGCTTATACACTATAATACCCCATGAGTCTGGTATGCAGGCTGTGAGAAGGTCCCTAGAGGCATATAGTTCCTATAATGGACCACCTATACCATTTGTTCTGGAATAACTTGATTTGGCACTATCATTGAATTATTTCAGATTTGAGTCAAAATTTTTCCTCCAGGTGTCTGGGACGGCTATGGGAGCGGCCATGGCCAATCTCTATATGCATGATTACGAACAAAGGTACATAATGCCCCGCTATAGTTCAAAAATAGTATTTTTTCGTAGATTTATCGATGATATGATTATTATTTGGTGTGGGACCCAGGAAGAATTTGCTAGTATGGTAGACGAATTAAACTCACTTGAAAATCCTGTCAGATTCACTTTTGAGATTCATCCGAACAAAATACATTTTTTGGATGTGGAGATATTTATGGACGGGGGACAATTGGAGTAAACTCTGTTCAGAAAACCAACTGATAAAAATGTATTACTCCACTATAAGGGGCCGATTCACTAAATTCGGGTGAAGGGTTAGAATAAAAAAAACTTCGAATTTCGAAGTTTTTTTGGGCTACTTCGACCATCGAATGGGCTACTTCGACCTTCGACTACGACCTTCGACTTCGAATCGAACGATTCGAACTAAAAATCGTTCGACTATTCGACCATTCGATAGTCGAAGTACTGTCCCTTTAAAAAAAACTTCGACCCCCTACTTCGGCAGCTAAAAGCTACCGAAGTCAATGTTAGCCTATGGGGAAGGTCCCCATAGGCTTGCCAGTGATTTTTTGATCGAAGGATTTTCCTTCGATCGTTGGATTAAAATCCTTCGAATCGTTCGATTCGAAGGATTTAATCGTTCGATCGAACGAAAAATCCTTCGATCGTTCGATCGCAGGATTTGCGCTAAATCGTTCGACTTCGATATTCGAAGTCGTACGATTTTAGTTCACAGTCGAATATCGAGGGTTAATTAACCCTCGATATTCGACCCATAGTGAATCGGCCTCCCCGAGTTGTCACCCTAATCCTATGAAAAAGTCATTACCCATCTCACAATTCTGCAGAGTGCTGAGAAACAACTCGGTGAACTCTCGGGCGGAAGAACAATTAAAAGAGATGTGGGCTCGATTTAGAGATAGAGGTTATCCCAGCAAAGTACTTCACGATGCCTTAACCATTGCTAGACGGAGGTGTGAGCAGTCGGGTACTCCTAAGAGTAGGGAGCCTAGACTGACTTTTTGCACTAAATATAATAATGGTACTAAAACACTCAGTAAAAACCTAAAGGAATATTGGAAAATTGTTGAGACTGATGCCGACTTGAAAAGGATTATGCCTATACCCCCGATGGTCTGTTATAGACGTGGCACAAACTTGAGAGATTTCCTTGTGAAAAGTGATCCTATTAATTGTTATTCCAAAAAAAGACAAGGGTGGTTGTTGGGAGAAAAATTGGGGTGCTTTAAGTGTCCAAGCTGCACATCGTGCAGATATATGACACCGGGCGACTCTTTCTTCCACCCCCATACAGGTAAAAGATTTAACATAAGACATCACATTACCTGTACTACTTCACATGTTATATACCTAATAACTTGCCCCTGTGGGCTACCTTATGTCGGTAAAACAGATCAGACACTGCATCTACGAATGGATGGTTATAGGTCAGCAATCAGCACTGCATTTAGGGATGAAACTACCAATAAACAAGTGGCAAAGCATTATTTGGAGAAGGGACATAGGTTACCGACTTTTAGGTATATAGCAATAGACCATGTCCCACCCCCAAGGCGCGGGGGTGATAGATCCAAATTACTTTTGCAGAAAAAAGCTTTCTGGATCAAGAAACTAAATACATTGGCACCCCATGTTCTAAATGAATACTGCTCTCTTTCATGTTTTCTGAATCAACGCTAAAAAATTGTTTTTAATCAATGTTTCCTATTTACATCCTGTATCAGTGCTAACTCTTATATACCCTTGGTGCAGGGCTTATCTTCCTGTCACGTGGTAGGTGGGAGTGTGCACGATTGGGTGAGTGCTATACATTTTATCTATTTATATTTGCTGTTTGTACAGATAACAAGGTCTTGATAAAGGCCTTAGGAGGAGACCGAAACGTTGGCCTGTTTTTAAATGGATTAATAAAATAAATATGTTTTAACTTTGTTTGTAATACCGGTGTGCTCCACCTCTTTTTGATATATATATATATATAGATATAGATATATATATTTGATATATATATATATATATATATATAGATATAGATATATATAGATAGATAAATACATATAACTTCAATTTGGATCAATAAACTTTTTTCTTTTTTTATCTCCAGTTGTTGTCTCATCAAATCCTGTGAGTGCCATCACTTTATAGCCTACATGAATTTTTGATGCATGGGCACCCAGGTTTCGTTCTCTTTTCAGCGTGTGCGGCCCTTACCTGCTGCTTTATATATATATATATATCTATATATATATCTATATATATATATATATATATATATATATATATATATATATAGATAGATAGATAGATAGATAGATAAATACATATAACTTCAATTTTAAAAAAGTGTATGTTTATATATACAGTACATACACACCATTTAAACATTCTATTTCTCTTTATTTTATACTCAAGGCCATCACACTTTAAAAATATATTTCAAACTATATATAAAAATATATATATTACTGTTATAGAGTTAACCCTGAATATAATAGGGCATAGAAAAGCAAAAGGGAATATTTTCATAAATGATTTACAGACTGTATATTTAAGTGGGAACAAGATGGGACAAGAGGTTGCAGTTCTTGTTTAGGCTAAGGCCACACTAGGCGATAGCGCCGCGATTTGACTCGCGGCGACTTTTCGCCGCGACTTTTAAGCCGCAATCGCTGGGGAAACTTTTGCGCTGGCGTCTATGGGGAATCGCGAAAAATCGCCAGCGTAAAAACACACGCGGCGATCTTTTTTCTATTGTCGCTCGTAATCGCCTAGCGAGGCAATTTCGAGCGACAGTAGAAAAAAGATCGCCGCGTGTGTTTTTACGCTGGCGATTTTTCGCGATTCCCCATAGACGCCAGCACAAAAGTTTCCCCAGCGATTGCAGCTTAAAAGTCGCGGCGAAAAGTCGCCGCGAGTCAAATCGCGGCGCTATCGCCTAGTGTGGCCTTAGCCTAAAAGAGCAGAAACAGCATAGGACAGATTGTCCTACTTTAAATAAATAAAAGGACCCAAGAATGTCCTATAAAAAAAGCCCTAAAAGAAATATAATATATGTGACAGTAAAGAAATTTTATAATACTGCAGATTGTTGCAGATTGTCACTACGCAACAATGTCCTGTTAAGCAGTTCATTGCCAATAGATTAGCCACAAAAGTGCGAGTTAGGAAATGCTGTTTTCTTTTGACAGAGGACTCTGTCAAGTACTGGTGTATTTATATGGACCTTTCTGATAAATCTTACTTAGTTTTAACCACAAGCAGGGAAACTGAAGCTGCACCATGCTATGTATTTAGGAGACAATTAGATATCTAGTTCACAGATATTCCAGCACATAACAGACTTCTAGGGTTTTAAAAATAACAGATTTTTCCGTAATTTGCATCTCAATACCTTAATCATCAATCATGTAAACATTAAATAAACCCAATAGGCCAAATATTATTTGGATAAAATGGAGTCTAAGGGAGATGGCCTTCTGGAGATTTCTGGATAAAGGGTTTCTGGTTAGCGGATCCTATACCTTTAGTACACCATGTAATGATAATTTTGTATTTAGTATTTCATCTGCAGTCCAACACATAGTAGTGACCTGAGACCTATATCAGTCTTGATGTTTTCTTGACAATCAGGAAATATTGCTAAATCCAAAAAATAATCAAACTACCACGGATCCTTCTGTATTCCCCAGTTAAATGTACTTTACATTGGCCTTACCCTCTCAAAATGAAATGGATCTAAGGCTGGGTGAGATGCTTGCAATATTCTTAGTACCTGTATATTTAATATATAATTGTTTGTATTCAACTACTGCATTTTGGGTAGGGGGGTTTAAGTACAAGCACTGCTCCTAGGCAACACAAAATGTTCAAGCACTTTTACTGGAATCTGTATAATGGTTTGCCATGACCGCACATCTCTCCGAGAGTCTTAAACAGAATATAGCAGAACAAGCAAAAAAATTTTTAAAAAAAGACAAATAATGCAATATTTATTTTGCCTCTTTATTATAGGAGACTACATTGGGTAGCTAGCAAGGACTATAAGTTCTCTGCCTAGTTCCTGGGCAAGTACCTATAAGAGCTACATCTAAAAACTGCAATATTTACGTTAATTACTCCTTGCCTTCAGGACTTATGTGATCATAATTGCTGACTTAGATTAATTATTTAGATGTCTTTGCCTTATTTATACTTCTGGTTCAGTAGTCTCCAGCTCCCTGATTAAGCCTGTCTATCATTTCAATCTTCATTAAAAACAAATGGCCATTAGCAGAAGGCAATGTTTGCACAGAGACAGAAGGGTTACCCTTGGAAGGTACATTGCTGAAGCACCATAGTTCTCTTTCACAAAATTAGCTCAAAATTTCAAAAGTTTACAGCAAGCCATAATATATCTAGCTAGGTACTTGTTATATTATTATTTTTACTAGTATAGCTATGGCAAATGTTATCCAAAATGATCGAGGCCTGGGGTTTTCTGGATAACGGATCTTTCCGTAATTTGAATCTTCATACGGGGGTTATTTATCAAGGTCCAAATTTATCTCAGTATTTCTAATATCCAACTCCGAGCAACTCCGAATTCCCGAATGGACCTTATCTATGAAGAAAAAAGCCAGTAAAAATAGTCGCACAAACTCCTGAGCTTCCCCCCCCCCCCGAAAACTCTGAATTATTCTAAGTTTTCCACAACTTATCGGATATCGTTACTGACATCATCGCAGTTTCGGATTTTGAGTTTTTAGACCATCAGACTTTAATAAATCTCGAAAAATTTGTATTTTTTTTTTGCTCTGAAAACTACAAATTATACGAGGTTCAGATATTCGGAGCTTGATAAATAACCCCATAGTCTACTATAAAATCATGTGAACATAAAATAAACCCAATAGGCTGGTTTTGCTTCCAGTAAGGATTAATTATATCTTAGTTTGGATCAAGTGAAAGGTACTGTTTTATTATTACAGAGAAAAATAAATAATTTTTTACAATTTGGATTGTTTTGATAAAATGGAGTCTATGGGAGACAGCCTTTCTGTAATTCTGAGCTTTCTTGATAATGGGTTTCTGGATTGTTACTTTCATGCCAACTACAAGTAGCAATGGGAGTTTGTCCTGTAACACGTATATCTTACCTATATCTATACTATATTTCATTTCTATTATTGCACAATAGTTCTCCAAGGTAAGGTTTCCCACTTGCTTAGTTAAAAGGATATTATAGTCAAGTATTTAAACAATAATTTTTAAAATCTGTCAGAATGGGAAACTGATTGTAATGTTTGAGCTATTATTTACCAGTAATAGTGCCTGTATAATTCATTGGTAATGATGCCTTAAAGCAATAGCTTTGTACCATACTTCAATATCAGGGGTATACAGCTGTATGCACTATTCCCTGTACTGCTTTTCTAAGAGGGGGCTGCAAATATGAGATACAAATATAAGTAAGCAAGATGGACATCAGGGTCTTCATGTGAACATACTTTATCTAAACTACAACTTCTTGCATTCACTGATACATGAAAGGGGTTATATAATAAAAGACACCGGGGGTTATTTATAAACACTGGACAAATTTGCACCTAGACAGTAATCCATGGCAACCAATCAGATGTCTGCTTTCAGTGTTCAACCTGCAGCTGGCAGAAAAAAAAAGCTAATTACTCATTGGTCGCTATGGGTTTTTGCCCTGTGTTTATAAATGAGCCCCACTAAGTTTGCCCAGGAGCAGTAACTCATAGAAATCAGTCATAAGGTAGAAATTACGGGTCACCTGTTCAAAAGCAAAGATCCTACGGGTTACTGCTCCTAGGCAAACTTAGTGCCTTTTATTGTATATGGGGGTAGTCTGGGGATTCCAGGAGATGAAGATCGGCTGGAAATCACATGCTGGAGTATGAATTAAAAGAGTGGTTAAGGTTTAAGTCAACTTTTAGAATGTGATAGAACATTATTCTAAGCAACATTTTAATTGGCCTTCATTTTTTTTCTTATTTATAGTTTTTGTATTATTAGCAGGCCCTTTTCAGCTTACATAAGGGGTCACAGGCCCCCATCTAAAAAAAATCAAATGCTCTATAAAGTTACACATTTATAGTTATTGCTATTTTGAAATGCTCAATTTTTATTCAGGGCCTCTCCTATTCTCCTATTCAAATTCCAGTCTCTCATACAAATCAGTGCACGGTTGCGTATGAATTTGTTTCCCGTATCGCATTGTTTTTAGGTACATATACTAATCTTATTTTTAGATAACAAACTATCCATTTAATCTTTTGTGTTTCATCATTTCTTATCTAATTGTAAAAAATCGGTATTCCTTCTTGTTTAACATGAGTTCCATGATTAGGGCTTGCACTTATGACTTTATTTAGGTTTAAGCAATACCCTATGGAGCAGACTTCTGTCCGTCCGTCCCCCCATTGACCATCAGATGCATAAGTCAGTCTGCAAACTCCTAAGCTCCACCTCCATATTGAGCCACAAGTGTCCAGCAATGGGCTGGGGAAAACATTTTTGACCATGTTATTTTATCTAGGCACTTAAGGGCAATAAAGATATATAATCCTGCCTGTTCTAAACATACTTTTATTATTTCTTGCACTAAACATAGCAGGGTAGTGCTTTATAACAGAAAAAAAAGAAAAGAGAAAACAAAAAGGCAGAATACATTTTCAGCACAAATCCTATTTTTGCTCTTGTGCAAAGCTGTAAATATGTGTATAAGGCACCTTACCTATATAAGCAAGTATCTTTTGTTATGTGCCCATGAACTCAACCTCCATTTCCAGCGCCAAGAGCAGTGTAAAAAAAAACCCTCTCTTTCTCCGTAAATTACATGTTAAAAAGTTGTCTATACCAGCCCCTTCTAAGAAAAATAACTGCCCCCCACAAGGGGAATGCATGCTGCCTGCCATTAACAAATTGTTGGTGGCTGTGAGTTTTCAGTCAGTCATTGTTTCATACAAACACACATCCTTTAAATATCCTTAATTGCAGAATCATACAGTAAACAGGTTAACCCTAAATGACTATATTATCAATTTATTATCAATAAACTCAAAAGAAAATGATTATATGCGGCTATATCTGAAGAAAAGTGAAACAATGCTGACTATATAAAATTATTGGTTCGGATAGATAAAACTCCGACCTCTGTATGTTTAATTAATTAAATGAGCAGACAAATTTAGCCATGGCTCAACCGATAAATAGCTTGACCTGGGAGCATAAACCCCCAGGTCCATCTCCTTCGGGCACAGTTTACACGGCAAATTGAAACATGTGTGATTCGCACTCACCAAAATCAAATGGTGGCTCGGGTGCAGCGCCCTAAACCTGTAACCCGGGGTGAAGGTGCAGACAACTGAAGAAATCACTCACTCCAGATACACAGCGGTGTAGGTAAAACTCGATTTAATTCCATGAATTAAAACAACCTCGCCCTAACGCGTTTCTTATCTAGAGATACATAATCATACATCAATCTCTAGATACGAAATGTGTTAGGACGAGTTTGTTTTAATTCTTGGAATAAAATCGATTTGTACCTACATCGGTGTGCATCAGGAGTGAGTGCTCATTTCTTCAATTATTATCAATAAGCCTAAATAAAAAAAGGACCCATTGGTGAAAAACTGCATCTTGATCAAATCCTCTCTTTATTTTGTAAACAAATTTAAATGTATAATCACGAAGTTGTGTAAATCAGCAGTAAACCGTTGATATATAAGGCACAGCAGTACTTCCTATACCTTATGGAAATAGTGAGGTTAAATGCATGGGGCTGACTCAGTGTTGTCATAAAATCAATGTGTTAAACTTTTATCTGTTTGAAGATATTTAAATCCTCTCAGTGGGGACTGACCGTGGTGATCCTGATAATTATATGTTCCTGTATGACTATGACGGCCTTATGTCTGTAGCTCTGCCTGTCCTCTCTTTTATGCTGAATTGTTTGCGTGGGCTAAAGAGAGCCCAGACGGCAGGGGGCTAGCACACGTGGAGAGATTGTATAGAGAGATCAAGGCACCTGATGATCGCACTGCCCACAGAATAGAAAAGGGCACTGTATTGCTTGGGTTCTGTTTGTGTGGGAGGACAATTGTCAGAGACCTTGCGGTTTGGCAAGTTATGGATCAACAACATGTCATCGGCAGAGGAAAAATACTTATTATCACAGGGCGAGGAAATTGGTGTTACAGTTTGGATGTTGGTTATGTTGGTTAAACTGTCTCCCTGCAGCAAGTTTAGCACTTAAAGTGATACTGACACTAAAAAATGATTATTCAAAATATAAATTTACATCAAAAGTTACCTATTGGTCATGTTGATCGTTTTTCACTCTTAAGGCTTTTTTTATAAGCAGAGCCGGGCCAACCCGGCCAGGCGCCCTAGGCAACCTGGTGGGCCACGGCGCTGGCTCAATGCGCGCTCGACTGCACATGTGCAAAATTTTGCTCCAGCGCGCATGTGCGAAATCGCCACATGCGCTGTTGGAGAGAGACCGTACACGAGGTAGACGACAGAGCAGGCACGTGCCTACTCTGCCTACCCCTAGTTCCGGCCCTGTTTGTAAGTAATTGTTACTTGAAGTTCCTAAACCTGACTGTTTTGCCAACCTGACTATCCCTTCTCAATATGTCAGTTAGAGATTGTAATGCTGACTGCTGAAGCTCCAATATGGCAGCCCAGGGATCAGATGGGTAATGTAAAAGCATCTGTAAATACTTTTATGGCAAAATTATAGATAGCATGTGAAAACAATATTCTGATAGATGGAAAAAAAAGTTTAATTTCTGTTCTGTGTCAGTATCTCTTTAACAAAGTTTTATTGTATGTTCTCGGTTAAGAACATTCCTGTGTTACTAAGGACAGCAAGCTTATATAGGCCAAATATGAACTTTTAGCTAGGTACAGGTTTCCCTTAAAAGGGTTGTTCACTTGTAAATGAACTTTTGGTATGATATAGGGAGAAATATTCTGAGAAATATTCAGGCCTTTTATCAAGCTGAGCTTGATAAAAGGCCTGAAGGCCTGAAACGTCGCAGACCAGGCTGTTTGCCATAAAATGTACCAATAAAGGCATTTTAAATTGATTGGTGCTGTACAAAAACTTATTTTTTGGATCAATGGTGGAGGATGGACCACTGATGGTACGTGCACCTTATATTGCTTTTATATTGAGGAATCCAGCTGACTCAAGCAAATAAGTATTGGGGTCAGTGACCCCCCACACACACCCCATTTGAAAACTGGAGTCAGAAGAAAGGCAAATAATTCAAAAACTATTAATAATAATAAAGACCAATTGAAAAGTTGCTTAGAATCAGGGATGCAACGAATCCAGGATTTGGTTCGGGATTTGGCCAGGATTCGGTCTTTTTCAGCAGGATTCGGAGTTGACCGAATTCTTCTGCCTGGCATATGAAAATTAGGGGCGGGGAGGGAAATTGTGTGACTTTGTCACAAAACAAGGAAGTAAAAAATGTTTTCCCCTTTCCACCGCTTCTGTATTCAGACAAATCTTTCGAGAAAGATTCGGGGGTTCGGCCGAATCCAAAATAGTACATCCCTACTTAGAATTGACCATTTTATAGCTAACTAAAAGTTGACATAAAGGTGAAACACCGCTTTAATGTAATCATCAAATGGATTAGTAAATCAGCATTGACTCAAAATCTTCAGGCAATGTAAGTCTGCTTCATGTCCAAATAAACCTTGTAGTTTGTATAAACAAGTTATACTCCTAAGTAGACTTTGTTACTACATTCAAATATATACCTCTGCTTTGCATAAGTGACACATATAAGATGCTAGTTTACTTTATTGTGGAGTTATTTGTATGGCTAATGAATGTGGAATAAAGATTGCCTCTTTAACCCTTTGCTGTGATTCAGTGTAGAGGAGGCTGTTGATAGTTGTAGTCAGACGTAAATTATTTCCTTAACCATTTTTAAGTACTTTGGGTAGTTTCGTCAGTGTTAAACTGTTGTCTAACTCTTCACTGGCAAAGTAGTATATTGTTTTAAATAAATGACACACCCTAGACCAATACAGTATAACATTCAACACAAAAATCTTAACTGTACTAATACTACAAAGGTCGGGAAATTCAATTCACATATGCAGTTATTGTTGTGTAAAGTGATTTTACATGACATTTGCGGTGACCTGGAGACATAAAGAAACCTGTCTTCTCTTTAGCAAAAACTTAACTCTGGTTCATTGTGAAAAGAAAATTTAAATAATGGTCTGTCAACTACACTACATATGCCTCTGCTGGAGCCCTAATGACAGTAATGATGCATATTCATTTCCTGAGACTGGCGAACAAAATAGCATAGCCCTGTTATTAAACTGTCAAAAGAAAAGAGACTATTCCTGCTGACTGAAGCACAGCTATCAGAATGGGAAAATGTAATATCTTGTGAGGCTTGGGCAAGGTGTCATATGTTTTATATTGACTTTATATATATATATATATATATATATATATATATATATATATATATATATATAGACATATAACTAGATAAGTGCACTCAGATAGCCATGTTGATACCTAGGTGCTGGACAAAAATTCATATCTATAAAGCAAAAAAACTTCCACACACATAGGTCATAAGCTTTTTCCCACATATATATATATAGTAAAGAAACTTCCGCACACATAGGTCTTGATAAGTGAAAAAAAAGCTGGTCGATTTATTTCAACGTTTCGGCTTACAAACTCAAGCCGTCATCAGGAAGGGCAGAGCCTAAAGTTAACATGAAGTTATATATACACACAGGATTCAAAAATGGCGCCAAAACCATGCCAGTGACATCACAAAAAGTGGGTGTGGTTATAGTACTGAGTGCATCAGTGATAGTGTCATGGAGCTGAGCCAATCGTGTGCATTATATACGTGGTAGTGTCATAGGAGTGCACCTATCACGTATAGGTGAATACTATAGTGACTCCCAATGCTAATTAAACACCCATTATAAAATAACGTGATTGTTGTGACAGGGAAAAACATACCCTGTGAGTGAAATAAATAAAAACAATCAAAGGATCTCCCTACGACCCTATAGTAAGGTCAGGAAGTATCACCCTCACCTACCTCCGTGGTGGGGGCTTGCAGCCAAATTACCTTTGCCCTGTGTCACCGCTACAATGCAGGTACGGAGGAAACGTACTGAATGCAGGACCTGTTTCCAAAATCGTTAAGCCTTTCGAGTTGCCTTGTGTAATCTATGCCAATTGTTGTACCACACATGTTACATCCCAGCACTATACTGACCTTTGCAGCATACTACAGCACAAGCGAGACTGCCTCGTGACTATTAAAGGTCGCAACCAATCAGGGTCAGTACGGACACAACTTTTGCCAGAATGTCAGACTGCTCCCACCGCTCAGCAATAGGAGAGAGAGAGACCTCCACTCTTTTGGCACTCCGACCTGTGTGGTGTTCACTGTGCGCGCTATGAGTGCACCCTTGTCACATTCAAATCTAGTGCTGAAAAGACCAATGTATAGTCTCTGCTGGAAGGGGGCGGAGAATTCAGGACCTCCGGTCTGATGGACAGCGCTAAAGGCTTTAACCGTTCCCAGTCTTACATCATTACAGGTCCTGCCTCACGTAACCCGAAACCCTGTCTGGGCCCGGCATTCGACTATGGCTGAACTACACCTCATCACGGAGTGGAAAAAATTCCTGTGAAGACGGAAAAAAGAACAATACACATAGTATAACCAATGACTAAGTTTCATCTGTAACACTGTATACATTAATATGACACGCTCAATTGGTTTATCCTTCTTAGTAACTATGTAGCATCAGTCTTATTTGTGGAATGAAGCATTATCTCATACTGTAATGTCATTACGTGACCATTAGTTCATTGTTGGTGATAATTTACAACATGTCTTATGGATCATAACACAGTGTCCTGTTCAATAAACTGTAGAAAATATGACAGGAAGCAATTTGTCATCATGTATCTGTAAATCAATAAAATGAGACCAAAAAAAATTATGAAAAGAACCAAAAGTAGTCAATTAATCCATCTGTTATGTCCGGTGGTGACCCAATCCAGGTACCTAAAAGTCAGTACTTGCTGCTCAATTGGTCAAAGATAAAGTAGCAAGATCACTGTAGGTCAACAAGAATAAGTATGCAAAACACTTTGTCACACATAAAATGTGGAATACACATAGCCCATCAAGCCTTTGGGGGCAAGGGTCTCCAATTTGTAAATCCACAAGGATTCTTTCTGCATTAATAATAAACCTCTGTTTCCACCCCTACGTTGCACAGGGACATGGTCTATTAGCATGTGACAAAACTGGGGGAGAGTATGTTTGCACTTCAACCAGTGCTTAGATACAGGTTGGTCATCTTTGCCCGTAGACAAAGCCAATCTGATCACGCTTCGATGATTGTTCATTCTTTCCCTGTATGTCGTCACAGTTTTGCCAATATAATATAACCCACAGGGGCACCATGCCATGTAGATCACGTGATCAGACGTACACGTTAGTCTATGATTGATACTGTACTTGTGGCCAGTTCTGGGGTGTGAGAAGTACGAACCCTGAAGCATTCCACTACAGGTCAGGCAATTGGAGCATTTAAAACATCCTTTTTTCAAAGGCTTGTTGAACCAAGTCTGTGACCCCTTGGCTGTTACATCCTTCACCATCAGAAGATCACCCAAATTCTGTCCTCTACGGTAAGCTAATAAGGGCCTCTTTTTATCAAGAAAAGGGAGATGTGTGTCAGTGTTGACAATTTCCCATCTGTCGCTTATTGCCCTCCTCAACTGCGTGCTTGCCGTAGACCAGTGCTGTCCAACTTCTATGGTACTGAGGGCCGGAATTTTTCTACTCTACATGGTGGAGGGCCGATAACGGAAGCCAATGTTAGCCACTCCCTGTTTTTAGACCACACCCACTTTAAACCACACCCATGTTACTGCAAGACCATGTCCACATTAATAGCACACCAAAAAACCAAATGGTTGGTGCTCACTGCAGGGATCAGGGCCGGAACTAGGGGTAGGCAGAGTAGGCGGCTGTCTGGGGCGCCATCATTGAGGGGCACACTTTTAAGGGGATTTTGTTTCGGTTTTTTTCAAGCGTTTATTTAATAATTTGTTTCAGTAATAATGGTCACCCAGTCGGGTGGAATTCATCTCCTTCCCCTTCTCCCTCTTGCCTGCATGTAAACGCTCCTTCTGTGCGGTGCAGCAGGATATGCGTACACGCGTCAATGACGTCACTGATGTGTTGGGTGACAGAGAGAGGCAGAGAGCTGGCCGCCTGCTTGGTGTGGCTCGCTCTCGCTGCTCTCAGCCTTGCACAGTTGCACTGAACTGAAGACATTCTTTATATTACTGTAAAGTGTGAAGCTTCCTGCTGGCTCAGCCAGGTACAGATTTGGGGCCCATATGTTTGCTGTTGCTGCTGGGCGCTGGCACAGGTACATAAATACTTGGGGGCAATATGATGTGATCAGATTTATTTTTGGTAGCTGCTGGCACAGGTAAAGATTGGGGGCAATATGATGGCTGCTGGAGGGCTGTATGATGAATGGCTACTGAGCTTGCTTGCACAGGTATGGGCAGGTTGTATTATGGATGGCTGCTGGGCTTGCTGGTACAGGTACAGGGGGCAGTAATATAAATTAAAAAATGTTTTACACTTTCTTGCTTTCTTTATTTAAAAACCATCATGGCAAGGAGGGAAATGGTAATGCAGGAGAGGGGGCACTGATTGAAGCTCTTGCCTAGGGTGCCGAACTACCTTGTGCCTGCCCTTGCAAGGATGTCACTCATATGTGAAAAAAGCTAAGTCATATAAGACATACCCTTAAATCCATATACCTCCTCCTCCCCTGTGTATTATACAGAACTCCAACATCTAATTAAACACCTTAGGGGCAACTTACAATAATTTTCAAATGCTAACAAACCCCCAGAACAAATACCAAAGTATGACACACACAGGGAGCATAGGGAAGGCAGAACAGAGCAGGAGACAGGAATCAGGACCAGTCTAATATGTACTTCATACAGTCACACAGTGCTGGTGCCCCATTAGCATTTTGAATAACGTGTGAACAGGTGAACAATGTGGGCAGTTTCAGTCTGGGTCTCAGGTATGAACAGTACATGGCTGTTGGCGTGTGAACAATAGAGGTGTCACAAGTGGGAACAACTTTACTTTACAACTTTACTTATAGTCTGTTCCTGTAGTAGAGATTCCTGTGTCCACGCTTTGGCTCTCCGTAGTTGCTTGTCAATCAGCACATTAGAATAACCCCTGCAACGAAACTGCTCAGCAAGTTCTGAGAGTTGTAGTTCAGTGTTAGAATTGTTCCTGATCACTCTCAGGAACTGTGAATATAGGACCCCTCGGGTGGAATGAGTTAGCCCGTATTAAGCTGTTCCTATCTGTAGGTTTTCTGTACAGTGTAGTGCCCAACCCCTCTCCCTTCCTGTAGTTCGTCAGGTCAAGGTAATGAATCATATGCTGATCGTAAGTCATGCTCACAGAACCTAACCAGTTCATCAGAGGTGCCCGACCAAAGCAACAGCAGGTCATCGATATATCGTTTATAAAAAACAATATAACTGCCCCCCATTGGGAGTATCCTCTCTGTCTCATACTGTTGCATGTAAATATTCGCAAAGGATGGAGCTACGTTCGAACCCATAGCGGTCCCTGATATCTGTAGAAAGAAAGAATCTTGGAACATAAAGTAATTATGTGTTAACACCATGTCTAGTAATGCAATCAAAAATTCTACTGTTGGTGATGTTTTTGAAGTGCCCTCTGGCAAGCCTGCAGTCCCTCTGTGTGTGGAATAACAGTATACAGACTGGAGACATCCATCATCCCCAGTAAACAGTCTGTGGGAACCTGGACATTTTTTAATAAATCCAGTAAGTGAGATCCTTTGATTGTTTTTATTTATTTCACTCACAGGGTATGTTTTTCCCTGTCACAACAATCACGTAATTTGATACTGGGTGTTTAATTAGCATTGGAAGTCACTGTAGTATTCATCTATACGTGATAGGTGCACTCCTATGACACTACCACTGATATAATGCACACGATTGGCTCAGCTCCATGACACTATCACTGATGCACTCAGTACTATAACCTCACCCACTTTTTGTGATGTCACTGGCATGGTTTTGGCGCCATTTTTGAATCCTGTGTGTGTATATAACTTCATGTTCACTTTAGGCTCTGCCCTTCCTGATGACGGCTAGAGTTTGTAAGCCGAAATGTTGAAATAAATCTACCAGCTTTTTTTCACTTATCAAGACCTATGGGTGCGGAAGTTTTTTTTGCTATATATGTGAAAAAGCTTGCCCTCAGGTCTTATCAAATAATATAAAGGTGTAACAAAAACAACTGATGTTTCGGCTAACACTTTAGCTTTTCTCAAAGTCCAAAAACAAACAAGCACCCAGGGCCGGAACTAAGGGTAGGGAGAGTAGGCACGTGGAGAGGGCACCAGGCACGTACCTCCTCTGTAACCTACCCCAAGTGCAGTTCCCTTATTTTTGGGCTTATTACACCAAGGCAACTTTGACCGATATACGAGTTGTGCCGGCTTCCAGACCAGATATATATATATATATATATTGCAAGGGATGCAATGAGGCTGTGACCACAAAATACATATAGTCAAATACAAGAGTCCTCTGCACTCAACCCATTATCAATATATTTAAGACAGCGACATTTTGTGCATACTGCTACTAAAAATGCCTTACCCTTTAAACAAAACAGGGATTGTTTGTCCATATATTGCAATATATTTAAGCTGGCCAACTACGTCAAAGTCATCCCATATCTGGCCAGTCCTATGCTCAATTTTCATCTGATTCATTAAGAATTCTATTGCTTCATTATACATTTTACAAAGGGACTAGGTTTTACCTGCAACTTACTTGCTGCTTTCAAAGTAAACCTCCATACTTGGCTGTCCTTTTATTAGACACCAGTGGGATCACCTGACTATAGCTGGGAAGGGTGGGAGCTACAACATAGTCTTGTATTTGACTATATGTATTTTGTGGTCACAGCCTCATTGCACCCCCGCCTAATGGTTTTAAAAAATAGTGGTGAGCACAACTTTCCCTTGTTTGTTATAGTTTATACAGGAGCAGTGACCAGCTCCATGTTGTAGCTCCCACCCTTCCCAGCTATGTGGTTTCCTTGAAAAAGGTCCTTGTGTGGGACCGAAACGTTGGATCAATAAACTTTTTTTCTTTTTTAATCTCCAGTTGTTGTCTCATCAAATCCTGTGAGTGCCATCACTTTATATCCTACATGAATTTTTGACGCATGGGCACCCAGGTTTCGTTCTCTTTTCAGTGTGTGCGGCCCTTACCTGCTGCTTTTTATATAAAACAAGTTAGGGACCGCCATTCGGGGTTTACCTTGACGTGGTATGGTGGCTTATCAATTTTATGATCATAACTTTGTAACAAAATAACCCCTATTTGGGTACATATGCAATAGCATTTATTATACTTTATATATATATATACTTTAAAGCCTTTAGAATGCTCCCACAACCCCCCTGTTTTGATATTGTATATTTAGCTGGAAGCTGTGGCATAGCTTCAGTGGTTGTAGCACCCCATACCCCCCCCCCCTTTAAACTAGTGGTGATCCTATGCTTTTAAAATTGGGTGTTTGTTTTGGGAATATCTCTCCTTTAAAAGCCTGATTGCTGGCTGGGGAGGATTTAGCCCTCAGTGAAAAAACAGCGTTCAATGGACATTGATTACAGGTAATGCTAGAATGCACATAAAAAATAAAACAAGTTAGGGACCGCCATTCGGGGTTTACCTTGACGTGGTATGGTGGCTTATCAATTTTATGATCATAACTTTGTAACAAAATAACCCCTATTTAGGTACATATGCAATAGCATTTATTATATATATATATATATATATATATATATATATATATATATATATATATATATATATATATATATACTTTAAAGCCTTTAGAGTGCTCCCACAACCCCGCTGTTTTGATATTATATATATATATATATATATATATATATATATATATATATATATATATATATATATAAATATATATATATAGATATGTCCTGAGGACGGCTAATGTAATGTAGCCGAAACGTTGAAGAAGAAATAAAGACACTCTTTTGTTTTTGCAAAGTCCAATGAGTGCTCATCTTTTGCCTAGATAGATATATATATATATATATATATATATATATATATATATATATATATATTACAAAAAAGACCAGCAACACTGATATCTTTTGTGAAAAAATCATTCAAGTGTATTGAAAATGCATGTACTGCCTTGAGAAAGATCCCTGAGAGGACCGAAACGTCATGTTGGCTGTACATGCATTTTCAATACACTTGAATGATTTTTTCACAAAAGATATCGATGTTGCTGGTCTTTTTTGTACTATGTAAAGCTTTTTTACCTTGCACCCGAGTTTATAATAGTTTGGCGGAGTGCGGCCCCACAGGAACATGTATATATATGTGTATATATATATATATATATATATATATATATATATATATATGTGTATATATATATATATATATATATATATATATATATATATATATATATATACACATATATATACATGTATGTATATATATATATATATATATATATATATATATATATATATATATATATATATATATATATAACCAGGAGGGTGGCTTCAGCTCTATACCTGGGTGCACAGTAGATTAGGGTACAGTATTCATTAAGACCAGCAACACTGGGATTTTATGCAAAACAAAAGCATTGTATTTATGTGAGAATATACAGTGAATATACATAGTTTCTCTTCTGTATAGGACAAAACCAGTTGGCCTTTTTGCCTACCAAGGCTGCAACCACACTACAAAAAATTCATAGGAAAGCATTGCAAGTTGCTATAGGGAAGTTAAGAAACTAGCACACTAGCACAAGTGCAACCAAGCATTCATCTTTGTTTCTGAGTTATTATTTTACTTCTGTTATCAAATCAATTTTTGTTTGGTTTATATGCCAATGGATTATTCCATGCATTTTGTCCAACAGTTTTTCTGCAGAAATGTCATGGCTGTTATATGATTATGGTGAAAGATAAATTCATTACTCAACCATGCAAGGAAAAGGGAGTATAGCTAACGGCTTACCTTGAACTTTTATCTTGATAACAAAATAGTTATACAGGTATGGGACCTGCTATCCAGAATGCTCAGGACCTGAGGCTTTTTCTGGTTAAGGGGTTTTTGCGTACTTTATTTGCTAAAAATAATTTAAAAATAATTATAAACCCAATCGGTTCTGTTTTACCACCAATAAGGAGTCTTAGTAGGGATCAAGTACAAGATACAAAATAAAAAGGAAATAGCTTTCAAATTTTTATTTAAATTTTTTGATTAAAATGGAGTCTATGGAAGATGACCTACCCGTAATTTGGAGCTTTCTGAAAACAGATCTCCGGATAACAGATCCTATACCTGTATAAGCATCATCTCATGAAAGGGAAATGCATTCTAAATGCAATGAGTTAAAACTTCTACGCCATATAAGACATAATCAAGTTTCTCTTACTTACCCTCTCTCGGCAGCCTGTCTCTCTACCGGCAGACTTTGTGTTGTTTTTTTGATTGACACTTATCTCAATATATCATTGGTCTATGCTCTCTTTGCCTAGACACTTTATTCTGGCTAATGCCTCCAACACAGAGTCTGCATATAGAGACAGATTGCTGAGAGGGGCAGAGTAACCTGATTATTATATTTAGAAGTTTCTTATTTCCTCAAAACTTAGTTTATATATTTGGGTTATTTTATGATAGTTCATCTTTAACTGACAAATCATTAGCACCCTGAAAATGAGAGCATACGAATGAACTTGTTTCAGTTAACTGGCAGCGTGCATTACAGTGCACTTGAGAAAGCACAGTTTGGTTTAAATGTTACATTGGATGTTTGTTCCCTCTAGGCAAGAACTATATAACAATCATATGACAATCTGTTACTTTACTTAAATTAAATCTCAGACAGCATCTGTTATAAATAGTGGATAAGGCACAATCAAGGTAGGTAGCAAGGACTAAAGAGCTGCAAGCATAAAGCTCCAAGCATAAAGCATCATGAATCCTCAGAAGAACATGAAAATCTCCTGTCCTCTCTACTTCCTGAAATTTCTCTTGTCATTGGACAAAGAATAGCAAAGCAGTGTGTGCTTGTTAAAATCCAACTATTTTCTCCTAATACTCCTGTTACTGCAAACGTAGCCGTCACAGCTTTGGCTTCACATATATAACACCTACCAGTTATATAAGCCTCCAACGGAGATATAACAATTAAACCTACACTTGAGTGAAACTCTCAACACAACAAAACCCAACAATCATACAAAAAAAGTTTCTAGAAGTAGGGCTATGGAGGTTTTCCTTCATCCAGTTCATGGTATATCTAATAGAAATAAATATTCATACCTCCCAACATTTTGGAAGTAAAAAAACCCAAAAAAATTTTCCCGCATGTATCGCAGCAATTTTTTTGACCACACCCCTTTCTGTGGTCACACCCCCTAATTACCATGTTTGTTTTACAAAATTTGCCAGGTTATGAAAGTTTGAAAATATTTCTCCTTATCTAAACTGTGTTTTTGTGTCTGAAAATTGTTACAAAGTACCTTATTTGCACCTGTTAGCTGTTCTGGGCTCTCTGCTAAAAGCCAATTAAGTGAAAAACTTTTTCTTTTTCTGGCTGTTCAATGCAGAGAAAAGAGGGACTTTCCAGCACAAATTAGGGACTGCGGGTTGAGCTGTCAAAAGAGGGACTGTCCCTCTGAAAAAGGGACAGTTGGGAGGTATGAAATATTGAGCAACTGGACTTGCTGAATAATCATTGAAGACATTTCACTACTTATCTGAGCAGCTTCTGTATGGGATAGGTAAGCAGGACTAAACACTACCTAACCACAAATAATACACACTGAATTGGTGGAGGAGAAGGCCACAGCTTGGTTTTATTTTAATCTTTAGTTACGCAATCACATCATAACCATTTACAAACAATATACATATTAATATACATATTAATTCTTACCTGACCAGCCTGCAAGCTGCAACAATTGTTTAAAAAGTTGTCTTTTTTTTTTTTTAAAGTTATTTAATTTTTAATACTTCCCTGCTGCTGCCATGAAGCTTGCCATCTCTCAAATCTTTTGGGACGTCTTAAAGGAGAAGGAAAGGCGAAAATGAAGTAAGCTTCATTAGACAGGTCTAAATAAATACACCAGTAAACCCTCAAAGTAATGCTGCTCAGAGTCCTCTGTCAAAGGAAACACAGCATTTCTTTCTTGTGTACACATGGGCTTCTGTATCAGACTTCCTGTTTTCATCTTAAACTGCCATGACACGGCATTGAGCATGCTCAGTTTGAGCTCAGAGCTATGAGCGAGCAGGGAGAGACTCAGGCAGGAAGTGGTGTCACACCAAGCTAATATGGCAGTTGCTATCCTAAACAAACAGAGAACAGGTACTACTTTATCTAAAGGTGGGAAAAATCAAGGATGGCCTCATCCTTCCCTGTGTATCCTCCGCCTGCTACCATCCCATGTCTGTCAGGAGACTAAATGGCTTCTCTATTCAGTTAAACTGACTTTGTATGGGAAGTCCTCAGCATTTAAATTATTCTAATGATCCAATCACCAAAATGCAATGTAACAATTCAGAGGAACACAGAGGTTGTGACTGCTGCAGAAGGTGTTACCAATAAATCACAATTGTCATTGTTCTCAAGCCTGGCAGAGCCAGTACAGCAACTTCCCCATAGTAATAAATTCCTGATATTTTACATGTTCTGGGATCAGTGGAGCCACAAACTGCTTGTTTATGCAACTATATGGCTCCACATTTTCTAGGGATTTGTAAGATTTATTTTCTACCCAGAAGTGTTTTGCTGATGCTGCACATTTTGCCAGCCAGTTACAGAATTATTTGCAGCTTCTAATTTGACATCTACTGAATGAGAAGATTGAAACATGAGCTAGTTTGTTTTAACATTGGTAGGTCTGGGCTGTCCGTAGGCTCAAATGGTACAATTCTGAGTACTTCAGAAGAGATTTTGAATATTTATAGGCCATATAATTTCTTTCCTTATACTGTAATAAGTTGTAGGGGGTGATTAGTTATAAATATTTCAATACATTTAGATGTCTAATGTATGCTTAATACATTGCATTGTGGGAATGCACTCAAATCACAAAGGTGGAACAGATAATGGATCCCTTATCTGGAAACCTGTTATCCAGAAATATCTGGATTATGGAAAGGCCATCTCCCACAGACTCCATTTTAATCTAGTAATTCCAATTTTTCAAAATGATTTCCTTTTTCTATGTAATAATACAACAGTACCTTGTACTTGATAAAAACTGAGATAGAATTGATTGATAGAATTGATCCTTTTTGGAGACAAAGTAATCCTACTGGGTTTATTTAAAAGGGTTGAAAAGAAACCTAATTTTGTTTGAGTGAACAAGAGCACCAGCCTGGGGTACCTTCCATAGGAAGGTGGCAGCTATGTTTTGGTTGTAAGGGTGTTTGCCTTCTATTTTCCCGCTTTATTTCTGTAATAGTGTAAGCTTTGTTGACAGTTTAGTATAGTGAGAACCTGAACCTCACTTTGGCTTGTGTGTGAGCTGTTGGGCAGATTATAGAGTGTTGACAACAGAAATACTTGCTGTGTTTAAAGGACAGGGAAAGGCTGGACCCAAAGTATGCAGTATTTAATAGTATCCCCCATGCTGTACCTGATCGCTTAAGTAATATGTTTTCTTTTGCTGTGCCCTTCGATGGTATCTTCTATAAATATGCCGTTTCAACTTGTTTCTTCCCCTGATGTCACTAGGATGGCTGATCTGAACGATCTGAGCATGAGCCAAAATTCTGCTCCCCCGAGTGCATCTCTTATTTATAATCGAGGTAGAATTCAAACTTAAAAAAACCCTACCCCCATACCCCACATAGTACCCCCCCTCCCTCCTCCCCTCCAGCCTAAGTGTTAAGGCAGGCAAATGCCCCTAACATTTTACTTAATCCTCAGTGCAGATTCAGGCATCGGAGTTAATGGGCGCTATTTTCAGCCGCTTCTGTAGTCTTCGTAATAAGACCGGTGCTTTACCAATTTTCGTGAGTTTCGGCGCATTCGTGCAGTTGTCACAAGACAGAAAATTGCTCCAACTGTGTATGTGCCGCCATGCTGGTCTCCTTCCGAAGTTTTCCGAAGAGAAGAAGGTGGCACCCGTGAACTCCGATACCTGTATCTGCACCAAGGTGTAAGTAAATCGTTAGGGGCATTTGCCGGGATAACACTTAATCTGGGGTGAAGAGGGAGGGGTGTCTATGTAGGGTATGGGGGGTAGTGGGTTTTATGTTTAGGGTTGAATTTTCCTTTAATTCTCCCAGAGACACATTTGCGAATATTATTCAACGTTCAGTGCAAGCTCAGCGATCTTGGAGAAGTAGAGGTACTTGAGTCAGCAGTTTTTACTAAAGTGAGGCAATTGAACTGAAAATGGGTTTGACATAGAGGAAAATGAATATGACAGATGGCAACACTGGAGGTATGCCTTGCAATGGAGGTAAATTCTTTACTAGCCTTTCCTTGTCCATAAAGGTGAGGAGTTGTCACCTTTCAGTCATGCGGTCACTGGTGGATCAATAAGTGGAAGAACTACAGAGGCACAGAAGATGCCTTATTGGATCAAAAAGTGATGTGGGAGAAACAAAGACCAAGTCACACTAAGAAGCAGACTAGTCACCTTCAAAAGAGGAAATGACACCTCCAAGAGAGTGCAAATGGGGGTCAGACAACACCAGAAGAGGTCTTTCAGCTGGGAAAGAAGTCCAGCCTAGGAGGTGATGAAGAGGTCGGTTGGGTCTGAGCAATTGCCACATAACATACAGTAGGTGACTATATCAGAAGCATATACATTGTTGAAGTCACTTTTGTCTGCTTTCATACCTAATAATGTCTCCATGCAGTGAAGTTCAGGCATGGTTCACACCATTCATAACTATGTCATGTACTGTAAATCCATATCACTGGCTGTTTTATTTTTATTATAGAATTATTGTCCTTCTTCCTCTAAAGGGGTGATTTAGTGGAAGACAGACATAGAACCAAAGCCAGAACGTTCACTAATTGGACAGAGGCCTTTTATATCTAGGCTACTGTTTTATCTGGTCCTAATCTGGTCTAGCATATTGACATTATCCTTGAGCTGCCCCAATCCTAAAATATATTCCACCACATGGGAATAAAGTATATAGAAATTTGATTGATGGCCATCTTATCTCCTACATCTCCATTTTACCCAGAATGTTAGATATCAGTATAATAGCCGAAACAGATACAAAGAATTGCCTTGGCAATGTCAGTGTTTTGCCCAGGGGATCCCTCAACATTTTGCTATTATAAAAGATTGGGTGTAGCGTTCAACAAGTTCTTACACATCATATCGAATTCCACAACAGAAAACCTTGGTGAAGCAGAAATGTAATTCGAAGGAACTTTCCAATATGTGTTAATTAAACATTGTAATGGATTTGTAAATATAATTGTAGTTGAAAGCAGTATTTGTTTATACCTTTCTGTCTCTGGTTCTGACTCTTTATCAGCTGCAATTACATTTACAAATAACTGTGAATCCGCTGAACATTTGTAATTAATGCCAATTGAAAAGGTGCTTACCATTCCATTTTCTTTCACTATGCAAAGAAAACAGTTGTTGGTGGTGGACCAATTTAAAGTTAATTGAAAGGTGAACTTCCCCTTTAAAGGTCTCTATCAATTTGGCACAATAACCAACGTGTCTGTTCACAGAATTGCTGCCATAGCAACACATTCTTTTAGTGACTTGTATCCATGGAGACTGGGTCTTGAAAACCTAGATATTCTAAATGCCATAGTAAATAAATATGTAGACTTAACACAATATTCATAAAACTGGTCATAAATATTAACAGAAACAGAAGCAATGTTGAACATGCATACTGCAAGGCTGGAAATTATTTAACTATTTGCTTCCTAAAAGGCAAAATATAAATATATATATATATATATTTTTTTATATCTATTCCTGATTCCACATTTTAAAGGTAACTATGATAATCTGCCTCTAAATCACAGAGCAGGGATAGAACTAGAAGCAGTGCCCAAATTGGTCATAAATGGGGTGGGGGTGCAATTGAAGGGGGAATAGAAGACTGGAGAACAGCGGGGGTAGTGTGCAAAGAAGCCAGGGTGCAGGGAAGGGCGGCAGTCAGGGAACCAGGTCTTGGATGCCAATACTGGCCAGGCTCTGCCCATAGTCATTCAACCCCTCCAGCATTTTGTTCCATTGTAAAGTGATGGACTCTGGGACTTACAGTCCCTCTGTTTTCCATAGAATCTGCACATCACCCACTATCAAAAGCAGAGGCACTTTGAGTTCCAGGATCCGTCACTTCATCAAAGATGGATGAAAAGAGAAATTAAATTTAACTGTGAGCATATGGTGGAACTGGAAATGGTTCTTATTAGGGATGCATGGAATTCACTATTTTGGATTTGGCCGAACCCCCAAATCCTTCCCGAAAAGCCGAACATCCAAGGTGCGGAACAGCTGAAGTCCCGAAAGCGGCAAAAAGACCCGAAGTCCTGAGGCGGTGAAAAGACCCGAAGTCCAGAAGGGGCAGAAAGACCCAAAGTCACAAAAGGAGGCGAAGTTGAAGTCCTGAAGCCACGAGTTCAATTCTACTGAACACCAATTTTTTTTTTTTTTTTTAATCCCCTCGCCACCAATGTATTATTTTAATACTCTTTATATATACCCTGCCACCAATGTTTTTAAAAAAAATGTTCTCTGGGGTCCCAATTTTTTTTAACTTGTAAGGGGGGCCCTGGCGCCAATGTTTTTTTTTTAAAAAAAAATATTCTCTGGGGCCCCACATTTTTTTTACTTGTAAGGGAGACCCTGGCACCAATGTTTTTTTTGAAAAAATATTCTCTGGGGCAACAATTTTTTTTTTTACGTGTAAGGGGGGCCATGTTTTTTTTTTTAAAAAAAAAACTCTTGGGGGGGCCCTGGTCACCAATTATTTGTTTTAACTTGTAGGGGGGTCCGGACCACCAGTTTTTTAAAAAAAAAAAACTTTTATGGGGGCCCTGGTGCCACAGTTTTTTTTTAACTTATAAATGGTCCCTGACCATTAATAACTTGTGTGTGTGTTACCTTTTTTAGAGCTGATGTCTGTGTGGTGTTTTAACGGTGGTGTGGAGTGGGCTGGATCTGGGGTGGGGCTTGAGGTGGGCGGCCCAGGGGGCCCCAACAATTTCTTTGTACAGGGACCCATGATTTCTAATGGTGGCCCTGGACAAATCCGAATACTGCTGAAAGAGGCCAAATCCAGGCCGAATCCTGAACTGAATCCTGAATTCGGTGCATCCCTAGTTCTTACAGTAACATCTCCTCCATTCAGTCTCTGGAATCGGGTATGTTTGTGTAAAAAAAGAAAAAGAAAACATCTACATTTTTTTATCAGAAAGTTTAGATTGTATTAAGGCATGTTTTCTGCATAAAACACAGAAAGAAATTGCCAGCGCTCAGTTTAACCCACAATCTGGAGTTGACCAGCTGCTATAAACGATAAAAAGCCAATATTTGTGCACAAAGAGAAAGATTGCCAGTGCACAGTTTGCCTTTAAAAATAATTATTACAAAAAATGAGGTGTTAATACCACACATTGGCGAAAATATGTAAGCTCATGTGTCACATCAAAGCCCCTCATTGTACACGAGTCCTATACTATCCATTAGTAATAGTGCATTTAAAATCAAGTCCCCCAGAAAACAGTGTAGTAAGACCAACAGTGCACTTACCCTTAACTCAGAAGCTCTGGTGAGAAAGCAAGGAGTAAAGTAAATCATTCCCTGTTTTTAAGGCTGAATGGCAGCTATAGGCAAAATCTGGCTACAATTTGTACAAAGAAATCACCAGCGCTCGGTCTAACCCATGAGCTGGGCCATAAAAGCTCCCTGATTTCTCACTAGAGCTTCTGAGTTAAGTGCCCTGTTGGTCTTCTTACTCAGTCACACTGTTTGCTGGGGGTCTTGATTTTAAATGTACTAGAATGCTAATGGATTGTGTAGGACTCACGTACAATGAGGGGCCTTGACGTAGCACTTAAGCTTTTCTTCATAAGCCAAGCTGAATCAGCTCATGTCAAAAAGGGGAGGTGTATTCTTCGTTAAAAGGGACAACCATGACCTAAATGAATGACGTACAAAACAGAAATTCGTATCACAGGCCTGTGTGCATGGGATTACACAGTGGGCTCACAATTTAAGCAATTCTGCACAGTCACCGTGTTAAGCAAAATGAAGGAACTTGACAGTAAATTTAATATAAAGCAGTTGAGAGCAAGGCCATTATTGTTTGTAACATTATTTTAACACCCCGGTTTGCTATAAATTATTGTAAAGCGCTTTTGCTATATAAATAAATGATGGTGATAAAATGCAGGCCAGAAGGTCAGACATTACCAATTACTATCAAGTGTATAGTATTATAGTGTTCATTACTCTGAAAAGAACAAAGTGATGTGTAAGATATGAGTGGAAGAACAGAGGGCATTGATAAGCAGGGCTTTTAAACACAGTGAGACCTCAATTTTACATAACCTAGTTTTAAGTTTTATTTCATTTTACACTGTTTTTCTGAGGTCCTGCCAATTTATAATGCATAATGCATTTCCGTGATTTTACATTTTCTGGATTATTTTCCGTGTCATAAAAAATGTAATGGGAATTCTGCTGTAACATTATATTGCTATGGGTGCATTATTAAATATTATTAGAAGGATCCTGTCTCAGAAACATGTTTTTACAAAATGTATCAGTTAATAGCGTTCCTCCAGAAGAATCATGCATTGCATTCAGTTTTTCAAAAGAGCAAAACTGTATTTTTTTTATATTTCATTTTGAAATCTAATACGGGGCTAGACATGTTCTTAGTTTCCCTGGTGCCCTCAGCCATGTGACTCCTGCTCTGATTCACTCTTTACTGCTGCCCTTCCTCCCACCCCACAACCCCTCCCCCCTCAGGGGCAATCCTGGACATTTTGCCGTCTGAGGCGGCCTTCCTTTTGCTGCCCCCACCCCTCCCCACGATACACACCTTGTCAGTGCTGGAGGGGGTCGGGGCAGTCCACGTCGCTAGTGCAGAGATCGCAATTGCGCTCTCTGCACTGGAAGAGCCGAATTTCTGGGTTGAAAAACTGAAATACGGCTCTTAGTTACCAGGAGCGGCATTTCAGGGGGGCACTGCCGCCTGAGGCGAGTGTCTCAACTTGCCTCATTGGTGGAGTGCCCCTGTCCCCCCTGTAGCATATCACTAAAATATTAGAACAACACTCAATTGTAAAAATTCAACTCCGGCTAGAGTTACACATTGAGTAGGAGAAACGGTAGTTTATCTGAAAGTAGTTCCACTGTGAAGTGCTGACTATTTCTGGAAGCACACGACCAGACACTATAACCTGAGTTGGCCTACACACCAATATTACAACTATACCAATATTCTCATTCCTCCTAAAGCTTCTATTTCCATTCTCAACTCTGGATCATATAGTTGAGTATGAAGTCTCTAAACTTCTCCTATCCTCTCCATCAACAACTTGCTTCACTTGATCCTATCCCATCACCTCTACTAAAACCGTGTGCTCCTGTCCTTACTCCAGTACTTACTTATATATTAAATTCCCTGGTTCTCTTTCTAACTTTCTGACCACTCCTTCTCTGTTACTTTTGCAAACAAAATCTCTTCTCCTGTTCATCTTAATGTGGGGGTGCATCAGGGTTCAGTACTTGGTCCTCTTTTGTTCTCCTTGTACACTCTCCTTGTACAAACCTTATATCTACATTTAGCCTTAAATATCACCTGTATGCCGATGACATTCAGCTATATTTAGATACTCTCTCACTAACCGCTGATGTTCAAACCTAGATAGCAGACTGCTTAGTAGCTCTCTCTTCCTGGATCACCCAATGGACCCCTCACACCCGACATAGTGATGTGCCAGCAGACAGCTCCTGAGTGCTCCCAAACAGAGATTTTTGAGGCTTGCAATTAGCCCATGATTAAGTGCCAGCAGGTACAAAATGTGTAAGGGTTTTTTTTTGTTAAAATAAACTGCAGTACTTTGGCCAGTTCAGAGACGTAACATATACATGTACAGCAGACCCCATGGTCGGGGGGGGAGGTGGATTTGGTGTTGCCTGAACTGTAGGGTCTGCTGTATGTTAGCCAGCACCGGATTTAGTGGGCAGGCGCACCTAGCACCCGCATACCCCCTCCTGTGCTCCCCAGAAAGCAGTTGGGTGGCATGCCACTCTAGGCCAGGGCCTTAGTGGCCTTGCCACAAATCTGGGCCTTATGTTAGCACCCTCTCCCCAGACCCTCTGCTACCTCTAAAAAGCTGAGATATGAGCAGGCTTGAGAAGAAAGGGGGTATTGCTGCCTATTCCTGCCAGGCCCCTGGCCTCCAGGGAGGCCCAGTGTTTGGTTACATTTGGAGTACAGGTGCCAGTGCCAGTCTCAGCCCAGTCTTTGATTACATTTGGAGTGCCGGTCTCAGGTTACATTATTTACAGTCCACTCTTGTAGCTGAAGGTTTGGGGCTTGGCTCCCAGACCCCACATTTCTGCTGGTGAGCATTCTTACATTTGTACCATTCTTATGAGATGTTTCTCTTTATATTTCTATCTGGAAATAATAGGCACTAATACTGTGCCAAGGTCACTACATAATCCATGAAGTACAAACTTCTGATTTACAAACAAACGCACAGATAGTCTAAGGGGAAAGCCCAATATCAACTTTTGACCATTCAGCAATCCAAATGCCTCCAACCTGAACTGCTATATTTAGATGAGCCAAAACATTTAAAAAACCTGGTGAAACATATAGGGGCAGATTTATTTTAAGGTTAGAGTTGTGTTTTTCACAAAAAAAAAAGTTTTCAAGGTTATTTCTCTAAACATCAAAAAACTAGAATTTTTTGATATTTATTATACTCCGGCCCTTGAAATAGCTTGAATCCAAAAATACACCATCTAAAACCTGTTTAGGTCATGTAAAAGTCAATGCCAGAGGACCCTTGAACCATTTAAAGATGTTAATAACCTTCATGATGTTCAAGTTTTTTTCTGAGGGTTTCACCTGCAAACTCCCTAAATTCGAGCATTTTGAGATTTTTTTTCGCCGAATGAGGTTTTTTTTTTTTTTCTTGATTTTTTTTCTTAAATTAGAAACAATTGTTGTGAGTTAATTTGAGGTCTAAAAAAACTCTAAAATTCGACCTTTGATAAATAACTCACATAAAGTCTTTGGTGCTGAGGGTCTAAATAGCTGCCATTTCGGAATTAAGCATTTCTGGATATATTATTGGCAGTGGTGGGAAAAGAGAGAACTCATTGGTATTGATGGTCGAATTTGGGGTGTTTAGTTTCGCCGATAAATATGCGAATTTCCCGTGAAGTGGCAAAAAATTTGCGAAACTGCGCCAGTGTCTCGTTTTTGATGCCGGTGAATTTTCACGGCGGTTTCGCAAATGTATTCGGGATGTACTCGGGAATTCGCTGCACATTTGAGCCTGGCGAATAAATTCGCCCATCACTACTCATTGGTGGCTCAATGGGATAGAAAACAGAGGACACGCGAATGCTTGCCTACATGGCTACCTTTTCGGTGTTAATGGGGGATCAGTACACTGGAAAGGAGAGGGAACAGCAAGTGGCATCAACCAACAAGCTAATTTAGGAAGCCTTTAAAACCAGATTTAAGCCTGCTGCAAAGAATACAAGTGGGAGTATGCTTAAAACATAGGTACAACTGGATTCAGGTGTTTGGGTGGTTGTAAAAGGTGCCTTGAAAAGATTATAAACCCAAAAATAAAATGTGCCCAATAAACCAAGGTATAATTCTAACCAGATTTCTAATATACATTTCAAAGTACTTTTTACTTTTAAATGTTATTTAAAGCAGTTATCGGTCTGCCCATTGCTTTTTCCTGCAAGTGCAGCACAATTACATTATTTTACATATGAAGTATTATGACCCCCCCCCCTCCTTTAGCAGACATAACAGGATCCATTGCCGTATGTAGAAAGAATTTTGGTTTCATATGGAATTCTACAGAGTAAATATACGACTGAATGTATTCAGTAAGCACTTTTGACCAATCGATTCCGGCCAGCATCCAAATTATAGCCAATGGTTAAGGTTTGCACATTTAGCTAAACTCTCCATTCTTTCCTTTTCTAGGAAAATACAAGTCAGCTTTTCTTCCTGCACTTGGGAGTCTGCCCCAACCTTTCATTGAATTGCTCTTTCCTCGTAATGTATCACAAATGTTGGAGGACATAGAAGACAGTTTACTTTGAGTCAAGGATAGCGATTGTCCTACAGATTGACAAGTGAGCAAGAAATGATAGAAACAACGCTTTTCTATACGTAAACTATATTTAATGTCACATTTTGACAATTGTAAATGGATTATGCGATCTGCAATAGATGTGGTCAAAAAAGGCAATAAAATGATTCTTTTTTTTCTTCCTGTTTTAACAGTTAATGTAATAAACAGAGCTTGTCCTAACATATACACAGTTCACATCAAATTTATGACATCCCAACTGAATTCCTTTAAAGGATAACGATCTTCAGAGATATTGTTGTTTTTTTTTTTGTTTTTTTTTTTACAATGTAACTAATACTCTGCTACAAGAACGCTTTGAAATTAAAATAACATAATTCAGTAAAGGTCAAGTTTTCAGTCACTTATTCATTTCATTGGCCAGATGAAAGAGGAAAGAAAGCAGGAGAGAACGGTTACGGAGTTTAGATGAGGCAATAGAAAGGGGACACACTAGTGTGCAATGCTTCACACAGATTTAGGATAGACAAAAGATAACATTAATGCCAGACACTTTCATCCTGCATGACAAGACCATTCTCAAAAACACAACAGAAACTGCTGCTGGTGAACTTCTGTGCGGTTCTGACGCAAGCATTCATGTCTAGTAAAATATATGAACAGCACTGAGGTTTATATTGATCACAGGGAATCCTTTAACCAGGTTAGTTTTGTTTTCACCCATTTATATCTTAAATGATCCAGCACTCTCGCCAGCTTTCATTTATAAACCACTTTTTGGGATAAAATGCTGATTAGATCTAGAAGAGAAATGGTGCATTATAATAGACTATGGGCATATTTATCCAATATCGCACCATTCCCCCCCCCCCCTTTTGATATTTTCCCCACTTGACCTATTACCCAGTGAAGAGAGCTGGGTCAATTTGTCAGATGTGTTCAATCTGCTGTGAGCAGTCAAATGCCATTCTGCTTGATGGGGTGTTAGAGTTCAGCAGCAGCACTGAGTTCTAACACCCCTCTAAATCATGAATCACCACTGCTTAACTGGAAGTGGGGATATATGGATTCAAACAATTTCTTTCCACGAAGGATCAGTCATTTCTATTACAAGGATAGACACATCTAAACACATCCTATTTGATGGCTTGCAAGAACACTGCCTTTATCATTGCAGGCTATTACACAGATTCCAACTAAGCATCTATAAAGTTTATTATAATAATACATTTAATACACAATCGTAATTTAGTAGAAACATCAGAGTCCCATATGGCCATGTAACTATAAGAGCTTACACCTGATCTAGTGACAGGTCTAAAAAAAAAAAAATTAAAATAATTATATATATATATATATATATATATATATATATATATATATATATATATATATATATATATATAATTATTTTAATTTTTTTTTTTTTAGACCTGTCACTAGAATAATTATATATATATAATATATATATATAATGGTATCTACAATGCAACAAAACTGCCCTAACGTACCAATCTCACATGTTCTGGCTTCACTGGGCAGAACACTAATGTAAAACAGGTTTCTTGTATTAAAAAGACATTGCGGGACATTTGCCGATATCACTCTTGCTGTCCACCCATTGGAGTTAATGGAGTTAGCTTGGTGGTCAGTACAAAGTAACCAGTACCATATTCCCTGTTTAAATAAAACATACAAATGTAAAAGGGCTGGTTAAAATATACTCTTTTTATCCCAGAATTGCCACATTCACAGGAAACTAGTTAAGCACATATTGAAGACAAAGAACATCACTGCTCTCCTTGAACTGTTTAGGAAGTAAACATTGCCGTGCATAACTTGTTCTACCAACATTCTTATTCTACCAACATTCTTATTCTACCAACCTCCTGAAACCTCAACTAAAGTGCTGCAAAACTTTACATGAAATCACAGATCCCTGCGTTCTAGGAATAGCCTTGCTTTTAATAGGAAATGATGGCTAATTATAAAAGCACCATTTATATAGACTGTCTGGATAAATATGAAGAGACTCTTCATTAAATGCTTCAAAGGTTTCAATCTTTATTTCTCTAGCACAATCACATTTTCTTCCAGAGGTAAATCCTTACAGACAGGGATAGAACACATGGAGAGAATCAAAGAGAAAACAATACAATAACTACAAAAAGGAAGGTATCCCTGGAATAATTATTATATACTTCCCCTTTACTCATTACTGTTCCTTTGACAGTTTGAAGGCAGATTTCTGATGGAAAATTTTTAATTCATGTGACTCCAGATCTAAAAATCTATTCTACAGAAATACTGCTAAACATTATAACCAGTTTGATTTTTTTACTATTCTGCTATACTTCAACGTTTTTCGCCAAGTTCTAATTGGTCACTTTAGAAGGAGCGAATGGGAATGTAGAGTCTGTTAGCCTTCACTGAGAGCTACAGCATTTATAGCAAGCAAGACACGGAATTTAAATTATAGGGGAAGTTCACCAAACAGTCCCTCTATTATAGAATATGCCTATCCTTGGCAACTTTTCAATTGTTTTTATTTTTTAATAGCTTTTCAATTATCTTTCTTCCTTTTCTGTCTCTTGTGCTGGTTCTGCTTCTTCTAGGAGTACAGTAAATTGGAGGCTAGCAACCAGATTGCTACTTAAACTGCAAACAGGAGAGCTGCTAAACAAAAAGTGAAATAATTTGACGGGGAAAAAAAATGTAAAATGTAAAAAAAATGAAGACCAATTGCAAATTGCATTAGCCTATCACTTAAAATGTAATTTAAAGGAAACTACCCTTGATAAAGACGAATCTCCATGTTATGAGACACACAGTAAAGACATGGCTCCCTTGTATTTAATGAGAAGTTTTGTATGGAGTAAGACAGTATTATATAGAGAACTTTTTTTGATTCAATTATATACATTTCTGTAGAGCCGTTCTCGGACTTCAGATTTTAACCGCAGGGGGTTTAATTATTCTTGCAACCAGGCAGCAGTTTGAAAGTCAAAAAAGAAACATGGAATAGGAGAGGGAACTGATACAAAAATATGCACTGAGATATGAAGTGATGCATCAGTGTCCATTTGTTTTTTTGACATGATAGCATTTTTAGGTGCATACTGGAAAGAGGCAGAATATGATCCCTTATCTGAAAATAAAAAATGACCTGAATTATGGGAAGGTCATCTCCCACAGACCAATTTAAAAAAAAAAAAATTTCCTGAAAAAGGTTCTGGTTCTTCCAAGTTAATACCACAGATTCTGTGATCTAGATTATTCCTATGGGAACTGTTGGAGGGCGCTGTTTTGCAATTAGAATATAGTTATGATATTTAAGCGAATGTCAATTAAAGGGCCTTATTATTAAACAAGAAAAGGCAAATGAATTAAAATGAAGATGTTTTTTAATAGGATACTATGGGGAATGGCATTTCCAAAACACAGACAGTATTGCTACTTTGGATAAAATAAGGGAGGCCTTAAGAGGCTGCCCATAGAGCTTATACTATGGAAACCCACCATGCCATGAGCACCAAACTGTCTGGGGCCGCAGGGATTTTCAGTTTAAAAGCATGATGGCAGCGCACATATTGGGCAGTTCGCTGTGAAGTGCGGATTTAAGTCTTTCACAAAGCAATTTTTTTGCAGTTTATAACATTCATACAGTCCATTTGTTTTGCATTAGACAAATGTACAGGGGTTCTGTTTGTGTCCAAGACTCACCGGGTCCATTTATAAAAGCTTGAAAGAGCCCTGCCTAAATTTGTAGGGTATGCTTACTGTACACACACATTAGTTTAGCAGACAAAACAAAAAATAGTATCTTTGATATTCACCAAAAAATGCAATACCGTTGCCCAAGACTACTAGTTATCTCATATAAACATTATGGAGTATAAACAGTCAATACAAATGCTAACCATGCACCTTGAGATTTTGCCTTAAGAATAAATAGAAGCTGAAATACTACTTTTTCCTCCGAGATAAGATACTTTCCAAAAACGATAAGGGAACCCAGTGGCCAAATGAGAAATATGATAACTCTTGCAAGCACAGGACTGTCCTATAGGCTGGATGTGACCCTTCAAAAGACTGTGGACCTCGGCAATTGATTTCTGTATGACATGTAAATTGCCCCAATCTCCCCTCATTAGTATAGTGGTTGGAAAGCACAGTTTTCATAGAGAAATAACACTTGCTCTAAGCATCTCCCTGACATGGGATGTATTGTTGTATTCATTAATGGCACATGGCATAATGGCTTTTTTATACTGTGCTTAGTATACATGTCTCTTTAAAGCGATATTGCCTTGCCTTGTACTGAAATTGTTTTCTCATTCCCAGGAAATAGTTCTCTCAGTTTTATAGGGGGTTCAAAGGTACCCGGACATTATTCTGGCCACTCACTGCTCATTTATAGACAATGGGCAAATTTGCACCTGGGCAGTAATCCATAGCAACCAATCAAATATTTGCTTTTATTGTTCAAGCTGCAGCTGGCAGAAAAAAAAGCTGCTATGGGTTACTGCCCATGGGCAAATTTGCACAAGTGTTTATAAATAAGACACTGACTCAAAACTATGAATATCATTAAGCTTGCACCTACCTACTGAGTTACCAGACATACAACTTTGTTATTTAAAGGCAACAACATAAACTGAGCAACAATAAATCCTGGATGGACCAATCAACCATCTCAAAACAGATATAAGGTAACTGGCTTTTGCAGAATGCACAATGTACTTAACGTCAACGTGTGCCAATTTAACTGACCAATGGTCCCATAAAAAGATTTACGAAATGCAAGTGAATGTAGAAAGTTCATGGGATTGGGAAAGTTACACATAGGAACTATTGCTAAATCTATTATAATTGGCCCAAGAGATGTACATTTTGGTTAAAGTGCACTGCTTGCTTATATGCAGACTGAAAGAAAACTTCCTTAATGGTACCAGAACAATCTCCCTGCCCAAAGAGATGAAAATGAGTGAAAAAAGGAACATTGCTGAAAAACCTTTTACTGCAACAATGCATCATTATCATTTAATAGCGTTAAAAGTTCTCACTTGATGCACTGTTGCGTTCTTCAGAGAAAATGTATTATGGAAATGTAAGTGCTTCAATGGGGAATCAATTATGCATTACCTCTGGGAAATATTTCTGGCGTATGCCTTTTGTTTGTTTATTTTCTGCTTATTAGCAAATTTGCTGCTGGCAATAAAGCAAAGTTGTTCTTAACTGCGACAAACAATGGGAAATTGAAATAAAGATAACAGAAAAAAATTTAAAATTCTAGTGTAAAATTTCACGTTTTGTTAAGATTACCTTGCGGCGAAAATGTTGGAAATATACCAAATGCACTTTCCAGTAGAAAAATAAAAGGTACAGTAGAACTACAACTGTCAGCATTGTAGAGCTAGACATGATAAAAGTGTTGCCTTTCCTAGAAAGATGGCGCTCCAAATGTAGGCTAAAGGAGTAGTTCACCTTAAAATGTCATATACTGTACAATAGTATTTTAAAGCAACTTGCAATTGTACTTTTGGTTTATGAATGGAACTTTAACAGCGGATTGTGAATGCTTAATTACCTTAGCAACCATGTAGCAGTCATAAAGTCAGACGACCTTATGAATAATTGAGGGACTAAATACAAATTTGCAATAAAAGATTTACAGTAAAATGAAAGGCTCCCATACAAGCTGATTTGGGGTTGCCGGGGATCCAGATAGCATATTCAGTTGCAGACGAGAAAGAGGCAGAACAGGAAGGCTTAGAATTAATTTAAGGAAAAAATGAAGAGCAATTGAAATGTTGCTTAGAATAGGTTAATCCAGTGATCCCCAACCAGTAGCTTGTGAGCAACATGTTGCTCCCCAACCCCTCAGATGTCCTCAAACAGGTGCTGATTTTTGAATTCCAGGCTTGGAAGCAAATTTGAATTGCATAAAAACTAAGTATAGTGCCAAGTAGAGCCTCTTGTAGGCTGCAATTTCACATAGGAGCTACCAAATAGCCAAGCACAGCCCTTATTTGTTTGTTGCTCCCCAACTCTTTTTACATTTGAATGTGGCTCATAGGTAAAAAAAGGTTGGAGACCCCTGGGTTAATCTATAGCATAGTTAAAAGGCAACATCCCCTTTATATAGTCAAGGAGCACTTGGTAAAATGTCTAACTGGATGTCCAGTAAGGGGAATGGGCACATACACACCCAGGTAATAGAGTACATTCATTAATTAATGCATAGCAACCAGTATGAAGTCACCTGTAGCAGACCTGATAAGCCAATACAAAACTCAGACATGGCTGTACTTGCCTCTAAATACATGTGCCAGAGCTCGGCATACCTGTAATTCTCTAGCTTTAATAAGCACCCACTTACTTACTTAATTAATTACAACAGCAGAACTAGAAGTACAGAGGCAACATTATACTCCGGATCTATCCCCAGCAACCGTAGCCGTGCTGCCCTTTTTCTATGGTAATCTAAATTCCAGAGTTTGGTAATCTAAATTTCAGAGTTTGGTGATTACAGCCATAAGAAAGAGCACAGATCTTCACGTTTCTAAGGCATACTGACAGATTGAAAATTAATTTCACATATCAAGATAGCTAGCAGAAGCCTTTTTATTCAGAAAGGCAATTCATTTTTTGAGTTAACTTCCCTTTTATAAACAATGCTACTAGAGGTAAAGCAGTTTGGCAACATAACGGGCCAATAGAAAACGTACATTTAAAAAACTAAAAAAAGTGAAGCCAAATAATATTTTTTGCTTATGTTTCTAAAGATGATTTATATAAAAATATATTAAAGGAAAACTTATTTCTAAAATGACAGGCACGGTAATACATTTTTATTAGAATGTCTGAAAAGTACCAGCCAGCCATGTGTTTCCCAAAGCAGCAGGGGCAGATTTGGGAGCTTGAGCATTGGTTGAAATACACCCCGTGTACATCAGTCATTGCATTCAATAACTCTGCTTCTATGCATACAGCTGCCATGCATGCAGCAAGGATTTTAGGACTCGCTTGCTCAAGGGTTTTATACTTAATAATTCATTTTCCCTTTAAATCAAGACCCGTGTTCTTCAATGCCTCATAAGCCATTCTGGGTAAAAAAAAAAAAAAAAAATAAAGAAAAAAAAAAGCCATGAGCACCAATATCCATAGAAACATTCATTTGGCATTTCACATAGAGATATGATTTTGGATCAGCTAAAAAAAGCACTCAAAGTCCAGCACATGGTTCTGGCTAGCTAAATGTTTTCTGGCTGGATACATCTGAATCTCTACTACTGCAATACAAGCAGCTGAGAACATACAAAACAGAAGTGAATACTCTTGACTGTAGTTACACAGATAAAGAACTGTTATCGCTACACTTGACAACTCTGCACATTAAAATTCGAGTGCATATGGCTTAAATACAGTGTTTCCTTAAAATAAATGCAATGATACATGATTTATGATCTTGCATAACATAGTATGAACTATACAGAATATTAACTCAGCCTGTGTAATTAAGAACCCAACACTCTCATTATCATCACTTACACATTTGCAAATGCAATTTGACTGCACTAATAACACTGCACAGAGAGGCGGGTCGCTATTTGGCTTGGTGAATGTATATTGTCTTGACATTGTGCTGCAGATCCTTACATTAGAGTGGGTGTCTGTTATAGAAACTTGGGCACAATAAAGTTCAAGTCTCACGAGCCTTGGGCTGCTGAGCTCCAAATATCAAAACTATGCACTGTAACGAGGAAAGGCAAAGTGGCCGTAGAAGCAGTAAAAGAGTAGCAGAGAGATGGTATATGTTACACAGAAGAAATAAAAGATGATGAAGCACCAGTAGAATAAAACCAGTGGATGGATAACAAATCTGTGGCCCTCCAGTTGTTCCTCTTCTGATCCAGAACAGGCAGAGGATGTTGGGTGCGGTTTATCAGGGCTTGAGAGACACAGGTTGGCAATCCCACTAATAGCAGAATATGTTAGTATACATGAATACTGAAAGAGTGAATGAATTCACGTTATGGGGTTCAGAGAACAGCAGGCAGAGAAACCTCATATGCTGAAGCAGGTGCCAGCTGACACGAACGTGACTTTAAAGGCACTTTAAGGGAAAGCTTAAAGAAGATCCTGCCATTGGAACATATGATTTTTTTTCCCCAAGATACTTTCAAGATATTATATAGTGCAATGACAAGGGAGTACTGTAATTCACTGAAAACACAAAAGGTGAGAGTGATGCAAGGTCCTCTTGCTTATTAAGATTTCCGTTATCACAGTTGTCTACACTGACTTGAGAGCTACCATATGGGCTAGAGATGAAGATTTTATTAAAGTGCATCTAAATGCTTTCATTTTATTTTCCTGCATATCTACCCCTGTGAAAACTTGGTGTGATCAGTACATAATACAGACCACTGAAGCAGTTATGTGTTCTAGAACATTCGTTATTGGCACTATGCTTACATTTCTGTCCATATAAAATTTGTTTCTGGCTTCTTGTTGAACGGGAAAATGGTTCAGAAAAATAAAAGAGCACCTTAACTTAGTGGAAATTGATAGAAGTGTGTATATATATATATATATATATATATATATATATATATATATATATATATATATATATATATATATATATTTGATAACATCTCCCTTCTGACACATCTAATGAAAAGAAACTGGAGTTTCAGCTACAAACTACGAATTCTTATGACAATATGTTCTTTTAAATACATTGTGCAGTTGAGAGAAGAAATTGTTCCCATTACGCATTCAGGTTTTACTATCTAAATCAGCTAGTTAAGGTCCAACAATAGCAGTCACAATACCTTAACGAGGAGCACTTTAAAGAGAACAGGTTTTTCTGGATAACAGTCCTATTGTTGGACTACAAATTACATGTCTACACTGTAGAGATGAAGATGCCTCAATATGAAGAATGAACCAGTCCATGTCGGGTGATGCAGAGAAGACAAGAAGGATTTCCAGATTGAGCCTAAATATATTTGTAGTTTTGGGAGCTGACACCATTTGTTTAAAGGAAATAAGCCTTTAAAAAGTCAGATGTGATTATTCCCATTGCTTTTCTTCACATTCTCTTGCCTTTTGCTCAGTTTTCAAGTCTGGAAAGGAATGCAAAAAGTTTATGGCTCTATACTTTTTCTGTTACCAGAGAAAACTAGGTTTAAAGAAGAAGGAAAGGTTAAAGGAATTGTCCAGTGTAAAAATAAAAACTGGCTAAATAGATAGGCTGTGCAAAATAAAACATGTTTCTAATATAGTAAGTTAGCCAAAAATGTAATGTATAAAGGCTGGAGTGATTTGAACAGTTGAACAGTCAGTCAGAACACTACTTCCTGCTTTTCAGCTCTCTTGGTTTACACTGACTGATTACCCTGGTTACCAGGCACTAACCAATCAGACACTTGAGGGGGGGGCTACATGGGTCATATCTGTTGCATTTGAATCTGAGCTGAATGCTGTGGACCCCCTTCAAGTCGCTGACTAACTCAGAGTGAACATCTGTTCACTCCAGCCTATATACATTACATTTTTGGCTAACTAACTATATTAGATTTTTTTTATTTTGCACAGCCTATCTATTTACACAGTTTTTATTTTCACACTGAACTGTTCCTTTAAAACTAAGTAAGCTTTATCAGAAAGGTCTATATGAATTCACTAGTAAACCCTCAAAGTAACATCACATTGCTTTCCTTCTATTGTGTATACATGGGCTTCTGTATCAGACTTCCTGTTTTCAACTTAAACCTCCAGGGCTTGAGCATGCTCAGTTTGCTCCTCTCCCCCTCACTGCCGTAATCTGAGCTCATTGCTATGAGTGAGCAGGGAGAGAGTCAGGCAGGAAGTGATGTCACAGCAAGGGATGTCATCTGACAATGATGCAATCTACCCAAATGAAAATGGCTGTCTATAAAAAGGTGCGTTATTTTTTTTTTTGGAGCTTTGCTTTTGATCTGCTTACCAATTCTTTACAAATACAATATTCGTATGTGGTTTTTGTTTATTTCACCAGCAACATTGTCACATATTTCACATGAAACGTATGGTCTGTAGCCAAAGTATACTGCACTATACATTACCAGTCACAGCGATGTACGCTCTATTCTACACATCTTCATCTGAAGCTTTTCTGTTGTTGCATGAGTCCCACATTTTCATATACTCTGCCAGCATCTTCTCTCATCCTGTAACACACACAAATCCTACTTTCCATTCTCAAAAAAACGTGAATCAGTATCGTGTGAGCCTTATTTTACATGCAACAAACAACTTTTTCTCTAACTCAAGCTTGTGTACCAAAACCGACAATGTGGACCTAGGCAGTAACCCACAATAAAATAAGTGGGGTATTAACTAGGGCCTGGAATATGCAAGATCTTTCAGCAGACTGTTTTATGGACATGTGACATAGCACCCTGGCACATAAAACAATAACGAGAAATAAAGCAAGGTATAGCTTTAAAATTTATTGACGTGGCCACTACACACACAATTGCACACATACAAACATACAGTTCAAAAATTTCAACCATTAAATCCGCACTGGGTTACTTACTCTGGAAGGGTAGGCGTTGGTAATGGGGTTGGTGTACAAGGGGGTAGAGGGCTCTGATCTCCTGCCTGCTCAGAGAGTGAGTATTTAATGTTTGTGTACTCGTGACCTTTTCGCTTACTTTTCTGCAAACAGAAAGAAATAGTCAAAATAATATGTCTATGCAATAGACAACTGCCAATACAAAGCACATGGGCCTGTGTCTAACAAGATATACATCCGAAGGCCACAATGACTTAAAGATAACTATACTCCCCAAACAATGTAGGTCTCTATAAAAAGATATTGCAAAAAACAGCTCATATGTAAAACCCTGATTCATGTATATACATTATTTTCATAATAATATACTTTTCTAGTAGTATGTGCCATTGGGTAGACATAAATAGAAAATTGCCATTTTAAAAAATAAGGGCAAATAAGGGCCGCCCCCTGGGATCGTACGATTCACGGTGCACACAAACATACAGGCATGATATAAGTACATGCTTGCTAGTCTGCACCAGCTATGCATTTTGGTTCCTTTCTTTTGAGGTACTGGGTAGTCATTTGGGCACAGAAAATACCTGCACTCTACTAGATTACAAACAGATAGCTCAATTGACACAGATACAGCTAATGTTTTATACACTTTATTTTTTTCTAGAATTTAAGGTTAAAGTGGACTTGTCATCCAGACACAAAAATCTGTATAATAAAAGTGCTTTTCAAATTAAACATGAAATCCAAGTTCTATTTTTTATTAAAGCATCAATAGTTGTTGTAAACTCATTTAAAAATCTCAGCTGTCAATCAAATATTGTATGCCACTCCTCTATGCCCTGGGCATAGAGGCGGGCAGACAATTACTTTCACTTTCCATTCAGCACTTCTTAGATGTCATTGCTCTCCACATATTCCTCCGTTCTCTTTACAATTTAATTGTGTAGCCAGGGCATGGGGATGGACATCGGGTCCCCCATTCTGGTGCACAAACAAGATTTTGGGATGATGCAAGACTTGCCTTAACAACAGTGTGCACAAAATGGCTGCTGCCTGCTTGCTATAATTCTGAAATCCCAGACTGAAGGAAGCAAGATTCAAATAATTTATATAGTGTAATTAAAGTTCATTTTGCTTGACTAATGTGATAAAGTAGGATTTTGAATAATTTTTTTGGGTGACGAGTCCCCTTTAAATCTTTTGCCATGTTTAGCCTTGCTAACAATTAGCTTCATGCACTATTCTTTTCTTCTGTTCCATCAGCTTTTACCCCTTTTCTCCTTCTGACTAACAATTCTTTTTATTTGTAACTCCTTATCAAGTTTCTTTTTCCTCTCACACACAATTACAGATTTTATCTGAAAGACAAATTAGAGAACCAATACCTGTTCTTCTTCAATTCTGCGCTGCAACGTTTCTATATAGTGCTGTACTGCCATGTATATAAATCTGTATTGTGCTTCTGTTTGAACCATTCCTGACCTCTGAGATCTCACCATCTGAATAGTCTTGGGGACATCTATGTCACAATCAACACCTGCACAATTGGTAAAACAAATGGTTAATTTAAAAAAAAAATCATTTAAAAAGTAAAAGAATGGGCGGTAATGGGAATCAATCACATGTTTGTACTCATTGGTCTACCTGCAGCTGGCTGAAAAAAAGCTAATCAATGATTGGTTGCTATGGGTAACTGCCCAGGTGCAAATTTGGCCATTGTATGCACATGAGACCACTGGGTAATGGCACATGTCATATTCTATTTGCAGTATTTTCTTACCCACATAGCAAATGCCATGAATTAAAGTTGAAGGAAAGTCTAAAACACATAGGGGTAACAAATGTTAGGAACCCCCAGTGATTGAAATCACATACCCTGGACTGGTGATCCAGTTAGCAGAAAGCTGCACCAGAACAGGGTTCTTCTCAGAAAGCACCACTGAGCGGTCCTCTTCTTCTTCTTCTTTTTTCCCCAATACCCCCAGGCTGACGGATGAGTGTCGAAAAATGCAGCTTTTTTGTTGAGGTCTGGCTTTTTGCTCTATTCTGCATAGGGATGCACCAAACCTGTATTCAGTTCGGTATTCAGTCAGGATTCGGATTCGGCCGAATCCTTGTGCCTGGCCAAACCCGAAAAAATCATGTGACTTTTCGTCACAAAACAAGGAAGTAAAACAATTTTCAGCCGCGCACTTCATGCGCACCTCTCTTTTACCCTCTCCCTCACTGGTTTGCATATGCAAATTAGGGTTCGGAATCGGTTCGGTATTCAGCCGAATCTTTCACAAAGAATTCGGGGTTTCGGCCGAATCCAAAATAATGGATTTGGTGCATCCCTAATTCTGCATGCTCTTCGCTCCATGGTGCGAGCACAGAAGTACCTCGGTAACACTGTCCAGGATATCAGATCATTGATTATAATCACTGGAGGGTGCCTCGCATCTTGCAAACCCCCAACCCCAATGATTTCGACTTTCCTTCTCCTTTAGAATAGTCAACTAATTGGCTTATACTTTCATGTCCTGTTACAAGAACCTTAGAGGGGAACTATTGTGAAGATGAAAATGCAATATAAGCTTCATCGTCCTGAATTAAGAAACTTTCTACATACAAACAATTAAAAATTCTGTATTCATTTCTGAAATAAGAAAAGTTTATATTCTCTATTCTTAGATCAGCATCTGTTTCTCTTCATTCTGTCTTCATGTAAGTGTTGGATGTCAGATAGTCATTGACAGTTAGATCCAATATATCTTAAGGGTTCCCTTTCCTTGCAAACGTATTAGAACTCACTCAAATAGCTGATTCCAGTAAAAACAAAATGTAACAAAACAACTTTTCCACAAATTCTGCATGTAGAGAGATAGGATTTCTAGTGATTTTTAATAGCGTAGGCTCTAACACATGTTCTAGGCAAAAGGAACCCCCTAAAAGATATATTGTAATTTAACTCCAGCATGAAGAGATGCCGAGAGGGGGAGACTGAAGCTTCAGAAACGGTTGAGAATTTTTTAATGATTGTATTAATCAATGGGTGCAAGTTAGAACTCACCATTTGATAAATTCCATATTGTGTGCCTTGCATCACTAAAATAGTAGTCTTTCACAAAAAAAAGGTCTATGGATGCAGCAGAAAAAAAAATCACTACCCACCTTTCTCTCTAATTACATCAATAAGAATATCAATCACAATAAAGGTTCCTGTCCGTCCAATTCCAGCACTGTTGATACAAAAAAGGTTCGACAAAATGTTTTTAGGTCTGTAGAATAGAGTGAAGAATTCTTTTTACATATTATATAAAAAGGCCACTGTAGATTACATTTTCTAGCTCGGTTTTGCTTAGTACTGGTGTAGGAACTTTCTAGATAAGTGATCCTTCTGCAGTTTGGGTCACCATACCTTAAGACTGCTAAAAAAATGTAAATCATATAAAAACCAGGATAGGTTTGCCACCAAGGTGAATTTATGCAGCTTAATTAGGATCAAGAACAAGTTACTGTTTTATTACAAAGCAAAAAGAAACTATATTATAAAATCAGAATTATTTGGTGAAAATTGATTCAATGGGAGATTGCCTTTCCATAATCCAAAGCTTTCTGGATAACAGGTTTCCGCATAAGGACCCGCATACCTGTACAGGGAAATACCTTCTAATAGCTTTGCAGTAGCAAAAAACAGTTAGACCTTTGACTAGTTCTCTTAATTAACTAAATAACAAATCCTACACATTCATTTTTTTGAAAGCACCAAAACAACATTTTTTATTATGACATGAGTTCTATGTTCGAAAACAATCTTAAAGCCATACCTTCATAATAATACAAGTATTTACTTGAAAAGTAACGGGTTATTGGTACATTTTTTGCTTGCGAGGGAGAAACTATTTCTGGAACTCACCTGATAATTTCTTTATACTTTCTGGCAAACAACAGAAGCCTCTCTTATTTTTTGCCTACATTTCAATATAATTAATGTGTTTTTCAATGGAAACCACCTGTATCAACAGTGTCAGGTGGTTTCCATTATTCTCAGTCAGAGGCATCACAGGGCATTAGCTTTACAGTGAGAGTGAAAGGAATATGGAGGCTTAGTTGAGGCAATGTTAACAGAAGCATGGCTTATAAATTATAACAACATCCAACAAAAATGTATCGAACACTTTGAGGCATGTGTAAAAAATAAATTATATTATGAAAGGGTTAATTATGTGATGACGCTATCAATTTAAGCACATAAAACAAATGAGCAGTTTCCATAATTTTCTGCAATAACACATTGTTTGGGGTATGCAGTATCTTTGCATGCTCTTCAGGAATTATTTTGTTATAATTTTCCAGATTAAAAAAAGAATATTAAAGTTCACTGCCCTGGTACACAAATACACATAGTGAAGAGAATTTCTGAGTTTTTTTTACTCATTAAAGAGAGAATTAGTCACGGGATTGAATACTTTTGCACTGTGTTTCTCTGTAAAGGTGAGGATTAAATTAATGGAGGGTTATTGCTGCAGCAGCTAACCCTGCATTTTTATATTTTTGGCATTATTATATTTGTCTGGCAATGATTCCAGGTCAATTTGCCAATAACTTTTTACCAAAAAGTGTCATAAAAGATAGGGATGCACAGAATCCACTATTTTGGATTCAGCCGAACCCCTGAATCCTTTGTGAAAGATCCGTCCGAATACTGAACCAAATTCTAATTTGCATATGCAAATTAGGGGTGGGAAGGGGGGGGGGGAAATGTACTTCCTAGTTTTGTGATGAAAAGTCACGTGATTTCCCTCCTCACCCCTAATTAGGATTCATTTCGACCGGGCAGAAGGATTCGGCTGAATCCGAATCCTGCTGAAAAAGGCAGAATGCTGGATTCGGTGCATCCCTATAAAAAGGGCATTATGACATTAGAAGTAAAGTAGCTACTAAGGACAGCTGTAGTCAAAGAGAACAATGACACATTTTACAGGAATGAAACTGCTGTTAAACCCCTTTATAGGAAGTTGGGGAAAAGTTTATATTACCCCCTTTTGATTTATAAAGTAGTTAATCACTGCGTCATTTGTTAATATTTTCACTATACAAATACAAAGGTAAAATGAAGTATGGTGGCCATGTATAAAAATTGCATTAATATGTGTGTTTTGAGACCAATAACATACTTACAACCTGATACAAGCCTTACCTGCAATGAACAACAACAGCCCCAGCATCAGTGATACCATCTTGTTTGTGGTGCACTTCCTCTAAAAAGTCCAAGACTCCACCAGGGTCAGTTGGGACACCATGATCTGGCCACGTTTTAAAATGGTATTGCCATACTGTCCTTTCTGTGTTCCCCTTTAGTGAAAACAAAAACTCACGTGTCAAAATGTCATGCTTTCTAGAAATTATGCTTTCTCTATACTAGAAAGATGGCTATGAAAGCTCCACAGTAGTGGGTGGTGAGGTGAATGATTAAATATCCTTTTGTACAGTGTAGCACAGAGGTCTGCAATTTATAAATAAAGGGACATAAATATTATTTGTAATAGATCTTTACATTTTTCTTTTTGCATCTGAAATATTAAAACTTTTTACTCTGCTGTCCTCAAATTTGATGAATAGAGAAGGACACAAATGGATCAGCAACTAGTATTAATTCACTAGAAATCATATCAGTTCTCTAGCAGATAGGGTCACTCAATCCAGGAAACAAACAATTGCAGGGTGGAGTCAGTATAGAAAGCGATAAAAAACAGCCATAGAACGAAATATTACACACTTTGAAGCTTTATATAGTGAATAAATTACCCCCTCTTGTAAAATATAAGGATATAATAAGTTACCGAGGAGTTTCATGACCATATAAAAACACAAGGCCTCAAATTTTGCAACAGGGGGTACTTTGTTTATTATAATACACAAGTTTTAGCGAGTCATGTGACAGAAATGGCATCAGAACTCACCGTTTATAAGGATATAACAAAGGATATTCATGGCTTTTGTGTATTATATATCTATATATATATATATCTATCTATCTATCTATCTATCTATCTATCTATCTATCTATCTATCTATCTATCTATCTATCTATCTATCTATATATATATAAATAAATATATATATATATTATATATATTTATAAATAAATATATAAATAAATAATATATAAATATTATATATATATATATATATGGTGTCTAATAAAAGGGCAGCCAAGGTTGGGTGTTTTACTTTCGAAAGCAGCAAGTAAGTTGCAGGTAAAACGTATTCGTCCCTTTTATAAAATGTATAATTAAAACATAGAATTCTTAATGAATCAGATGAAAATTGAGCATAGGACTGGCCAGATATGGGATGGCTTTGACGTAGTTGGCCAGCTTAAATATATTGCAATATATGGACAAACAATCCCTGTTTTGTTTAAAGGGTAAGGCATTTTTCAGTAGCAGTATGCACAAAATGTCTCTGTCTTAAATATATTGATAATGGGTTGAGTGCAGAGGAATCTTGTATTTGTTTATATATATATATATATATATATATATATATATATATATATATATATATTACTTTAGTAGAGAAGAAAACAAAGGAAAAAACACATACTTGCCCAACTTTGGAAAGCTTAAGCTCTCTTAGTATATAGTCATGAGCTGGAGTTTCTTTAACATTTCTCACACGCATAACCCCATATTCCTTTAAAGCAAACTCGTCTGGCCAGTACTTCACACATTTACTCTGAAAAATAGGACATACAATTAAAACCACATAAAGTGTAATTTGCGACCTACTTTTAAATCTGCTAACCCAGAATGCTATTACAGAAAAGATATGAAAGTCAAAAAATGTCAGCTTCTAATTTGTTAAAGGAATAGTTCTGTGTGAAAATAAAAACTGGGTAAATAGATAAGCTGTGCAAAATAAAAAATGTTTCTAATATAGTTAGTTAGCCAAAAATGTAATGTATAAAGGCTGGAGTGAACAGATGTCTAATAAAACAGCCAGAATCCAACTTCCTGCTTTTCAGCTCTATAACTCTGAGTTAGTCAGCGACTTGAAGGGGGGCCACATGGTACATTTCTGTTCAGTAAGTTTGTAATTGACCCTCAGCATTCAGCTCAGATTCAAAAGCAACAGAAATGACCCATGTGGGCCCCCCTCAAGTCTCTGATTGGTTACTGTCTGGTAGCCAGGGCAACCAGTCAGTGTAAACCAAGAGAGCTGAAAAGCAGGAAGTAGTGCTCTGACTGACTTGTTATACATGAAATCACTCCAGCCTGTATACATTACATTTTTGGCTAACTAACTATATTAGAAACATTTTTTATATTGCACAGCCTGTCTATTTACCCAGTTTTTATTTTTACACTGAACTATTCCTTTAAGGATTGCGACTATCTAATCTTTTATCCATATTTGCATCATATTCAGTGCTAATTTACTTGGCTGATTAAGTGACAACTACGAATTATAAAGTCTCTACGCTGTATCTGTCCTGGAAGTACTGATCCATGGAGATCAGACTGAAAATGGGGTAAACAAAACATGTACCTTTCCTCTTTCAACTTCCTTTGTGGTCATGACAATCACTCTGGAATTTTCTTGAAACACCATTCTCCAGAAATCATTCACTGTATTTTGTAGGCAGCCTTGTGTAGCAATGTAGCTTTTCCTGGCTTTGGAATTGTTGCATTTTGTTTCAAATTCAGGCTAGATATGAGTGGAGAGGAAAATACACACTGATAATACATACCCTAACAAAGAAAACAAGACAAAGAAAATGAATTATGAACATACTTACCATAATAGTGTTGGCATTGATGTAATCAGAGACCTGTTCATTGGGGTCCCCATCATGAAGCTCAACCCTTGTGTGATCAACTAAATGTAAACACAAAGCTGGTTAGTTTTTAAGAAATTAGTTTCTTGGACAAGTTTCTTCATTTTCTATAATCATGTTCCAAAGCAACATACCTAACATGACATTGATGGAGGCAAGCAATCAAAATAGACACAGATTAGCATATGTTCTCATAAATTCCTAACATTTTGTAGAAAACAGTGGACTTTAAAATGGTTTTACTTTTTCTGGTACTACATATAAACAAAAGCTATACATTTAAGATAGGTAGTGTATATAACAAGTCAAGTAGTCAGTGGCAGATGAAATATCACAAACTGATCCAAAATAAACGTAGACACACAAAGTACTGGATAGGAATAATTTCACATTTTGCTCATGATTTTTCAGTCCATTTGCAAGGTTGTTATAAACTGGGCAGACATGTCTTACTACATAAGCTACTGCTAACAAGTACAGGTACTCTAAAACAAGTACAGGTATGGGATCAATAATCAATATATCATCACCAAGTATTGTAAATACTAAAAAAAGAGCAAAATTCAACTTGGTTAACAACAAAAATTCTCTCTAGGAGAGAAGTCTTTTGGATTTTCAATCCCAAAACTAGGATACCCTCTGCATGGCATGAGCTCTGAATTCGATGTGACATGCACAGGGGGGGTTGTGGGAGCACTCTAAAGGCTTTAAAGTATATATATAAGTATAATAAATGCTATTGCATATGTACCCAAATAGGGGTTATTTTGTTACAAAGTTATGATCATAAAATTGATAAGCCACCATACCACGTCAAGGTAAACCCCGAATGGCGGCCCCTAACTTGTTTAATTTTTTATGTGCATTCTAGCATTACCTGTAATCAATGTCCATTGAACGCTGTTTTTTCACTGAGGACTAAATCCTCCCCAGCCAGCAATCAGGCTTTTTAGCCCTCAGTGAAAAAACAGCGTTCAATGGACATTGATTACAGGTAATGCTAGAATGCACATAAAAAATAAAACAAGTTAGGGACCGCCATTCGGGGTTTACCTTGACGTGGTATGGTGGCTTATCAATTTTATGATCATAATTTTGTAACAAAATAACCCCTATTTGGGTACATATGCAATAGCATTTATTATACTTATATATATACTTTAAAGCCTTTAGAGTGCTCCCACAACCCCCCTGTTTTGATGTTGTATATTTAGCCGGAAGCTGTGGCATAGCTTCAGTGGTTGTAGCACCCCATACCCCCCCTTTAAACTAGTGGTGATCCTATGCTTTTAAAATTGGGCGTTTGTTTCGGGAATATCTCTCCTTTAAAAGCCTGATTGCTGGCTGGGGAGGATTTAGCCCTCAGTGGAAAAACAGCGTTCAATGGACATTGATTACAGGTAATGCTAGAATGCACATAAAAAATAAAACAAGTTAGGGACCGCCATTCGGGGTTTACCTTGACGTGGTATGGTGGCTTATCAATTTTATGATCATAATTTTGTAACAAAATAACCCCTATTTGGGTACATATGCAATAGCATTTATTATACTTATATATATACTTTAAAGCCTTTAGAGTGCTCCCACAACCCCCCTGTTTTGATATTATATATATATATATATATATATATATATATATATATATATATATATATATATATATATATATATATATATATATATATATATATATAAATAAATCTTTTAGATTGATCAGGTACATTTGTACTTCATCTATTTATATCCCGTGTATTTTCTATCATCATTATACATGTTCTTATAATGTTTTTTATGATGTTTCTTTTGTATAGCTTTACTAAATATTTTGTACATTTTGTATATTCTTTTAAGATTTTTTTGTGCTATCAAACCTCTTGAAGATAAATAAGAGACTGTCTCTTTAAGGATTGGTTTTTGCTTTTTTTCTTTCTTTTTTCTTTGTGTTTTGATTGGTTGTTCCCTGTATAAATGCGCATATCCTAGGGCTGAAGCACCTGAACCACATTCACTATTTGGTAAGTCACTTACTAGTCATTCCGGAGCACCATGTTTCTCTTACCTATTTTAAATCAATAATCTGGAAACCTGTTATCCAGAAAGCTCCAAATTTCACAAAGGCCACCTCCCATAGACACCATTTTATCCAAATACACCAAATTTTAAAAAATGATTTCCTTTTTCACTATAATAGTAAAAGGTACCGAAAGATTCCTTATATGGAAAATCCCAGGTCCCGAGCATTCTGGATAACAGGTCCAGTACATGTAGTACTTTATGTGTAAGGAACAAGTTGTTTTTTTATATCTAGACAGGCACATAGCAATGACAAACAATCCCCAAAAAGGTGAGATGCACTAAAGCAAAACATCTGCCCTCTCAAAAGCCAAACTAGCTATTTGTACTAATGAACACAGCACTGTGATCACTCACTTTGCAGCACTCCATTATAAGGAACGGTTGTGCAAAGCAAGCGGGTGGCTACTACCCCTCTGTGGCTTGGTTGTCTGTTCAGTAGTGACTAAATAGGGTTTGCCGTTTGTGAAGAATACGCCAACCACATTCTATCTATACATAGTGCAGGTGATAATAACAAAATCTAATTAGCACCTAGCCATTTATTTTTAACAGAAATTTTCTGTGGTATCGGAAAAATAATTAACAGCCATAAATGTACTTGTTCTGCTGCAATATCATATATTCCACCGGGGTCTCTCTAGTTTTACTTCCTACAAGTTACTTTTTAACTCCAGATAAAAGATGTCTGCAGACAGCAAAGCTCAAAGCAAACACAATGAAATAAAAAAAGGGATTTTGCTTTGTTTAAAACTTTCTTTGAAAAGGAAAATAAAACACCGGATGTTATATCAAATTAATATTTTTTGTTTTGTTCTTACTGATCCTTTAAAAAGAATTTCCAAACCAACCCCTTAAAAGTAATTGAAATCGGAGCCATAAATAAATACATGGAAAGTTCTGACCAAAAATATACGGACACATGCCTTTCCAACATCTCATTTCAAAATTAAGGGTATTAATATAAATATGGTCTTCTCTTTGCTGCTACAGTATATCAACCCCAACTGCTCTGGAAAGGCTTTTATTTGTCGCTGGCTTTTCTGCCCATTCAGCCACAAGTACATTAGTGAGGCTAGGCACTGATGTTGGACAGTCTGTGAATCTCAGCTAGGTTATTTCACTCTCATTTATAGTTCAGAAGGACCCGCACTACATACTGTATATATACAGTATAGTGTGAATCAAACTTCTTTATTCAATAATGTGTTTCCTTTCTTTGTGGGTGCAGGGTCAAATTGCAATATACAATAGTTCAGAAGGACACGTAGTCCATATATTCAAAGTATATGAAGGTATAAAGTATATGTATGATATTCTAGATTACGTTTCTGCAGTGTGCACCCAGGCATTTTCTCCAATAAGTAAGTGCAGCTATTTTTCTTATAAACACACTTTGGGGTTGAAAAGACTGTCAGAGTGCTGTATTTTGTCAATTATATACAGTTCACCAAGCCGGAACTCACGTTACACAAGTCCTGCTTGCCTGGGTGCAGGATAAAATGAATTAACCATGTATTACTGGCACCCAGGCATCTCATAACAACTAACAAGGAGCAGAATTGAATCAGTCAGCACTTACATGGTAATATATTTTTGTATCTGTTCTTGTTTTTGTTCTCTGGTCTCTGTCCCTCTTTCCTGCTATACAGCAGTTTGCATTCTTGCTGCTGTAGAGTCTGAAAAATAAATACAAAATAAGTAATCGCAAATAATTCCTGGAAGGACTGATCCTAACCACAGCAATGTGAAACTCTTGAACTACCAACTGATAGTGAACTCAGGCCAGATAGCAGGTTGAAGGGAGTACAGCAAGAGCTGATGTCTCACATTTAGTGATGGGCAAATATATTTGCCAGGCGCGAATTTGCGGCATATTTCCGTGTTTCGCTGCTGGTGAGAAATTTGCAAATTTGCCGCCGTCGTAAATTTTGACGCCCACGACAAAATTTGTGTTCAGCAAATTTTCTGCCGTTTTGCGAATTTTGCAGGAAATTCGCTAATTTTTCAGCAAAGAGAAAAATTCACCCATCACTACTAACATTTTAACATACCTCAACAAAGTTCTGCAGTAGCATTTAAAAAAAATGAATATATCAAATGTAGTCTAAAGGTAATTTACACTTACCTGCAGCATGTTTAAAAAGCACAATACACTTTATCTTTTTAGGCTTTTCATAGCTTTTTAGACTCTTCTCTAAAGATATATTATGTAAAAGTTAGTGTTGGCCTGGGTGCAGGAATATGAGGCTGATTTCAGTGAAGAAATGAGAGACTTTGCATGTTTGCCCTAAAATCAGCAATTTGTGTCTGCACAATTGTTCCAGGTTCAGGTAGGAGAGGATGCTAAGCCAGGGTAGGGGCTGATTCCTGGCCTGCATATTTCAGCAGGCCAATTTTCAGCCTCATCTGGCATTATACTAAAGATGAATAATTGTGTAGATAAAAAGCCTATAGAAAAAAAATCAAATCAAAGAAAATAATCAGATCCAAAGATAATTGATAGCATTGCAAAAATTAACCTGGGCCTATTTGCTCTGAAGTAAACAGACCCCTGAATCAGACATTCCAGCAGAGAGCTGAATAAGAAGGTGCTGCATTTGTCTAGCGACAAGCCTAGCTGGAGTCAGCCTATTTTGTGTAAAAAGTTTACAACAGTTTGGTTTACTTTGAACTAATAATCACATAAAAGGATTGGTGGACCAAAGCATGCTGGGGGTCAGTTATAAGATGATATATGGATTACAGAAATGGATCTGACTTGAGGAGTCACATAAATTACATGCTGATTATGAGGACATTACCACCAGACAGGGTCATCCTACACGCACCTGTCACTAAGGATGGTTTATTGCAGTGCTGTCCAACTTCTGTGGTAGCGAGGGCTGGATTTTTTCTGGTTTACATGGTAGAGGGCCAATAATGGAAGCCAGTGTTGACCACTCCCTGATTTAAACCAAGCCCAATTTAAACCACGCCCAATTTAAGCCACACCCACTTTAAAATACACCCAGTTTAAGCCACATCCACTTTAAGTCACACCCATGTTACCACACTTTTAAAAACATGTCCTCATTAATGGTGGTAGCACACCAAAAAACCAAATGGTTGGTGCTCACTGCAGGGATATCACTCATCGCTCATATGTGAAAAACATACCCTTAAATCCATATGCCTCCACATCCCTTGTGGATAACATGGTGCTGTCCCCCCCCCCCCCAGCATATGGTTAAACACCTTAGGGGTCCCTAACAACAATTTCCAAATACTAAGAAACCCCCCCAAAACACACCCCTTATTTTGATTTATTTTTTTTTTTGTCTTCAGAGGCTTTTCTACAATAATGGTTATTTGTGGAAGCCTGTATTTGACGTTCTTTCCCTCTGCGTGTTAGCTCACTGTGCCATTTAAGTCAGGATTTCTCATTATGCAGCAATATAAACTACCTGCAATTTGTGTAATACACTGCAGTACAACTGAAGGAGTGCTGATCTAGATTACTGAGAGAATACTGCAATGCTGCAAAGTGTCTTGGTAAATTGAGGAATGAATTGTATTTGTTTAGGGAAATAATTATTAAATCATATGTGACTTAAGACAAACAGAATTAAGAAAAAAGTTCTCCGGGCACTAAAGGTTTGTAAAATGAAATGGTTTATCTGTAATCTGCCAAAATGTAATGACTGCAGCAATGGAACAAAAATGATGCATAAAGTTTTCCCAATATATGTAAGGTAATGGCCCCTCTTATTTTAATTTTTTTGATGTACTAAAAATCTACGAGTGATCTCGTTTACAGAAAGTCAATCCATGGCATAGTATATTGTACTGATATGTAAATTATATTACGTGCAGCCGTTCAATATTTTCTTCCCACAATTACTTGGGCTTGGCTCTGTGCATAGTTTAGAAGAAACACTGATGGGGGATTATGCATCAAAACTGTAACTCCAAATTAATTAAGTTAATCTTAAACACACAAGTAACAGGCCAACCAGAGGATAAAACATTGGACACAATACTATAAACTTGCCTCAAATTCTTCCCAAAATCCTTGCTTAAATTTATCTGCAGTCTCAGCTGGTTTGCTAAGTTCCTTTACTCTGCTTTCAATTTCTGCAGCATTAATCCTGGTTGTGTTCAGTGGCTAAAAGAAAAGTTAAATACTTAGTATTTGGTGAAAATTCAGACCAGTGGTTTATTGTGACATTTTCCACAATCTTACCTGTTTTAGCTGCAGTACAGTTCCTAAAGTCTCTACCATAGGATTCTTTTTATAATGTTCCACAAGATCTGTCAAAGAGTCAAATTTCTCTCCCCCTCCAACATCATATTTGACGTCCTGAAGATAGCAGATAAAATTACAAAACATCTGCATAGTGCAGACATTCAAAATACAACTTAAGTTTATGCGGTACAGTTGGGGGGAACCAGAGTCCAGTTTAGGAATTATGCCTAAAACCCAGGTTAGTCTTTAAAATGTGGCTAGTATGAACCTTATAAAGGTATGGGACCTGTTATAAAGATTGTTCGGGACCTGGGGCTTTCCGGATAATGGATCGTTACATAATTTGGATCTTAATACTTTAAGTAAACATTAAATAAACTCAACAGGCTGGTTTTGCTTCCAATAAGGATTAATTATATCTTATTTTGGATCAAGTACAAGGTACTGCTTTATTATTACAGAGAAAAGGAAATCATTTTTAAAAAATGTAATTGTTTGGATAAAATTGAGTCAATGGGAGATGGTCTTTCTGTAATCCTGAGCTTTCTGGTTTACAGGTTTCCAGATGGATCCCATACCTGTAATAGAAACTAGCTTCAAATACCACTTCAACCAGGCATACTCATGTAGACACCTATGATTGGACATAAATATGGCTCTGACAACAAATTCTAGAGGACAACAATGTGGCCGCCATGAAGGAGGTCTTGGAACACTGAAGTGACTTCTAATATCCTCATTATATTATTTCTTATAATATACAACTCCAGTCAGTCATGTGACAAATTGCATCTAACCAACTTTTTACCTAATGAATCGTTTTTTAAATGATTGGTTAAGTAAAACCAAAATCTTACGGCAGTTGTTAAGCTTTTCTTATAAGTATAATTTCTAACCATTTTCTTCTCCTTTTAATCAAAATTACTGAATGAAATGGTAATAGTAGGCAGTGTCAGTGTCTGCCCATGCTTTTTTCTATTACACTTTATTTCAAGAATCTGAGCAGATATTGTGCACTTTTTTCTCTCTAAGGGCATTGGGCTTGTGGTTTTATAGGGTAATTAGTCTGTCACAACAGGGAAGAAACCACAGCCCTTGGGTTCTTGTCTTCCCCTTGGCAGTATCCCTAGGGATTTCATTAAAATCAATTTAGTTTTCTTTCAGATGTCCACCCTACAATGATTTCCTTTTTTTTTTTAAATTCAGTGAGTATTGATGAACTGTAAGACATTGATTCACCAGTGAACTTTTAAAACAGCACTTGCACTTTAACAGGATTCTAATGTGGAAAAAGCACCATAAAAGGGTTATACACTAATAATGTATTAGTAATTTATTAAAATGTATAGATAAAGATACAGATAAAATTGTTAACATCTGTTCATCAATACTTTAAAAATATGCACAATATGCCATATTGTTTAATAATAAGTAGGGATGCACTGAATTTAAAATTCGGTTCGGGATTCTGCCTTTTTCAGCAGGATTCGGATTCGGCCGAATCCTTGTGCATGGCGAAAAAAATCCAAATCCTAATTTGCATATGTAAATAAGGGATGGGAATGGAAATCCCATGACTTTTTGCCACAAAACAGTAAAAAAACATTTTTTGCCACTTTTTCCTTTCCTGCTCCTAATTAGAATTTGGCCCAATCTTTCATGAAATATTTTTTCGCCAAACCCAAAAAAGTGGATTCAGTGCATTCCTAATAATAAAGGAAGATTATAAGTACCAAATATCCAACTAGGTGGGCACAGAAATTAATTTGTGATTGCAATTCCTAATAACACAGATTTGCCACTCCATTTAAGTCTTTAATTAGCAGGTGAAATCTTTGTGCATTAATTAAGGCAACGTACATAGTCTTCCAAAAAGGATGTTTACCTGGCATCGTATCATGACGTGTGTCACCTTGGACTTTCCATCATTGCTTTCTGCTTTATCATCACCTGTCCGTACAGAAAGGACAAAATCTCCAGGATGGCTTTGGCTTTCCCGCACCAGAAAGCTTCCATGTTTACCTTTCTCTGTCAACAGCTTCTCTGCTTCCTTCCCTGAGAGATGCCCATGAAACCACCTGCAATCCAATAATGGGAATTAACAACAAAGACTAAGAGTAAATCAAAAAATCAAAACAAAAAGTAAATCGTTGCTATCTTTATCAATGAAGGCTTTTAACAGGCTAGGCTATTATGGTCTGTAAGTGGATCAATATTTTTGTCAATATTACTGTTTCATTAGATCCACTTCCCAAGTCCATGTGCTAAAGCTGAAGACTAATCCATAAGGTAACTCCAAGCATTTAAAGGAAATATTTTGAAGGTTACTGTATGAAAGAAAGGTCAAAACATTTTCCAAGGTAGAAAACCATGCTCACTCACCTCTCAGATGTTGGGTCTGCGCAGTTTAAAGGATATTTCAATTCAATTACATCACCATTCTTTTCTTTCAGTTGCCCATGGTGTTCCATATAATACTGAACAAGTTCAGCCAATGTTGCAAACTTTTCCCCACCATACAAATCATAGTAATCCCCAGTATTCTGGATTTTTATGTGTGTCACAGCTCCGTTCCGCCTAAAATGCAAAACAGCTGATTTAAGGAGAGAAAGAGATTCTTTTGGAACAGAAGAGCAATGGGGAGTGATTTAAAGTTAGCTCAGTGTAAAAATAAAACTGGTAAAATGATAGGCTGTGCAAAATAAAACAAAATGTTCTTATTATAGTTGGCCAAAAATGTCATCTATAAAGACTGCAGTGAACAGATGTTTAAGATCATAGCCAGATCCCAAGTTCCTCCTTCGCATGTCTCTAACCAGTTAGTCAGTCAGCGACTTGAAGGGGGGGGCACATGGGATAGTTTGCGGAGCATGCACATCAGATTTAAAAGCAAACAAAATGAACAGCTATGTCCCATATGGGACAGAAAGACTACTATAGAAATAAGTTGTGTAGCCATGGGAACAGCCATTCAAGATGGAAAAAATGCACAGGTTACATAGCAGATTATGGATAAGCTCCATAGACTACAGTGGTGTTTTACAGAGTTTATCTTTTATCTGATATGTAACATGAGCCATTCAGTCCTGTTTCAGATTTCAATGGCTGCCCCTTGGCTATACAGTAGCTTTGTTTATTTAAACTACAGTAGAGCTACTGACGCAAACTCAAAACTTTTCCCAGTGAAGGGCAACTGTACAATACATTTTAATTACTCTGATACTGTATACTTTCATTTTTTGTTACTGTTCTTTTAACATGTAATTCTTATGCACACTGGTTTCTTAGAAAACAAATGGATTCTATTAACAGCATACAAACCTCACAGACAATGTGAAATCTCCTGGATTGCTCTTACTGGGACGAGCCAAGAAACTTCCATCCACTCCTCTCGTCAGGAGTAAATTTTCTGCTTCAACACCAGTGATATTAGGGTGAAACCACCTAGACACAAATATATGCAAGTCAGCCTCTGAAAAATAATTGTTAGAATCTTTCACTTGTCAGGGGAATAAACTCTCGGCCTCCGTAAAAGAACTGCATTGTTACAGCACTTTTTCCTTATGTGCAAACACACTCCACTCAACTCACCTTTAATAATATTTGTAGGTGAAGAATACACATATATATAGGCAGAACAGACGCTCTCACTCACAGGTCTTATGAAAGTAAATAAAGGTGTTTATTTGGCAACTCAACGTTTCAGCTAGCTCACTTGCCTTTATCAAAGTGCTTGAGCAAACTAACTGCAACCATTTAAAGCCCCAGTGGCGGGAAAAGACACTTAGGGGCCACTTCATTAACTTCGAGTGAAGGAATAGAAGAAAAAATACTTAAAATTTCGAAGTGTTTTTTGGCTACTTCGTCCATCAAATCGAAGGATTGCAACTAAAAATCGTTCGACTATTCGACCATTCGATAGTCAAAGTACTGTCTCTTTAAGAAAAAACTTCGACCCCGAAGTTCGCCACCTAAAAGCTACCAAACCCAATGTTAGCCTATGGGGAAGGTCCCCATAGGCTTGGCTAAGTTTTTTTGGTCGAAGGATAATCCTTCGATCCTTGGATTAAAATCCTTTGAATCGTTCGATTCAAAGGATTTATTCATTCGATCGAACGATTTAATCATTCGATCGAACGATTATTCCTTCGATCGAAGTATTTGCGCAAAATCCTTCGACTTCGATATTCGAAGTCGAAGGATTTTCATTCCCAGTCGAATATCGAGGGTTAATTAACCCTCAATATTCGACCCTTGATGAATTTGCCCCTAAGTGACGTCACTAAGCAATTACTGATGAAAACAAAAACAATATAGGTAAAATACCACAACCACAGATAAAAACAGGGTAACAATAATAGATGTCCCTATTAGTATACAGTTCGTCCAGAGAGGACACTACAAAGCAAAATACGTGATTGAAATACAACGTTTCAAAAGTACTTGAATTAATGTAGTCGGAACACAGTTGCTATTAAACATATCTCAATGCTGGCATTAGAAAAACCTATCACAGTGTATAATCGTTAAGAGATTCAGTTAAACCAATTAAGGCATTTGGAGTACAGTGTCTAGAAACTGTGATGTAAGCACGCTCAGTATATACATACGGATCAATTGGGGAAATACCTTGTTCAAAGGCTTGCTGGTACAGTGGTAACTATAAGGAAGGTTTAGAGTAGTCAAATGCTAATCAAAAATGGTATAAGATATACCTTTGGCATACTGTGAGCTTCAAATCGCATATAGGAGCGCTGGGTAATTGCCGTGTTCGGAGGTCGGGCTACATGTACTGGTACTGTGATGTCTGTGTATTGCCACTGCACAGCCCGTAGATGGTTTTATTACCTTTATCTGAGTGGTACCAGTATGGGTTCCAACATGGCAACAGCCTTTGAGAATCTCTACATGGCACATTTCGAACAACAATATATCCTGCCCCAATATGGACCCTTCATTCACAAGATACTATATTTTGTTCAGATGGTTGATGATCTAAATACTCTACCAACTTCAATCAAATTCACAGCACATGATGACACTATTGAACTCCCGTTTCTGGACATTCTGTTAATGAAACATGGCACCCAATTTACTACCCCCATTTAGCGCAAAGAGACTGTCAGGAACACCCTATTACACCATACTTCCTGTCACCCACCACATCTTCTCAAAAGTATGCCATACTCCCAAATGATCCGGATTGTGAGAAACAATACAGATTTGGGATGACCTTCCTCACTACATATTTACCCATACCCATGGCTATCGGTGCACGGACTGCACAACTTGCAGGTCCAAACATGAACCGAAACGTTGGAACACTGTGTATTTAAATAAATATTAATGATTTCACAAAGGGAAGTGCTGGTCCAGGGATGGTTCATTTTAAATGTGTGTGTATATATATATATATATATATATATATATATATATATATATATATACATATAGTACCAGCAGCCCCGGGAGTTTCATCAACCAAAAGTGCTATTTATTGCATGCAAGATCACAAAAAATACAGTTCAGCACAAAATGACATACACATGCACCCACCCAAAACCCACACACATATCAGGAACTAAACAGCTCTGTGCAGCATGCCAGACTCTTTCTCAACCATGCCCTGTAAAGGCACTTCCACTGTTACAGCATAGGCAGGATTATTGCAGCAGATCTGAAATTTTAGAAAAGCTTAACTTTTCACTGCAAATGCCCTGAACTGCCAGTATCAAACAAGTAATGCCTGCACTAAACCTAAAAAGTACTATTTTGTAAACATAACAAATCGTATAGTAAGTTATTTATTTAATCGAATTTAATCTCTGGCCATACAATTTAAACTGCCAATGTGGCCCCTTCAGAGTGTGTCTCTATATGGGTGCCCTGTGAAGCCGATATAGAATATATATGAAAAAGGGGAAAGCAGCTCTCTCTCAATAAACAATCCCACCCAGCTGAATTAAAACAAACCAACAAAAAAACAAAGGTACTGAGAGAAAGCCAAAGAAGCAGAGCCAGCTAGCCCTGACTTCTTACCCAACAGCTATCTGCCAGGTTTGAAAGTACCATTGAGTGAGAACTAAATAGGCACATTCATGCAGTCCTCTCCCAATGGCCTTGCATAGGCCCCACTGTATGATTAGATGTTGGCCAGCCTCATTTAGCCAAGATCCGCTCATTTGGCAAACTTGCGGACCTGGCTGTGTATGGTCAGCTTTACATTATAGCATAACTTATTCATGGAATATTTTTTTCTTGCCCGTAAGAATTGGCTTTATTCATTTATATATATTTTAAACACACCCAATATTACGTTTTATATTGTTAACAGATGCTACAGGGAAAACTTGGAAATCTGCATTGCTACTTAAGCTCTAAATAACAATCAAACAGGGTTCTTCAGTCTGATGACTTTCTTCTAGATAAACCATGAGATTGAGTAGGATGCCTCCATAGACTAGAGACGATCATACATGAACTGATACCATACAGTATACATTTTATGTGAAAACACATAATTTTGGACTTATTATGATGCAACCACTTCTCTGCACACAGTTTTTTTTTTTAGATCAGTTTTAACCGTGTATACAAAACATAAGTTCTGTGAACATAGCCAAGAAAAAATTATCGGATCAATTATCCAGAAAGCTCCAAATTACAGGAAGGTCGTCTCCCATAGACTGTAATGATCACCAGCCCAGCATAAGTGTACAGCCAGTTTGAGAGTTATACCACACTTGCAATTTTCTCTGCCAGCAGAAAAATGTCTATAGCAGCTGTGCCCATTGCCAGTAAATTCAATAGAATTCGCCCATAACTGAACACGAGACAAATTTCTGAAACAGAAGGCAAGAATCTGTATTTCTCTTTGAACAGACAATATGCTTATATATATGTATATATGAGTAAATAAGTATACCTGTATGAAAAAATGGGATATTGAGATGACCTTGAAAATTATGAAATATCTACATAATGAAAAATATTATTCAAATACAGTAGAACCCCCATTTAAGGGTTTTCAGGGGACCAGAAAAAAAATTGTAAAATCCAGGAAAATGTAAAATCAGGGAAATGTATTATGCATAATATATAGGTGGGACCACAAAACAACAATGTAAAATGAGTGAAAACTTAAAATCAGGGGATGTAAAATGGGGGTTCTACGGTATATTGTAAAAGTGCTCAGGTGATCATATCTCTTTACCCATTAATTACAGGTATGCGAACAGGGGCGTAACTATAGAGGAAGCAGACCCTGCGGTTGCAGGGGGGCCCAGGAGTGTAGGGGGCCCAGTGAGACCCTAAGTAATTAGCAATTTTAATATATCTTGGTAAAATAGGCCAACTTATAAATATTTTGGGGCCCTAAATTGAATCTGCTATGGGGCCCAGTAACAACTAGTTACGCCACTGTATGCGATCTATCTGGAAACCAATAATACAGAAAGCTCAGAATTACAGAAAGGTCATCTCTCATAGACTGCATTTAATCCAAATTTTTCAAAATGATTTCCTTTTTCTCTGTATTAATATAACAGTACCTTGTACGTGATCCAAATTAAGATATAATTTATCCTTATTGGAAGCAAAACCAGCCTATTAGGTTTATTTCATGTTTTAATGATTTTCTAGTAGATTTAAGGTATGAAGATCCAAATTATGCAAAGATCCGTTATCCGGAAAACCCCAGGTCCTGAGCATTCTGGAGAACAGTTAGCATACGTGTATTTCAAAATCCATACATTTCTTCAATGCCTGATGTGCCCAAGCCACATCCCATTATGCCAAGACACAGCCATGAACTTCCAGAAACACACTTTACAGCAAGGCTCATACCTTTTTTTGGTCTGGGATACTGAACTACACAGTTTGGGGATACTGAAATGCAGACTTATTGAGAGAGTAGTTTAAAAAACAAGCACGGTTAAAATTACATTAAGCAAGCAAAATAACCGAAGCAAAATTAAGTGAATATTCCTGAACCATGTAATAAACCACTATTTTTCTTTTACATATGTAAAAGCTTTGGTACACCTATATAAAATGTGAGTACACCCAAGTATTTTTACAATTATTATCATGTTACAGCATCTGTACTTTGTTTTAAATCCAATGGACAAAGCTACAAGTATAAAACCTGCATAGACATCTGTGTATTTTCTAGAACTTCAAAAAAACATACTTGCAAAAACTGTACTTATACCATGGTTACATTGCTGAATTATTTTTGCAAAAATTCCAAATATAGGTTTAATTGTTCACAAATGCCTGAAACTGTATCTGTAAAAAGGAGTTTGGGTGTTGAAAAGAGGACAGTAGATAAAGACAATATTCATCTTATATAAACATGCATGTTGTGTATTATTTCTACAATAACTCGGTCGAATACATTAAATTGCAGGGAACATTACTGTAATTAAACAGAAACAAATTAAAAATGGCAAACCAAAGCATAGTTTGACACTCACTATATATATCTATATATATATATATATATATATATATATATATATATATATATATATATATATATATATATATATATATATATATATATCTATATATATATATATATATTTATATATAGATACATTTACTAATAACTTTAATACCATTTCATAGATGCAATTAAAATTGAAACCCCAAAAAGATGTTTACATATGATAGTCTGCCTGTACTGAAGCTTTTGCAAACAAAAAAATTTGAAGATTACGGTTGGGTGTCTTGTTGCTTGTCGGTTTAGGATTGCAACACCTTTTTACACATTTTATTAACATCTTGTGGATCCAAGGTGGGTCATTTTTCCTTATTCACAGCTGTCTCCACACATTTCCTTAACTTTACTGCAGAGGTAAACTTGAATCTGACCAAGAAAGCAAAGGGGCAGACATTCCTCTGACCAAACAGACTGACCAATGATTTCTGTCATCAGCTTTGTTCACTGTGCAGGGTTTGTCTGTCTTGCTTGTCCTGCTAAAGTGAGAGACTTTTTTTCAATTGCTTTCTATTCTTTATAGACATCACTACTCACCGTTTATAACTGATGACATCACTACTCACCGTTTATAAGAAAATAATTTACAAGATATAAATAATTTAAAAAATGACTAGGAAATAGCACATGTGCAGGAGTGTGTTAATAAGGTGATAACACCTTATTTTTATTATCTTGATGCACAGGAGTTTAGTGGGGAAAAGAAGCACACATAGTTGGGGTAGTTTTGCAGTTTTGGGTGACATCGGCAATCTTAATCCTCATAGGGGTTGGCATCTTGAAATCTGAAAATCATTGCTTTAAAGATAAATAGAAGCTGAAAGTTAAAAGTACATGCAGTAGTAGGCATATAGACAAATAACAAGCAGAAAGTCCAACACCCAGTTGAACACTATTTATTTGTGGCTCATGTAAGATTACTGAAATGCCTAGTATAAAAGTGTGTGTGTGTGTATATATATATATATATATATATATATATATATATATATATATATAAAAAAGTGTGTGTGTGTGTGTATATATATATATATATATATACTAAACTCCTGTGCATCAAGATAATAAAAATAAGGTGTTGTCACCTTATTAACACACTCCTGCACATGTGCTATTTCCTAGTCATTTTTTAAATTATTTATATCTTGTAAATTATTTTCTTATAAACGGTGAGTAGTGATGTCATCAGTTATAAACGGTGAGTAGTGATGTCATCAGTTATAAACGGTGAGTAGTGATGTCATTTCTGTCACATGACTAACAGAAACTTGTGTATTATAATAAATAAAGTACCCATGTTGCAAAATATGAGGATATTAGAAGTTACCTCGGAGTTCGATGACCTGTATAAAAACCACTCAGCTTTGTGTTTTTATATGGTAATGAAACTCCTTGGTAACTTATAATATCCTTATAATTTAGAAGAGGGGGTTCTTTATTCACTATATATATGTGATAAAATTCACGGTGATGCTCAAGTAGTCCGCATGGGCTTGGAAGATGCTGCAACTTTAGTCCAAGCTGATCAATTAGAAAGAAATTTGTATCTTTATTCACACAAAAATATAAAGTGTAAAGTTTAATTTTTCACCTTATGTCTTTCTAAAGCAGCTCGAGGGGTGGGTTACGGACTCTGCAAACTGTTCTAAATTGATATTTAGTTGATACATTTCTTATCTTTGTCCCTGCTGAGTAGAATCCCTCAGTTTCATTAAAGGCAGCTAATAGCGAATAGATACAATAGTTACCAATAATACAGAGAAATGTATTAATTAATTTGTCAGACAGAACCATTAAATCTTAAACTTAGATCCAAAAACTGTAAAAAAAAAAAAAATAAATAAAGAATAGAAAGCAATTGAAAAAAAGTCTCTCACTTTAGCAGGACAAGCAAGACAGACAAACCCTGCACAGTGAACAAAGCTGATGACAGAAATCATTGGTCAGTCTGTTTGGTCAGAGGAATGTCTGCCCCTTTGCTTTCTTGGTCAGATTCAAGTTTACCTCTGCAGTAAAGTTAAGGAAATGTGTGGAGACAGCTGTGAATAAGGAAAAATGACCCACCTTGGATCCACAAGATGTTAATAAAATGTGTAAAAAGGTGTTGCAATCCTAAACCGACAAGCAACAAGAAACCCAACCGTAATCTTCAGATTTTTACAAATAACATCTATGTTTGCAAAAGCTTCAGTACAGGCAGACTATCATATGTAAACATCTTTTTGGGGTTTCAATTTTAATTGCATCTATGAAATGGTATTAAAGTTATTAGTAAATGTATCTGTTAGTGTAACAGTATTGGTCTGCCGTTTTGTAGTCTCTGCCCTGGTGGCTTTGAGGTTTGCAGCAATGTAGCAGAAGCAAGACGATAAACAGAACCAAAAAAGAAACAATCAAGGCCAATTTCTGCTACAGTGTTTCAGCCACTTGGGCAGAGAATATTAAATCAATTAAATCAGTTGGTCTTCGTTAGTTATTTTTTATAGTTTTTATTATTTGCCTTTATCTTCTCTTTTCATCTTTCAAATGGGGGTCAGTGACCCCATCTAAAAGACAAATTCTCTGTAAGGCTAGAAATGTATTGTAAGTGCTTCTTTGTATTACTCATTTTTCTATTCAGGGCCTCTCCTATTCATATTCTGGTTTCTTATTTAAATCAGTGCATGGTTGCTAGGGTAATTATGACCATAGCAACCAGATTGCTCAACTTGCAGACTGGAGAGCTACTGAATAAAAAGCTAAAAAAAAACAAAAAACCTTTAGACCCCATCTAAAAAAACGAATTCTCTGTAAGGCTACAAATGTATTGTTATAGTGCTACTTTGTATTATTCATTTTTCTATTCAGGTTAGTGTTACTTTGCATTGCTGATTTTTCTATTCAGGTTCTCTCCTATTCATATTCCAGTCTCGAATTTAAATCAGTGCGTGGTTGCTAGGGTAATTTTGACCATAGAAACCAGATTACTCAACTAGTAAACTGGAGAGCTGCTGCTGAATAAAAAGCTAAAAAAATCAAACAAACAAAAAAAAAAAAAAAACAGTTGGAAATTGTCTCAAAATATCATCCTCTACAGGCTACTAAAAGTTAACTCAAAGGTGAACAATCTCTTTAAAGGGGTTGTTCACCTTTGAGAGAACTTTTAGTATGATATAGAGAGTGATATTCTAAGACACTTTGCAATTGATTTCCATTTTTTTATTATTGAAGGTTTTTGAGTTATTTAGTTTTTTATTCAGCAGCTCTTCAATTTGCATCTTAACCAATCTGGCAACTAGGGTCCAAATTAATAATAAATAGTGATGGGCTGGCACAAACAGGATCACACTGCAAAAATAGATGTAGTAAAAAGAAAAAAGTATTTTTATTAGAGCAAAAACATCACAACAAAGGCCTTACGTGTTTCGTGCCATAGGGGCACTTAGCCATAGGCTCTTATTACCCTAGCAACCATGCATTGATTTGAATAAGAGATAATAATGAATAGGAGAGAGTCTGAATAGAAGGATCGGTAATAAAAAGTAGCAATAACAATACATGTGTAGCCTTACAGAGCATTTGTTTTTTTTTAGAAGGGAGTCAGCGACGCCCATTTGAAAGCTGCAAAGAGTCATAAGAAAAAGACGAATAACTATAAATAATGAAAACCAGTTGAAAAGTTGCTTAGAATTGGCAGTTCTATAACTTAATAAAAGTTACCTTAAAGGTGAACCACCCCTTTCAGGGACAGACAAGGCACTAGGCAAATGTTATTTTTGGGTTCACATCCCCTTTAAGAAAGACTTGTGGTATGTAACTAGCATCTCTCTGTGGAGTTGCTATATATATATATATATACACACACACACACACAAAAGCCATGGATATCCTATAAATGATATCCTTATAAACGGTGAGTTCTGATGTCATCAGTTATTAAAGGTGAGTTCTGATGTTATTTCTGTCACATGACTCACTGAAACTTGTGTATTATAATAAATAAAGTAACCCCAGTTGCAAAATATGAGGATATTAGAAGTTACCTCGGAGTTCCATGACCTGTATTAAAACACTAGGCTTTTACTTTATTCACTATATAATATGGCATTTGTTATATAAACGGGTGTCAACTAATGCCACATCTACAACGAGTGACTGAGCCATTAGAAATATCAGAAATGGCACTTGTTTTGGGATACAAGACGTTCTGTCTCAGCTGAGAGTTGTAGCTCAACAGGGAGTTGCAGTTGCGCGGAGAGTGTTGGACAGTAGAAGTTTTGATACCCCACAGCTGGATTGTACTAAAACCCCGAGCAGAGGCGGGTGTAGGCAACGAGCAGACAGCAGAGGAAGCCAAAAGACAGCACAAGATGCCGCGAAAAGGAAGCGCAGGCAGTTGACAGCCCTGACAGAACAGGTCTAATGAGCAGTGCGAGACTTTGCGCAATCTCACCTCCTGGATGTCATTGTATGCGCCCAGCTCCTGCTGTGACCCCCACTCATTCACGCTCTAGCTCGCCCCCTTTGTGCGCTTCTTTGGGACGGAGTGACCCGCCGCGTATACCCCTTCTCTCCTAGTCGGTGGCTGATTTAGAACGTTTATTCGAGTGTTAGCTCCATGGAGGCCTCAAACCAACACTGCCTGGTCCGCGACGGATGACGTCATTAGACAGCGCCAAGTCGCGTAGATGGGGAATTGTTGTGCTATAGAGCTGCTAACCAAAATTACACCAAGAAACTTGAGCAGGGAGTACTATATTCGGGAATGATATCTGTGTTGGCTACGATTTTTGAGGAAATTTTCTGTATGTAGCTTGTGGGTGCAAGCGGGTCTTTATTTCATCACTTCCGGCTTCATTGGATGGCCAGATAGTGTAATAATTTGTGTTTTTAACTGTCAGCTAGAGGGCCAGCCGCTTAATGGGGGCGGTGGTACTAACGCATCATTTGATGGAATGGCTATACCGCTTCTATCCGTCTTTGGAGTAGTAAAAGAATGTTAAACTACGTTTCCCAGAGTTCCCCGCGGCGGCTGTGACGTAGCACGGCAGGTTCTTAAACGTGCGTTGCCCGGATGTTAATTCTTTTTCCTTACAGCCAAGGTAGGAATGGCGCATCCTGTTTGATAGACGCAACAGTGTGTAGTTTAATCTGCTGTAATCCTAACCTGGATGATTGTCCACATCCTTTAAAGTCCGCTATATGTGTTACCAGCGTTGTCTAGGATTTGTTTGTTTATGTATTTTTGGTCTTCGGTAACTTGTTTGCCTCAAATACGTAATGAGCGGACGGAGTGGTGTTTGAGGCCGTCGAATGTATTTTATTCACTGACAGAAATGGCGTAACGCATAAATTCTGCTTCATATGTTTCCCCGGCCTTAGATCTTAGTGTTACTGCTTCAAAACGCTGACGTAGTCATTGCTTGGACGTCTGCCACTGAACTGTTAATAGGCTGCAAAAATAGCTTGCAAAGGCTGCTCAAGAAAATGCATGGATATATTCTAGGGCTTGCTTCCTACATTTGTAACTGAATGCACAAGTAATTTTCTACTCTACAACGTCTCTGCCTCATGACAATTAAATCTAATTCTAAGTAACTTGGATGAGTACTGCTTTATTTCAAGTGCAAGACCAGAACACAGTTCGGGATAAACAGCATTCTCAGAAACTTGTAAAGCTATTCACATTTACACATCAATTGGGAGAGTAAAAATGCCAATCTTTCATTCACTCCTTGTTTGGAGATCCATTTTTAAACCCTGCACCCAACCTGTAACTATTGTACATCAGGGTGGCCCCAAAAGTTAACCTGTGAGCTATAGGATTGGTGATTGCGTCTTTAGATCTTCAGCTGGTGATGAGTAACTTCTTTAGATCATCCTCTGTTGCTCCATGTATGGAAAGCGTTTGAGTTGTTTGCTTAAATCAAGCTGTATGTATTTCTAAATTGCATGTTCAGGTAGTTGTGACTGACCCCTTATCAATTAATTTATTGTGGTAGATCTTGCATGAATAGTCTTGCTATAAATGCTTGAATAAAACTGGCCACCCTTGTTATATGTTCAGCTTTAAAGGGATTCTGTGACATCTGTGCAGCGCCTGGTGTATTAAAATCTTCTTAGATGTTGTTGTATTTTACTTTGAGATGGCAGGTTATATACATGAGTTCTATCCATATTTAACATGTTTGTTTTGAATCCAGTTTACTGCCAACAAATCTAACACCTAGTGTGCGTGTAAGCCTTTGAAACCCATTTGTTTTCTATGCAACAAACTTTATAGAAGCCTTTATTTTACTTACAATTCCAAAGAAATGTTGAAAATGGCATTTCATTAACTGAAGGCACTTGCAGACTTTTAATGCTACTTTTGTGACTACAACTTTGTTTACTGATCGTTTGGTTTCATTTTTAATTGCAAAGATGGCGGGAGAACAGCCTGTTAAGAAGGCCAGGAAGCACCATTGCAGTCGCAACCCAGTACTGGCCCGGGGTATTGGGAAGTATTCCCGCTCTGCCATGTATGCAAGGAAGGCCCTTTATAAGCGAAAGTTCAAGGCTCCAAAGACTAAGGTAATAATGTGTCTTTTCTGTACTGGATAGTTACCTTTCTGCATATTTTGTGTTTAAAGCGTAACCATGATCTTCCTTTTACAGATTGAAAAGAGAGAGGAAAAATCTAAAGTGACTGTAACAAAGACAGTTGGTGGAGATAAGAATGGTGGTACCCGTGTCGTGAAATTGCGTAAGATGGTAAGAAGGGCTTTGAATAGTAGCAAAATTGTTGCATGTTCCAGAATGCACATTCTATAATGAAAGCTGTATGTAAAAGGCCCCTTTTCACACACAAAATTAAATTCACGGCACTATGTATATAGTATAGAACACAGTACAGCTTTACGTGACAATTACCCTCATTTTTCCCTAGTGTAACTTGGGGATGGTACTGTGGTAAAATTGCATATCTTTGTTTTAGTGGACCGCATTAACTATCCTTAGTTGGGATGAAAGGATGGAAACCGTCAAACATTGACTACATAAACACCCGAACATGCAAAATTTAGTGCACAAATATCTTTCTATTTTAGGCCATTCTTCTAAAAGTTATCTGACTAAAGTACAGTTCAACCCAATCTTACTTTCTGTCGTCTCAAGGGGGACACAGAGACAGATGGGGTTAAGCTCCACCCCTCTACGAGGCAGGACACAAGTACAATTTAACTAATACAGTTCAACCCAATCTTACTTTAAGAGTGTCAAATGTGAATGAGATGTATGTACCAAAGCTTTACTTCTATAAATTATACTTCCCAGAAACTAACCGTGAGTTTGAGGCCTAACCTATATAGATTGCATGATCATAGATGTGAAAACATTTCTCTACTTTACCACTTGTTAGTTTATAGTATTTTAATTTTCTATGTAGCTGTGATGTAGAGACGTTACCTGTATCCTTATTTGTACATTCTTCCTACAGCCCCGTTATTATCCCACTGAAGATGTTCCCCGCAAACTGTTGAGTCATGGAAAGAAGCCTTTCAGCCAGCACAAACGCAAGCTGCGTTCTTCAATCACTCCTGGAACAGTGTTGATTCTTCTCAATGGACGCCACAGGGGAAAGGTAGGCCTGTTCTGTTGCTATGTAAACCTCTTCAGCTAATTAAAATCTGACCTGCTCATGTACATGCCTTTTGGAAGCATGTATTGGTTTCAGAATTCTTACCTTGTAAAGGTGCTGTTGCCCCATTACTTGGCATTTACATGTTTCTGCTTTGGTTACATAATTTAGCACTACATCTGGATATTGCACTTAACTAGAACTGTTTAATCAGTTGTAAAACTATTGTAATGGCTTATTGGCCTGGAATCTGCATTGGTATGGTATTGCTCTTAAATCCAGTTTGCATCTAGTTTGACTTAATTCTACTCATATGTAATCTGTCCTAAATAGATATGTAATTGAGCACTTGATGTTCAGGGGTTGCATAAAGAATTCAAAGCTATGATTTCAGACCTGTTATTAAAAGTGTCTTAAAGTCTGAGCAGAAGAGCTTTTATAGCTGCAATTGATTTGTATTGGAGGATAGCGCGAATGACACTGAAACCAAAACACTGGCAACCAGAAGATGCAAAAAACGTCATTTTAGTGAGCCACATAATTTTCATCAACTATAACCCCACAAACTTCTCTTATATGGTGTATCAAAACATCAAATCCTGAGGACAGCAATTCTAGTAACTCCCGAACAAGTGTACACCATGTTAAATATTAGAATAATTTAGTCTCCATGCAAGAACAGCTGTTTTACTGGATTGCAACCTCCGATTTCATGAAGCAAATGTAAACGAATATCTGCTGGCTTGTACACTGAAGATTGCTGTAACATAGCAAATTTAATTATTGTGTAGAAGATCCACTGTAAAGCTGCTTTGAAGCATTTTGGGGCCAGGCAACTATGAACTGGGTTTGAGCTTATAAAGAAAAATAAGTTTTTGGTTCACCTTATAACAAATATTTTTCCCACCTCCCATTCAGCGCGTTGTCTTCTTGAAACAACTTCAAACTGGCCTTCTGCTTGTGACAGGTACTTTTGGATTTCCATTTTTATTCCTTTTATTATTTTTTTTTTTAAATTACAAATGGGTAGTTTTATATTATACTGAGGTTATTTCTGAAAATACACAATTTAAGATCTTGATACACTTAAGAAATGGTAAATACTACAAAACTGACTTAATGACTCCTTAGTGCAAATGTCAGATTAAGTTTTGCGAGATGCATAACCCTTTCATTCCTCTCTTGCCCCATAGCCACTGCTCTAACCTAAAATTAAACGTGTCCCCTTTCCCCCCCCCCCCCCAACTCTTCTATTGTTGAAGTGGTGGTTTTAAGTGTGTCAATCCCAACTGTTACATTCATGTCGCTGAAACTTTCCATTTCATATTTTTATATACTTTGGATTTTCTTAATATATTCAATTGCAGTGTACTTCTGGTATCCAGCATATTCTAGACTGGTACTTAGTGCTTTATAAAGGGGAATAATTACCCTCTCTTCCTAATAACTTGCAGGCTTTCTGCAGCTGACTGGCATCGCTTGGTAATTATTGTCAAGTACCCCATTGAGGATTTGCCTAATTAAGTTTCAATAAGGATCCAAGATGCTTCTATAATTTTCAATTCAGAATGTATAACCTTTATCTTGTGATTTTGACACTAGCAGAGATTGATTCCAGATAAGTAGTCTTGAGAACTATATTTACACAGTTAGTAATTAAGGTATAGTTGCTGGCATAGATAATAGATATTTTTTTTCCATCGACAATCCCCACAATTTGTGCCTTTAAGCTACTAAAAATGCCTTACCCTTTAAGCAAAACAGGGATTTTGTCCATATATTGCAATATATTTAATATATTTATATACCTGGTGGCCACTCAACTTGCATCTGATTCATTAAGAATTCTGTTCTTTTTACAAAGGGACTAAGTTTTACCTGCAACTTGCTGCTTTCAAAGGAAAACTCCCAAACTCGGTTGCTCTCATTGCCCACCAGTGGGATCACTTGACTATAGCTGGTAGGGTGGGAGCTACAACATGGAGCTGCTGTATAACTATAACAAACAAGGGAAAGTTGTGCTCACCATGAATTCTTAAAACCATTAAGTGGGGGTGCAATGAGGTTGTGAGCACAAAATTCACATAGACAAATACAAGAGGTCCTCTGCACTTAACCCATCAATTGCCAGAAGCAATATACTGCTGTGTTTCTGATCATTGTCTGTCCTGCTTGGAGAGATGTAGTATTACTAGGTCTTCACCCCCAATATTACAACTTATTTTTAGAGGCTGGTTGTTTGACCACAGAAAGTATAAAACTAAACTGGAGATTTAGGTCTATGTGCAATTATAAAATTAGCCAGTCAAGCAAATTGACAAAAAAAAATTTCCGTTAACCTTGTTTCAAGAGTTTGCTTTTGTAGTTTGTGCATTGTACCATTGGTAATATAACATCCCGTGGCATAAAAGTTGGCTTGCCAGGGGTTGGATGTTTTTGATAGACTCTAAACCATATTCCCATTTTAGGGCCCTTGGCTATAAACAGGATTCCTCTAAGGAGGGCTCACCAAAAGTTTGTCATTGCCACCTCTACCAAGATCGATATCTCAAGTGTCAAGATTCCCAAGCATCTGACAGATTCCTACTTCAAGAAGAAGAAGCTGCGCAAACCTAAGCATCAGGAGGGTGAGATCTTTGACACTGAGAAAGAGGTAAGAATTTATTGGCAGACTTATGAAATTTAAACTTAAAAACTAAATTTAGTTACATAATCTTTGACTTGCATATTGAGCTTCTATAGTATCGAAAATCCACCACCATGTTTAGCAGTGAAGATCCATGACTGCAAAATGCCCCTAGTAGATGCCTACACACCCTGAGAATATGTACTGATATTCAAAAAATGACAACAATCAAAGTATGGGGGAGCTGCTGTGAACATTGGTCATTAATAATATAGGACTGCTAAACCTCTGGGTTGGAACAGTAAATTCAGTATTAAAAAAAAAAAAACTAGCCATATTCTTTTAGGCTTTTGTTCTCATTTAACTATAAAAATACAAATGATTACTGATAAATGGCAGCCTTCCTTGGGTACTGTTTCTTCAGGCCCCCATCTTGTCATCACCATGCATATACGTTTGTTGCAAAATTCATATTTAAATTAAAGGTAAAATATACCCTTTTTTATACACTCGTTCAGTTAAGATTATGTAAAAAAAGATTAATAAAAACTATCTGAATTTCCAAAAATAAATTAACTTTCTGGAATTAAGTATATCTATGTAACAAGTACATTTTATGTATACTTTTGGAAGATCAGCTCCACCTTTCCTACATAACCCCAACTGAATGAGCTTATACCCAAAAGGGTGTTATTTTTTCCCTTGGCTAATTGTATTCATGAACCAAAGTCATTCATTCTTAAATTCATTTTCAAGGAGGCTGAATTTTTTTTTTTTTTTTTTTTTTTATAAAAAAAAAAAGACTGGTAAAGAATAAAGTTGCTTAAGATCGTTTCCACTGACTTCTAAAGAAACTTGGCAGGTAAAAGCTGCTGAGTTTCTATAAGTCAGAGGAAATCGATGTTTTATAATGTGAATTTTAATGTTTTTTATGACTGCTGATTTATTTACAATTCTTGAATACTAAAATTTTTTGATCTCCTCCTTGGTATATTGAATGAAGCCATCTTTGTTAAATGACTTGTATCATATATTTCTAGGGAAGACAAGGTCTGATTGCTCTGCCATTTCTACCACGTTTTAGTTCAAAATTATACATTGTATGCATCTGTAATTAATTAAACTAGGTAAAATATTACAATTGGAGAAAATATTCCCTTCCTGCCAATTTTATTAGGGGTGATGCAAACATTTATCTAATGTATTAGCTTGGTTATTTTGCCATCTGAAAAAATATAAACTATTTAAATATTCAATTCATAACCTAGTCACCTTTTTTTTTTTTTTTTTTTTTTTTTCCCTTAGAAATATGCAGTAACACAACAGCGCAAAGCAGATCAGAAATTTGTGGACTCTCAGCTCCTGCCTGTTATCAAAAAAGAGCCTCAGCTTCGTGGATACCTACGTTCTGCATTCTTCCTCTCAAATGGAATGTACCCTCATAAACTGGTCTTTTAAAAAGTGGGCTCATTAAAAAAAATTCTTGTGGAAAAACTAAGTGTCTTGTTATTGTTTCCTACATATTTATGTAAATCTTCATTGCCTTAAAGCAGTGATCCCCAAACAGTGGCTTGCAAGAACCATAGGATGTTGCTCCCAGTGGACTCAAAGCATGTGCTTATTTATTTCCTGGCTTGGAGTCCAGTTTTGGTTACATAAAAACTAGGTGTGCTGCCAGTGCACATAGTGGTTACCAATCATTAATCACTGCCTATATTAAGCTCCCCCAGCAACATTTCAAATTAATTTTGGCTCAGACGTTAATTTTCCCAGGTGCTGTCAGCCATGTGACTTGTGCTCTGTAAACACCATGACCTCTCCAGTTGCGTTGGCTAGGAAAAAACAGATTATCAGAAAACTGTTCCATTGTGCAGTGTTTGCTATGCTATTTGAAAGAGCAGAATCTGGCACAATAATCTGAGATGGATACCGACACCAATATTAGGGCTAATACAATACATATATTTGTTCAAGAACAATTTAAATGGCAGAATTAATTATTTGCAATCTACTTGCAGTAATAAAAACCACCTTAAAATTCAGTTGAATTTTGCACTTGCTGCAGACAAAGAACTCAATGTCAATAGTGAGTCACATTTTTTTAACTTGCTGGCAAAGAAAACACCTGGGTTCACAAGTACAGATCATTACTTTTCAGTAAGTGTTAAAACTGGTGTAAATACATACTCTATACTCACAAACCTTAATTGCCAAACTTCATACTCAACTGCCGGTTTTTCTATTTTTGGTGAACAGTTACTGACTCTTTTAAATGTCTTTTTAAAAGACACCGAAAAACCTCTTTAGAATGGAGTAAAGCTCACTGTAACGCTCCACTCCCCCCCCCTTCCCAAACTCTGGTCCTTAGATCTGCATTGTTTCCTGTGAATATGCCGAGGGGACTAGCAGCCTTATGTTGGATTACAAGCCCTGTTTTTCTGTTTATAAACTGAAAATAAAAGTGAGAGCCTTGAACATTTGCATTATTTTATAAAGTAGCAAAAACAAATGTGTAGCTTTACAAAGCATTTGTTTTTAGATGGTATCTGTGAGCCCTGTTTGAAAGCTGAAACTCAGTAGACGGCAAATAATTCAAAAAAACTATCAAAGACCAATTTAAAAAGTTGTTGAAAATTGGCTAATCTATAACATACTAAAAGTAACTTAAAGGAAAAAAAGTGTTTTAAAGAAAAATGTCATGTACTGTTGCCATGCACTAGTAAAACAGATATGTTTGCTTCAGAAACGCTTACTATAGTTCATATAAACAAGCTGCTGTGTAGCAATGTAGCAAAGGCTATATGGCACAGGTTAAATAGTGGATACCATTATTTTCTACAAAGCTTATCTGCTGTGTAACCTGAGCCTTTTCTCCTTTGAATGGCTGCCCCCATTGCTACACAGCAGCTTATTTATTTATATACAGTGGTGTGCAAATCTATTTGCCCCCTTCCTGATTTCTTATTCTTTTGCATGTTTGTCACACTTAACGGTTTTTGATGAGCAGAAACATTTAACTATTAGTCAAATAACATAATTGAACACAAAATGCAGTTTTTAAATGAAGGTTTACGTTAAGGGAGAAAAAAAAAAACTCAATCTACATGGGCCTGTGTGAAAAAGTGATTGCCCCCTTGTTAAAAAATAAGTTAACTGTGGTTTATCACACCTGAGTTCAATTTCAAAGGTTATAAAGCCATTTCTAAAGCTTTGGGACTCCAGCGAACCACAGTGAGAGCCATTATCCACAAATGGCAAAAACATGGAACAGTGGTGAACCTTCCCAGGAGTGGCCGGCCGACCAAAATTACCCCAAGAGCGCAGAGACAACTCATCCAAGAGGCCACAAAAGACCCCAGGACAACATCTTAGGGCTATTCCACACGGGGAGATAGCGACGCGTTTGCGGTCGCGGCGACAAAGCGCCGCGACCGGCGCAGGCGACAGTTTTGTATGGGCGCCTATGTAAAAACGCCTGTGCTAACCACACGAGGCGATGCGCTTTTCAACAGTCGCCTGAAAATGCCTCGCCAGGCTTTTTCAGGCGGTTTGTGATCCATGATATTGTATAGTATTTTTTTAACCTGCACCTAGGCATTGACTGTTTTTGTTTTGAGTGCACTTACCTTGGAGAGTGTGTGTGTGTGTGTGGTGAAACATACACAGCAGTTTTACCAGGGCTGGGCATACACTGCCTTATATTTATTACTTTTAAAACATTCATTTTTTCATGTAACTGTATCTTTAAAGGTGAACCAACCCTTTAATAATTGAGGCTACATGAGCCATTTGTGTAAATCTTTAAAGTAGCAATAAAGCCTCCATAGCAAATTCTCAACTATAGTACCAGTATACAGCCCCCTCCCCCACTGACACTTGCCCCAATTTCTGTGCCCCTATAGGTTGTCCAGAACTACAGAGCTGTTCAGCAATGTTGGATACCGAAGACTGTAGTGTAGCTCTGCAATTCTGGGCTAACTATAGGCCACAGTTAAGTTGGTGCAAGTATAACTGATGTGGTTGGGAACATTTTCAATGACAGAGATATGGGGAGCACTACTTACTCTTCAGGTGTTGTTGCATACGGTGGTGCTAGTTCTTAGACGTACGGCCATGTCCACATTCAGCAAAATTTCACAGGAAAGGCAAGTGCTTCACCACTTCTTCTTGTGCAAATAATGCTTTATTTTAGCCAGTGTTACCACTCCAAGTACAGAACAACGTTTCCCTGAAATGTTCTGTACTTGGAGTGGTAAAACTGGCTAAAATAAAGCATTATTTGCACAGCAAGAAGTGGTGAAGTGCTTGCCTTTCCTGTGAAATTTTGTTGAGAACATTTTGCCAGACAGATTTGCTTCCCCTTTAACAGGAGACCACAACTAATGGATATAACTCATTGTGTTGCATTTATCAATTGAGAGATAGGAAAATAACTGAAATTTTAGGAGATAAAGCATGAGTTCTCCCGTAGTGTCCTTTAAATGAGGCAGGGAATCTCTTCTCTGAAAGGCAGAATCATTAGTACAAGGGTAGTGTACAGCTGAGAATTACCTTATGGCAGACTGACAGATTTAGCAGGAGTAGCTAAAGGCACAGAAGAGCAAAAGACAAATTCAGAATAGGTGTTCAAAAGACAAATTCGCAGAACTAGAGGTGGATTTGTCGAATTTCCCATTATATTCACAAACCACTTTTGTGAATACTTAGAGGGCGATTGATTATGCTGTGTAAAAAGTGGAGTGAAACATTACTTGTGATGTTGCTCAGTCATAGCAACCAGTCAGATCTTTGCTTTTGTTTTCTAGCTGTTTAAATCTAAGTGCTGATTGGTTGCTCTGGTCAACCTCACTCCACTTTTTACTCTGCATGTTAATAGGCCCCTTAGTGTGCTATTAGCCTAAAGTACAGTAATGTATATTATAGAGTGTTGTGGGGTTTGTGTTTGATATTAAAGCCTTTTTAGCAATGTGTTCCTAACCTTTTTATAATGGGTGTCATCCATAAAGATAGTGGCAGTCTGGCAGAATCTTATTATGGGTTGGGTTTCCATATAAAACTAGTATTAAAAAGACAAGTGAGTGGCATCATTATGATTTGGCTAGTCATATATTGTACCCTAAAACAGGCAGGAAGACTGTAAGGGGTTAACTCCACTGGAGATATTGTAGGATGATGTTGGATCAACATAATGCATCGTACACAAGTCAGATGTAATTGAATGGCTCAAAATATAATGCTACTGATACAAATGTCCCATTATAGGATCCTACAAAACACAACAATATCTCATGTAGTTTTGACCAAAAGAACTAAAATCCTTAAATCTGTTGTTTAATACTTACTTATCATTCAGGTACCTCTAAGTGCTTCACCCAAAAAAATGAGTACTGTGCCAATATTTGATTGCCCTGTGAACCACCAACTTGCTTACTACAAAGCTGTGACAGAGCGTATTACTTTCAGCTTCACAATGCTAAAGAGAAGAGCGCTGGTTATGTAGAGCATTTTCCCACTTGTGAGCAGTTTATTTTATTAGGGGTAGTTGATACATTTCTTTTTTTCTGTTTATTTTTTTAGATTTGCTCAGATGACTGAGCATATTTGACTTGATTGGAGTTTGCTCTTTCAGTCATATGTTCTCTCTGAAGCAAAGTATGTGCCAACAGGGATTTGAAAACTATTTGCCAAAATGTAATGTCAGACAAGGTGAACTACTCCTTTAGCATTCTGCTTTCCAGACAATCTTAGCATCCCACCTAAAATTTGAGCTCACCAACAGACCACTAAGTGTAATTTTACCACTGTCAATTCATTTGTTTGGGGTTTTTAAAGTCATTTATTAGTGTGTAAAAGTGAGAATTTGATCTTTCATAAATACACCTTTAAAAATCCCATAGAAATTAATAAAAAGCCATTGCATTTTGCTCTGGTGGAATGTGGCCAACTTTGATTTAAAAACATATGTTATAAGTTGCAGGAGGGTTTGGGAAATGGTCAGAGTATCGTGGTTTCCTTTCAATCTGTGGAATCAGGTATGTTTGTGTAAAAGGATTACATTTTACATTCATTTTTGCATTTTTTTTACATAAGCTTAACTGAATAAACTGATATCAAATGGTATATTTTCTTTCGAAAATGTATATTTTCATTTCTAAAATGTTCATTTATGCCAGAAAATGATTAAACAACATATTTTTTTATCAGCAAAGAGTTGGAGTAAAGTAATATCACCAGTGTAACTCCATTTCTCAAAATTTGACATCCTTTTAACTCATTCTATATTTTATCAAAAAGCATCATTCAAAGACAGGAGATCATTATAGACCAATATTGATCTCATTATGGGGGGGAGGGCAACAGTTCAAATGCATATTATGACAATGTCTACATATCAGCCAGAATATCAAATATACAGGAAATATTGAATATACAGTATAAAACAAAGTCTTGAGTGATCAAATTATTTTTAATCTTTATTTCTTAATTCTTCATTTATTTCTTAATCATGAATAAAAAAAAATAATCCCGAAGATCACATTAGTACCACTGCACAATACCACCAAGAAACTTTCAGAGAAATATTACAGTTATTTAACAAGAGTCAGGGGGCTCCTGGGGGAATCTGCATACACATGTATTCTAAAACTATTTTTTTAACAGCAAAGAGTACACATGCTTGCATCAAGATGGGAACATGATATAGAATGAGCACAGTATTTCTTGCATTACTGGTAAAAAACAAAACATTTCCTAAACAATTGTATATTACCTCATTAGAGCATATGTAGCAACAATACTCATCTGAAAAATATAATAATTTATGGTGTACAATTACAGGTTTATGAAAGATGAAACTGTAGAACTTCTCATTGTGGAACTAATAGGTGTAATATATGTTGAAGCGACAAAATACCACAATATACGGTAACTTACCTAAAATGTCCCCCATTGCCCAAATTACCCAAACTTGCCCTAAATACCATTACCAATAATGCCAATGTATCTCTTATATGTCTACTCAATGTTACTATAGGTATGATCAAGAGGGAGGTAATAAGATGTGAGGATGTGAGACATGAGGTGATCAGCACCAGATGGTATTTAGCTTCCAGCACTTTGGTTTTCATTATATATTGATGATGTTGGGAGACACTGAAACACTGCAATACCTTGTGGAAGTCATAATACTCCATTAGTGGCAATGGCAGCTGTAAACACTGTGGGTATGAATCAGGAGTTTAATGACATGGGATGCTACTGCACTGTGGCCCCATTAGCAAGCAAACTGCAAGGCACACAATTCTACATACAAGGGTTAAGTTATATGAGTAGAAATAGGTCCTGGAACTAAGAATCGGGAAGTGATATAAGGCTTGAAGGCAGGCTGAAGCTGCCATTTGTAAAAAAAAAAAAATGCAAGGAAAAGGTTAAAAATATGCTCAGGGGCAAATAGATTTCTTGTTACACCACTAGAATGGACCCATAGGCTGTGACTTTTAACGATATATTAAAATTTTAAACATGAACTGCCCTTCTATGCTTTATGGAGTACAGTTAAAATAACAAATATATGCACAGAGTACCTTGTATGGACTTTTTTAAGACTAAAATGACTATAAAAATGTACCTAGCTTGCAGCCACTATGTGCTACAAGGAGGGAGGGCGAGCAATTTGCAGTGGGGCATAGGAGATAGAGTTAATGACAGGGGTGAGTTCCAATCTGGAACTGTCCCCTTAAGTATACCCCACAAATATTTGTGTGCATTTAAACAAGGCCAACGTAACAGATATCGGATCATGGTAAGTATGTTGTAGAAGACAGGGGTCTCAGTCTAAGGAGAAAATATATTTATTTCAAGGATATCCAACCTGCAGGGTCAGACTGGGCAGGGATACAGGGAAAAAAACCCAGTGGGCCGCGCCAACCCAGACCCTATCCCCACATCCTGAAGCTTATGCTCTTCTTCCTGACCTCCTTCCCCCCCCAATTGCATGAAGAAATTATTATTACGCATGAAAAATAGGGGGGTAAGGGTACAGAGGGAGATTTGCAGTTGGGGTGGGGGGCCCAAGGGGATTTGCGTTGGTGGCGGGCCGCAGGGGGTCTGTGGGGATTTTCAGCTGTGCTGAGGGCCATGGAGGGGCCCTGATGTGATGATTCCAATAATTCCAACCTGTGACCTTCCATCTTATTTTTATATTCCAGTATCTTATTCAAATCAGTGCATGGTTGCTAGGGTAATTTGCACCCTGGTGAACTAATGCTACTGAATACAAAGATAAATATCTTGAAAACCACAAATAATAAAAAGCAATTGCAAATTGTCTCAGAATATCACTATCTACAACATCATACTAAAATCAACTCAAATGTGAAGAACCCCTTTAATATGATGCTGTAGCATTCTTAAAATCCACAGGAAAATGTCAGTATAACTAGACAAGAAAGGGAAAAATAAGGTCGCTAGCAACCTGGAGCTGGTTGCAACAAGCTTTAATTTGAGTCCATGAGAGTGTGCTAAGTGACATAGCTTCCCCAAAACGAAACCAGCAGTGTGTGTGATCTGTGCTGCCCCAAGTTTCTGCCCCTTTGTCGCTGGAGGAGGACAGTGCAAGCCCTAAAGACAGCATTCAGGTACTGGAGGCGCAGTGCATGCTGGGAGCGCTTCCCAACCAATATGGCGTCTCGCTGACAGTTTAGGAGCTGCTATGGTCCTATTTGCCGGCTTGTGTGCCACCTGAGGGAATCGGAGGGGACACCGAAACGACTGGAAGCGTGCATTCAATCCCTTGCAGCGCCGAGCAACCCCGTGGGGTGTGTTTTCTCAGACTGGCCCCAGTCTCCAGCGGGTGATGCTGCGGGTCACTGGCTGTCAGTGAGCAGCTGAGTATGAGGGAGCGGCCCGTGTAGTGCATACAGAAGGAGGGATATGGGGTCGGCGGCTGCAGGGGACTCGGCTCAGTGGCTGTCGGTGAAAGAAGAGACCATCTTTTTACATGATGGACTGATCCGGGTCACGGACCTGGCGGAGTTGCCCAGCGAAATCGGGGTCAGTGAGGCCGGGGACGCAGAACTGGAGGTGAGGCCACCCTAGCATTGTGTGTCATTTTACTGTAAACCTCTCCCTCTAGTCTCAAAGCCGTATAAACAGGCAGCAGCACCTCATATACACACATGTGCCCGGGAGATTAGTCTTATCTCTCCCACCCTCAGTGCACAACAAGGAGCCGTGCCTAACTGGGGCTGTGTCCTGTGCAGCCTCACTTTCAGAAATCGCTCCCCTACGGCCCTCCAGCTTAAACCTGCAACTCCGGGGCTTGCAGTTCAACATCACCTTGTAGTAGACAATAATGGAGTACACTGCCTCTGCCACATACTGTATCACTTCATGTGATATCATTTGCCACTTCTATCTTCTTGCTCTTTCTAGTACCGGTTCTATTGTGTCCCTGAAAGTACAATATAGCCCAGTGGCCTGATTCTGACACACTAGCATTCTGTCACTGGAGCTCTCAACAGACCATGTTTCTATTGTTTAGTTATGCCTGGGGGCACATTGCATAATGGAAGTCATGAAGGGACACAATTGGCTCATAGTTGGAGACAGAGGTCTTGTAGGCTCCCATTAAGGGGCTCATGTATTCATACTGCTTTATGGGCTCTAATAAAAGGCGTCTATCTTCATGTTTCTCAGCAGATGCATTAAACTTTCTAATGATGCAATATTCCAGGATCAATACAACCGCCTAGTAGGCATTAGTTGGTGACAAAAAAAAAAAACATTTTCCATTTGCATAAGAAATATAAAAGCAACGAGAAGGGTAAAATGTGTTTTTATAAATGCCTTGCTTTGTTTTTCTTTTGTTGCTATAAATTAAAGGGATCCTGTCATCAGAAAACATGTGTTTTTCAAAATGCATCAGCTAATAGTGCTACTCCAACAGAATTCTGCACTGAAATCCATTTCTCAAAAGAGCAAACAGATTTTTTTATATTCAATTTTGAAATCTGACATGGGGCTAGACATATTGTCAATGTCCCAGCTGCCCCAAGTCATGTGACTTGTGCCTGCAATTTAGGAGAGAAATGCTTTCTGGCAGGCTGCTGTTTTTCCTTCTCAATGTAACTGAATGTGTCTCAGTGGGACATGGGTTTTTACTATTGAGTGTTGTTCTTAGATCTACCAGGCAGCTGTTATATTATGTTAGGGAGCTGTTATCTGGTTACCTTCGCATTGTTCTTTTGTTTGACTCCAACTTGCAGTACAGCAGTAAAGAGTGATTGAAATTTATCACAGCACAAGTCACATGACTTGGGGTAGCTGGGAAATTGACAAAATGTCTAGCCCCATGTCAGATTTTAAAATTGAATATAAAAGTTTGAAATTTTTTTTTTCCCATGACAGTATCCCTTTAAAGAAACCTGCACTTTCTCCAGGATGTTTTCAAGGAAGTCCAATAACCCATCCCAAGATGCTCTTTCTGCAGCTACACATGGTGTTGTGATATCATGGGAAAGCAGAGGCCCTGGATATTATCCTTTATTTATAAAGCACCAACATATTCTGCAGTTCTTTACAGATACAGATTACATAATTCACATCAGTCCTTGCTTCAGTTGATTTTCCAATCTAAGTCATATTCACGCTAGGTTAATTTTTATCAGAAGCTAATTAAGTTAACTGCCTGCCTGTTTTCGAAGTATGGGAGAAAGTCCGCGTACCTGGATATACAAGCACAGTGAGAATATAGAAGCACCTTTCAGACAGCGTTCTGGCTAGAATCAGACCCCAGTGTTAGGAAGCACCAATGGTAGCCTCTGTACTGCCTTGTTGGTCAATAGCACCCACTGAGCTCCCTATGTGTACATAGAACATTCTGTGATATGAACTGCAGTTTTACCACCATCATTGTATTGTGGCTATGGTTATTAATATAATCTGCACAGTTTTAAGGCGTGTATATGATTGTGTCTCAAAGGGCATCAGAGTGACCAAATGCTACACAATAGGCCTGTGATGTAGGGTGTGAAAATGCCTCCTGTGTATCTACTTGATCACTGTGATGCTGTTGCAAACTTGGGGGTGTTTTACAGAGATCACAACACATGGACTTGTATAGCTAATTAGGCCTTTGAACTGATGCAGCCATTTTTTAGGGAAGCAGGTGCAGTCCTCATTTTGCTTCCTGGTGATGGGCAGAGCTAATCATCCATCTCTTTTCTGTAAAGCGAGGCATCTGTTCAGGTTGTCATGCTGTTCCTTGTATTTTTTTTCCATCAGGAAATTTTAAGGACATGCTTATTTGACTTCTAAATACTGTTGTTTAAGTGTGTATGGTATGGATGTCTTTTGAACCAGACAGACATCTCTGAAAATAATTTTGCAGTTTTAGTCCTTTGGAAAAATGTGATTACATTTTTGTTTGTTTTTATCTCTATACTCCCTGTATAAAATGAATATATTTATGGAAGCTCTGCTTCCCTGTGTATGATAGTTGTGTTTCAGTGAATGCAAAACAGACTTGTATATAAATAGCAAGTCTCTCATTATCAGGATTTGGGTGATGTTATATTTTGAGACCAGAATAAAGTGCCCTAGAACATTTGTTTTTTACCAATGGAACAGGAGTTGCTTTTTATATGGAAGTGAATTGGTGATATACCTAAACATAACATTTCCATAACAATACATTCAATAAAATGTGCTAATAAAGATGGGTTTGTTTTGAAACCGGTGTATTTACCATATAGAGCAAAGAGACCTAGACCTTGGGAATAGCTTTTAGGACAATGGCACACTGTCCAAATGCCTGCATTGGCAGTTGCATTTATGTGCTTTTACAGGCTTGTTAGGGAGAATGATGCAGCTAGAAGAAATAAGGATGGCATATTCCCAAAAAGCTAGAGGGCACTATCTTCCATATTTTCCTTGTGGAGGAATAATAACTACACCCTAGGATTACATAAATTACTATATTCCCTCATCTGAGCAGACTGAAGCATCTCTATTTTACTGATGCTGGAATGTGTCTGATGCTTTAAATACATTGTGTTTACAAATTGACAATGGCTCTTTGTTTATACAAAGTGTCATTGTTTTACAACAAATGTGCATAAAACGTATCTGCAGAATGTGTCTGGAATTTACTTATTATAACCTTTACAACTTTACAAAGCAGTAGCACACTTTACTGCAACAATGATTTAGGTGGACCTTCGAAGTGCTGGTGATCTACAATTCTTCGGGGGAAAATTTCGAAAACAGCAGTCCCCAACCTTTTTTGCACCACAGACCAGTTTCAAACAAAACTATTTTTACAAGGACCAGGGGGGATGTAGATGCGTGGGTGCATTTCAGGCTTACCAAAAAACAGTTCAAACAGTATTTTGGCCCTTATCGAGACCAGTAGTAAGCTTCCTGTGCTTCTCACAGCTGTTGCCATGGCAATGGCGTATCAGGGAGATGGGATTGCAGGTAATTAGGGCCTTTTCATTGTTTTTGCAGCTATTATAGACTACAGCTGGGACCAGAGGTGGCCCAGTTCAGCACGGCCCATCATCGGTCCATGGCCCAGTGGTTGGGGGCCCCTGTTCTGAAGGACACAGTTAAAATTTAGCAAGCAAAAATAAAAGTGCTGGAATTAAATCTATCAACTAATGTTGGGGACACAGCAAAAACTTATAGTTTACTTTAAAAACATTATAGTTTTCTTTACAGAGAGTTGCAGCTCTGTTTTATAGGGCTAGATATTGGGATGCAGTGGGACTGGGACTGCAGAGTTCTGCTTGTCACTTACCGTTATGACACGGTTTTGTGTGGAAAGATGAAAGGACACACCCAGCTTTCATTTTAACCTGGATTTTATCTGCATTTGGCACTCTATATTTTAAGGAGGAGGAAATCCTAGCCGCTTCTATTTATGAAGAAACCTAATTTCTGTGTGATTTTTCTGGTGGAGTTAGTTTTTCGGTTGGAGCAATTCAGTAAAGAATTCATATGTTTCCACTCATTGTGTTGGCAAAGGCATAGGTGTGGGTGATATATATATATATATATATATATATATATATATATATATATATATAGAGCAACAAAAACCGCACACAAAGGACTTGTATAAGTGCAAAAAAAATAACCAATTTAAAATTTTTAAATTGGTTATTTTTTTTGCACTTATACAAGTCCTTTGTGTGCGGTTTTTGTTGCTCTATGAATTTTTCAAGATGACCTGCACCTAGGCAATTACCCAAATGATTTGAGTGCTCCAGCCACATGCATAACTATATATATATATATATATATATATATATATATATATATATATATATATATATATATATATATATATATATATATATATATATATATATATATATATATATATATATATACTAACATTACATTTCCCTTTTGTGCTACAAAATACATTATCTTGTTGTCCCTCAATGGAGCGCTTAATGGTTCTGGAATGCTTTATGCTTTGTCAATTTCCCTGGAAGTGGTATTTTCTTTCCAATTTCACACTAGGGGGCAGATTCACTTAGGGTCGAATTTCGAAGTTAAAAATACTTCGAAATTCGACCCTCGAATTGAAATCCTTCGACTTCGAATATCGAAGTCGAAGGATTTAGCGCAAATCCTGCGATCGTACGATCGAAGGATTTTTCGTTCGATCGAACGATTAAATCCTTCGAATCGAACGATTCGAAGGATTTTAATCCAACGATCGAAGGAAAATCCTTCGATCAAAAAAAGGTTAGCAAGCCTATGGGGACCTTCCCCATAGGCTAACATTGACTTCGGTAGCTTTTATCTGCCGAAGTAGGGGGTCGAAGTTTTTTTTAAAGGGCAAGTACTTCGACTATCGAATGGTCGAATAGTCGAACGATTTTTACTTCGAATCCTTCGATTCGAAGTCGAAGGTCGTAGTCGAAGGTCGAAGTAGCCCATTCGATGGTCGAAGTACCCAAAAAATACTTCGAAATTCGAAGTATTTTTCATTCGAACCCTTCACCCGAGCTGAGTGAATCGGCCCCTAGGTATTATAACTTGTGAGCATGCACGGCCACAATTGACTAGTGCATAGATTAAGTAGCACAGGATTAGGGTGGGCCGTCTTAGTAACGGCAAGTAACATATATGTATTTAGGTCATTGGTTGTTCTTTAAATGTGTGATCATCAAAATGACCAGCCACGAGGCTTGGTCTTCTCTATTACATATTCTTGAGACCTGACTAAGGAGACCTTCATGTTTTTTGGTGAAAAATGCTTTAATCCTATTTTCTCAGCCAATGGAATCATTGTAGTAATAAAAAAAATACTTGCTGTTTTAAAGGGGGAAGATCACCTTTACTTTACCAGTGGTGTAACTATAGAGGACCAGTTCCTGCAATTTGCAACAGATGCAAAACTGCAAGTGAACCATAACATAAGTGGGAAAAAAAACACCTTTGCAGGTGTTGCTGACCTTACCTTAACTTTCCAGTTTTCTTCGTTTTTTTTTTTTATAGGTTTTAAATTGTTAGCCTTCCTATTATGGCCTGCAACTAAATAGGATGTGTGGCAGGGTCACAGCCCTGTCAACCCAAAAATAGATTGAGTGTGAGGCTTCAGTGTTTTTGTTATTCATATTTTGTATCACTTTTATTTCTTTTCAGGCCCTGTACTCTTTAATCTTCCATATTTCAAAACCAATGCCTGGTTGCTAGGCTAAGTCTGAGAGCTGCAGTGCAAAAAAAAAATGCAAATAACTCAAACACCACACATAAAAACTGAAGACCAGTTGCATACTCTCTTAGAACTCTGTAGTCTATTTCATGCTATAGTTTTAAGTTAAGCAATCTCTTTGGAGCTTGCTCCGAAATATCATCATATGGATTTATTTATTGCTTGAGGTAAAAAATATTTAATGAATCACTGTATAAGAGCTGGCCATATGGACCTAACCTTTAATAGCTGGCCTCTGGCTTCTTGATGTACCATCTGGCTACTCTGACACCAACCCCCTGAGTGCTACACCATGTTTTCTCCAACTGATAACAGCAGCATGTGCTACTTAAAGGAAGAGATACAATTATTCTAAATTATCCTAGTAAATCCATTAACAGCACTGACTGTTATTTCACCCTAACCTACCACCCTTCCCTTTTAACCCTGGGGCAAAGTATAATCAGTCCTCTCTGTGACTTGCAGTTTTTCGTTCTTTTTTTTTCTCTTTCCCTTTTCTTTTTATGCATGCTGTCTCCATTTTTGTTAAGGTTATGCTCCTCCTTTCTAACTTTCACATTTTCTTCAAAATGTTTCCTTTATGAAGATAATACACAAGAGCCATGAATATCCTTTTTATATGGTCATGGAACTCCTCAGAAACTTACAATAGCCTTGTATTTTACAAGAGGGGATACTTTATTCACTATATAATACACAAGAGCCATGGATATCCTCTAAATTATATCCTTATGAACGGTGCTTAGTGATGTCATCGGTTATAATCGGTGCTTAGTGATGCCGTTTCTGTCACATGACTCACTAAAACTTGTGTATTATAATAAAGTACACCCTGTTGCAAAATATGATGATAAGTCACCTTCTAGCTCTATTACCTGTATAAAAATACTCGGCCTTCAGCCTTGTGTTTTTATATGGAACTCCTCGGTAACTTATTATATCCTTATATTTTTACAAGAGGGGGGTACTTTATTCACTATATCATAGTTATAAATATTTATATTATTTTAGATGATGGTTTCAATGATCATCCTGCAAAATAATACCTTTCCATTTTTAGCTAATATTCTTGCTTGTGTGGATTTCCTCCTACACTCCATAAGCACATGGGCAAGTTAATTGACTCCTAATAAAATAAACTGTGCTTTAGGGCTCTTACTCATGAGCGTTTTTAGCTGCGCTCCCCTGCGTTCCGTTTTTTGGCGTTCAGCCGCAGGAGAGCGCAGGAATAGACGCAAGTAATTATTTGAAATGGGGCTGTACTCACTCAGGCGCGTGTAGGCGCCGAACGCAGGAAAAATGCAGCATGTTGCGTCTGAACCTGCGTTCGGCGCCTACACGCGCCTGAGTGAGTACAGCCCCATTTCAAATAATTACTTGCGTCTATTCCTGCGCTCCCCTGCGGCTGAACGCCAAAAAACGGAACGCAGGGGAGCGCAGCTAAAAACGCTCATGAGTAAGAGCCCTTATGTGTATGTAATAGCGACCTTTAATTGTAAACTCCACTGGGTCAGGAACTGATGTGAACGAGGGATAACCCTTTTAAAACACTGTGGAATATTTTGGCTCTATATAAATTAAGGTAAGAAGTGCACAATCCCTAGCTGTGTGGGTCCCATGAGTGGGTTGTAACTGGGCTGTATGAACAAGGCTGCTCTTTTCCACCAGTAGAGAATCAGAAAATATTTAATTTCTTGCAGTTATGCAAATGTTGATCTGTATGCTAAGGCTGATGCAGAGAAATAACACATTTCATTGGGAAACTCTCTCTTTCATCCTTGTGCTGCATAGTTTAGGATGCTAATTGCTCTCTATTTAAACACCTCCTACCCAGCCAGCTGAAGTCTGAAATAACATTATCTCTGGAATTCTACTTGATGTGCAATGTTGTTAGAAATTTAAAAGTGCTTCATATATATATATATATATCTATATATATATATATATATATATATATATATATATATATCTATATCTATATCTATATCATCTTTTTACTGTTTAAAGGAATTGCTCAGTATAAAAATAAAAACTGTGTAAAATAAAAAATGTTTCTAATATAGTTAGTTAGCCAAAAATGTAATGTATAAGGGCTGGAGTGACTGGGTGTCTAAACATAACAGAACAAAACACTACTTCCTGCTTTTCAGCTCTCTTGGTTTACACTGACTGGTTACCAAGCAGTGACCACATAGGTCATAACTATTGCTTTTGAATCTGAGCTGAATGCTGAGGATCAATTACAAACTCACTGAACAGTAATGTCCCATGTGGCCCCCTTCAAGTCGCTGACTAACTCAGCGTTAGAGAGCTGAAAAGCAGGAAGTAGTGTTCTGGCTATTATGTTAGACATCTGCTCACTCCAGACTTAATTGGCTAACATTTTTTTATTTTGCACAGCCTATCTATTTACCATGTTTCTATTTTTCCTTTAGGCTAATGCATTAGGCAGTGTTAAAGGGATTGTTTGCCTTCCAAACACTTTTTTTCAGTTCAGTTTTCAGATTGTTCCCCAGAAATAAAGACTTTTTTCAATTAATTTCCATTTTTTATTTTTTACAGTTTTTTAATTCTAAGTTTAATGTTCCTGTCTTTGGCAGCTCTGTAATTCACATGCAGAATCTAAACTGTTATAATTTTGCAACGTGTGGTTGATACATTTTCATCGCTTCAGTATTAGTAAGTATTGTATCAATTCTAACAGCTGCCTTGCAATGCAAATCAGAAAGAATAGTTTACAGGAATAGAAAGAAATTTGAAAAAGTCTTTATTTGTGGTAAACTATCTGAATCCAACTGAACTGGAGAAAGTGTTTTAAATTGAACAACCCCTTTAATGGGACAGTATACAGTCTACACCTGAACAAGCTTGCTTTCCATAATAAGAGAAAAATGGGCGCTGGGGTGAGAATAGATCAAATTGCTGCAATTATTACATAAAATACATAAAATATAGCACGAATGTGTGTCGGATCAGATCAGGGATACAGCTTTCTGTTCTATTCCATCTAAGATGCAATCTGAGTGAAATATCCACAAATTAGAGTCCACTGAATATTAGACTTGAGCTGATTGCATGTTTATGTGTGAATGCTTACACTGTTCTCAGTAGATGTTTGGCTACCTGCTCATCCAGAAACCAGCCACATGGCCAAGACTTGTGGGTGTATTTCACAGTGTCATTGGCAACCATCAGTAACCTGGGACCAAGCCTTTTGTCTTGGATTCAGTACTCCAAATCTCATTGTGTAATACTGGAATGAGGAGTGAGTGGAGACAACTTTTTTCCTTCATACAAAAGTTTAGTATGCTATAGAACAGAGGTCCTTAAGCCCTCTTTCTGTGAGCCACATTTAAATGTAGAAGGAGTTGGGGAGCAAAGCAAGCATGAAACACAGAAGTCCCTGGGGATGACAAATAAGGACTGTTATTGGCTATTTCTAACCCATATGTAGACTGGCATCCTACAGGAGGTTTTGTTTGGCAGCATACATGGTTTTTAACCTCCAAACCAGAAATTCAAAAAAAGCACCTGCTTTGAGGCCAGTGAGAGCAAGATCCAAGGGGTAATGAGCAGCATGTTGCTCGTGAGCCACTGGTTTGGGATCACTGCTATAGAAGAACCTATTTTATACAATTTTTCAATTCATCTTCAATATTTATATAATATTGATTTTGAAGTATTTGTATTCATAGTCAGCCCTTTTTTTGTCTGCAGCTAAAAAAATCCAAGAATATGGAATTTGGTTGTTAGTCTATTACCCCAGCAATAAAAAAACTGTGAGGATTCATTTTTGGGCAGTGACATGTCCTCATATTTCCCACATTTTGTTGTGGCTGCAAAATGGCAGAAAATGTCTTGCTGTAGTGGGCGCTGAGCATTACTGCAAAGAAAATGCTTAAATTACACAAAATGCCTTAGTACATACTTCTTGTGAAATTACGCAATTTGAGTACTTCCTCTGCAGCGATTTAAGGGCCCATTATGGCAAGGAATTTGTTTTATATGTTAATATGTATGACTTAACTGTCATCAAATGCACTGTGTTTAGGTATGGGCAGAACGTGTCCAAAGTCCACAAAGCCTGTATAATGAACTCATGTCAACCAGAGGGTTATATTTCCCTTTTAAGGATTGTTCTTTCCCACTGTTTATTGCAAATTACATTTTTATTGTAAGCTTAAGGAAATTGAGATTCAGTATTGAGGAGCAAGAGCATAGTTTTAAAAAGATCGCTTTTTCTGCTGTCACTAATATTTCAAAGGATTTCCATAACAAGCAGGGAAAATAGGACATCCTGTACCCATACTCACAATGAATAAGGTTTCATCCTTTTTATAATACAGATAATTAACGGCAGTCTTCTGCATGCCACTTTTTCAATTCATTAGTTGCATTGCAAGGTTATTTTTAAAAGCACACAATATTATATTTGAACGGTGGTTTTTCTCTCACCATATAATTTAGATTTAAATCCGCAAATAGTGATTTAACATCTATTTTAGAGCCAAAGAAATAAAATATCCCCCCCCTCAGTCCCACACAAAAAAATGAAAGTATACATTCTGATCAAATTGAGAACATTTTATCCCTAGAAGTCACATGCAGACAAAGATCAGCTGCAAGGACAAGCCCTCATTATTACAATATTTCCTAAAAAGCATGCTTAAATGCTGTTTAGTAAGTCATGGTGGTCACCAAATGGTTTGCAAGTACTGGCCCAAGAAGGGAAGATTGGATTTCTGTTTGCGACCCTGTAGCATCAAGTAACATTTAAGTGGTGTTGAGAAGATCTTGCCACCTAGGTTCACTAGGAAGAATTATAGCTGACCCTGTATTGTCTGCCATTTGCATTTACTAGAAATTAAATGGTAACCCTATCAAGGTCTAATCTTAGTGAAACATTGCTATGTCTCTATATGTGTGCTTGCTGTTATTTATATGCCCTGTATATGCCTTTAATACAGCAATATCTAAAAATATATCCTTATAAATGGTGCTTAGTGATGTCAGCAGTTAGTGCTTGATGATGTAATTTTTTTACATGACCCAATTAAATGTGTATTATAACATGAGTATATTATATTAGAAGTCACAGAGGAGTTCCATAATCTGTATAAAAGCAGGTCATAGAATTCCTTAGATCCTCAGATTTTACAGTTCATTATTCCCTCTATAGTGATGAGTGCTGAGCCCCCACCAAAATATTTTTTCTGGGTCCTCTGATGAAATTGTGTGTTACCAGTGACATGCAAAAACAGCAAGTGGGGGCCTACAGCCGTGGGTTCTACTTCCTCTGTAGTTAAGCCACTGTCTGCACCTCATTTGCCCATACATTTTTATCATTTCTATCTATACTGTTTGTCAGCTTAGGCTTTCCTCCAGCATGAGACACCTTTTGATAATTGGCTATCCAGCAATAGGTCGACACTAATTATTTTTATCTTTCACAGCTACAGAGCTTGTCACCTTGTTGGTAAGGATGCTCATTATTGCCATGTTAACACTTGATCTTTTCTAGCAAACCAAAGTGTTTCTAATAACCCAGACTGTTTGTATTCTGCTATTGAAAGCAAAACTGTTTTTTTGTCTAAAAATAGGTGAAAGTGACATGGCTTTATCAAACCATTCAGTTCACAGCAGTAAGAGCTGCCACTAGAAATGAGCAATTCATGTAATAATAGGTTTTGAAAGGACTATTCTAGGCTAAAACCAATAAGCCTAGACCATTAACAACTGACATGAGGGGCTTCTGACATGGGGGGCTCATCTGTCTGCTTTAGGCACCACATTTCCGATACATCAAGACAGGAAGTAGTAACAGACGGGTGTTTTGATCTCTGCATCATTGAAGTGACTTTATAAATGCACTATATCCACAGCCTTAATGGGGGCCCATCACCCAAAAAAATTATTCAAAATCCTATTTTATTACATTAGTCAAGCAAAATGAACTTTAATTGCGCAATATAAATTATTTGAATCTCTTTTCCTTAAGTTTGGAATGCATAATTATAGCAAGCAGGCAGCAGCCATTTTGTGGACACTGTTATCAAGGCAAGCCTTGCATCATCTCAGAATCTTTTTTGTGCACCAGAATGGGGGACCCGACGTTCATCCCCTGGCTACACAATTAAATGGTGGAGAGAGAGAGAGGGGGAATGTGTGGAGAGCAGTGACCTCTAGGAAGTGCTGAATGGAAAATAAAAGTAATTGTCTGCCTGCCTTTATGCCTTAGGCATAGAGGAGGGGCAGACAATATTTGATTGACAGCTGAGATTTTTAAATGAGTTTACAACAGCTATGAATGCTTTAATAAAAAATAGAAATTGGATTTCATGTTTAATTTGAAAAAGATTTTTGTGTCTGGGTGATAGGTCCACTTTAAGCAATATTTGTTTTTTTTATTGCTCTTCTGTAAAAGGTGTCAATACATTGTGGGACATTGTGTAGCATTTGCTGCTGACTTGGCAACTTGTTGACCAATTTATGATGCCAAAACAAAGACCTGGCCAACTATATATTGCAGGGGATCCTGTCTGAAGAAGGCCGTTGATGCAACCCTTTTCTAACCGGTTTGCTTAGCCCCCTGTTATGATACAATTGTTTGGCCAGGGCCAAATTATTAGATCAATCCAATTTTATGTACAGTCTCCAAGATGGAGTGCACATGCATGTGTATGGCCCTGTCATCTACACCAGGAGCTCCCTCCAATGCGGATGACAAATGAAGGGGCATTTTATTATGAAAAAATAGACTTTTTACTATGATTGGTGCTCTTTAATTCTAATGATAAAATTACAAATATTTGTGTTATAATCATTATACCATAAGCCTGAAACTACAGTACAGTTATGGGAGCTGTAGTTTTCAGGATAAAGGGTCTTTAGGTATTGTCTTAAGGCTACTAAAACATGTAAACCTTAATTAAAGATATCAAAGCTGATTATTATTTTTATTATTATTATGAATTATTATTATCACCTATTTATAAAGGATGCCCCAACGCAGTGCAATAAAAGGGTGTATAAACGTACAGATTAAAATGCAACGATACAGGGGCGAAGAGGGCCCTGCTCAAACAGCTGCCATAATGGAATTTCTAAGGTGTAAAAACAAGTTGGATGTGTGATGTAGATATATAAAGTATTTCACATGTTTTCTGACTAGTTCTTGCATCATCCTATTCTCTGAATGGCTAATTTGTTAACCTGTCCATGGGAATTTTCTAACGGTACAGGAAAACCACCCTGATCATTTATGCAATGATTATGAATAATTAATGTTGCTGGTTTATACTCTGGGATTCAATTGACTGTTGCTTCTTTTGAATATGTCAGCACTTTATAGATACTTGTTCGTAAATTTCAAAAGTGAGCTATCCTGTAAAGCTTGTGAAAGTATGACGTAGAGTATGATACTCTGAGACAATTTGCAATTGGTTTTCATTTTTTTTTTATTATTTTTGGTTTTTGAGTTCTTTAGCTTTTTTATTTAGTAGCTCACCAGTTTGCAATTTCAGCAATCTGGTTACTAGGGTTCAAATTACCATAGCAACCATGCATTGATTTTAATATGAAACTGGATTATGAATATGATAGGCTTGAATTGAAAGAAGAGTAATAAAAAGTAACAATAACAATACATGTGTAGCCTTACAGAGCATTTGTTTTTAGATGGGGTCAGTGGCCCCCGTTTGAAGGCTGGAAAGAATCAGAAGAAGAAGGCAAATCATTCAAAAACTATTAAAAATAAATAATGAAGACCAATTGAAAAGTTGCTTTAAATTGGCCATTTTATATCATACTTAAAGTTAACTTAGAGGTGAACCACTCCTTTAAATGGAATGGATGTGTGGCTCTAGCAAAGTTTTGTGGACATTTTCTGTAATGTAGCTCAAAAGGTAACAATGCAAAGAATATATTTACTATTTTTACTATTGTAAAATGCAATGGGCAAAAATGTGTTCTTAACACTGTGTCCCCAAATAGGACAAATAGGTGAATAGCATTATCATTATGATATACTGCATGAAATACTTGAATTCAGACAACCACAATGACCTGTGTTGAGAGACAAATATGTTGAGAAACAAATAAACCAGTATTTGAAACTGCATTACCAATTGGACTCCTTGTGACAATCATAGTCATGTTTCTCCTATGGTAATTCCAGGTCTACCAGCCTCACTGTGTCAATTCTTAACTGATCCTATGCAACCTTGCAGCTTAGAATGTCCAGGGTCACTGGGCCAATGAGGCAAGTTGAAAAACTCTCCTCAAGTAGCACCAAGCAGGTTACATGGGGTGGCGAAAATAGACTCCTGGTATTTTTAAAGGGGTTGTTCACCTTTGAGTTAACTGGTTTTCATTTTTTATAATTTGTGGTTTTTGAGTCATTAACTTTTTTTAGTCAGCAGCCCTCCAGTTTGCAGATATTTATTTTAGTAAATATTAATATGAAATTATCCGGAATGAGTTGAGTGTGCATAGAGAATTTTATAAAATTAAAATCTGCATGTATCTAGATTGCCTTGGAGAGAAGTAATTTATATCAGTTTACTCATGTCTCATGATACTATGACAGCACTCTGTACATCCTTGAGTTTATCCACTTTGCCTCGTTTCACCCCACATGAGATTTGTACATTCAAGGGCAAAGCTTTTTCCAGTATATAGATAATTGAGTGTTGGTGTGGCTGTTTGCAGAGAAATAATTCTGAAAGAATGACTTAACCGCCTATAGCTGAAGTTTTGAAAGATAAAAATGTCAATGTGCTGCAGAATATAAAAATAGCATCAGTCAATCAAAGCTAGACGCTCATCTGAGTGCTCACCACCACTTTTACAGTTCCCTAGAAATATAGATATCCCTGTTTGTTTTTTAAATAATTCCCTTTGATATCAATGTTTGGCATTAAAACAAAGAATACTGGTAAAGATTTGAGATTTTATTTAATTATTGACATAGTTAATGGACAGTGATGATGTGGAAATCTTATCCAATATGCATTGATAATAATAAGTGGATTATGAGCCATCATTGTTGAAATGTGCGCTGAGTAGACTAGACAAGACTAGAGAGGTACTTTAGTATCTTTTAACAAGCATGTTGATTTGCCTGACATGGATACATCAAGAGAAATTGTCCAAATTTGTTTCTTGATCTTCTATTTCCTCAGAGTAGTGAGATCATGTGATCTATATGGTCCATTAGGGGGACCAGGGGGATTTTCAAGGAAATATAACTTTTTGATCTTCTATTCTTTTACTGGGTAGGGAGATCATGTGATTGGTAGTGGTCCAGTGATCTGCAATTACAAAAATTACACACAAACCAAGAGTTAGTGATGTGTGGCTCCTGAGTAATTATATAACAGCACAGATTGCATGATTCCTCAATGAGGGAAGAAAAAATACAGATGTTAACTACCCAACAGTTCCACAGAGAAAAGTATTATTGGTGATAAGCGGTTTGTGTTCTGGTCAAAGGAGGAACAGAGTGGGGGCATCAGGTGTTCCTGAGTGAACTAAGCTGGTGGAGAAACACTGTATGAACCATTATTTTTTAAGAAACACCAATGTCTGTATCACTGTTGTTTTTGTAATGTATGACTGCTGCATTATAAATCCTTTTTTGGGTTCACCTCTTATCAATGGTTTTAGCGCCATTACCTTAAAGGGGACCTGTCACCCAGACGTGACCAAACATCCATACCAGTTAAAAACTTGTTTAAAAGTCTTAGCTGTCAATCATATATTGCCTGCCCCTCCTTTATGCCTAAGGCATAGGGGCGGGGCAGGCAATTGCTTTCACTTTCCATTCAGCACTTCCTAAATTTCACTGCACTCCCCACATTCCCCCGCCCTCCTAACCATATAATTGTGTAGCCAGTGTATGGGCAGGGGTATCGCTGGTCCCCCATTCTGGCACATAAACAAAATTTTGGCACAATGCAGAGCTTACCTTAATAACAGTGTCTAAAAAATGGCACCCGCCTGGTGTGATTGTGAAATCCAAGATTAAAAAACACAAGGTTTCAATAATTTTTATAGTGTAAGTGAAATTTCTTTTGCTTCACTAACATTATAACATAGGATTTGGAATTCTTTCTTAACTTGCAATTTAATTGTTATCTTTGTCATTTTAAACTTTTTTTTTACTGTTCTTTATTTAGATATTGACTTTTGAGACCAAGAACCCCACTGAGATAGCAGAGCATTTACGTGCAGTATGTGGAAACCAGAGCAATGCTTACGCACGATTGCTGGAATACCGCTTGAATGCATTACGTGGGTTATGGAATGCCCAACGCCAGCTGGCTCTTGAGGAGCAACATGAAAGAGATGGAGCTGATGAGGAAACCTTGGCCCTGCTTAAGCGGCAGGGCTTGTTGCAACAGCCAGAACAGGCTCCGTTTACATCTCGAATGGGGCTTTTACTGGTGTTCCCGCTTATCCAGTCCCAAAGTAAAACAGACCCTTCACTTTGTAACTTGACAGCTGAGGTGCTTTTAAATTGCCTTCGGGACTGCCAACCTCTGAGCTTGACTAAAGAACCAGCTGACTGCCTGAATGGAATAGAGTCCTTACTGTGTTCCTGGTTAGAAGACACCCCAAATGTGGGCCAAGAAGTCTCCTTCAAGCAAAAGGAAAATTCTGCTGCTGCTTTGGTTGCCTTAGCTTGTGCTAGGTGAGTTTATGGTAACAAGGAACAAAAATGTTTAATTTAAACTGCTTTGATTTATTGAATGCAAGTGGTAAGTTGTACCTAACAAATGTCAGTGTCTTAGTGATGAATTTGAAAAAGGTAAATACAGTTTTAAGTACAGATACAGTCTAGCTATAACACCATTTTCATAATAAAATGACCATTACCATAAAATATTTTTCACAGAACTTAAGCATAATTGAAATAGCAAGTAATATTTTATTTAATATGGCCAACGTCATTTTTTATGGAGTAATATGGAAATCATAATATCTTCTTGCAGAGAAACACAATAAATGTGCATATATTATTTTGTATTACGTACATTTTGGAAACGTATTTCTTAGTTTTCAGATAAGAACACGGGAAAATGGTACATTCTGCTCTCATCATGTTCAAGACTATTTAGAAACAAGCTCCTCTTACATGTTATGTGATTCCTCTGATTTAACATTTGAAAAAGGGTTCTAAACTATCTTGTTTAAAATAATTTTTATATCCAGTTCATTTTCTAAATAAAATAATACATTTTCAGTAGGGATAAAAAGTATAATTTTTCCATCCCTTCATTGCAAATCCTATTTCCATCCTGGATCCTGCAGTGACCACTCTTCATACTAATAACTACAATATAAGCACCTTTTTCTGGACTCCACCATTTCCTATATGTTCAACTAATTGCTTACGGCCAAAAAACTGGTTAAGTACTATTTATCAAATGGTGTGTTTTCCTTACTCCTAATTTAACGCCCTCCATCACCATTCCTAAAATCAGTGGAAAGAACCCATTAAAAAGTTAAAAGGGGTGTAATTTATACGGTATGTATTTTCACACCATTATTTTACATTACCTTATCCCCTCCATTTCAGAGGCTCTGTGATCTTTGCAGTGCCGCAGGTTACAGCCAAGATCCTGCAGCGTTGGCAGTTGGATCTCTGACAACCTGCACTGTATAATTTACATTCTTTCAGTCAAGCTTTTTTTCCCTTTGAACTAACATCTTTTTTTTTTTTATTTCCCTCATTTGCTTATTAACTTATCCCTCTTCTAGTTTTATCACTATATGTGATACGTGTAGTATGGTGATGTGAAATGTATTCCTGGAACAATTTTTTTGGTTTTCAAATTATTATTTGCAGCTTTCTTGAGTAGTTACCTCTGTAAATGATACTGTACAATCAATGTATCCTAACCAAATAAGTTTACATTATAAACTGATGAGCAGCAGAACAAATGTTGCATACATTGCTGTAATATTTTGCTCTATTACTCTAAACATGACAGATTTGGAGAATGAAATTGAAGCCACATTTGTACTTCCTGTTCCCTTGGAGCAAATAAGCAGTTCATTATACAGAACGCTAGTTTGTCAGACTTTGCTCTTTGGAATCAGGAAATAGAATGTCGCATGTTTTCTAATTATATGTCGATATTTTCTAATTAAAATAGACAAAGAGTTTGTTTAGCACTAACCCTAGTAACGGATTGAATGTTGAAAAAGGGGTATACTCTTTTTAAAGAGCAGTGCTGGCCAAGTCATCAGCGTGCCCAAGGCAATTTACGATTATAATACTGTGTCCCCCTCCCCCCTGCGTGCGTGAGTGCACGTACGCTCCCGCAGTGAAATCCGGCAGGTGGGCAAGGGATAAGTGACGTGCCAGTGAACTAGGTGTTAGAAAATCCTCTCCAGGAGAACAATAGACTAGGGGCAGCCAGGCAGAAAAGGTACTTGCCTGGCATCCTCTTAAATTTGCTCCCTAGGCACATGCCTATTCTGCCTACTCCTACCTCTGCTGCCTACCACTACATATTCTTTCTACTCTTACCTCTTCTGCCTGCCCCTACCTCTTCTGCCTACCCCACCTCTTCTGCCTGACGCTACCTCATCTGCCTACCCCTATTTATCAAATAGCCACATCACAATTTGCTGTTTTCACAAAAAGTCCTATGTGAATCGACATTTCTTGCCTGACAAGGTTCAAATAGAAGGCATGACGCGCTGGTACAGATAGTAATGCTTGAATGCTTTCCCAATAATGTATTACTAGTGGCAAATGCCCCAGTTTGTCACCTAATGTCTTCAATCATGGGAACCTATGTCCTAATACAGCTTTAACTAAGTGTAAAATTGGCCATTTGTAGTAGTGTTTGTTGAAGACTGTCATTAGTCATGGTGTCATTGGTATTTGCCAGACAAGAGTGTTAGCTTGTATTTAATTATATTACTGCAGTGGTCTGAATCTGCTGGAGCATGATATTTGCTTGATAAGGGAGGAGGATAGGAATAAAAGTGAAGTGTGTCACAGTATGTGGAATATCACTGTACATGAAAGTGTGTGATGTTTTACCATGTCCAGTTGACTATTGAGTATTCGTGTTTGTGCACAGCTACTGATGCAGGAGAATGGCAAGCCAGTGTTTGTGCCTGAAAGTAATATTTCATAAATAAAAGCAGTGCTGCAAATAAAACGATTACTCTAATGGCTGTTTTTGTATTTTTTTTATATATATACGTGTGTGTGTAATTTTTTTTTTTAAACAAATTGCTCAGATTTCAATATATAAAGGATTCCAGTACTTTGTTATTAAACAGTGCAGCTTAAGGGAGATAAGAAAGCATTTTACTGCAGGCCATTAATTAAAGAAATCGCTTTATTAGATAGAAGTGTCCCTTCATCTTTTCAGATGTCGCAAGGCAGCAGCAAGGAAGAACAATAATCGTAGACAGTCATTTGTTTAGAAAGTTATGAATGGAAGTATATCTAGAATAGGAGGTAATATATATTATGTACTGTGGGTTAATGGCATGCAACTACAGGAAGAGCTTATTTTAAATACCCAAGATGCTGATGTGTGAAGTCTTGTGTGTGACATGGTCAGCTTTAACCTCAACAATACTTTGTAGAAATTGATATCCTAATATAAGGATCATATTTTAAGGACCTAGGTGTGCTTGCTGAATTTGATTATATCACGTATACCTCATAGCTATCCACTTTTTATCCGAAGCACAGTGAAAGAATAGTCACTAGTGAATCAATTTGTCTGTATTCAATGTTGGTTCAAGCTTTCAATACCATCTACATTATTTGTGCATGGTACTTATGTATCTCCTGTTCCTATCTTTACAGGGGATCATTAAAAACATTTATTCACACTGTACACTTGCTGCAAAAACAGACCGATCTAGGATCCCTTCCTGTGGCAGATGTGTTGTATAGGTAAGTAAATCTTTTGTGTATTTTTTATACTGGATATGTAAATAGTAATATTAAATTATTTGATACTTATATAATCTGACATTTCTATTCTGTAAATACATTATATTGTGAGTGGGTCCCTAAGCTCAGTAAGTGACAGCAGCACAGTACATGTACAATGAATCAGCAGAAGTGAAGATGGGGAGCTACTGAGGCATCATTGGAGGCACAGATCTTTACTGATAAAGGGCTGTGGTTGCCTTAGGCTGGAACAGAAGCGCTAAATATAATGTACAACATTTCTAGCCTACTACTTTAGCTTAGTGTTAGTTCTCCTTTAATAGTCATAATGGCTGCAGAGAACTTTTATAGAAGAGCTTTTATTTAACTTCCTATTTTAGCTTCTTATTTAGCCAACCAACTAATGCTAATTGGAAAACAAGACCAGCTCATTATCCAATTTAGTGTATGCACAAGAGTCACTCTCTAGTCTGTAAAAACATAGAAACATCTGATAATCCATCCTGTTGACCAATGAACCGATACATTGAGTCACTGCAGATTTATTATGGGCTACGATGGGCCACATGATACAGCTGGTCTGATATGCAGTAATCCACCCTGTATGGCCAGCATAATAAGTTATTAGTGTTGAATCCCTAATAATTGCTTTGTAGTCATTCACATATTTAAAATGCATTTTCTGTAGTTATATCCCTAACACTTGGATGTGTGCTGTTATGTGCCGATAACTGATAGTAGTGACTTTAAAATACATGCTAATGCTTTGGATCTATGTAAGCAGTATCCTTGGTGAATATTCTGAAAACAAGCATATTGACTGGGACACAGATACATTAAGAAACCATTCACCTCTGACTATGTGTTTTGTTTTAGGTTGCTGCTTTTAGAAGGTGGACCGGGTTCCCTGTCTTGTTTACTGGGAAGCAAACACATTGTATCCTGGGGTTTTGAGGATATGCTTCCAGCTCCTGATGGGATCAGTGGTTCAAACAATGAGAACAAAGGTACAGTAATGACTTGTAGTAAATGACAATTATAAGGTAACACTCCTCCATAGAGCAGAATGACTCATCCCTAATAATTTCTTAATACAAGACATTCCTTAATAGTTTTGTGAAATGTGAGTAGCGATACCGACATCAGAAAATAACCTTTTTTATTATCTATCATAACATTGTCTTTGAATATTATTTATAATTTTGCCATAAAAGTATTTGCCTGATACTTTCACATTACCTTTCTTACTACCCTGTAGTAGTTTTTAGCATTAGAAACTCTGACAGGTTAAGGGACAGTCAGGTTGGCAAAACAGTCAGGTTTAGGAACTTCAAGTGACAATTACTTACAAAAGCAGAACTATCAGCGAAAAACAATCAACATGACCTATAGGTAACTTTTAATGTAAAAAAAAATGTTAGTGTCAGTATCACTTTAAGCTGTGAATGTAATAGAGGCAGTGTAATCTATGACTTTCTAAATATTCTGGAATGGTAACTCCCAAATATTTCCCAGAACTTGACAGGGAGAGGACACATTTTCCTTGTACTGTACTAAAATTTCACCTGAAATATTTTTTGATATTTCAGATGCAGACTTGGGTCGCTGTCTAGCATGCGATGGGCTTTATCTGTACACAACTAACTCTGTGGGCAGAGGATTAAGCAAAGTAGGGTCTGGGCTGCATGGCACTTTACGGTAAGTGTTTGAGAATGTACTGAGTCAATGCAAACTATCTAAATCATACTAACAGAAGCAATTGTATTAAGTGTGTGTTCTTATTTTCTATTTTACTGCAATCCCCTAAAGTCCTGCAGAAAAACAACAGCTCACCATCAGTGATGTATAGGGATGCTTACTAATCTTTCTTTCATACTGTTGTTTCATAAAGTTTTCAGATATTTGTTAGTGATGCTGCATTGCAAGTACATTTTAGTAGCATCTCCATAGAGGATTGGCGGTTTATAATAACATGAAAAATAAGAGCTGCACAGACACATTATTTGTAAAGGTTTTTATTCACAGCTTTTATTAAAAGGGGACTTGTACAGAAGGGAATAATGAGGGAAGCGAATCAGAGATACAAGACCTACAGTGTTATAGCTCCACTGCACAGTGTGTAGAACCGTGTCTTTTGGACATTACTTTTGTATTAGGAGGCTATTTGCCATTGGCTCATTAGTGTTATTGGCAACTAACATTTAATTCTGCAAGTCACACACTTTAACTGAATTTTTAGGCATCAACATTACAAGGAGATCCAGACATTTAGGTCCTTTTTTTCTTATTATAGATTTTTATTGAGTATTTAAACAGATATATGGGATAGAGGGGTACAGAAAGAAAGAGGGAAGGGGGAGAAGGGAAAGCAATAATATTACATAGCACTGGTTGGATGTATCTTCATGACAATTCAAACATATTAGCACGGCTATGCTGAGTATCATATAAAATGTTATACTACAGTTCAATAGAAGGGGTGTTCTACCAATAGCCCCAAGGAGGGATAAGTGAGTAGAGTTGCCACCTTTTCTGGAAAAAAAATACGGGCCTTCCTATATATTTATGCTTTTTTTCCTATTAATAACATTGGTATAATCAATCATTTTTACAGGCCAGGCCAGTAAAATACTGGCCAGGTGGCAACCCTATTAGTGAGCCCACCTTGGATGTTCCTAAACACTCACAAGTTGCTTATAGTCAGTGGTAACTCTAAACAGAAACCACCGTAACCATGTATCCCTAAAGTCAGTGTTGCTTTTCTGTGAGAGAGAAAAGTTTTTCAAATTTAACAATTTAATTTACCTTATCTATCTAGTCCCAAGGCCTAGGCGTGGGGGGTACAGAAGATTTCCAAAGTATCTTTGCTATGTTTAACAAGTGCCTTTCTAGTTTTACATCCAAAACACTCTCTGGAGTATCTCCTTCCCAAAACAGGAGAATCCGTGCGGGGGAATCTAATATTACCCGGCCCACTTTCTGCGAGCACATCCCCAAGATTGTTGACCAGTAGTTTGTGAGAAGGGGACACTCCCAAAAAATATGAAGGAGTGTGCCAATCCCAAATTTGCATCTTCAGCATGCATCGCTTGCTATACCATATATCTGTTTTAGTTTATGTGGGGTATAATACCATCTACTTAGTAACTTATAGTTTAATTTTTGAATTTTGCAGCACCTAGAACTGAACAGTAGGTTAGCCATCCCCTTCCTATGTCCTTCTTATGAAATGTCTACCCCAAGATCAGGTTGCCATGATTTGATAAAGGGCAAATGCTTTCTTTCACCCCTAGTGCTTTGTACGTTGTATAGGAGGGATATCACATATTTTGAAGGAGTAGGGCTGTTGCATAAGCTCTCAAATGATTTTAGCTGTCTCCTGAGTTTTCCACTGCTTCCATATTATATTTGTAAAAGTGTTTGAGTTGATATTATTGAAAATCTGAGAGAGCGCTGGTTGGTTTTGATCGTCTAAGCAGTTCTAACTCTGCTAGTTGTCCTTTTTGAATTACATGGATTAATTGTAAATGACCATCTACTAACCATTCTTTAAAGGCATTAGGATTGAGTGCTGGAGGGAAAGCCGGATTATTAGTGATAGGGGTAAACAGTGAGGGGAAAGATGTCAATTTGGAGTCCCAGGTTTCCAATGTGTCTTTGAATAAAGGGTGAGAGTTGTGTAATATTCTGCAGTGAATCTTATCTATTCAGGGTAGCTGCAGCAGGTGAGTAGCTGTAGATTGTCCTGCTGATGGGACCAGTTCATTATTCTAGCGAGTATTGCTGCTTTCAGATACCTGACACAATCTGGGAGTGCTAGGCCTCCTTGCCCCTTGTTTCTAGATAGTATATTGGTTTTAATTTTAGGGGGGTGATTCCTCCAAATAAATTTATTTAGGTCTTTTTATCTGTAGAGGACATCTTTGTTTATATGCTGTAGAGAAAATGCCTCAATTGATATTGCCTTTAGACTTGAGCCTGATGTGAGACTTCCTCATAGAAATGCTCAGACTGCTTGCCACCATTTATTGCGAGTTTCAGATGAGATTATGGCTTTTGAATCCTGCATCCGTGTTGAGGAACACTGACATGCTGATGTCCACAGCAAATTGAGCAAATGGGTGTAGCAGGACCTATGGAGAGAGAAGGACTGTGTTATGTATATATGTATATGTTATGTAGGTATGTTTGGAAGTGTGTTGTGATTTGTTAATGTTTGAGGTATGTGTATAGCTAGAGTATGCTTTGTAATAGTCCATATGAGTGTTTTGGGGATGTTTACTGTGTAAATATGGTAAAAATCAGTATCCTAGGCCACTAGACTCTTCAGAGAAATGTCTTTTTGGCACTTTAAAAATATGCGAAAATAATTTTTGTCAATCTTAAACCACTTTGAAGGTTTTTATAATGTTTTTTCAATGTTTTTTCTTGTAGAGGTTTTGTTTATTCTCGAAATGAGGAACTAGAAGCTGGCTGGATCGCTTATGGAAGCGGGAAGATACTTCACAGGCCAGCATCATTTGATAACAAACCTCAATATCTTTTCCAGTTAATTGACCAATACACGCTTCAGGTAAATATTTGGACTGTGCATTGTGAAGCAATATAGATTGTAGTTAAATTGCAGAAAAATTAATATAGAGCTTGAACGGCACATTTTATTTGATATAGCTACACTCAAGGAAATGTCAGTTAAATAAATTGTCTTTAAGCATACTACATCTCAGTGGCTTAATGGTAATGAAACCACAGCATAATGCCATATTGCTAGTGTTCAATTTTGCACACAGAAAATTTGTTCTCTTCATATTTTCATTGTAGGAGGGGCTACTAGGAAATTCTCTAGACGCCTTCATAAAACAGCTTCAAATATTAATAGCAATGCGTGATACTGTTTTATTGAAGTATATGAAGAATATAATACACCATTAAAGTCTTTCATTCTTTTGAAGGAATAAAAGCATACAGTTGGTGAATAGGGTTGCCACCTGGCCGGTATTTTACTGGCCTGGCTGGTAAGAATGATGGTTGATCCTAATCATGGGCGTAACTACAGAGGAAGCAGACCCTGCGGCTGCAGGGAGCCCAGAAGGTATAGGGGGCCCCATGAGGCCCAAGTAATGCTCAATTTCAACTTCTATTAGTAAAACAAGACAACCTCTGGATACATGTATGTTGGGGCCCCTAAAATTAATTTGTTGTGGGGCCCAGTAACATCTAATTACGCCACTGATCCTAATGTTATTATTAGGGAAAAAAGATAAATATATAGTAAGGCCGGTATTTTTTCCCAAAAAAGGTGGCAACCCTATTGGTGAATTATATGTTTTCACAAGTTTTGCCTTAAATAACAAGTACATAATCTACACAACACTAAAAGTATTTTCTTCTGCAAAGAATATTATATTTCTATGTGTAAGAAAAGTTAAAATAATTTTTTTTCATTGTACATAAAGAAGAGTTTACCTTTCAAGCAGCAGATTCCCAGTAATAGCACAGCTTTATGTGGCTAATTTTCTGCAGTTAATGCCTCAGGCTCTGATGTAGCAGGATATTATTAACTTAAAGGAACCCATGTGGGTTGAATATAGATACACTGCAGAGTGGAATAGACCTCAAACATTGCTGAGTCTGGTGTTGTATTAGCAGTGTAAAACTGTCACTTTGCTAAACCATAAAGTAATATAGTTATCCTACTGTACTGTTACAGAGCTTATTTTTTATCTATGATGGAATGGTATACTGATCGTTTCCTGAAATGCATGTTGAACAAAAACTTTTTAAAAGGTTTACTTTGTCTTCTTTCCTTTATTACTTCATCCATAATCCCAGCAAACAAGTTTATCTTGTAAGAACTTTAGATTGACTCCAAATGTTTCTTTTTTAAAATGTATTGCAGTAAATATAAGCTTCCCCTGTTAAGACTTGTGTTGATGTGATTATTTGGCATGTGTGGATGGCAGCCCTACAAGGTAACTGCTGCAGTTGTAGGGAGCGGCCACATTTTAACACCAGAATTGTCTGAAAATAATATGTTTTAATACGAGGACAAATCAGTAAGTAAAAAGCCTAAGAACGCTCTTGAGTACCATTTCACCTAGTTTGTATTTTAACTGTAGTAGCAAGACGAACCCAGAATTTTTCAGCCCTTAAATTGAGTAATTAACATAGAATGTAAGGTAAGAACAGTTTGAAAGGCTAAGGAAACAAATCTATTTTAAAGTTTTAAAATATGACTGTTTATGAAAACTTTATATTTAGAAAAGGTTTAGAACAAGAACAATGCACAGCACAAAATATCTACAATATAGTATTTCAGCTGTAAATTGTTTGATTCCTCCTTACCAACGCTGTAGAATCACTGTAGGGAAACAGTCCCTTTCTGTTTATTCCCCTGTATAAATAACATTTTTATTATGTTCATAGACAACTGAGAGTGAGGAGCTCCATATACAGCCTGTTGGTCTAACATGCATTGGAAAGCAGAGTGGGCCTTGTAAAAAGGTTCACAAAATCCTGTTTTCATACATATTAAAGTGTGCACAAATTTTAAATTAAGCAATAGTGCCATACTCATGTTGAACACAGATGTTATGTGCTGTATGTAAATGATCAAAAGCATGGTGTTAGAGTGGTGATCTCCTTATACTTGGCGGTGTACATTAATTTACACTGTGGATTCCCATGATTGTCATAAATTATTCACACTCTCACAATATCTCTGTTGCAACAACAGATGCTGCTTGAGCTGTGTCCAAGAGCACAAAGATTTCATGAGGGGATATTAAGTCAGAAATAGACAGTGGAGCCCTGTGCATATCATACAGATCTCTGACCTCTAACATACCAAAATATAGCAAGATTCAGATTCTCATTAGCACTGCATCTGTATTTTCGGAACTTTTATTTGCATAAAAAATTCACACTGTAATTCCAGTAAAAACTATCCATGAACTACTTTGTAACATAAAATCTTGGTTAGAAGTGGTAACCATGAAACGGGTTTTTATAGATTAAACTTATTGCAGAAGGTTTAACTAGTTTTGACCAAAATGTTCTGGCATTGGCAGTTTTTGCAGGAAAGTGAAAGGATCACGCTAGTTTAAAAGGACCATCAACATCAAAAAGTGTTTGTTTTTTTTCTCACTTAAAGCATCAACAGAGAAACTATTTCTTGACAACAAATATCCTATTTTATTTGAGAGATGCTTTCATTCTATAGTCCTGTAAAGAGCCATGAATGTATTTGACCTCTGTTTATCTTTTGTGTAAGAGTCTTGTATTATACAGAGCTTATGGGGCAGATTTATCAAAGGTCGAGTTGGATTTTCGAATGAAAAAAATTTGAATTCTGTGCTATTTGTGTACTTCGACTAGGGAATAGTCCAAATTTGATTTGAATTTGAAAAAAAAAAAAAAAAATTCGAATATCAAAATTTATCATGTACTGTCTATTTAAAAATTCTACTTCAACCATTCGCCATCAAAAACCTGCCGAATTGCTGTTTTAGCCTATGGGGGACCTCCTAGAATCTATTTGGAGTCAATTGGTGGAAAAATCCAAGTTTTTTTTGGGAAAAACTTCGAAACGAATTTGATAGAATGCACTATTCCTTCCATTCACATTATTCGAATTTGGTCGAATACAGACCTATTCGATCAAAAACAGACCTATTTGACCAAAAAAAAAGTTTGACTTAATTTCAGTTGATCTTTTTGAATTCGAATTTAGAAGTTTTTTTCAATTCGAAATTCGACCCTTGATAAATATGTCCCTAATTGTTCTGTAAACGTGTCTTTTTGCTTTTTGCCATATTCGGCTTGAATGACTGCACCTACTCATCGCCAGTGGAGTAACTATAGAGGAAGCAGACCCCTCCATCACATGGGGTCAGGGAAAAGGGGGGGCCTGGACTGCTGGGTTGATTTTCTCTATAGTTTGAAACTCCCCCCTCACCAGATACTTCTTCTTTAAATTTTTACGAGCAGGTGGCGGGAGGGGGTGGGTTGTGTGGGCAGGAGCAGCTTGTGTGCTGGGACCCTTCCCAACAGTGCCCACTTGTTAGACCACTGCCAATGTCAATAACAGTCCCATGTTTAATAGCAGTCATTGGCTAAAGAAGCATCATGGCTCTTCTAAAAGCTCCATTTTCTTGTGAGACTGGCAAAAGATCAGATTAGTGTCTTTATTGAGCTGTTTGGCATACTACATGTGTTGGCAAGCTGGCCAGTGATCCACCCAAAAAGTACAGAGTTTTCTTTTTGTTTCATTGATTTACTTTGCAGGACTTGTGTATTTAGTAGTCTGTGTTATAACTTGAGCCCAGTGAATATCTGTTTACCCTCTTTAAATTACAGGTCTCTCAGATAGTCAACATGCCAGCCAATCATTTTCCCGTTGGTAGCAATATGACTACTGTGCACCTTTCTTCAGATGGCACATATTTTTACTGGATTTGGTCTCCAGCTAGTTTGAATGAGAAGACCCCCAAAGGGCACTCTGTCTTCATGGACATATTTGAGTTAAATGTAAGTTATCATGGGGAAGGGGCTGTGAGGAAATAAGACAATATTATTGATGGCATAATTCGCTACTGCATGTGGGCACTATTTGATTCTAATATACAGAATTACAATCTTAGGTTTTTTAGGGGGACCAGAAAACATGGTATAAAATCAGGGACATAGGTTATATTTGTGGGACCACAAAAAAAAGAGTGTAATATGATGGAAAACTTAAATCTGGGTATGTAAAATTATGGTTTTATGGTACTCTGTAAAGTAAAGTGAACTATTTTAACTGTTTCAAAACAATTAATTTTTAATCCATTTTTATTAGGCCAGCTGATATGTTTGAAGCAACTAAATATTGTCTATCCCTTGGCAAGCTGCTTTTGTTGTGGAACTTAAATTCCTATCAGAGGGTGATGAAAGTTTCATGATCATCTAGGGAACACAATATAGCCTACCTATATGTTACACACTAACTGTAAACTGAAAATTGATATTTAGATATGTATTTGTACAGAAAGATGCATGGAATCAAAACTGTTGTCCAATGAAAAAAAAGCAGTATGTTGTATCACCTGTTGTCTAGCTAGAAACAGGTATACTTTTTTTTTTTATTTCTTGTAAGGGATTTTCACACCTAATAATTTTTCTGTTTAACATATTGCTTATGTAGATTGAGTGTTGAGTTCTATCCCCTCTGTCCTTTATAGGTGCAAAATGGAGTAGGCATTGCAAGCCCTCTTCATGATCGCATTATATTAATGAGAAAAGAGGGTGAATCTGCTAAAAGTATTAATGAAATGCTTTTGAGCAGATTATCAAGGTACAGAGCTTCTCCTTCAGCTACTCTAGCTGCACTTACGGGATCTACAATCTCTAACACTCTAAAAGAGGACCAGACTGGTGAGTGACATACTTTGAAACTGTAATGTGGCTATTAAGTCAGAAGACATCATGTTGTAGTAAAACTGTTTACTTATTTTGTTAAATTTATAACTGACCAGTAGCAGTCAACCAGCAAGTAAAAACAAAGATAACATTTCATGCTACTGTCTACTGCAGTGGTTCAATTGACTGGGTATTTAGATGGTAAATTAAAGTTCTGTTAAAGGGTACTCATTCTTGCAAATCAAATTACTGTTGACAAAAATGTGAACTTTTCTTTTGACTGATCAGAGGATGTGAAAATAATGTTGAATTGTACTGGCATAAATGAATTCTGTAATATCTGGCAATGTTCTTGTTACTGATCACAACTCTGATATAACTGTTGTCTGGTCTTGGTGTGAAATATCAAAAAGGTTGGTTTTGAGGTTTTTAGGAAAGATTGCAAGTCAGTACAGATGTGTCTTTAGTGAGGAAAGAAATAAGACTTTTGTACTGTGTTTAATATTTTAGCTGCAAATACAAGCTGTGGTCTTCCTTTAAGAATGTTAAGAAAGACTCCAATGTATACCTGTGGCACATACTTAGTACTACTTGTACCACCTTTGGGAGGATCAGGAAGCTCAGCAACAAGATCTTTGTTTGGTGGAACCAGTGGCCTCTCCTCTCTAAAAAGTAAGTTTTCATTACTTGTAATATTGAACCAGTTATGTATCTGAGTTTGTATTGGGGTTTTATGATAAACAAGTCAAGGTGAGCTGCAGTATGTATTTCTACATCTTTCACATGCTAACCTTAAGCAAATAACAAGCCCATGTTATATTATTTTTCATAAAAACTTTTCTTACAAAGTAGTCATCTGCAGAAGCTCCAGCATCTTGTATTAATGAATTATGAATAGTCAAATGCATAAAATATTATAAATAGACCTCTTATATAAGGTTTCTGCTTGTTTCTCAGTTCTGGCTTCCAGCTTGGTATTTAATATTTCTGATGGGCAGTTCACTAATAGAGCAGATCTTATTGATGCCTCTGGAAGTTCTCTTGGACGTGGTGCTCTGGTCACAGGACTAGGTAAGAGATATTCTGACATAATTTGCAAATGTTTTTTATTTTATATTATTTGTAGGTTTTAGGTTATCAAGCTTTTTATTCAGCAGCTCTCCAGTTTCCAATTTCAGCAGTCAGGATGCTATGAATAAGACTGGAATATGAATAGGAGAGGGCCTAAACAGAAAGATGAGCAATCAAAAGTAGCAATAGCAATACATTTGTAGCCTTACAGAGCATTTGTTTTTTAGTTGGGGGGGATCATTGGCCATTCTATAACATACTAAAAGTAACTTAAAGGTGAACCACCCCTTTAACTCTGTTAACTTGGGTGTTATATTGGCAGAGTGAAATGAAACACACACTCAAATAGCTAATAGAAAATAATATGTTTATTATTACAACAGTGAACATTGTCTCTTTATAGGTCACTAATAAGTTTCATATAACATATTAGTGACCTATAAAGAGACAATGTTCATTTGCAACTTTGGGCTTTTGGTAGCATTTCCAGCACAGAAGATTGTGCTGTTACAATCCGCTATCGTAGTTGGTACAACAAGCAATTAGGCCAGCTAACATCAGGAATAAGAGCAAATAATCTAAGTTAAGCATGTTTACCTGTTATATATGTAATTGTTTGGACTTTGTGTTTTATTGTTGTTGTATAAACATTAATAAACACAAATAATACAAAAGTAATTCATCATAAAGAAAGGCTTTTAGTCTATATGCTGAGTCGATGCCAGTTCAAATACACAGCAGACTACACTAGTGTTATTCTTGGGATAGATATCTAAATTGCTGAACCCCCTCCTTCCAGTTTTATACATAGTAACAGTTGACCCCCCCATCTCTTAATATTCCCGGAGAAAGTGTAAAATGAGAGGTCATTTATAAAAATTATTAACAGAAAACTTGTTTTCAGGTGCATGTTATGATACAATGAACAACATGATCTGGACATGCTCCAATGATTACATTGATCAGTGGTGTAATCCTGGAAACCAGGCTTTCCATGTGGTGTGTCAGAGACTTGGAGTCACTCACATCATCGATGATCCTAAAGGTAAAGTCTTTTAATCTTCCTGAAACATTTATGCTTTGGAGTGGATAAACCATTTCTCCTCTGTGGTCTAAATGAATTAACCTGTTAAAATCAGGAAAACATAATTTCTTGCCAGTGTTTTGAAAATTGTGAGCCATGCATGGAAAACTGGTATGGCTCAAGTCATCTGTTGTATGGTGTACTATGAGTTTTCTATGCTGGTGGAAAAATACCAGTGGTAAAAAGGCAGGTCCTGAACCACCCTGCACGTGTATGTATTGTCAGGAGGGTCATCTACCTCTTGCGGCACACACATGCCAAATGTTGGACAGAAAATTTACACACATGTTTTCTGGAAAAATGTTGTGCCTGTCTGCAGTCACAGACAGATTCAATGCACACACATATGGGATGGTATCAAACCTTGCTATGTTTTCTTAGGAGTAATTGTCTATTTGTGCAAAATGAGTATACCGATTGCACTGCCAGATAATGTGGAAGACAGTGTTCAAGAGAAGGGCAGGGTAGAATGCTAGCATGGAGATAGGGCTACTGTTGCTCAAAACCCGGTCTTAAGTTTTTATAAGCTATGCAATTCAGAATTTAGTTGAGCACCTTAGATTTTGATTGTTTTTTCTGGTTTAAAATTGACATTTGCTTTCTTTGCAGGGGAAGCAGTATCAACAAATGAAGTTATAAACCAACTGCTTCACCATGTAGGTGCTATGTGTATTCATCAACTCAATCTTTTGGCTACTAGCAACTGTTCTCCAATCAGTACCTTTCTGGGCAAACAACATCCAATAGAGCCACACCATCTTAACAGTATATGTGACATCATGGAGAAAGCCATGGTCAATGGTGATAAATGCATTATTCGCTGCATCTTAGTTGTTTTCCAGGTATTTTCCTTTTAATTTAAATACACTCTCTTAATTCATCCCATTCATCAATTAGTTCAGTTATCAGTTTATAGTGAGAATGTCACTTTCTGGGGGTAGTTTATCCTCTCAGCTGTGGCAAGAACCTGCAGTCTGGTCATGCCTTGTAGCTGAGCTGTAACATGTACTGCATGAAGAACTGTGGCCTGATAATGTGAAAACATGTTCTTTCATTTTCCTCCTGATCAAAACAATTGTCAGAATACATTTTAAATGTGTTGTAAGTCACTTACAGGAAATACTGTTCTAAATTGACATTTTAATTAAAAATTGTTTGTAAGGATTTTGATACATTAATGATTTTTTTTCTTAGGTGGTATTTAAATTCTTTCTCAACCCCCAAACTGAGAGGAATCGTGAAACAATAAGGAGGGCTGGCTTGCTTCTTTGGCAGTTACTCATGGCGCCTAAGGACCAAATTTGTCCTGAAATACAGAGAGAGGTCTGCTTAGCTATTAGGTAGGATTATCAGGATAATCAGAAACAGATAATATATATTTATATATATATTTTGCAAACTATTGGTAAGGACTATATCTGCAATTTGTAAGGATTTCTAATATGATTACCGTATAAATTATTAAAAATGTATGGGTGTTTTTATAGGGCATTGGTGGGAAACTTCCTATTTTATATTGGAAACTTTTCTTAAATAATGCCAACTGTTTTTTACATTTGTCTTACAAAGATCTGTGCTTCACGATGTGTTGATTGCCGAATGAATTTTCTCCCCCGTTAATTGCCTTTCTCTCAGTCACCTGTCAGTTCAATTTGAAATGTCTTATTTTAATTTTTTGTTTGGAATTTTGCACAAATCTGTTCTTTATTTAGAGGAGAACTTTCTGTATTTTTTAAAAAGCTTAAGGTGCTTCAGTAAAGGGCATTTTCTAGATATTTTTTCTGCCTTCTGGATGTTTAAATGAAATTATTGAATTTTGCATTACTGACATTTGTTTTTTGATTTGCAGCTTTGGTTTAAACATTTTGAATCCAGGAGAGGTTGAAATCAATAACTTGCTCAAGCTGATTTTAACTGAAGGTAAAGCCCCTTCTATTCTTTCTTTAGTTTTTATATTTGGTTGATATAAAGAAATAGCATTGCATGCAGAGTACAGAGTTGAGTTTGTCTGGTCATGGGCTAATGTTGGCCCTGTTGGAGAAGCCATAGACAATAAAGTATATTATGGGGCAGATTCACTAAAGGTCGTTATTTCTTAGCGCACTGTTTTGTGCATTATTTATGATGCGTTATTTAATAAACGAATCGTCAAACTATTTTCGCATGCGCTAATAGACATATCAAAGCGTTAATTCTACATTTCTGCACATCGGTATTCTAATTGCATTGCGATACTTATAGAATAGAATTAATCCTAACGCATTATTCACTAACATCTTTTAAGTGATAAAAGCATAAAATAGTGCGATTTACTTGAAATTTAATTACTGTGAAATTTAACACCTCCTAGGCATTACTAAACAATATGAGATGGATTAATAGAGGAAGATGTAGGAACTGGAGCCTTACCAACCGCCACTAACACCTTTTCATGAAACTTCTAGTGAATCGATCGTTAATTCCTATATATTCTTTAGTTGTTTTAACTCTTTTAATGACACATGAACTAACTGCAGGTTTTGTATATAATTCTGTAACCAGTGGTATCTGCAACATAGCATGTCCTCTTCCCTGCCTGCTATCACTCTCTGTCCTCTCTATCTCTGGTAGATGCCAGCTCATTCAGGTGGGGATTGGTTAGGAATAGTTACCTTCTTGTTTCTTATCCATTTGTACTGTGAAGCCACTGCCATTAAAAATGGGCATATTGAATGCTGTGATTCTCGGAAAGACCTCTGCAAACAAATGTGTCACTTGCTACATTGGTACTAGTTGGGCTTCAGTTTATATTTATTCTGTTGCTGAACTAGTTTAATGCTCATTTCTATTTTACAGAAATAGCCTTAATTGTCAGGTTTAGACGTTTTAGGAAAATAATTTGTTGGCCATTCTTTTTATGCAGGGGACAGAAATTGTGGCCTCTCCCAGCTCCGTGATGTCATTTTGACAAACCTCACTGAGCAACTTCAAAATAACAGGTTCGGAAGTGACGAGGATGAACATTACAGGTAAATCTGAGAAAATATTAGTACTTCTGATATATGCTGTGTTGTTTTGTATGTACTATCAATGAGCAGTAGGTCATTTATATATGTTGTTTATGTCAAATTTTAGTGTCTTTTTCCATAGCATAAATCTGGTTTAGTACATTATATGAGAATCCCCATAGTATATACATAAAGCTCTTTTATTTCTCAGATCTAGAACAGGGCTATCCAGTGTATTGTACCAGTCATTTCTGTATATTGCCCTAAAGTTTTATGGCTATCTTCTTGCCCTATGTCTGATAATCATTTATTAGTAACATTATAACTTTTTTATATCCAGGCCCGGCCAGGTACATGGGGTTTGTCATTGACCCAATACATGCTTAAAGGACAGCACTGATATAGAGGAGAACAGTGTAGAGAGACTATGCAGGACAGTTTTATAATATGTTTGTGTCTAATTATGTCTAAATGCAACTTTTTCGGCACTCTGTACAGTTAATATTTTAAACTGCAACATACTCTCTTGTAGGAAATGTGATTTGAATCACTGTTTTCTTTGTAAGTTTTGCTTATTTTGTTAGGTTTCTTGTATCCATTTTTAAATATGACTTTTATTTTCAGGCTTAATGATGAACTACTGCACTATATTTTGAAGATTGTTGTTCGCGAATCATGCATTCTGATCACCAAGTGCCAAACCGTGTCTAAAGAAGAATTCCAAAGACTCTTGTCAACAGTGCCTGTAAGGCAGAAAAAATCAAATGGACAGTTTTAATAGTTTGTATTAAAGTGATAACCAAAGATTACAAAATAATCTGTTAATACAGTCAAGACAATCATTAATGATTATATACTCATGCAAGAATGAGCTAAAAGTATGTTGGCTGGTTAATTGTGTTCATTGGTCATGTCTTAAATGGGCTGTTCGCCTTTAAATTAACTTTTTGTATGATGTATTCAGCGATATTCATTCAGTTATTTAGCTTTTTACTCAGCAGCTCTTCAGTTTGCAATTTCAACAATCTGGTTGCTAGGGTCCAAATTAACCTAGCAACCATGCATTAATTTGAATAAGAGACTGGAATATGAATAGTAGAGAGCCTGAATAGTTCTCTGAAAATAACTAAATTAAATGCGTTTCACTGTGTTTCAGAAGGCTGGGACAGCATAAAAAGAAAAAGAAAATTATATTTTAAAAGAAGAGCTATATATAACCTTATCGTTAATAATAATAACAATAACACATCTTTGCGGAACTCTCTGTATCTATTTAGTAGTGTTAGTAAAGAATCCGGTCACTGGTTAATAGCTACAAATGGCTTTTAAGTTGCTCTGATATTGCTGTATTTTTCTGCACTCTAAATAATTGTACATTATATTTATTTTGCTTCAAATGGTGACTTTATCTCACTTTGTAAAATGGGACATTGATTGGGCTTTTTGTGTGTTTAAGGTGGCTTCTCCATGTCTATGCTATTTAATGGCTGTACAGAATCATCTCCTGAGTAACACTGTCCTAGTAAAACCTGATGACAGTGATGACAGTGACAGCTCCCTGCAGGGGGAGACATTGAAGGTACAGGTAAACACCAGATTTTATTCTAATAATGCTGTTTTCTGTTTGTAAATGTGAAATGTGTGTTGTCTATTTATTAATAACTTTTCTGTGTATCTCTCCATCAGTTTCTTACATTCCTTTTTTGTTATCTTGTTATCTTAATCAAGTGTAAACAAACATATAGAGGGATTCTATATTCTGATGTAAAAAGGTAAAAAAAAATCTGTCTCATTTTTCATGACTGAATAGGCAATTTATGTGCCTAAACTAAACGGTTAATAAATCTTATTCGAAAAGCTGTTCGTTCATTGAGGTAATAGCATCTGAGCCTCAGCTGAAGAATACTGCAACGTTAATGCACATTAGTCTTATGTCATATAGAGTACTATCTTTTTGCACATGGGAGAGTTTCCTCTGTTAGGGCTCAGAATTTTCCATGTTATATAATTTCTGGCTGTAGTGATAAAGTGATAATTGAATGCATTCTATGAATCAGGACAACAAGAACAGAGGAGTAGCTTACACAAATAGACACCACTTTACAAGCTCTGACCACTGAGGGGCACATTTACTAAGGGTCGAAGTGAATTTTTTCTAATTTCAAAAAGTTCGAATTTTTAAGTAATTTTTGGATACTTCGACCATCAAATAGGCCAAATTCGACTTCGATTTGAAGTGAAAAACTTCGACTTCGAAAATCAAGGTACTGTCTCCTTAAAAAAGTTCGACTTCGACACTTCGCCATCTTAAACCTGCCAAATTGCTGTTTAGCCAATGGGGGAGCTCCTATAACCAATCTTGAGTGTTTGGGCAAGTTTTGAGAAATCGAAGGATTTTTGGTAAAATTGTACGATCGTATGATTAAATCGTTCGAATCGTTCGATTCGAAGGATTTCATCGTACGATCATACGATTTTAAAAATCCTTCGACTTTGACTTCGAATGTTGAATTACCTTATTTGATGGTCGAATTTCGAAGTTTTTTGCACTTCGAAATTCGACCCTTGATAATTCTGCCCCTGAGTGTTCATTGTTCAAACGTTAATCAATGGGACACCTCCGCCTTTATAACACCATCTATATTTATCTATGGCATCACATAGGAGAGACAGAGGGTGTAACAGGTATAAAGGTCCCCTAACAAATAAGTGAGAACACTGACATAAACATTGGATCTGTCAAAAGAGGTGTTTGGCTTGCCTTTAGAAGAATCGGCTTCAGATAGAGTGAATTCTTTTAAAGCATTTCATTGTTCAGCATTGTGAGGTTCCCCAACTGTGCTGTATGGCCAATTATGCACCACCCCCTGATCTGACCAGGTCGAGAGTTACAATTTATAGCAAAAAGGTTCAAATACTAGATATTAGTGTGTGCTGCACATAACTTATTCCTCATGAAGGGATGCTGTTATCAGGTTTTAAAAAAAATACATGGATATGGATATTACTGGGCAGATTTATCAAAATGTGAGATTAGAACTCATCACAAAAAAATTCATCCTCTTTCTAGTCTGGATTTTTAGAAGCGTATTTAGAGTTTAATTAATACAATTTTAAAATTCCCATAAGAATGAATAGAAAGTGGATGAGTTTTTCTGCCCCTGTATGTCCTAAATTATTTTAGTTTCTTAATAGGAGTAATTTCACTTTATAATGAAGCCTCAAGCCTAGTAGTCATATCTACCATAAATATACCAACATCAGACAGGCTTTTTGCAATAGCATAATACGGATAATCCATTAGACGTTGTAGGACCTTTGTTCAACATAATCTTTCAATTTTTCCATCGTCCATTGTAAGCATTACTGATAATGCAAACAGAAGGAAAATGTTTCTATATTGAAATATCAGCTATACATAAACATTACCCAGTTTTGCCGTGTTTATCTTTTGTAGGAACTCCAGGCCAGCATCTTAGCTTTGGCAACCCAGATACTTTCTGGTTGTGATGAAGTTCTGGATATGCTGCAGCGAGTCACCACTGCTCTTCTCAACAGTGACCTCTTAGACAGAGACTTTAGGTAATATGATATATGATACCATTGATGAACTCTGTTATGTTGTTTGGTACGGTCACACTGAGCGTTTCGGGGAGATTTAGTCGACTGGCGACTAATCGGCTCGTCTTTGCGGCGACCAATCTCCCCGAACACCTTCCCTCACTCTGCGCTGGCTAAAATGAAAAATCACCGGCGCTAATCATGCGTGGCGATTCATTTTCTGAAGTCGCCCGAAGTTTCCTCGTGAGGCGATTAGTCGCCAGGCTGTAAAATTTCCCCTAAACGCACAATGTGAACTTACCCTAAATGAAGTCCAGAGTAAAGCAACTAAGCTGATAAAAGATATAGAAAGTCTCTGTATGGAAAGAAAGGGTCCATTTACTAAAGACTATCAGAAAATGCATAATGAATTACATTGTGGACAAAAGATATATTTATGTAAATATGAAAATGTATTCTCTTATAGATATGTACATAAATATTCCTGGTTATAAGGGATCTTTATTAAAATAGATCAAAATATGCATTGATTTACAAAAGCTATTGACAGATATCTGCAGTACAGTTAACATACAAAACACCTTACTCATACACATAAATTATATAACAAATATTGACAAAGAAAATAACAAATGTAAATATGTTGCATCTAAGGCCACTGCCTTGCTGATACCCATTCTTCCATTAGGTCAGGCATCTGTGTCCTCACTACAGGAACTCCAGGGGCTCTCTGGAAGGAGAGGGGAAAGATAAAATAATTTATGCGTTTGTTGTGTGTGTGTTTTTTAATGGCATGATTTTTTTTCTTTTCTTTACACAATGTGAAACGAGCTGTGTGGCAAATTTTTCACATAGTTTCGTAAAATGCAGAAGCACACACACAATTCCAATGACAATAAAGGTGGCTATACATGGAGAGATCCGCTCGTTTGGCGATGTCGCCAAACAAGCGGTTCTCCCTCCGATATGCCCACCTTGAGGTGGGCAATATCGGGCTGATCCAATCGTGGGCCCTAGGGCTAGCGAACGGGCGGTCAGATTGCGGGACCGCATCAACGAACAGATGCGGCCGCGATCCGACGGGATTTTTAGTCCCATCCGATCGAATCGGCCAGATCTCGATCAGGGAAGCACGTCGGGGGCCCCCATATATGGGCCAATAAGCTGCCGACACGGCCTGTCGGCAGCTTTTATCTGCCTGCGTATGGCCACCTTAAGTCTTATTTTCCGACTGGAGATCTTAAATATCACTAAATGGATATATAGTAATAGAATTCAATATTTTTACGGCCTATTGCCATTTCTTCACTTGATTCATCAGTCATTCTTATAATTGCCACAGAAAAGTAAAACCACTTTCACACTGAGTAAGTTTACATTATAATAGAATTTAATTGTACAGAATTTTCATCCACCCATTGAACAACCTTATAAACATTCTTTTGTTTTGTTTTGTTTTTTTGTAAGCATAGGAAAGCTCATTCAGAATGTTAATATTTAAGAAGCACCAACAAAGATTCAACTGCCCATCAGATATACTGTATTTCTTAGCTTCTGTTTGTGTATTTTCCTTTAATTGCTATGACACCACTTCATAAATCTTGAATTATAATGTTTGGCACAATGCATTTGAAATAAGGAAAATTGTTATTTATTTTTTTAATTTTAATTTTTTTACTATCTTTTTATTTTGTCTTAGACTGAAAGGCCTTGAACAGATCACAAAATCCACCATGCTTGGCCATCTCCTCCCAGTACTTCTCACATCCCTTATGCATCCAAACTTACAGACATTAACCATGGCAGATGCACTTATGCCTCAGCTGGTGCAGCTTGTTCTTTACACTAGCCAGGTAAGGGCTCAACGACTAATATAAATAAACTGGCATGTATATTTAAAAGAAAAAATGTGTACTTCAGGGGATTCTGAGAGCTGAGGTTTAATAGCTGGAGGGCAACATGTTGCTGTGTAATTAATAGACCCATTTTGTGCCAGTTCTTAAGAGTATTTTAAACAGTTGAACACTACTATTTTCTGTGTGGTGGTAGAGCTCATTGGCAGTGTTGATCTCTAACACCCTCAGTGAATCATTATTCCTCTAAAATTGAAATTGACTGCAGTGCAAGTCAATGGGCAATGTATGAATTTGAAAAAGCTATTTTTCACAATGGAACGATTTTTTCCAACGTTGAAAAGAGCTTGTTGAAATAAAAAGTTTTCTTGCATTTATTTTTAATATCTACTAGCTTCTGTGAGTGTGGAACTGCCTCAGATTGCATGCTAGTTTTGCTCCTAGGTGGCCATGCTCAAATCCTCTGAGCTGCAGCCTGAAGGTCGGATGTCGTTTACTTTGCCCCATCTTAACAAATACATTTTTTGGGGATATTGTCTGTATTTTCTTTTTTATATTATTAAAATTTTCCTTTTATTCTCTGTGGCTGATTCACTAATGTTGTGCAGTTTTACAGCTTTTGTGCATGTGACCAATATTGTTGTTTGCCCCCCCCCCTGTTTACTGCAATTAGAAGGCCTGCATGTACCCTCTACATATGATTGTCACCCAGAATATGTGTGGGTGCCTTTTCTGTTAATATACCTTAGTAGTTCACCTGAATTTCTTGCTGTTGCTGCATTGAAAAGTGACCCAGGTCATCCCTCGTGTTTTGATTTCTGTTGCTGAGAAGCAGCTCTTGCATTTTAAGGATAACCTGTTTCAGAATGGATATGGTGATTTTTTTATATGCATTACCAGAGTTTAAAATTAAAAGCACTGTAAACTTTGAAATGCACATCTTAAAACATAACTTTTCAAATTATAATTTATAATGGGGAAAAAGCAATTTGTGCATATTTTCTTAAATTATACATCATCTCAAACAGATTTCACTAATCTGGTATAGGTAAAATATATATGTATGTTTGTATGGAAGAAGCATACGTGTGCATAATTTGTATGTATGTATAAGTATACAAAATATACATTTAATGGTGGAAATATATTTGCAGTTAGAAAAAAGTATCTGTTTAAAAATATTTGTAATTTAACAACTATTTTTGTGTCTTTCAGACTGCACTGCTGCTGAAAACGCAGTGTCCAGTATTGGCAGATGCAGGGGACACCCCCGGTGGAATTCCAGAGCCAAAAACTAAATTGTTAAGTGATGACAGGTAATCAATCCTACAATGATCTGTTTTCTTTTTTTCTGTGCAACTAAATTGATTTCTTCTTCTTATAACTTAGCCAATAATGGATAGCTAATGTAGGAACAAATAGGGAATTCTCATTAGCATGCATGTTCTAGTAGAAAGTGTAATGATTTGTTTTTTTTTATGGGATAATACTTGCTTGCCATGAATAACATAAAGAACTGTCTGTGTGGACCAGCTCTTAAAAAAAATCCAATAAGTGTAAAAATATAATTTTTAATGTTATGTTCTGAGAATATTTTACGATCTTCAATTATTTAATATTATTAGCATATTCGATATTAACCTACAAACTGTGTTCCATCCAGATCAGCCACCAGGCTAAAGGTGGCCATACACTGTAAGATTCACTCGTTTGGCAAAGTCTTTTTTTCAACAGGCCCACCTTGGGCCAAATAATCTCAGTACAATGATGGGGATACGAAAAGTCAGAGCAAACGCTGCATCAATAAGCAGATGCGTTTCTTGATCCGACAGAAAAATCAAGCCTGCCCAATCGAGAGCTTGAGATCTGTCCGATTATGACACTAAAACAACTTAGGCACATAGAACAGACCTGTATATATTTTTTTCTATAAAAGGAATCTTGAGAGAGAGAGATAACTGATCTAGTTTGTTTTGGGCTATGACCTGGTAGATTGTCCTGTATTTTGACATGCTCTGACATTATTCATTTTCCATTTTGTATGTAGGATGCTAGATGAAAAGGAAGAGCCTGGTTTCCTTACTGGGCTAAAGATTCCTGCTCCATGGGCTGCTGGAAAGACTGTGGAAACATCTCATCCAGTCAGAGACAATTACAAGTTTAAAGAAACTGTACATATTCCTGGAGCTCGTTGCTTGTACCTCCGGTTTGACAGCAGGTGCTCTTCACAGTACGATTACGATAAGGTGAATGACAGTGAGTGAAGCAGAAGTTACATGCATCATGCTTGCTTGAAATTTTAAGATGAACATCATGATATAACAATAGCATGCAATTGTTTATGGTCCTAACAACTTGAATTTATTGTCCAGGGCCAACTGCCCCCAGTAGCATATTTTTCTGGGACCTTATGGGTTCACATTAAGTAGCTGGAAATGCAATGTTTAGCTGAAAATAGCATGTCACTACACTACATTTCCTTCATGCGTTTAACCTTGTTTTTTACCCCACTTCCCATCTACTGCTTAGTGCCCTTAAGAGGAGCCAGCCTCACAGTTTTGGAACCTCTTTTCTAGAGTCTAGGGAAAGGAAGACCAATAAACTAAAGAGCGCCTGAACAATACCTCATTTAGCTTTTATCCAGGTTCCCCTGCCTATCCCCTAACAGAAAATGCCCATGTGACTGAGCTCTCTTTACAGTTACAAACAATAGTGCAATATGAAATGTTTTTTTAAAATAATGCTACATAGTAAGTTAAGTTGAAAAAAGACATGTCCATCAAGTTTTTATGCTTACTTGTCTAACTGCTAATTGATCCAGAAGCAGGCAAAAAAAACCCATCTGAAGCCTCTCTAATTTGCCGCAGAAGTGGAAAAAATCCTTCCTGATGATCTAATGTATCAACCAGTACAACTGATTGAGGGAGAGTATTCCACAACTTCACAGCTCTCCCTGTAAAAAAAAAAACCCTTTCCAATATTTAGGAAGAACCTCTTTTCTTCTAATCGGTATTGGTGCCCTCATGTCTGCAGGATGGACCTACTGGTAAATTTTAGAGAGTTTATTATATTGTTTCCTTATATATTTATACAAAGATATATAACCTCCATCTTCAGCAATGTAAACAACTACATCTTGACCAGTCTTCCTTCATAGCTGAGAATTTCGATACCTTTTACCAGCGTAGTTGCCCTTCTATAGACTCTCTCTAATTCAGTAATATCCAATTTGAGAAGTGGAGACCAAATCTGCATGGTATATTTTAGATGGGGCCTTACTAGCGCTCTGTAAAGTGAAAGAATAACCACCGTCTCTCACGAATCTTATGCCCCTTTAAATACAGTTCAAGACATTGTTTGTCCTTGCAGCTGCTGACTGGAATTGGTTGCTACAGCCAAGTTTATTATCTAATGTCCTTCTCCATTATGGATTTGCCTAGTGCAGTCCCATTAAGAGTATAAGTGGCTTGCATGTTTTTATAACCCAGGTGCATGATCTTGTGTTTGTCAACATTAAGGGGATTATTTATCAAAGGTCAAGTTTGGGAGTTTTTTTCTACCTCTAATAAACTTGCAACTCGTTAGTTTGCTTATTTATGAAAGAACCCAAATCTAAAAAACTTGATTAAATGCTTGAATACTCAAATTGATTGAGTTTGATTTAAATTTTTCTGGGAAAACACAACTCAACCTTTAATAAATAACCCCCTATCTCTCATCTGCCACTTAGCTGCCCATATTGCCAGTTTGTCAAGATCCTGCTGCAATGACACATCCTGTATAGAATTAATTGGGCTGCATAGTTTTGTGTCATCTGAAACACTGATACATTACTTGTCATTAATGAACAAGTTAAATAAAAGTGGACCTGAAACAGAATCTTGTGGGACCCCACTAAGAGCCTTAATCCAGGTAGAAAATGTACCATTGACAACCACCCTCAGTCCTTAGTTTAGAAAGCAGTCGTTTGTGGGAAACTGTATCAAATGCTTTGGCAAAATCCAAATAGATCGCACCTACTGCAACCCCACTGTCCAATTTATTATTAAACGCCTCATAAAAAGCAGTCAAATTTGTCTGACATGACCTATTCTTCATAAAGCCATGCTGATTACTGCTCATGATGCTATACTTTAGATTCTAGAACATACTTTTCAATGTGATCCCTTAACAAGCCTTCAAATAATTTACCCACCACAGATGTCAAACTTACTGGCCTATTATTGCCAGGCTAAGAGCCCAATCCCTCTTTAAATATAGTAATTGCATAAACTTTCCTCCAATCCATAGGTACCATACCAGATTAAAGCAAGTCTGAGAAAAAGAGGCCAGTCTAAAATTGAACTAAGCTCTCTCAGTACCCAAGGGTGTTTTCCATTTGGTCCTGGTGCCTTGTTCACATTAATTTTGAGTAAACCTTTATGAACCATGTTCTGCACCAACCACTGACTAGATTGAGCTGAGCCAACAGTTCAGCTGGGTCTTGGAACTCTGGCTCCTCTATTGTATACACTAAAGAAAATATGTGATTTAGCACATTTGCTTTTTCTGTATCCATTATAACCATATTGGTACCATTATTTACATTCTCAACCTGCATCTTTTTACTATTAACATACTTTAAAAATGTTGCTATTCTTTCATCAGCTGGTGATATACGCGGGACCTAATACAAACAGCAGGAAAGTTGCTGAATATGGTGGAAATACCTTGGGGTATGGAAGTAGGAGTGTTTTAGGCACAGGCTGGCCAAAAGATTTGGTTAAGGTAACCTTTGAAATAAAATAGTTATATTTCCGTAGTGTTGTTATGTCCCTCACAAAATGTTTCATTGCACCTCCCTAATTGTCTGAGTGCTCTATATGGTTGTAACAAAAAAACATTACTTGCATGGACTACTTAACCTTGTGTTATAAAAAAAAATAAGTTTACCATATTTGTTTTGCTAGTGGCAATTAAGTTAAGTTCTTCTGACCCATTAGAAGACTTAAGTATATTACAGGCATTATTTTTGTACTGGCTAACCAGCACACATTTTCACAATAATTGAGCTGCTTCTTATTTGGCTAAGAAGCAGGCCTGTGATTCTATTTATATTAAGAGATACACCTTTAACATCAGCCTTCTTGTCTCCACAATGGTATGCAAGAGTATGTACTATATTGTTTTTTATTGCTTTGGCTTCATTGCTGTATTAAATGCTTGTTATGTCAGGTGGAAGGTGATACAGTGACATTCTCCTTTGAAATGAGAAGTGGGCGTGAGCACAACACTCCCGATAAAGCAATGTGGGGTTTCGCCTGCACTGTAAGAGCTCAGGTGAGTTTACGTATATAATAAATATACTAGAACTATCACTCATTTTTCTTACAGTAAGACCATTTCATGGTTTTATGAAAGGGCTGGTCATCTTCTAATGCTTGGCACCACTTATAATTTAGATGGTTAGGTTATAATGTAAGAAACCTAAATTCATATTTCTCCTAGTCAGCTTGGGGGACACAGGGACAGTGGGGTATAGCTGGTAAAACTAGGAGGCAGGACACAACAATAAAAAGAGAAGCTGGCTCCTCCTCCACTGGCTATACCCCCAGCAGGCGGAGCTTATGCTTCAGTTTTCGTTGTGTCCTCAGGAGGATAGGACATTGATTTTATTTCCAATCTTTTGTTTGGATTCTGTCAATTACTTGACACCAGGGGAGGGCCAGGACCTCTACACAAAGTAGAGTATTCCCATAGGCATCCCCCAACGTGGGACCTGTCTCCGGGGTCCCTAATGCCTTCAGGCTCAGACCACCCAGTCTCATTAGGCTCCCCTTCATTATAGGTGGAGACTGACTGGCCGGCAGACAGAGCAGAGCGGCAACACAGTAAGTATTACTCCTGTGGGCACTTCCCTCTCCACACATACCCTCTCCTCCCTACCAGGATGGGTGGTGAAGTAGAGGCGGTTGATGCGCTGCCTTGCACTTTAGGGCTCACCTTTTTAATTTTGGCAACATTCTCCCTCATGGGGCGCATGTAGATCACGGCCGCCATTTTAGGAGCGCTCTCTCACACAGTATATACTGGCATAAGATTTTTAATGCAGTCACAGCACACAAAACCTGCGAGGAGAGCAGTTCAACACTCCTTCCTGCTCAGACACAGGGTCTCCGGGGTCATTATAGCTTGTGCACAGACCACCCAGCTAACTTGAATATCCTTCCTTACAGGAGGACAGAAGGGCTGGGCCGGAGGACAGAGGAGAACAGAGGACTCTCCTCTTCTCTCACACTGAGCAGGGCGCATTATGGTGCCACTCTGTGTCAACAGTGCATTCCACTTGTGTGCACTATATAGCAGCTATTCCTAGGCTGACCGCGTTTCCCCAGCAACGGGAGCGCTGTAGTCTGCTAAGACAGGAAAGGTTTTCGAGGAGAGCAGTTGCTTGTTTCAGCTTGACGCAACTTTTAAAAAATAAATAAACCCCGCCGCATGTAAGCGGCACCTTTATGCGTTGGACGGAGCATACGCTATCTTCCCCTGTGTGCGGGCCGTTATTTTGTTTTTCGTTGTCCTCACTGCTCCAGTAACAGCAGAGACAGCATGCGTAGCACACAGGGACAGGGGGAAGTTACCTTGTTGGTACCAGCGACACCAACAGCCACCCTCTGGCATAAGGCTGTGTCTCCCTTCCTGCCTCGTATCCATTGCAGGTTAGTGAACAGGTTGCTTATTCAGTTAAGGTTCTTATCCTATCATTGCGCACAGACTCCCTCTGTCGCCACTAGACTACATGTCTGAATGGAAAAGCGATGCCCCTTTTTCTCAGGGTAGCACCTGCAACACAAATTACTGCTGCTGGCCACAAGGATACCTAGTGAACCAGGCTACTCAGGGGGAGTCTCCAGTCTCCAGCAGAGAACTTTCTCAAAGGTACCATTCAGAGAGTTCTTTAAAGTGGCAATCCCAATGGGCCACTGTGATTCCAAAGTTGGCCCAGTTATTGGATTAGCTACTTGCCTACCTCCTCAACTGAGACCCTCAAAAGCAATGTTCCTTCCCCATCCAAGGGGATACTATACTCCTCCCAGACATTCTTCTTCTTCCATCTCACCAGACGAGGGAAGATCAAGATCGTTCCGAGGGCGTGCAGTCCTCCCGTTCGGATATTGACGTAGAGCAGCCCCCGAGAATCTTCCGAATCTGTATATGCATTCATTTTTTCAGTGTTGGACACACTTACCTGTAAGAGCCAGGGGCCTCGGCCGAGTCTTCCATTCCCGACTTACAGATTGGCCCCTCCGTCTGTAGACGCTCCTGTATTTCGACTTTCCTCAAATAGTCTTACCTGTCGGTGATGGGCGAATTTATTCGCCAGGCGCGAATTTGCGGCGAATTTGCGCAATATCTTCAGGTCTCTATGGAAAATTCTCAATGGGCTTCCCAAATCAAGGAAGCGTATGACTACATCTGCGAAGGGTCACTTGTCACAACCCAAGTGATCAGCAGGCCTTCAGCCCTAGCAGTGGCAGCCCACAATTCCTTATGGATGACGTTATGGTCAGCTGACCTTTTCTCTAAGAGGTCTCTGACTTCCATTCCCTTCAAAGGGAATGCTTCTGTTCAGCACTGAATTGACAATATCATAAGCCAGGCTACAGGAGGTTCAAGCACTCTTCTACCTCAACCACGGGCACAAGCTTCTTTCGTAGGGGCATGTTTTTTCGTGGACCTCAAACCAAGGAAAGGCCTCCCTGGCAATCAAACCGCAGAGGCCACGGACAAAAGTTTTGTCGACGTGAGTTTGTTTTCAGAGTTTCCACCTAGAGTTTTCTTCTAAACCAATGAGAACTGAACAAAGTCATTGAGGAAGTTCAAAAGGGTATCCCTAAGATCGGACATCGCCCCTATGTCCCCAGGGCAATTCCTTATGTTTATCGACATAAAGGATGCTTCCTGCATGAGTCCATTTTCCCTCCGCATCAGATATACTTGCAGTTTGACTTCCATCTTCAGTTCAGGCTCCCGTTCGGCCTCACTTCGGCCCCCCAGGTCTTTACAAAATTCACGGTATAGCCACAGAAGTGAATTGCTAGAACGAATCTTCGTCACTTTGATGACATTTTGTTCAATGTGCCATCCCTCCAGAAGGCCCAAAGTGCGTGCAGATCTCAGCGGTCAAACCTCAAGAACTGGGATGGATCCTAAATCTGAACAAGTCCTCTCTAGTGCTCAGCCTATCTATGAGCCTTCTAGGCATAAGTTTCAACGCGGAGACGCAGAGGATTCCCTCTAACAGGAGACGGTAATTCACCTTCAGGCACTAGTCATGACACTGCTTCAGAAGCCACAACACGACATGGTTCTACATGACAGTACTGGAAGACATGGTCTCTACTATAGTAGCAGTACCTTTCGCCCAGTTCCATCTCAGAGAAGGAATGGGTCTATGGCGACTCCGTTGGCGAAATCTGACAACGAATGTGAGACTTTTTGGCTGGGGAGCAGTCCTCGAAGGCTGGTCTGAGTGAGAAACCGTTTCAGGTCAACTTAATTGAGATTCAGCCAATCCGACTAGGCCTACTTAAATGGCCGCAAGACCTGGCAGGTCAATCTGTGAAGATACAGTTTGACAACTCCACAGAGGTGGTTTACATCAACCACAAGGGCAGTACAAGAAGCAGAGGAGCACTCAACAAGATAAAACTCATCTTCCAATGGGCCGAGACCCAGCAAGTCCAACTGTCAGCTATTACACTCCAGGGTCCTATCAGACATCCAGACCCATCAAACCTAAACTGGCGGCAGGTTTCTTGAACCAAAATCATAACCCAGAAGGGATTTCCTAAGTCTGTGGCCCACAAAATGTGCGCAGCCGGGAAGCCAGTCTCAGCCACGGCCGATTACACAGTTACCAGAAACACCGTGAGGTTCAGAGTGTTATCCTTCCAGTCATTCTGAAATTACAGCAAGAAGACGTCCCTCTACAAAGGTTTGTCTTTAAGTTCCACCCGGGGTTTTTTTTCATGGGACAGCTTTGGTACGTCCCCACTGTCCCTGTGTCCCGCAAGCTGACTAGGAGAAAAGGAGATTTTGTGTACTCACCGTTAAATCTCTTTCTCTTCAGTCACTTGGGGGACACAGGGCTTCCCTCCCTGCACTGAGGCTCTATTCTTCCGTCATACACTTTATGTGTGACATGTTAATTATTCAAGTTATTATTCCTGTTGACTTTGGTACAAATGAAGCATAAGCTCCGCCTGCTGGGGGTGTAGCCAGTGGAGGAGGAGCCAGCTTCTCTTTTTATTGTTGTGTCCTGCCTCCTTGTGTAACCAGCTATACCCCACTGTCCCTGTGTCCCCCAAGTGACTGAAGAGAAAGAGATTTAACGGTGAGTACACAAAATCTCCTTATCCGTTATATTCTGTTAATCATTCAATTGTTCAAACATATTTGTTGAATGTTTTATATGTTAAATGTTTTAACACTCATTTTATCCTCATTTATTTTTTCTGCTTGGCTTAATAAGGGAAATCACTTCTAATAATTATCATGTTCAAGATACAATCGTCAATCTTATTTTGGGGCATCGCTGCACTTCAAATAACTTGGCAAATATTTTTTTTTTTTTAGGAGTCCTCAGAAGATGTATCAGGCGGCTTGCCATTTCTAGTTGACCTGGCTTTAGGGCTGTCTGTTTTGGCTTGTTCCATGCTGCGTATATTGTACAATGGTCCAGAGATCACAAAAGAGGAATTGACTTGTCACGATCTGTTGAGATCAAAACTTTTGCAGAGGTCAGTATGTGTAGGGAGACTGCTACATTTTCCTGTACAGTTCCATTTTGTGTTTGTGAAATGCGTCCTAGGACACCTCTTAGCAGAAACAGCTGTATCACTATTTTATGCAAATTCATATTAGCCAGTCCTACTGGCTGATTAAAACAAGGCATCCACCATTACTGGGCTTACCCTATCAAAACATTATTTCATGCCACCATCTTTTTTATACTGTTTTGTTGACATTCTATAGAAACATTTCTGGTTACTGGATCTGGTGAAATACTAACCGTGAGTGTCATACAGCGACTGACCCTTCAGCTTTTTCGTCTGAAAGCACGCTACAACTTATGCTCTTTCTGAACTGATTATTTTTTTGGAAACAGCCCACACAACCCTTTTAACCTAAATTTTGCTTTGCTTAAGTATAAACTTTTCCTAAAGTATCTATCTTTTTCAGCTACTTCTCTTACTAAACCAACATACAAACATGCAAGAAAAAAATCTTTATTTCTGCTTCTAATGTTGAGGTTAGAAATTAATATGTGCAAAATTTATCAGGGGTAGTTAACTGATTAAGTTTTTCCTGCTTTATGTTTTATTAGGTGTCAGTGGCAGGTGGAGGCTAATGGTGCTTTATCCCCAGCACTCACCCCAAGCCCTTCTCCACTGCCTCTTACTATAGAAGAAGACAGAGAATTCACATATCCATCTGACATCTTGTTGCCGCCAGTTGGGAACTATTTTGAACTGCCAAGAATCAGACTGCCTCCTGGTATTATGTTCAAGCTCCGGGAAATATCTGGACGTGCACGACCACAGTTCAGACCAAGCATAAAGTAGGTTTATAGCAGCGTGCCTTTCTGCTATCTGAAATATGCTTGTGCCTTCAAATTAATCTTGTTTCTTCTCCCAACCTTCAGTTAATCAGTTAAACCCAGATGTTTTACAGACTTTTTGCATTTTGTAGTACAATTTTTTTTTACAGTTCTTTGTTTGGGTTAAGATTGGCTTACAAAATATTTATGCACATCATTGTAACTAACACTGACTTAACTATCATTTTAATGAGTTTCCTAAGCAGTAATTTTTTGGCTTACCTGGTTGGAATACATTTTATTAAATGCTTTCCAAGGTCTTACTTGAAAGATTAAAATGATTATCTGTGTCTTCTCTACAGAGAGGTTATCCAGCCTGATGTGATGGAAGAAATGGTTGTATCTTGCGTCATTAAACACTTAAACTTGGTTGATGCCTTGCAGTCTTTAATAAACTTTCAATATCGAGAGGAACATCAAGAAGAATATGATTTATTGTGTAAAATTATGGGGGAAACTTTTAAGAAGCTCAATGCAATGGAAAGACAGTTGCAGGTAAAAGAATATGCATTAGTAAAGCAGAAATGTATTCTAAAATTTTTTATTTTTACCGAAGATTCTGTGGATGTTCGACAATTTTAGCTCTTTCTTTAAATGGTCCTACTATTTGGTATTTACAAGTGTATCCACTGAATTATTATTATATTGTATATATTTTGGTTTGTTACATGGTAAGTATGCAGTTCTGCTTTTGTTTTTAGCAAACCTTGTATTCAGCCATAAACATTACTTTTATTGAATTCAGATTTCTACCATTATTGCATGTCATATGGGAAAATTGCATGCCATATGGGACATAACATAAGTACAAGTCTGTTTATTTAATTATAGACTACCCTTTCTATTTAGTTCCTAAAATTTAAAGTTCCTTCATTTATTTTAATTCTACAATTTTTTTTTCTTGCTGCACCTCTTCTCCAGCTTCTGTGATTGTGTTGCTGTTTCAGCTTGCAGTTTTCATCTTGCCTAAGGGACATTGCCTCTTGTTGAAGCTGGGCACAACCTTGCATATAATCTCCCCTAGACCACCTATTTTCTATAATACCTAGCATGAATCCCGGAGGGGATATGATCTGATTTCATTTGAGAAATTCTGTATTTGCAACATCTCCCTAGCTTTTCGCATAGTCTGTACAGATATACCATAAATTATATATGGTTATGGTAATAATGTAAGATATAGTTATTTTCTTCTATTAAGGCTAGTCTGCAAGAAAATAACACCAAATCTTTTAGCACTTTTTATTAGAAGTAGTTGTGTCAGTAAAGAAAGAGACAGTGGATTAAGCTCTAATTACTGGTAGCAAGTAAGTCAGGCAGCAAGAAAGGTGAAAAAGAATGTTAGTAGTAGGGGGAGAATAAATGTTTAATGGGAAGCATGGACTGTTTTATTACTTGATAAGTGGAATAGCTTAAAACCCTCACTGGGATATTATTTTCCAGTTGAAGGAAAAAATATCTAGCTCATCCTGTAGTAAAAGGAGCCCAAAAGCAGCCTAGATATATGTTATGTGGATTTGGCCTGGTGGCTTATGGGTATTCTTAACTATTTTTCTGTAACTTTTTTTTACATGGTGAACATACAGCCAAGGGCTTTGCTGAAATAAATTTTATTTAATTTAGAATGTCTATGCCAGTCTTTCCTAGTCTGAGGTTGTTAAAAAATGATAGGGTTTTTTTTATTTAGACAACAACCAAATGACAAGGCACATATGTAGTGCTCTATAAATCACATAACTAGTGAAACATACATTTTAATCTTACATTTCACTTAAAGTTTTAATTGTATATTTTGCCCAACAGAGTGTTGCAGAACTTGAACAAAAGTGGCAAAGTGAAGTGGATGATGCTCAGAATGGAAAGTTGGAAAACAATGCTCCCTTTTTTTATGACTATCACTTTAATGAGGTATAGTATGCCAATAACTAGTTTTCTACCAAATAACTATAAGAACTGTGGTAAAAAAAATGCCCTAAATCACTACTTGTGGCACCCAGTGACTTGAACAGAGTATGCCTCAAAGCGCCCAGATTGGCACTTTTCATTCCTAACATGCTATCATTTATGTCATTGGGTTGAAAAACTTCTCAGCTGGGAGTTCCAGAAGGTGTACTTCTCAGTGACTTGTGCCCTATTATTGTAATAGAACCAATACAATTCCACCAAAGTAGACAAGATGCATACCAACAGTTTACTGTTCAGTTCTGGAGATCACATGGGTCATTTATTATGACCTTTGATGCAAGCGTCCTTACTTACATTTGGGTCTGGTTGTGCACTGCACCTAGCACCAGACTGGAACTCCAGGCCTAGGTGCAGAGCGTAGTGCTGAAGGGCGCCAGGTGATAAAGCTGCATTGCAACCTGCTTCTTCTGGCACTCCTTAGATTTAACTTCTGAACACCTACGCCTCTGTCTGTCCCTCATGAATAAATCACTGCCAGATCAGGTCGCACTGTATTTATGGGGGTCACACGTGGCTCTATGTGCTTCAATAAAAGTGCAATGCCTAGTACAGTTGTGCCTCACATCTGCAAAATATTATAAACACACTTTTGTACAAGGGCTGTTAAAATTTTAATGCAATTTCTTTTAAAAGCTCTTCTACTCTCTTCTACTACATTGTTGTGTCAAAACCAAACAACAGAAAGTAGTAACCACTTTTAGTTGCAATTACATTATTACGAATACCTTTAAAACAAATAAAAATGTCTGATGTATATTACAAATTAGAATTGGATTCATTTTGTATATGTACGGTTTTTGATAATAAACAATTTGTGGGTGGACATCTCTTTTAACTCTATAATATAGCTCAACAAAGATTAGAATAGAAGTATAACTCTAAGGAAGATAAAGAGGAGGACAAGATGTTCTGGACTATGGCTAATGTCAGATCAGGTGGTTACTTCAATTGAAACTTCCAGAAATGACCATGCTGCCAACAACTCAGCTTTCTTAAACCCTTAAAACCTTCACACTTGATAAAGGGCCTAGCCTGAAACATGTTGTGGTGCAATTTTCCCCAATAAAAACACTTTGCAGTCATAGTTACTACCTTGTATTTGTCCTGCTTCTTACCATTATACATGATTGTTCTTAAAAACCTGTCACTGCTGATACAATGATTATAATGTCTCAAATGTTCTTAATCTGCAGAGCAAGTTAAAAGAACTTGAGCTTTTATGTTCTATGAAAGAGATCCCTTGTGATGGGAATGATCCAGAAAACATGGTTTTCTCTCTGCGGTAAGCTCATTTATTTAGAAAGCAGATGTATTTTTCTAAGATTCTGTCTCATAGCTAAGAAAGCTTAATTCAAAATGAATTGTTTATTAAAATAATAACCCTTTTAATGTTTGATTGGACCAGGGAGAAATGACTACTCTTGGAGCACTGAACCCTGTTGCAGTGTTGGGAGGCAAAATATCTACTGTGATGAAACTATTTGACTGGAGAACTTTAGTTTACTGTGTATAGGGCTTTTGCTGAGATATTTACTAAACAGATGAAATAATGGTTTATGGCTCATAGATCAGCATTTTCTCAGTGATGTGATGTCAGCCATGTGCAAATTTTGTGATTGCCATTGTTTTCATTGAAGCTTTCAATTATACATATTTATAACATGCACCCAAAGCTCAGAAATTGAAAGTAAAAGTATATATATTAAAAGTATATAATATATTATTTCTTCAAAAGTACCCTCACTCCAGTAGGTTGCAAATCAAAGTGTTTTAATTGTATGCATTTGTATATCCAACGTTTTGGCCCACATTAGGGTCAATTTCAAGGCCCCATATTATACTTGTTATATGTTGAATTTGTCTTTAGAGAGAAATTTTTCCAAGAGGTGAACTCCCTAATCCAAAAACCTTACCACCCAATGGCCAAGACCAAAACATTGGTTAAAAGTCTGATGAACAGAGCAGAGCTTCTATTACATGTGACTATTGCTGCACAGTCTGGTATCACAAGAAGCATATCTGGCACGCCAACTGAACCTCCAGGTATGTGAAGTCTAGATATACTGTTAAGGAGTAACACTTGTACAAAGCACTAATATATGACTTTGGGCTAGTTTTAGCTAGTACTTATTTTATTAACCACATGAACTAAAAAAGAAACATAAAATGTTTTTAACAATTAATATTTAAGGACTCTAATGACATAATATGAAACCTTTTTTATTTACTTATTAAGTGTGTAAATGCTCACCCTACTTTAGTCTAATTTAATATATGAGAGGTTTTCAATGCAAATCTTTTGATTCCGAGATCTGTTAATGTGTTATGTTAGTTAACCAGTTGCTTGATGCTTTGTTTTCGAATTGTTTTTTCATTTATTCTTTCCAACACTGTAATCTTACAGCTGGCAAATCTATCTCAGAAGCAAAAGTTATATCTCAAGCCATGCGCCAACCTGTTTTCCTCAGAAGCATGTCTGCCCCTTCTGACCTGGAAATGATTGGAAGTAGCGACTTAGAGTTCAGCAGGTCTAATCCAAGGTAAGTCTGTTTTCAAGGTGACAAAATAAAAAAACATTTTTAAAAACCTTGTAGATGGAGGCAAGGCTATGCATGACAGCTCTATTTCTGTGCTGTCAACATTTTCAGTTCCTCTCCTTTCATAGCGTATTTAGTGGTTCACATTCACTGTACAGGAACAAACTGCTGTTCAATCCAACACTCAGGAGAAGGTTGAAATGTGAGCCTCATTTTGTTAGTCCTGTCGGAAAGCAGGGATACTGAGGATTATTAATATTATTTATTAATATTGTGGGCACATATAATCCCCAATAATATTTGGCCAAAATTTTATTGAGAATAATTTTCAGATGTTACTGCAGGGCTATTGTGTGCAAATGCATATGCAGGATTACAGAGGATTATGTAAAGATGTGTCTTCTGAAAGTTGTGTCCAAATATGGACACTGATTACTAACATAATTATAGCTCAGTATTGTAATTTGTAATATTCCCTTTGACAATTTTACAGGAGAAGGAACATCACCAGCCACAGGAGCAGCTCATTCTCTCTGCTTCAGTCTTTAGCTATTGAAGACGGCAAGGATAAACCAACATACAGTGTGCTTCTAGGGCAACTGTTTGCCTTCATTGGGACCAATCCTGACCAAGCAGTATGTCACACATTATTTTTTGTAGTGAATATACTTAAATCTGATTTATTAAGTGCTGTATAGGACATTCCGAAATAACATGGCTTTGAGTGAAGAAAGAACTTGAAAAATAAAAAAAAATGGTTTTGAAAAATTAACAATCTTTTTACCTTATACTTCATTTATCCCATGCTAAATAGTCAGGTTCTGCCTGTCTCGCACATTGTAGCTTTTCTTACATGTAATATATCGGTGGCAGCAAAAAAACTCGCTTTAATTTTTTATTTTTTTTTATTTTAAAGATTATTCAGGTGCAAACCTTTAATTTCAGTGTGGGATTTTGGAAATTTACAGGTGTCCAGTAGCAGCTTCCTACTGGCAGCTCAAACCAGATGGCGCCGTGGTAATACTCGCAAACAAGCCCTTGTACACATGAGAGAATTACTGACTGCTGCTGTTCGTGTTGGAGGTGTGACACATTTGGTTGGACCAGTAACAATGGTGCTACAAGGAGGACCAAGGCAAGCTAAGCTCACATACAATTCCTCACTTGCAAATGGTTTGAAATTAAATTCCCTTAAAACATGTTAATGCTTAATGGGATACTGTAATGGGAAATAAATGCATCAAATAGTGCTGCTCCAGCAGAATTCTACACTGAAATCTATTTCTCAAAAGAGCAAACAGATTTTTTTTATATTTAGACATTTTGTCAGTTTCCCAGCCACTTGACTTGTGCTCTGATAAACTTCAGTCACTTACTGGTGTAATGCAAGTTGGAGTGATATCACCCCCTCCCATTCCACCCAGCAGCCTAACAACAGAACAATGGAAAGGTAATCAGTTAGCAGTTCCCTAACACAAGATAACAGCTGCCTGATAGATCTAAGAACAGCATTCATTAGTAAAATCCAGGTCCCACTACAACACATTCAGTTACATTGAGTAGGAGAAACAACAGCCTGCCAGAAAGCATTTCCATCCTAAAGTGCTGGCTCTTTCTGAAAAGCACATGACCAGGCAAAATGACATGAGATGGCTGCCTACACATCAATATTACAACTAAAAAAATATACACTTGCTGCTTCAGGAATGAAATGCTTTTTTAGCTCTATTTGCAGTGTAAACAGTGTATTTTAGAAATAAAAACATCATAAAAATCATGACAGAGTCCCTTTAAAATGTTTTTTTCATAGTATTCAACCACTAATAGTCAGTTCAGAAGGTGTTTGTAGCTTTTCACTTTACTTTTTTAGAAGAATTGTATCATCTATACACCAACTTAAAGTAGAACTAAAGCCTAACTAAAGAAGTAGCTATAAATGTTATACATTATGTTCTGGGCTTCTGTAACAGTCCAAGGCAACCACAACCCTTTAGTTGGGAAGATGTGTGTCTCCAAAGATGCCCCATTGGCTCCTCACCTTCTTTTCTGCTGATTTACTGCACATGCTCTGTGCTGCTGTCACTTATTGAGCTTAGGGACCCACTCACAATATACAGTACACATAGACTATAAATGTCACAATATAAGGCTGATTAGTAATTAATATAGATAATTACTAAATGGCAGCACATAAGTTCAGCTAGTATCAGAATTTAATAATCTGCCCTTTAGCATTATCTTATATTACAGACAAACCTCATGTTCTGCTTAATAATTTGCGACGACCCCTAAGCATAGCTGCTCAATAGCTGCCCAGAGCCCACTGAGCATGTGAGTGTCGCAGACACTTTTCAAAATGGTGACCCCCTGTGACCAGTTTGTCCTGAATCATTGCTGCTATTGACAAGATAAACTAGGCTGGTGCAATAAGTTCCATTTATATAAAACCTGGCATTTTTAGCCATATCCATTTTTAGGGTTTAGTTCTTCTTTATTTAACCTTATAATTGAGTTTTTTATGGCCCTTGCTCGCTAAATCGAAAAAAAGAGTTCTTCTTCTGCCATATTGTCTCTTTCAATCAATATTGTCTCTTTCATCTGAATTATCCACACACCTTAGTAGAACATTACTGTAAATTTGACATTTTGGTTATACTATCCTCTCAATGCCTATAGAAAATATGACACTTTTTTCCTTTAATTCTTACAGAATTGAAGAGCTCACCTGTGGAGGAATGGTGGAGCTTGTTCAAGAGGCTTTTGGAGAGACCATGACCTCAGTGGTGTCTCTTTGTGCACGCTATCCCATTGCCTGTGCTAATAGTATTGGTCTATTGTGCACTATACCTTACACAAGGTACTCCTAAATAATAGATTTTATTGGAAGGATTTAATGCTTTGCATCAGCTACTAACAAAGCCACATTTTGACATACATGAATGCATGAATTTTGCCATGTACTTTTTAACGTTATTTTGTATTTTTTTTCTCAAGGAGTGAAGAAAAGTGTTTAGTACGCAGTGGGTTAGTTCAGTTGATGGACCGATTGTGTAGTTTAAGCAACCAGAGAGAGTCCAGCTCAAATGAAAAGCAGACCAAGAAACAGAAAGTAGCAACTATGGCATGGGCAGCCTTTCAAGTATTGGCCAATAGATGTGTAGAGTGGGAGAAAGAAGAAGGTAAGCCAAAGAAAGTAGAATGATTTCAATTTCAGAAGTACAATATGAGATCCATCTGATATGCTTGAGAGTGGATGTTTCCTGTACAAGGGATCTTTCCATAATATAGATCTAAATACTGCTAAAAATAATTTAAACATTAAAGCGCAGATTTGAGTTTGGAGCTCACCTCACAAAAAATGCACCCACTCATTTCTATGGTATTTTTAGAAGTGTATTTGTCAAATTGTGAACTTTCGCCCACTGATAAAAATCCCATAGGAATAAATAGAAAATGAGTTTTTCTGTGATGAGCTCTAATCTCAGATTTTGATAAATCTGCCGCTAAATAACCCCAATAGAAATGTTTGCCACCAAAATGGATTTATGCAATTTAGTAACAAAGAACTGTTTTATTATTATAAAAACAGAAAAATGTATTTCTTTGATGAAATCTGAAAAGCAAGCAAACAAAAATGTTTATACAGAGCAAATTGAATATGTTTTAGTACAGTTTATGTACTTACAAAGTTCTACTTAACGTAGCAGAAAAATAACACCATGGCAATTCATTTCTGAAGCAAATCTTGAACTCCTCAAAACAGCCATCCTTGGCAGTAATCACAGCAGAACAAACTGTGGGCTTCTGTTAAGATTTAAAGCATTTGTTGTAAAACTTGCTCCGATGCAATATGCAGAATTTAGCTGCACTATAACTTACAGCTTCTCTCAGCCTGAAAAATACCCAGGCTGAGAGCACTGAAGCCAACACTCCATGTGCCCTAAACCTAAGTTTTATCAACATATTTGGATTTGGTATTCTAAGACTTGCTTTTATTTTGTTGCAGAAGAAAGTGTATATGTCCCTTTATCATTTTTGATCTGCCTTTATATTTGTTTAAGGTGGGTCTACTGAAGCAGTCCACTCTGGTTTGGCTAGACAAGTCTCTACCCTCCTCACTAACCATCTAGCTAGAGCTACAGAGTGCTGTGGAAACCAAGCTGCAGGGAATGATGCCCTACAGGATGTGCTGAGTCTTCTTAATGATCTTTCTAGGTAACAGCTTGGTCCATTAGTATTATTATTATTATTATTGTTATTATTAACACACACATTTGTAAAGCACCAAGATAATCTGCAGCACTATATAATATACAATCAGATGTGAAAAAATACAGCAACAGACTTTCAGATTTTATAAACATTCGCCAGTTTAGAAAAATGGAACCAATTTTTTATTTTTTTGTATTTGGCGGTTTGTCTGGCAAACTGGCTATTTTATTTGCTTTTTATAAATTTATATTTTTAAACGTTATTATTGTGCAGTGGTGCTTTTCCACCAGGAAAGAAAGTGTATAATTTACCTCCATATAACTTGCTTTGTGGCTATATTATATGAATTAGCTTTTTGCTATGATGCTATTTATATACCGGTACCATTATTCCTGCAATAATAATTACACACATGTATGTATTATGCATCTGTCACCTGGAACATTGACTTATTGTAGATTGACCCATGACATTTCTAAAGATAAATTTGATGGATCTCATTGAACACTCATTCTCCTAATATAGTTGATTCAGCAATAACTGCACTTTTTCTTTACACAGGAGTCAAATAGGGAAGGCAATTCTGAGCCAGCCTGCTTGTGTCTCCAAACTTCTTTCATTGCTGCTGGACCAGCGTCCTTCCCCAAAACTTGTGCTCATCATTCTACAGCTCTGCCGCGCTGCACTTCCTCTCATGAGTGTTGAAGATTGTGGAAATGTAGAACTTCCTCCATGGAGTTACTCTTTGCCAGCTCTGGACAATGACCAGGAAGATCCAAGTGACCCATCCTCCAAAATTGCATCTTTGTTGCTAGCAAAGTTGGCTGATTATGTTGTTCCAGGTAACTTATGAAGAATTGTTGTTTATAATCCAAAGAAATAAACTGTAGCGAAGCACCATGTTTTTTGACCACAATGCACCTTACAGTCCCCAAGTTGTGTGTGCCGCTTATAGATGCTTAATTTTGCACTCCCTATGTAGGATTTAGAGTTGCTGTATGTATGCAGTGTTGACAGCACCTGCCAGTCCTGCATATAAGAAGATGCAACCCTGTTATGCACCCCTACCCTGTACTTGTATTTTAGTCCTTTGAAATTCTGGACTTTAAAATATTAATCCTCTTTGACACCCGAAGATACCTGAACAGTTCTAAAGCCAAGCAAGCTGCCAGGTTAAAGGCAGCAGATTAATTTGGGCCTTTTCAGGTACCTTCAAGCAATTATGTAATACTGTGCATCCCTTTTCAGGCTCCATATTCACATGGTAAAATTGTTGTCATGGAAACACCCAATGGAAGCAGATCATAATATTAAGCAATAAAAAAATATAAAGATAAATGTAACCATGACCTTAATCTGAATATATTAGAATCATTTTTATCATCCAATATTTTTAACCTCTCTTGCAGGATGCCAGACAGTTCTTTCTCCTACTGCTTCTGAACCAGACAGCTCATTGTCAAAAAACAGCCCGAAAAATTCACAGAAAGGAGATAAGGATGCAGAAGAGGAGAGTGAAGCAGTAGACGGCAAACTCTCCATATTTATTCATAAGCGAAAAGACCAGTCATCCCATGAAGTTCTTCAGCCTCTGCTTAGGTAATACATAAGATGCAATTTTAAGTTGTCTGTACAACATGTAGCCAGTACCTTATTATGAATATCTTTCATTAGTGAAATGTTGTCTTGCTGCTGGAATCAATTTTAACCAAATGTTATAGGCAGTGTTTCCTTTAGAGCATTCCTTTAGTATGTCGTGGGTACTGCATGTTCAGGGTCTGTGCTTCCTTTTGTGACAAAGTGGGAAAATGTCATAACTCTGGGTTCAATGAGTGGACAATACATAACTCTCCTCTAATGACACATATAAGGGTGGGATCAGCATCCACAGAGGAGTGGTTGGCACTATTATATCACCAACAGGGAAGAGCCCTGCCCAAAACTGCACTTGAGGTTCTCCTTATTGACCTGAACCTGACCATGGGATTCCCATCATATATTATTTAAAATATATTTATATATAATATATATATATAGTCTTTCCTTTATATGTCTAAAAAAAGTATAAACATTGACTGGCCTAAAATTGATTTTTGTCAAGAGAAATATTTACAAATAATCACTAACTAGTGAATTTCTGTTTTTATAGTAGTTCGGAGGGAAGGCCTTTTCGTCTTGGTACTGGGGCAAATATGGAAAAAGTAGTAAAGATGGATCGGGACATGACTAAAGTAAGTATCGCAATAAAACAATTTAAAAGTGATGGGTATAGTATAAAGGTGGCCATACACGGCCGATAAAAGCTGCCGACAGACTGAGTCGGCAGCTTATTGGCCCGTGTATGGTGCCCCCTGATGGGCTTCCCCGATCGAGATCGGGCCGAAAGTCGGCCAGATCTCGATCGGATGGGACAAAAAAATCCCGTTGGATCGGGCCGGATCTGTTCATTGATGCGGTCCCGCGATCCGACCACCCGTTCCCGTTCGTTAGGATCTGATCGTTGGGCCCTAGGGCCTACGATCGGATCAGCTTGATATTGCCCATCTCTCTGTGTATGACCACCTTTATTTAGTTAGAAATAAGAGAGACACACACATGAAATGGGTAACGTGGAACTGTAAAGTCCTTTTTCCTGCAATAGGTTCTACCATATTCTGTCAGTGCAGTAACAACAATTTTATTTCTTTTTTGTTTGTCTGACCAACAACAAACTTTCTGTAGGTACTACCTCCATCTTGGTGGCTCTTGTCTTTGTTTTTTGTTGTCCTGACTAGGGGGTAGACATACAAAATATTTCTCCCCGAGTGATATGCATAATAGTCTAGGCATTAGCTTTTATTTTTCAGTGTGCAATTTGACTTATAAAATCATTTTTCAAAGCATTATTTATCTGATTTGCCATACAGAGTGGGTGCTGTGAAGTAATCACAGAGGAGGCTGCAGCTGCTCTTCGCAAAGCCACAAAATGGGCCCAGTCAGGTTTAATTGTTAGCATTGGACCACCAGTTGAATCAGTTAGCCCTGATGTAGCAAGTGGACTTTCCACTGGAGACAAGAAGAAAACTGCTCAGACCTCAATCTGCAGGGAAAGGAATTCTGAGCTTGCCAGGTAAAAACCATAGCCAATTTTATATGATCAGCTTGATGCATTTTTAAAGAGTCTCTCTTCTTGTCAATACCTTTTCCCCTTCTGAGGATTTTTGTTCATTGAAATCTTCAATGATGTTCTCTTATCTAACAGGACTGATCCTGTGCGTCCTTTCATTAGTGGCCATGTAGCAAACAGCATGGCAGCAGAAGTAATTGCTCTGCTTCACAGCCTGCTAATGGCACCAGAATCAAATGCAGCCCAAATCTGGACTACAACAGCAGAGAAGGTAACTGTATCAGACATCAGAATTGCTTTTCAGATTTTTCTTATGACTTCTTGTATGTTAGACAATGGACTTGTAATGAAATACCATGTAAGAAGTATAATTGCTGCAACAAGTGCACTGAATGCCTCATGTTATTCCTTCTACCTTTGTTTATACAACCTGCTGTACTTCGTTTTGATACTCTCAAAAAGTTGTGTGTACAGTTGTTTATACTAGACTGGAGGCGCATGAGTACAGTTGTTTATGTTTACTACTACATTTGCAATCATCCTTGAGATTATATTGTACTGTATAGGGGGAGACTAATTGGAATTGACCATTTACAGGCAGAACCATGGCAAATTTATACGTGTGGTTAGTATTTTAAACCTCTTTATTTCACAAATAATAACATTCATAGAGGAAAAAAAGCAGTTTTGGGAACATCAGGACAATATCCGGGAAAACATTACTTAAAATCAGGGAAATGCACCCATTGAAATGCATTATAAATTGGTGGAACCACAAATAAAAAATGTAAAATGCGCGAAAACGTAAAATCGGGGTACTTAAAATCTAGGTTTCACTGTAGTTTGGAAAAAATATATTTATGTGATTATTATTTATGTTTTGGGAGGTTTTAAGCTGATTTCATTTATAAAATTGATAATACCTTGTGCAGGTTCTGTCTCGTGCCCTGATGTATATCCCACAGCTTGGCAAGTATGCGGAAAGCATCCTAGAAAATGGCAGTGGTAATGGCAGGAAACTGGCTAAGCTACAAGGCATTGCAAGACAAGCCATTGCTGCCTTATGTGCACTTGGTGGATTCAAAGAAACTATTAAAATAGGTTCTGAAGTCCAGGTATGACTCCTATTTTTTAACAAATGTTTATAAATAGATATAAAATAAATAAATATGCCATACCTTGTTTTTTCCCAGCTTGTTATTAGTTCATTTTATTTGTTAGTCATAGTTCCAAGGTACTAAATCCTCTAAAATCTATGTTGTTCAACATTTTGTGAATAGTATACCCCTCACTTGGTTTTCCTTTGCCTCTCACTCCCTATTGCTATCCACTGCAGTTGTATTTAAAAAAAACTCCACTGTTTTAATTGTATTAAAAAAAAAAGAAACAATGTCTCAGTGTTGATGAAGAAAACGGTATTATATTATCGACAGCTAGTGATTTTACTCTTGTTCCCTTACTAGGTGCTGGGTAAAGGCATAGCTGGGAGCATTGGAGTGGTTGTTTCTATTAATGAGCAAGAAGGTATTGCAACAGTGAAATTTCCAGACATTGATTTTAGAAAATCATCTAAGTCATCTGACACACTGACAGTGCCATTATTTAGGCTCTGCGTTCCACGGTCAGAGGTAAGATATTTTGCAGATGTAGAAAGTGAAGCCATTGTTCCAATCAGTGTTACTTTCTCTGTTTCTCTGTATCTTCAGTGCAGACAAAAATACAATCAATAATTCTTTCTTGAAAAAAATAGCATTGAGACAATGTAGCTGTTTAAGGTGAAGCCTTTGAATCATAACTGTTCCTTAGTAGTTTTAGCTGCTTCTGGCTAAGTGAAGCCTTCACTTGCTTTCTGTCTGGGCCAGAAACATGCCTCTTAGATGTTCTGCAATAATCATTTTACAAACCATTATTATAAATATGACATGTGTCACGATATTAGAGACAGAACCATATTTCATATAACTTCACCAATCCATTTTCTAAATAATGTTCACTAGATCATACCATCATTTTTGGAGTTTAGAATAGTATTTGGTAACCACTTGTGATGCAATGCATACTTATAAAATGTCTTTCCTACTGGTGTTATCCAGATGTTCTGTGTATTCAATGGGAAATCAGTCTTTGATGTGGCTAATGGCACCCTGTGTAGATTTCAGTCAGCACTTTCAATTTGTTGCAAAAGTTTCCAAGTCCACCCCATGCCAAGTACTGGCTCTTTTCTGCTTGAAAACCCTCTGATGCACATTTTCAATCTGAAAAACACCAGTGCTGGCTTTTAAGCATATCACATTCAGCTTAATGGGACCTGTAACACCAAAAGAACAAGTGTGTTTGCTTCAGTAAGGCCATCGCAAGACAATTGCGGATCTCCACTTGCGTTTCTCTGCTCCTGGTCTACCAACACCCAGAAGAATTGTTTCCGCTCAGATGCAGGCAGACATGACAGATGCAGGCGCCGCCGCCGAAATGCATCATTTTGCATTTTGCTCTGAAATCTGACCTGCACCTTCAGACAAGGGGAGCTGGGGCAGTGGGGTAAATCCATGGGGACAGCCATTCAAGCACAGGATACACTGTAGGTCCCACTGTATACTACATAACTTATCTGCTATCTGCTGTGTATCATGTGCCTTTTCTCCTTTTTCAGCTTTGAATGGCTGCCCCCATGGCTACACAGCAGCTTGTTTATATCAACTATTGTAGAGGTTCTGAAGCTAATGAACTACCTTTAACAGGGCAGAACAACACTACATTATATTAACTGTTCCTTTAAGAAATAATTCCAAATCATATTTTATGATGTTGGTCAAGCAAAATAAACTTCACTTACACTATAACAAATATTTAAATCTTGTTTTTCTTTGTTATGCTAAAAACCTGATTATGTGCTAGAGTGGGGCACATAATGCCCATACACTGGCTACACAATTAGATAGTTAAGAGAGGTGGGAATAGAGGACAGGCAGGCAAAGAAATAAACTGGGTTTTATGTTTAATTTGACAGGGACATTTATTATACAGTATATCTTTGTATGTCTGGATAACAGGCCCCTATCAATGTAAGATAGTAGGGTGGATTTTAAGTAGGTTAAATTCACTTTGTTCCAGCAGGTTGTGGTATCAAGTCCCAAATCAACATTAATCCTAGGAGTCTGTTCCTGTACCCCGTCCAAGGTGCACAATGTAGGAAATACATAAAAAGAAACAGACCAGGAAAGGTGCAGTGCTTTGCTGCAAATTATCTATAATAAAAGGATAATTTGCAGCAAAGCACTGCGCCTTTCCTGGTCTGTTTCCATCCAATTTTTAGGGATTTTAGGTACTTTTGCACTAGCTGAAATCAGCCACTCGTGCCACTAACTTTAGATATACCAAGTGAGATGAATGCAATTAAAATTACTATAGCGAGTACCAGGCCCGGACTGGCAATCTGTGGGTTCTGGCAAATGCCAGAGGGGCTGCTATAAGGTCCAATAGAAAGGCCATATTTAGGGGGCTGTTTGGGCCTCTATGTGGGCTGATTGGGCCTCTCTGTACCTGAAATGCCAGGGCCTATTTTAATTCTCAGTCCGGACCTGGCGAGTACCTAAAAATCTCTTTTTAAACCAGCAAGCTTGAGCTGAAAGGCTGGGCTATACAGTGTTTCAATGAAAATGACTAATTACACAGCACACCACATAATTACAGGCTGGGTTATAATAAACTTATGATATCATTCAAAGATGTCTATGGAGCCAAAACTCAGGCTAGAACAGTAAACATCCGTTAGAGGCACCCCCACTTTCTACAGTCAAGACTGAAGTTCATGTTTGGTGGATATAGTATCGCAGTAGCACATTTCGAGTGCTGCTTATTAAGTAACCCTACAACACAATACCATAAAATCACCCCTGTTGCTTGATTGTGAATTGTGTGCAAGTGCTTGCCAGACAATCACAGAGGCATATTTATCAAAGAATGAAGTTGGAGATCACCACAGTCCACTAGGTTGAAAATCCGCCACTCTCAATTTATTTCTATGTGATTTATTTATCAATGGGTGAAAGTGAAATTTCACCCTTTGATAAATATGCCTTTAAAAATGTTATAGAATTTAATGGAGAGTTGCAGGATTTCACTCTAGTGGGCTGTGGTGATCTCTAACTTCACTCTTTGATAAATACACCCTATAGCCTGCAAACCCAGTAGATTGTTGTTCCAGGCTACTTTTGCTTGACAGGAACTGGCATATGCACAGGCTGCTTGAAAACACAATATTCTGAGTAACAGAAATGCCCCAAGGTACTATTGCCACTAAATAAATGGATTGCTTATCTAGAAGGGAGAACTTTTTTCCAAAATGGTGGAAACAATGTTCGCTTTCTTCCCAGCAATTTATGCAACCCAGGTGAATTCTGTAGCTGGGTGGGGGCTCCAGGTGCCTTAAAGGAACAGTTCAGTGTGAAAATAAAAACTGTATAAATAGAGTGGGTGTGGAAAATAAAAAATGTTTCTAATATAGTTTATTAGCCAAAAATGTAATATATAAAGGCTGGAGTGACTCGATGTGTAACAAAATAGCCAGAACGCTACTTCCTGCTTTTCAGCTCTATAACTCTGAGCTAGTCATCGACTTGAAGGGGGACCATATGGTACATTTCTGTTCGGTGAGTTTGCAATTGATCCTTAACATGCAGCTCACATTTAAAAGCAACAGATATGACCCATGTGGCCCCCCTCAAGTCTCTGATTGGTTACTGCCTGGTAACCAGGGAAACCAGTCAGTGTAAACCAAGAGAGCTGAAAAGTAGTGTTCTGGCTATTATGTTACACATCCAGTCACTCCAGCCTTTATACATTACATTTTTGCCTTACTAACTATATTAGAAACATTATTTATTTTGCACAACCTATCTATTTACCCAGTTTTTATTTTTACACTGAACAATTCCTTTAATGCCTGTCCCAGCCTCACTTACCAAAAAAATTGTTCACTTTTGCAAATACAGTACAGAGGCCCACATTGCTACTGGTTTTCTATTAGGTTAATGCCACACAGGGCTAAAACTTGTCTGCTGAAAAATGCAGGCAGAGCATTAGCCCCAAATCTGCAATCCACCCCTTACTTTGCCTGCAGTTGGTTCCACTGCGTTGGTCCGGGTGCAGGCAGGTTTCGCTGCCAAAATGCAAATTCCCCCGCATGTGACTGCATCCAGGCCAATGCAATGGTTCCAGGTGCAGGAAAAGTAAAGGTTTTGATTGCAGCGTAGGGGCTGATTCTCTCCCTTTTTTCAGCAGGCCCAGTTTCAGCTCCTTGTGGCATATTAGAATAATATTTCTGTAACCAGGACATAACACACTGTAGTATTTAATATATCTCTAGGAGGATTCTTTATGAAAAAAAGCACATTTTATTACAACAACATATAGTCAGGTATTTCTGCTATAATTTAAAGTGTTCTGGGTCGTGCCTTCTGATGTACTAATGTTGCTCCTGTTTCTTCACGACATGAGTATTTTGTACATATTGTTATTAAAATGAATTTGTATGGAGAATGCATTGCTTCTAGCCTAAGGGGGGGAATATAACACAAGTCGTAAACACAAAACAAATTTGCATACATAAAAAAAATCATGTTTTGCAGTGTAATATTTTTCATTTGACAGTAATTACATGGCACAATTTAATTTCCAAGTTCCCAAAAGCTATATTAAATTCACACAAAGGAAACACTTTTTGAACAGAGGCAACTTTTTTCACATTGCATATATTTTTTAATTAAAAGATAAATGGGGGAATGTAATAAAAGTCGCAAAGAGCAAAACAATTAGCACAAATAAAAATAAAAAGTCGCATCTCGCAATGTAAAACTCTTCCTTATTACATTGTGAAATTGAATTGCGCATTGCCCACTGCTTGAAGGTGTCGTAATCTTTTGGAGCAAACATAACAACTTTCTCAGTAAGAAGTTTTATTCCATTCACTGCACACTGGCGCTAACTATAGTCGGAAGTGGTTGCTAAACAATTTCCGGGTTTGCAAAAGCTATGTTAAATTCGCACAAAGGCAAATTTGTGTAAACTTTTCGCATTGCAAATATTTTTTCAGTTACCAACTTTTATTACGTTCCCCCATATGTGCCTTCTTTCAAATGCATTTTGCGTGTACAGTATATGTAGGCTAGAACATTAATTCTGGTTAAGTTACATTCTCTTCTGGCTCCGACTGAAAAAATGTTGCAAGCAAGCCAATCAACTAACAGGCTTAGAGGAGACCCCCGACGCCTGTTACATTGTTTTAAATGTTAGACCCAGAGGCCAGAAAGAGGCAAACACTGCTTACATCTGCAATTACATTTACACATAACTTTAAAACCATTGGAATCTTTTTTTTCAAATGTATAATGTAAAGTTGTTTAGAATTACATTTTTTTATGTAAAAAAACAAAATTTTTTTCATTTTAAAGTTTTAATCAGTAATTTGACTGATATTATTTTAAGCATGCGAGATATGGTATGGTACCTGTTTTCATGTGTGCCTCTTGTGATGCATGCTTGTCATTATCTGTATTGTTACTAGTACAAATATAAGAGAAAAATGAAAGCTTCAGTTAATATGACATCCCTCATTTCCCAGAAACTAACTGCTTGAATTTAACTTTTTACCACACCAACATCCACCCCTCATCAGGCATTGCCTCTCCATAAACTGTCCATTACTGAGAAAGTAGTGCAGGCAGTCCAGTCCATGTTACTTCCCCAGGAGGGCTGCCTATCTATTCATACCTCGCTTCCTGCAACAGGAGATGCCTCAACTCCAGTAATGGCAGTGGTTCGACTTCTTGCAGAGATCAGGACAAGGTGAGAACTTGTGGGGCACTTAACATTTTTCATTGAGGGGAACTATCGTGAAAATTAAAATTTAATATAAGCTTCAACATATTGAAATAAGAAACTAAATACAATCACAATTCTAAATACAATCAATTAAATATTCTGCATCGTTTCTGAAATAATCAAATTTATGTTCACTATCCCTCTCTCCGCATTTGTTTCTCTTCATTCTGTATTTATGCAGCAGTTGGGTATCAGAAAGTCAATGACAGTTTCATCCATTATAGGGGGGCTTCCTTTCCTAGCAGATGTATTAGAGATCATTCAAAAAACTGATTCCAGTACAAACAAAATCTAACAAAGTAACTGCCTTTTGCACAAATCCTGCATGTAGCGAGACATGATGTCTGGTGATTTTAATAGAGTGAGCTCTAATACATCTTCTAGAACTTGATTATTTTAGAAACCGTACAGAATTTTTAATTGATTGTAGTTACAAAGTTTCTTATTTCAGTATGCTTTTCATTTTCACGATAGTTCCCCTTTAGTTTGTTATACATCAACCCAAACTAAAACTTTCCAAGCTGATAACCAATAGGTTCAGATTTTAATATGATGTGCTTTTCATATAGTGTGGCTCTATTGGCAGCTATAACGTTAGTTTGCCAGTATAAGGTTTTGTTCAAGCTCTGATTGCCTTTCTGTTTTCTAAAATGACATGCTAATGCTAAGTTACCCAATTCTTAGCTTGGTAAATGTGCTACCCTTGAAGCTATTAGGGATGCCCCGAATCCAGGATTCGGTTCGGGATTTGGCTTTTTTCAGCAGGATTCGGGTTCGGCCGAATCCTCCTGCCCGGCCAAACCGAATCTGAACCATAATCACGTGACGTTTTGTCAAAAAACAAGGAAGTAAAAAATATTTCGCCTTCCCACCCCTAATTTGCAAATATGCAAATTAGGGTTCGGTTCGGTATTCGGCCGAATCTTTCACGAAGGATTCGGGGGTTCGGCCAAATCCAAAATAGTGGATTCGGTGCATCCCTAGAAGCTATGAATATGCAACTGATTCTAACTGTAAATGTTTTGCCACTAATAATTAGTTATGCTATAATACATGCTACTCTGCAATAATATAGAAAATCTTTGCCTACTGTGTTAATTATTAGTTCCAGAGCTATTTTAATAGTTTCTGTTATCCTGAGGTTTTTTTTTAATAGTTGCTGTTATACTTTTTTGTTTATGAAGAGCTTGTTTGGTGATGGCTCAGCTGCTGGAGGACAGCTCCTTCTGTGAAGAATTCATACAACAATGTCCAGCTGCTGTAGAAGTTCTAAACTTAGTGGCCCAGGAATGCAGTCCTGGTAAGTTTTAAATGGATATTCCAATTTAAAGGAAAACTATACACCCAAACAATGTAGGTCTATCTAAAAGGAAATTGCATAAAACAGCTCATATGTAAAAACCCTGCTTCATGTAAACAAACCATTTTCATAATAATATACTTTTCTAGTAGTATGTGCCATTGGGTAATCATAAATAGAAAATTACCATTTTAAAAAATAAGAGCAGCCCCCTGGGATCGTACGATTCACTGTGCACACAAACAAACTATACTTGCTTATCTGTTGCTCAAGTATTCATTTTGGGGGTATCGTTTTCCTTTAAAGTAAGTTGATGCAGATAAATTAAGAAGTCTCCGTTTTGGTTAACTCTTTGCTCAAATTATGTTTTCTTCCCTTTTACCTGATAGACAATATTGCAATTTAAAAAGCTCAAGCAGTTTCCAAAAGAAGGGTTGGAGGATGGTTTAATTTCCTGACACCAGTCCTTTAACACTGATACTGCTGACACAGTTGTATATGTTTTTAATACTTTGTAATTTTATTAGGCTAGAAATGTAACCAACCTGTTATTAAAAACATATATAATTTCTGCATGGATAGCTTTAGGGGCATCATTTCATGGCTTTATTTTTCTAACTGTGCAAAAGACAAACCCTCTTTGTAAGGCTAATGGCAGATTTACAAATAAGGAGCGCTTTACAAATAAAAATATACATACATATACATACATGCCTAGGAGCCATGTATGCTCTGAAAGACTCCTGCTGCACAGAGAATACATTTGACTTGAGAAAAAAATTGAATTTCTGAGGCATCGAAGGTAGGGCAGTCTGAGGCACCCAGTAGGGAACCAAAGTCTAGATTTTTTGAACAGAACAATACAAAATGATTATTAGATTTTGCAAAATGGCTTCTTTTAAGCAATCTTCAGAATGCCTAAATCAACTTTTCATCCCCTTTTTAAACCTGCTGAATTCTGAATTATTTGTAGCCCTTAAGACTACATAATACAGTTTGTATGCTATTGCACGAGTTGACTTGATGAAGAATTTTGCATTGCAGGTGAGCGTCTCACCGTGGTGGAAGTTCAGTGCGCAAGACTGCGGATGCTTTATCGGGACTGTGCTCGCCCCCCACCACCTCCTTTGCAGGCAGAGCGCAGACAGGTAAACAAGTTCCGATTGCAGCTATAAAGTCTTTGTTTCTTGTGATATCTTTGGAAAAGCTGTCTACCTACATTTCCTGTCTATCCATTGCAGTTCATGACATTTTTTGTATATTCTAATAAAGAATACCAATTAAAAGGCCTTTCTAGCCTCATGTTTCAGACATGTATCCCCCCCCTGAAACATTGCACTTTTTTTTGATATGACACAATAAAACACAATATTGGTGTGTGCTACCCCCTTCATCTACAAAAGATTGGTTCACAATCAACGCAATACCCCTTTTGCCCAATGAATCCAATGAATCAATGGCAAGCTCACCACAGAAAAGGCAAATCAATTTGTTGGGGGACCACACATACAGATCAGGCTGAAACTTCATTAAGAATTTATATAATAAAATATGGAGAAGAATGGATCTGCACTGTCTTTGTACTTTATCAATATCTACTTTTTCACCACAAGCGATGGGCGAATATATTATTATTATTAATATTATTAACATGTATTTTTAGAATATACCTAGTTACACATAGTTTAGACCTCCATGGTCTAAGTGAAATGTAATACTGTCTGTATTTCAATATCTAAACAAATACATGTCTGTTTTTGCAGCCCAAAGAAATCACATGGTCTCCTTCCAGGGTATTTCCTCCTGTGAGAGCCTGTATGTTTTCATCACATCTAACGACTGTAACGTTTCTGGCTGACCCAAGTGCTGGTGGGGGACTTCCTCGGGGTACATTTATATATGCAACATCCCCTGTTCCAGTACAGGTAAGGGTATTTGTGTCCAATAAATTTGTTGAAAAAGGATGTGAGACACTCAAGTGCATGTTGAGTGGGTTTAATTAGCATTTCTTACTGTATTTTTGCTTTTTATTTGTTTACCTAAACTAGACAATACACATTTTGTACATGGAATAGCATTTCCTTTCCTATGGATAGTTATGAGTGGGAGTTATTGTAAGGTCACAGGTCTTTGCAGTCCATTATGGAGTGCCTATTGATGTTAAGAGTGGGCAAGGCTTCAATATGCTAAAAAAAAAAAAAAAGTGTCTGTTTGCACCTGTTTTTTTATGAATGCTTATATAGACTTGCACAAATCTTTATTCTTAGGCACCGTCTTTTTACTGGGAAATAGAAGTTGTTTCCTATGGAGACACAGATGATGACACTGGCCCTATTGCATCATTTGGGTTTGCTACAGAAGCAGAGAAGCGGGATGGAGCATGGACAAACCCAGTTGGTACCTGTTTGTTTCATAAGTAAGTTCCTATTATTATACTGTAACCCTAGTTTGTTAAATTTTTGTATGACCCCTATTTGTTACAAATAAATGTAAAGTGCTGCTTAACTTGCTGACACTATGTAAATAAGTAATGATTCCCTGATTAGACATTTAGGGGCAAATTCACTAAAGCGCGAAGCACCTAACACTAGCACAAATTCGCCAGCGTGATGTCATTTCGTTACTTCGCCGATTTACTAACGGGCGATGGCGTAAATTCGATAGCGAAGTGGACCTACTCTAGCGCTACTTCGCACCCTTACGCCAGACGAAGTTGCGCTATGTCAAAGGGACGTAACTACGCAAATTCACTAACTTGCGCATTTTAATGAAGGTTACCTCTTGCACCAGACTTGCCTTCGCCACCTCAGACCAGGTGAAGTGCAATAGAATAGATAGGGATTGCTTCAAAAACAGTTGACATTTTTTTGTCCCAAAAAACACTGGCGTCTTTTCCTTTTTTAAGGGTGATAGGCTGAAAATTATCATTTTTTTGGGGGGCACCCACCTTCCCCCCTACATTTCCTAACATATGGCACCTAAACTATACAATGGGCACATGTATAGGGCAAAATAACAACTCTATTTTATTTTATGAAGGTTTCCCGGGCTTGTGTAGTGTAATGTATTTGCTGCTTTAACTTGGCGCCATATGCAAATTAGGCATCGCTAGAGTAACTTTGCTTTGCTTGATGAATTAACGCTAGTGCAACTGCACTACCGTTCACATCCCTGAGCGCAAATTCGCATTTAGTGAATTTGCGTAGCGCTGGCAAAACTACGCCTGGTGAAGTGCGGCGAAGCTGGCGCAACTTATCTCTTAGTGAATTTGCCCCCAGGTCTTTTGGTGAAAACCCCACCCCACAGCTAAATTCGAACGAATATGTGTCATGATTGTTTTAGACAGAAGCACATTCAGGCACCCCTCTTGTTTAGTTCAAGTCAATGAAACCATGTAAAACATTTCACAAATAAAACAGTGTGTTTATATTATTTGTTAGCAATGGCCGAGCTGTTCATTATAATGGATCAAGTCTCTTACAGTGGAAGAGTGTTCGATTAGATGTGACTGTTGCTCCTGGTAAGGATGTGTTTAGTTTTTCCCATCATTTCAACACAGTTTTTGCTATTATTTTTAAAGTTCTTGTAACCCAAATATCTATAAATTCTATCTATACATCTAATATCTATATATATCTGAAAATCTAGCTTATGTGATTATAATAAGTTACCTAAAACCACAGGCCAGTTGTCCTGATTACTGAAAATTGCTTCACTGAGACCCCAAGCCAGGAACACATGCAGAGTAGAAGGAAAAGCCAGCTTTTTTCAAGTTATCTTCTGCGCATCTGAGACTGGACCGTAGAAGATTGAGAAAGAAGGAAATGGCAGCATAACACTACTGCAGTAGGGCCATGGGCCAGTGTAGTTTTCAGCTACCAGGAGCTCTACCCGGGTCTCAGGGAAGTGATTATAATTACTGGGTGGTGCCTAACATTTTGGAACACCCAGTGATTATTCCTTTCCTTCTCCTGTAATTTTTCCTTGAAGTCATATTTGGGGGGGGGCAAAACAAGGAAAACCTGATTTCCAGGAATAGTGTCTGATAAAACTGGACAGTATATGTTTTCATCCAGATCCGATATTTTATTTGTTTTGGTTCACCAAATTAAATAGCTGGAATATAGTAGTTAACAAGCATATCATTAAAAATGTATTCTTTTAAGAGCTTTTCCCATTGTGTTACAGGTGATGTTGCCGGAATAGGTTGGGAGAGAACTGAAGGAACTCCACCACCCCCAGGGCAGCCTGCCAAGGGCAGAGTATACTTTACTTACTGTGGACAGAGGCTTGCTCCTTTCTTAGAGGATGTTTCTGGGGGCATGTGGCCAGTTGTGCATATTCAGAAAAAGGTAAATATGTCTTCTGCTATTCAAACGTTTTCTTCTTTGAGAAGAAATGTTGAATTCATAACTTACAATGTTTGGTTTCATAAAGTGTAAATCATATGGTAACTAGTAAACAAAATGTCTACCTTACGTGTAGTACCTTCTGAAATAGTACCTCAAAAGTTCAAGTTTTATTCTTAATGGTTGTGTGACAACTATCTAAACTATGGTGGATTATACAAAGTTTGGGAGCCCCTCTTGATTCTTTGGAGTTTTGTTTATTATTGGCTGAGCTTTCAAAGTAGCAACTTCCTCAGTAGTATTTCAGCAGTGACATAAAGTTTATTGGATTAACAGAAAATATGCAAAAGGTGCATAAATTTGGGCACCCCAACAGAGATGTACATCAATACTTAGTTGAGCCTCCTTTTGCAAATGTGACAGCCTCTAGATGCTTTGATGAGTGTCTGGATTCTGGATGGCGGTATTTTTGACATTCGTCCATACAAAATCTCTCCAGTTCAGTTAAATTTGATGGCTGCCGAGCATGGACAGCCTGCTTCAAATCATCCCATAGATTTTTGATGATATTCAAGTCGGGGGACTGTGACGGCCATTCCAGAATATTGTGCTTCTCCCTCTGCATAAATGTCTTTGTAGATTTTGAAGTGTGTTAAGGGTCAGGGTGTGTTTGTCTTGTTGGAATATCCAACCCCTGCGTAACTTCAACTTTGTGACTGATGCTTGAACATTATCCTGAAGAATTTGTTGATGTTGGGTTGAATTCCTCCAACCCTCAACTTTAACAAGGGCCCCAGTCCCTGAACTAGCCAAACAGCCCCACAGCATGATGGGACCTCCACCAAATTTGACAGTAAGTAGCAGGTGTTTTTCTTGGAATGCGGTGTTCTTCTTCCACCATGCAAATCGCTTTTTGTTATGACCAAATAATTTTTGTCTCATCACTACAAAGCACTTTGTTCCAAAATGACTGTGGCTTGTCTAAATGAGCTTTTGCATATAACAAATGATTCTGTTTGTGGCGTGAGTGCAGAAAGGGCTTCTTTCTCCTCACCCTGCCATACAGATTTTCTTTGTGCAAATTGCGCTGAATTGTAGAACGATGTACAGATACACCATCTGCAGCAAGATTTTTTTGGAGGTGATCTTTTGGTTGTCTGTAACCATTCTCATAATCCTCCGCCTATGCCGCTCCTGTATTTTTCTTGGCCTGCCAGACCTGGGTTTTACAGCAACTGTGCCTGTTGCCTTCTATTTCCTGATTACATTCCTTATGGTTTAAACCTCTGAGATAGCTTTTTGTAGCCTTCTCCTAGAACAAGATACTGAACAATCTTTGTTTTCAGATCTTTTGAGGGTTGCTTTGAGGATCCCATGCTGTCACTCTTTACAGGAGAGTCAAACAGAAGCACAGCTTGCAATTGGCCACCTTAAATACCTTTTCTCATGATTGGATACACCTGCCTATGAAGTTCATGGCTTAACTAGCTAATGCAACCAATTTGGTGTTGCCAGTAATCGGCTTTGAGCAGTTACTTGCATTCAAATAAGCAAAATTACATGGGTACCCAAATTTTTGCACTGACGGTTTTTCGCTTTTGACTTAATTTCATACAACTGAATACTGCTTCACTAAAAATCTTTGTTCAGAAAACACCCCAGTACTCAGATGTTCCTGGTAAATTAAAGACATACCACTGTTGTTTTGAAATTGGAGTAAATTATTATGCAGGCTGAGAGGGGTTCCCAAACTTTTTCATATGAATGTATATAACAGTTCTGCAAATAGTCACTTTTATTCTTGTAGTTGTTTAGAAACTGCAAAGAGGGTGTAAATGTTTAGAATTTTTAGAATTCTCTTTCTAAACTATTTCCAATACACATTCATTACAATTTTTCAATGAGTTTAAAGTTATATTTATAGTATAAGTTTTCAAGCTAAAGAATACTATAGCTGATAACAGAATTTCCCTTGCTTTAACTAGATGATTCGATAATATAATATATGCACCACGCTACTGTCACATAATATGATTCTTTGCAGTTAGCAAAATGTTCGATTGAGGAAAGACACTAATAAACATAGTTATAGCTTAAAAACGGTAAGAATTTATAAGACCTGTGTGTTAGAAAGCATTATTTAATATTGAGTAAATTTCAGTTCCCCTTGAACCCTTTGTGTGCCAGCACCTTTATATTGGGCTGGATAAAAAGAAAAAAGAAAAAACAAGCAGTGGACCATGGTGGTATAGTCAGTTGTTACTCCTAAGTACTATTGTATAACTCTTGTGTATTTCTCAACTCCCCTCCTAGAATACTAAAGTCCGTGCAAATTTTGGATGTCGGCAGTTTGCTTTTGCTGAGGGTCAGGCTCACCGCAATGCTGCAGATTTGTGCATTGATTTGGCTGAAGAGATAAGTGCAAACTTTGAAGCCTTACCCTTTGCTATGGCATCCGACAGTGACAATGATGCTGGGACAAGCATAGCTTCTGATCCTGGAACTCATGGACCTCCTTGCCGTATTGCTGCAGTGTCTACTGTGCAACAGCGTAAGTCTTTTCTAGAGAGTCTAAGGGAATAACATAGTTGAATAGGACTTTGCAGACATAAGAGACCCTCTAAGGATTGCTGTGCTCTGCTTTTATGATACTGGGTCCCTACGATATTTACCACCTTGTGTGGTGGTAAATGGAACATTTTCTAGTTGAACCAGTGTTGTTAGCAGTGTTGCGCAGGGCTCTGTACTAGGACCTTTGCTTTTCAACTTGTTTATTAATTACTGGGAGGAGGGCATTGAAAGTACTGTTTCTATTTTTGCTGATGATATAAAATTGTGCAAAACTGTAGGTTCCATGCAGGATGCTGCCACTTTGCTGAGTGATTTGTCTAAGTTGGAAAACTGGGCAGCAAACTGGAAAATGAGGTTCAATGTTTATAAATGCAGGTTATGCACTTCGGCAAAAATAATATAAATGCAAGTTATACACTATATGGCAGTGTGTTGGGAGTTTCCTTAAATGAGAAGGATCTAGGGTTTTTGTAGATAACAAGTTGTCTAATTCTGGGCAGTGTCATTCTGTGGCTATTAAAGCAAATAAAGTTCTGTCTCGCAAAAGAAAGGGCATTACGGTAACTCAAGTGATGAAAACATAATGATGCCTCTTTCATAGGTCCCTGGTGAGGCCTCATCTGGAGTATGCAGTGCAGTGTTGGACTCCAGTCCTTAAGAGGGATATAAATGAGCTGGAGAGAGTGCAAAATTGGTTAGAGGGATGGAAGACTATGAGGGTAGACTGTCAAGGTTGGGGTTGTTTTCTCTGGAAAAAGGGCAATTGTGAGGGGACATGATTACTTTACAAGTACATTAGAGGACATTATAGACAAATAGCAGGGGACCTTTTTACCCATAAAGAGGATCACCGTACCAGAGGCCACCCCTTCAGACTAGAAGAAAAGAAATTTCATTTGAAGCAACGTAGGGAGTTCTTCACAGTCAGAACAGTGAGGTTGTGGAATGCACTGCCGGGTGATGTTGTGATGGCTAATCCTGTTAATGCTTTTAAGAGGGGCTTGGATGATTTTTTGGACAGGCATAAAATCAAAGGCTATTGTGATACTAAACGTATAGATATGTGTATATATATAATTTATGTGAGGGTATGGAGGGGTGTGTGTATGGATGCTGGTTTTTCATTTGGAGGGGTTGAACTTGATGGACGTTGTCTTTTTTCAACTCTATTTAACTATGTAACTATGATATCTGAGCACATCAACATTGTCAGACTAGGGGATCCAGGGCCCACTGGGGACCCCACCTCAACGGCCCACGACTGCCATCCAGTCACAACCCCCCCCCCCCTTGTACCTCCTGTTCCAATCTCATACCTTTCGCTCCTACTTAAAAATTAGAGTTGGGGCCCTGTAGAACCTTGGCAGGCAGGGGTCCTGGATCAGCAAGAGTACTCTGGGGCCAATAAGGGCCAGGGCACACTGAGTTTTCTCCCAGTGCCCTTCCGGCCCATTCTGACACTGCACATCATGTGGAGGGATTTGTAGGTCTTTTATTACGTGTTGAGTCTTCATTTGCAGTGACCACCCTAAGAAACTACTTAAAAGCTATGCTATACTTCCTTTATGATAATGTTCAGATTCCTCTGCAAAAGCTTGAATATATTTGGTGTTCTAGGGCTAAATTATACTGACATGTGAAAGCGGCAGTTACCAGTGAACTATTCAACAACAACAACAGCTTGGTGTTGTACTGCTTACTTTTGCTATGCCAACTTTTCTTCTCTTCCTATTATATTATCATTTATGTTCTAAATGCTTACAATTATGAAAAGTGTGGGCTGAACAGTGAGAGAATGGCTTCCTTATTTGTGTAAAGGCTAAAACTTCCCTTTCATTGCCTTCTAGAATATGACAGTGATGCATCATGCCGTTACAAGGTAGAGTTGAGTTATGAAAACTTTGTGACCTCTGGCCCTGATCCACATCCGCCACCGATTGCAGATGATGAAAGTGATGATGATGACGATGATGATATTCCTCGAGTAAGATGATTATAATTGCTTTTTTATAGTACTCCTGCTCAAAAATTTGCTTCTTTTTAGTTTGTAGTAGTGTGATTTTTTTAAACCATACATTTCTTCTCGAGACTTAGCAATGCAGTATATATTTGTTTCATATATTAATTATATATACAGTATAACATATCTAATCAAACCAGGACTGTATGGTGTTTGTACACATGTACGTTAAGCAAAGAACTACATTACAGCATTAACAATTTAAAAAGTTTTAAAGAAAGGAAACCTGCAAAAATCTTGAACAACATTAAACATAGGAGGCACCGAGCAGCCTCATATACAAATTGTCACAATAATAATTACAGCAAAATATGCTGCACAGGCAAACATCACAAAATGCCTCGAGTGGTAGACTCAAGAAATCGAGATTGATCAGAAATAAATCAGCAAGAAACTGTAAAGGGGCTTCTCTCTGCCATTGTTGTGTATCACAACATTCCATTTATGACTTTTTACTCACCAGGGTGAATGTACCTGTTTTTTGTATTTTAAAGGAGGATCATTATGCTCTTTTGGTAAAAGCATGGGAGACAAAAGTCTTTCCAACCATTCGAAGGCGTTTCCGTAACGAGGCTGAGCGAAAGTCTGGGCTGGACCAGATTAAGGGAGCTCTTCAGCTAGGTAAGAAGTTAATGGCAAAAATAGAACCAGCATTTCTTTTTTGTGAAAATGCAAAGCTTTGCATAAACCACCAGGAACAAAATCACGTTGTAAACGTTTACATAGCTGTTGTGACATAAAACTGTGTTGCATTGTAGGAATGGTGGATATTGCAAGGCAAACAGTAGAGTTCCTTTATGAAGAAAATGGTGGCATTCCGAGAGATCTCTATCTTCCAACTATTGAGGATATCAAGGATGAGGCAAATAAATTCACCATTGATAAAGTTCGCAAAGGTAGTTTTTGTGAAGTCTCTGAAATCTGCTGCATGTGCCTTTCACTGTCTGGTTGACCATATTCGTTTCTAATCAATTACTGATGATAACATTTTCTTTTTAAATGTTTCTATCTTAAAACCACCTTGATTTTGAGTATATCAATATGTTTTGTTTTCTTTTTTTGTAGGACTCACAGTGGTCATTCGATCTCCAGATAGCAACAATGTAGCTGGGACAACTGTAGGAACAGCTTTACCCAAATTTGCCATCCGTGGTATGCTGAAGACATTCTCTCTCCATGGGGTGGTTCTGGATGTGGATTCAGTAAGTGAACATTTTGGTTCTATAGTAATATTTCTATAGTGGGAGGCTGTTTTCTTAAGTAATAATTTATTTGTAGCTAAAAATTTTGTGAGAAAATGGAGCATGTACTGGGCATATATAAGCCAGATGTTGATTGGTCTGATCAGACCGTGTGTTTTAGATGAGTTTTGGCTGGTTGCTCTTCTAGGTCAGCAGATGAGCAACCCCCACCCCCAACACACACATACGCATATAGGTGGCCAATATTAGCTACTTACTTGCCCGCATCTTTATTGGCCCTTGTATGTGGCCATGCCAATCGCCGGTCTAACCGATATCTGGCCAAAAATCAGGAAGCTATTGATTGGGCAGGTTAGAAAATCCAGTCACAGACTGCATAAATTGTTGATTCAATCCTCTCACTATGGTTCTGTTTAGGCCTGTTTTATTATGTGTTCGTTGGCTCGGCACACAAGTAGCTGAATCAGTCATGATAATATTTTGATGACCTCACCAAGCAAGTGGATCATTTCTTGTATACTCAACTTAAGTTTGGTACCTGCAACACTGGGAGATTGGTTGATTTGCCTAAGGACATTCAGAGTTGGCCTCTCTGAGCCACAGTCCAGACCTGAGCTACAATGTGTTTAATCATTCTGTTTGACATTAGGTACTAGAGTGAAGCCATATAAATATTTATACTGCAAGAAATATTATAGAGGACTCTGCATTTGTTTTTATAGGTGAATGAGCTGGTACAGGTAGAGACTTACCTGCGGAGCGAAGGGGTATTAGTGAGATACTGGTATCCCATAGATATGCTAGAAAGACCTCCTGCAGGATACAGACGAATGGCAACCAATGGTCTGGTGACTTTAGACAGCACTAACATTCAAATTCATAGGTGAGTATATCATTTCATTTTCTGTATGAGACATACAAAAGTGACTGCTTTGCTAGAAAACCACTCTGGTTGCTATTCCCAGTATAAATGAGACATGTAAAAATGATTATGGTTGCAAAAAGATCAGTAGCTAACTTTTTTTTCTGTTCACCACCATTATTGATTAAAGGGTTGGCCTGCAATGTTTGCCATCTGTGATACTCCAAACTGCACAAAACAAACCAAAAGCTTTCCATTAAGAAGGTAACAAAACTATACAGCGCAGAGGAATACCAATACAAGACATAACAGTTTAGATATACAGACAAACATTTTACCAGAATCCATTTACAGTTGCAATTTAGGAGATAATGGGGGGCTTAGCTTACGTCATTTTAGCTGTTCTTGCCATACATTGCCATACTGTCTGCTGAAAGGCCCGCAGAAAGGATATAAGAGAATATTGTCTTGGTAACTTTACATATTGAATTTCCAGTTGTCTCTCTGGCATTTGTCTGCCACATTTGTCTTTTGATAAATTGCAATGATAAATTGCTTTTGGCTCCATAAACATGAACTGAGAAAGGCATCAGGGTATTGCATGATTTTTCTATCAAAGAAGCTGCAGTAAGGGATTTGCTGAGTTTACAGGTAATTTGCTACAGACAGTGATATCATCAGAAACAGTGCATTGTGTTTGTGAGTGACTTCATTTACTTGATGATGCCATCCTGATGGGTCTATACATTGCAGTCAGTATATTTTAGCTCAACAATCACAAGGATAACATTGTTTTTTGTTTTTTATTTCAGAGAGCTGATGCGGTGTGAATCTGCACTTGCCAGGCTTTACTGTCGTGTTGCTTTACTTAACATATTTGCTCCAAAGTCCCCGCACACTTTCACTCGCCTGTTTCATATTCCTGCTATCCGAGACATTACGCTGGAGCATTTACAGCTTCTGTCAAATCAGCTCCTAATGCCTCCCCTTCCAGGTAATATAGTATACATGCTCTTTCTGGTATACAAGTTCAGTCACATGGCGTGTACCTCTTTTTATGACTATAGGAGGAAAAACAAATTACTGTATATGTCAATGTATGTGTTGCAACTGCTCTGCCATTGACAGTTGATGTTTATTACGTTGCTTCTGCAGAGACCAGTGCCCAGTGTTTTGTGCTTTCTTTCCTATCAAATATAATTTCTGAGCTGCCTGCAAATTTGTTGTTTATTGATAAAGCTGGCCATAGATATGCAGATATATCCTTATGGCCGACCAACAAATGTCTGTTGAGATCTCCTGGCCTAACACTAACCATTCAGATTAAATAAAGTAGTAAAAAGAACAAATCAGACGATGTTCTGGCCATTAATTCAAAGACCGCAATTGTTGAAAGTTATGTCCGACAAATAGTAGTGACAGTCACCCATTGATATTGTCAGATAGGTAATTCATGCAGAGATATTATCATTGTCTGACAGAAATAGTCTAACCTGTCTGATCGACTAAATGATTGTTCACCATGGCGCGAAAAATGGCGGGACGATCCACACACGGTCTGAAAATCTTTGTTACTTACGACTTTATCTCTGCGTCTATGGCCAGCTTTAGACTCAGTCTAGAGTTCAGAAGCTCTTTCTTTTGTCCACTCATCTGCCTAAAATGGCTGTTATTACCTGTTATTGCTGTTTGTGTCAGACATACTGAATTATGTTGCAACTTCATTTAGCAGTATGATATTTATTAATAACCCTTCTGAGTACCCGGCCACCATTTACTAACATACAGTAAGTACAGCTTTGCACAAGTACAGTTACAGATTGAAATCAACCCACAGTCTTATTCGATTAGAATAAAAAAAAGCACAGGTCTGCTTGCAATTTGTTACTGCACTGTTGCAAAATTACTGAGATATGCCGTGTTCTTTCAGTCAGGATGTGTGTCATTAGTGCTTTTTCATTTGCTAAAAAGTCTACAGTTAACTGCAACATTCCTAAGGAAGGACCCTAAAGGGTTCAACACCCGAAACATGTTCTGTGAAAAAATGCACTTTGCAGTAAATTGCTGCTTGGGCTTGGTCCTTCCTTAGCAATGTTGTAGTTGAACTATTAACGTCTGGAAGGGAAGTGGAAGGAAAAGCCGATAGTAAAGGTCTAGCTGCATATTGGCAAATTATTGTCTACAGTTAGCACAGCTATGAATGTTTACCCAGTCTAGACTGTTCCCTGCTTCTCCCTGCTGTTGTTGTTTTAAAAAAAAAAAAATACCAAAAAGTCAGTTGTTTTACAATTATATGTCCGTACTACTGCGATCTAAAGTAACAATATATTTGGGGAGGCAAATCAGTTTTTTGTTTTTTTTGCCTTCCTTGTAGTCACTTTAGTGGTTTATAATCTTCATGTAATACATATGTGCCCTGTAGCAACCGTATCACACCTATTTTAATTTACATTTCAGTTTCATCTTTTTGTCTCTTCAAATGATGGGTCATTGTTTGCCTCTTTAAATCTTTGGTTTCTGTTTCCCTTTTTTATTCTGTGTCTATGTCTTTCTGCAGATGGAACCATTACTTCCAGCTCTATCCTTCTTGCCCAGTCTTTGCAACATTGCATCCACTCCCAGAACTGCTCCACAACAGATTTGTTCTACCAGGGAAATGCACAGCCAATACGTGAGTGGCTTGGTGTGGCCATAACCAGGGCCCTGCATCAAGGAGAGGACAGTCTCTTGGATCTGACAAAACAAATCTGTTCATTCTTGCAAGTAAGCTTGGTATTATTGCTCTGAAAATCTTTATTTTATTTTACAGTTCATACCATGGCTCAGTCTGAAAAGCATTCCAACTTTTATACATCACATTTGCTGCTTGATTTTAATGTAAAGATTAAACATTAAATAGACTTTTTTTGGCTTAAGAGTAACCATAGTTATAGAAGCTCTTACTGGGAATAATAATCTGATGCAAAATATTATCTTAAAGGGGTTGTTCACCTTCCAAACTTTTTTCAGTTCAGTTGGTTTCAGATAGTTCACCCAAAATAAAACGTTTTTCCAATTACTTTCCATTTTTTACCATTTTTCCAAAATCTAAGTTTAATGTCCCTGAGTCTGGCAGCTCAGTAATTCAGGTGCAGGCTCTAAACGAATACAATTTTGCAATGTTTAGTTGATAAATGTTTCAGCAGCATCTCTGGAGTATTATCAACTATTGTATCAATTATAACAGTCACCTTTAACGGAACTCAGGGATTCTGCTCGGCAGGGACAAAGATAAGAAATTTATCAACTTAACGTATCAATTGAGAACAGTTTAAAGGGTCGGAGACCCCCCCCGACCCCCCCCCCCCTCTAGAGCTGCTTTAGTAGGTGAAAATTTTAACTTTACACTTGAATATTAGAAAAACAGCCCCACATAGAAAATAGAAAGTAATTGGGAAAAGTCTTTATTTCTGGTGAACTATCTGAAACCAACTGAACTGAAAAAAGTGTTGGAAGGTGATCAACCCCTTTAAAGAGCAACAGGAACAATGTTTAGCTTGCTCACTAGAAAAATATTCAATAGTCTCAAGTCCACACAAAACCATTGTTTTACCTGTTGGTTGTGGCACAATACAGTTAGATCAGAGGGTGTGGTTACTTCATATCTGACTGTAAAAATACTATTGTAGATTATATCATAGAAGGCCAACCTCTATCCTTGTATAGAGAACTTTTGTTTCTTGATAACCTCAGCTTGTTTTTGCTTGTTTTACACAGGTATAGCTTTACTCTCTATGACTCCCTAATGATAGAGGCAGCAGTACAAGCAAACTAATGTGGTTTGCTCAGGCTAAGGGTCAAATTTACTTACCTCCGAAGTTGCGCCAGCGTTGGCTTCGCCGCACTTCGCCAGGCGTAGATTCGTCAGGGCTGCGCAAATTCACAAAGATCCAAAGTTGCGCATAAGTTACCGATCATTTGCGAGGTTGCGCTAGCGATATTACGATCAGCGGTTCACAGTTACGTTATCGATGGCAAATTTGCATACGGCGTGCAGTTAAAGTACAATGGCCATATATGCAGCAGCAAACACAATACACTACACAAGGCCAGGGAACCTTAATAAATTTGTTCTAATATCCTACACATGTGCCCACAGTATAGTTTTACAGTCAGATATGTTATTAAATGTAGGGGGGGAAGGAGGGTACCCTAAAAAAAAATTCAACCCTTTTCAGCCTATCACCCTATAAAAAGATGCCAGCAATTTTTTGGGACCAATCCCTATCTACTCTATTGCACTTCGCCTGGTCTGAGGTGGCGAAGTAAAGTCTGGCGATAGAGGGAATGCTTCCGAAAATCCTTAGTGAATTAGCGTAGTTACGTCCCTTCGCCAGAGCGCAACTTCACCTGGCCTAAGGGAGCGAAGTAGCGCTAGAGTAGGTCTACTTCGCTAGCGAATTTATGCCAGCATCCGTTAGTAAATCAGCGAAGTGGCAAAATGATGTCACGCTGGCAAATTTTCGCTAGCATTAGCCATTTCACCCTTTAGTAAATTTGCCCAATAATATTGGCCTTGTATCTCTACTATGTATACTTTGTTCAAGTGGCATATTTGCTCATACCAAAAAGTCTGTATAGAAGCTAATGAAATCTTTTCTTGTGTTCACTCTGCATGCAGTATTTGTTCGTTTTTTTAATCCTCTACTTTAGTCATTTTATACTTTAATAAAAGTAGGAATATCAGAAAAATTGTGTTCTGCTTTGTGTTTTTAGAATGCACCAGAACTGTTTCCATCTGAAGAAATTCCCATCTCTGAATCCAAGCTCAGTATGGATGTGAATTTTCCTGGGGCAGCATTTGTTGTTGTATCTTGTATAGAGAGTCCATCTGGTTTTAGAAAAGAGTAAGTTATTTTTTCCTAACATTAAAGGCCAGAATAGCCTAGAAAATTATTAAATTATTAAACTGCACCAGCCTAGGGTATTTCTTCAGTGCAATCATTGGTCCCCTTCTCTCTTCTTTTCTCCAGGGACATTTTGCCAGCCCCTCCCCCCCAAGCTCCTCCACCACGCTCCTCCACCACGTGATATAAACGTTAGAAAGGCAAATTTTAAAAATGTCAGTCAATCCAAAGTAGAATTAATTGAAAAATGTCAATTTGGACAGAAAAAACTACTTTTTCCCTATGATACTTACATTAAAAATCAATTTAGCTGCTTTGCTCCCAACCTAATGTATCTGCAGTTAACATTCCCTTTTACATTTTATTCATCCTCATCTTGTAAATATTTGAATTCAAACTAGCAATGATGATTGGATTAAACTTTGTTGGGTTTGTTTCTAAATATTTTGTAGTTGTTAAGTAAAGGGTCATTGTGTCACCAAACGTTTGCATTAAAAAAATACTATTGTCTTGTCACCTGGAGGCAAACCAGTAAGGTGTTACATGCAAAAATAAGGGAAGAAAACCTGTAAGTGGGAATATTTTCTCTAGAAAAAATGCAGTTCTTGGCATAACAATCCCTATTTTTTGTTTGTTGTAGCTCCTCCTTATACAAAGCTCCCTGGTCTAGAGTCATGGTCTACGGTCTCGGCCATAAAGTAAAGAGGAACGGACAGCTCAATCTGATAGAATCTGTTTGTTATCCACGTGATGCCTCCCCGAGTAACACAGGCCTCACTCCACCACCAACCACCAACCAGTACCCAACAGCAATTATTCCCGCTGACAAGATCCATGTCAAGCTTGGTAAAATATTTGTTGTTTTGCACTTTATATGTTGTAATTTATTTATATGGTTTCAGCAATTTGTGCATTGATTCATAACAAATGTTTCTTACATTCAATTAGCAAACAAGGGTTACAGAATAAAATAGTAGACTTTATGAACCATTTCCCAAGTAACTACTCCTATAAACAAATATCAGGAAAATCGATAAATAAATGGTTACTGTACAAGAGCATGTTGCTAGGTCAGTAAGTATGGTCATCTTGGATTTTGGTGGGTGGCTGGTCAGAAAAAAAACTCTCCATGGGGGGGCCTGGGCCCTGATAACCGCTAGAGAATAGCATTTAATATATAGGAAGTTTACTTTTTTCAGTGATATCACATATATGTAGGTGTTATTTAGCTTTTTGCTTAGGAGCGTTTCAATTTGAAATTCCAGCAGCTGAGTCCCATTTAATAGTAACCAGTAAGATAAATAGGAGAACCTCAACAAAAAGAGAAAGCTAACCATAACATTGACTCTCATATGAAATCTGGAAAGAGGCAAAAGAAGAAGGCAGTTAATGCAAAACCAATAAGACAAAGACACTATATAACATGGTAAACATTAACTTAAAGGTAAACTATCCCTTTAATGGTGAACTATGTGCAAATGATAAACAGTAAGTCCTAAGAGCTTAAAGGTACATTAAGATGAATGTTTTTCATATCTATTAGTCTGTGCCACATTTCTTTTAAAACAATATATTATTCTAATTGATTTCTTTTTGTGTGGTTTCTGGGCTGAGTCTGAAGATATGAGTGGAAAATAAGTCACAAAATTCAATACAATTCAAGTACTAGATAGGAATAACCGATAATGTTCAGGCAAATCATTAAATAGTCTCAGTGAGATGCTAATGCGTTTCCCTTTTCTAGGTGTATCTCCTATTCCTGGTGCTGTGCTGGTCATCCATTTCCTACCTCTGGAGTTTCCATTGGCAATGGCATTCACAGAACAGCTTTTAACATGGAAGTTAGAGGACACTGAAGAGAAGTCAGAAGATGAGCTTGATACTGTTCCATCCTCTGCTTTGTTGCAAGTGGTAGAACTGCTAGGTGAGAGCATTTCTATATTTGCTAATTGTTGATTCTAGGCATATACTCTATCGATATAGATATCTCAGTATATAGTAAACAGTATCAATCCATTTAGTAACCTCAGGGCAGTAATGTAAAAAAAACATAGACTAACTTTTTCACATTTTCTTTATTCAGGAAACTTAATTTGGACAACAGACCTTGCCGCTGTAATTAAGGAGCTTCTATTCCATCTGTTGGCTGAACTGTTGAGGAAAGTTCACCACCTAGAGCAAAAAAAGAACCCAAGTGGTTTATCCTCCTCAATAGCCCTGCAGTTGAACCCATGTTTAGCTATGCTTATGGCTTTGCAGACAGAACTGCGCAAGCTGTATGATGAAGAAACCCAAAACTGGGCACCGGGAAATGCATGTGGGAGCTCTGTCCCTGGAGCCTGTGAGCAGGGAAGGTTTTCGACTTACTTTCATGCCCTCATGGAAGTGTGCCTGGCAGTAGCAGAAGTGACGCTCCCAATTAACATGAGCTCAGCAATTAGTGTCATGACATCTACAAATGCCACTAATCTGAGTGACTCTTCTTCTTCCTCTTCATCTTCCCCTGGGCAGACTCCCCAAAGTCCAAGTCTACTATCAAAGAGAAAGAAAGTTAAGATCAAACGTGAGAAGGCTGCATGTGGAAAACGTACATCTTCACGTGGAGCAGAGAGTGATGCTGCTTTGCTAACCATTGGAGGCAGCAAACCCGAGGACATGCTGTGGTTCCATAGGGCACTGACTTTATTAATGATCCTAAGGCATCTAACAGCAAAGGATCCACAAGGGATGGGTGTCACAAATGATGCTATTGCTGATGCTAGTCAGGCTTTAGTTGGTCCCACAGCTCACGGCCGTCTGCTTGTGATTTCTGGCATCCCCACACATCTAGAAGAATCAATTGTCAGAAGTGCAATTCGAAAGGCATGTAATGCTCATGGTGGGGTCTTTAAAGATGAAATCTACATTCCTTTGCAGGAAACTGAAACCCCCAAACCCAAAGATAGAATAGAAGGGGCAGAATGCAAGATGGAAATAGAAAAACCCTCTCCCCAGCTGACCATTGACAATGTGGATATCAGCAGCTCAAGCAGTGTGACTCCTGCAGCAAGTGTCACTGCATCAGCTTCTACAAGCCAAGCCTCATTGTGCAGCTCCCAAGAGGTATCGCGAACCACAAGTGAGACCTCTATGGAGCAGTTTGCCCCAGAACATACTGTGCCATCAGGGCTTCTGGAACCAACTGTTATCTCAAGCCAGGAAAGTTTGGATCTTTCTATCTGCAGCACAGGAAGCCTCGGAAGTCTGGGAAGTCTTGTTGAACAGCTTGATAATGTTGAAAACTCTTTGTCTGATGCAGGCTCCCTATACACAGCTAAATCACTAGATAACCATATGGCAGTGTCTCGGCCAATCAAAGGATTTGCAGTTGTAGAGGTAATTTTGTTGAATTCTGTCAAACAACTTTGTGTACTAAATACACAGTCCTGATAATGTTCAGCTTTATTGTTCTACCTATATGATATGGTGGGATGGGTTAACGAAATAGGGGAAGGAAAAATAACCCTAAATTTCTCTACTGTCTTCCCTTTGAAGATGAGTGAACGTTTCAGGAACCACAATTCCTTTTAGTTGTCATATAGAGCTACTCTTTTTATAATATTCTATCAATTTATTTGCTTTCATTCATTTAGGTGCGATCACGAGCTAAAATAGAGAAAATCCGCGCCACTCTGTTTAACAGTAGTGACCTCATTGGGTTATCAGGTTTGGATGGTGAAGGTGAGCTAATGGAAATGTCTACTGAAGAGATCTTGACTGTTTCAACTGTGAATCAGAGCTTGTTTGATACCCAAGGAATCCCAGGGCTGGCAGATTATTTCCTGGATAAATCAATGAAAGGTGATTCAGCTCTCATGTGTTGGTCTGCAGCATTTGAAAATGTGTGTCGATTTTCCATGACCTACGTATTATTTAAAGAGAATTTAATGTATTCACAAATGTACATTATGCCTAGCATTTTGTCACTGGCCTGAAGGGAATCTCCACCCATACCCAAAAACTGTGTTTCTGTATAATGAAATAAAAATGTACATGTCAATTTTAACAAGAATTCCACTTGCAGGTGATAAATTAGTTCCTGAAGCTCGTGATGTGCTGACTGAAATTTTCAAGAGCTGCATTCACGCTGAGCAGATGCTGAGTCTGACTCCTGCCAAGTTTATCAAAGTGTCGGATATCTACCTCAGCAAGGAACAGATCAATTCTCAGACCCCAGGGAATTTACTGCATACCTTTTTCACCAATGTGCGGCCACCTAAAAAAGTCCTGGAAGATCAACTGACTCAGGTAATATAGATAAAACAATACCAATTTCTTTGTACTTATAAATCATGTATGTTTATAGAAGTCATGCAGTGTAGGTAAAATGCAATGACAGCAATTCACAGCCATCTGCTGTTTGCTGGGTGTGGCAGAATGGAACTGCACAGTGGTATACCAGGAGGAGCATGCTTAATATACTAATGAGCACATGCATAGGCTAGTCCAAGCAAGCACCGATCAGGTTTCCTAAATTTTATCACGGAATTTTCCTGCCACATAACCAGAAACGAGCACCGTACCAGACAAACAGCCAAATTCACTTTTATGAGAAAAGCTTATCTCATTTCTGATTGCTAGGTTTTACCTTGGCTGCCATTGGATTTTTATTACCCACCTGCTAGCAGAGTTTGTAATGATATTTACATTGAATTTTATTTAAGCAATTGTTAATTAACAATGTTCCTTCTGATCCAAAACATGAATCAAAGATAATGACATATTGTGCAATAAGATGTATATCATAATACAAGGTACAGAAAAATTATAGGAAACAAAATAAGACAAGAGCAAATGCATTAGGACAGTCCCACACACACATATGGGAGAGTGTTCCCCACATCTTCACCACCAGTAGGTGCTGTCTAATATAACTATCTGTTCTGTATTCAAGATCTTAAGGAAATATGGAATTCCCAAGCCCAAATTTGACAAAAGCAAATACAGCAAAACTGGGAAGGAGCAGCATCCTGTAAAAGTTGTAAGCACCAAAAGACCAGTGGGCAAACCACCAACCAAAGACAAAGCTGTATTGAACAGTGTCAGGTAAAAGTTACTACAGCCAGCTCCTTTCTTATGTGTTTGTCTGTGGTGCTCTGTGTACAGTACACAAAATAAATTGTATCAATAAAAATAAAGGTTCACGCTTTTTCTAAATAGTTTCTCTTTTTCTACTGCCATTAGGACTGCTTTAAGTGAAAAGAAACCAACCGTGAAACCAAAATCTCCAGAGAAGGGCAGACCAGATGAGAAGGACCCAGACAAATCTCCTACAAAGAAGCAAGAAAGTAGGTTGATGATAAACTGTGGATCTAAATGTTTATCCTATGAATCCATCCATCCATGATCATACACAGTAACACAGTTTTAATTGTGTCCTTCTATAGTTCCAGAGGAGAGATTTCTGACATTGGATGGTTTTCACCGCTTTGTAGTAGATCGGGCTAAGCAAGACATCCGAAGCATCTGGAGAGCTATCTTGGCCTGCGGATACGATCTTCATTATGAAAGGTTCTGATACGCCTTTCTGTTCATGAAAAAGTTATTTCTGTGTACTTTAAATTAGGAGCATAGTAACTTGCCAGTGATTTCTGTATCAAAGCACAATTATACCCAAGAGATATAGAGGCAGTCCCAGGTCTGCACTGAAAATCACAATAGACCTGTCTATGACAACTTACTGCAGCCCCTCCGGCATTTTCCAGAACCCACAGATTGCCAGTCCGTGCCTGGGCAGTCCCCAGGTTACATACTAGATAGGGTCTGTAGGTTTGTTCTTAAGTTAAATTTGTTTGCAAATTGAAACATATACATTTACTTATTAAATGCAACTTAGACAGATGTCTTAACATAGTATTTATTTTTACATTTCTGTGCTCTGCAGTAAACAACAAACACCCGAGGGGGTTGGAGCGGGTGGTTTATTAACAATGAACGGTAATAAAGGCCAAGCAAACCACAGTACATTACTATAATAGCCTCTGTATGTAAGTTGAATGTTTGTAACTCGAGGACTCCCTGTACACTGAAATACATGTGGCTGTATTGGAGGCTCTAGTTATTGAACTTGTTATAGTAACACTTAATTAAACATGTTTAATATTCGTGAAACTGAAAACTTTGTTCTAATGCATTGAACTTTGCAACAGAACTTTGACCTAAGAATCACATCAACTCACATCACATCAACTAAAGGTGGCACAGAGAGATCCGCTCGTTTGGCGACCCTATATGCCCACCTTGAGGTGGGCAATATGGAGCTGATCCGATCGTGGGCCCTAGGGCCCAATGATCGGATTCTAACAAATGGTAACGGGCGGTCGGATCGCGGGACCACATCAACGAACAGATGCGGCCACGATCCGACGGGATTTTTAGTCCCATCCAATCGAGATAGATCTTGATCGGAGAAGCCCGTCGGGGGGCCCCATACACGGGCCAATAAGCTGCCGACTCGGTCTGTCGGCAGCTTTTATCAGCCCGTGTATGGCCACCTTAAGCCAAGGTTATTAGAAATCATTGTATGTATCATGTTATTAGCATGGGCATAACTACAGAGGAAGCAGACCCTGCAACTGCAGGGAGGAGGCAGGAGGTAAAGGGGGCCCTAATGCATGTACAATTTAAACATATATTGGTAAAACCTCTGGATATTTTTGGAGTCCTAATATTAATTTGCTGTGGGGCCCAGTAACATCTAGTTACACCACTGGTTATAATAAATTCAGGATTTACACTTCCATATATTATTTTATACAGTATTTAGTTATATATTACTAATCTGTTTAATAATTATATGTCAAAAGTTTTAGTCTCTGTTTGATTGCATTAGAACCAGACCATTAACTTGTTTCTTCATTATTATTGTTATTCCAGGTGTGCCTGCATCGATACAAGACATGCTCAAAAATCTAGCAGAAAATGGACCTTGGAAATGGATGTTGCTCTTGTTCAGTATATCAACCGCCTTTGCCGTCACCTTGCCATAACGCCAGCCCGACTACACCCCCATGAGGTTTATCTGGATCTTGCAGATACTGCTGACCCCAGAGTCTCTTGCCTGCTGAGTAGGTGTTTCTTAAAAGATCAGAGCCAGCTGTCTAAATACTGTGATAGTCTGTATGAAAGAATATTTGAATAATTAACATGCATAGCCTTTACATTTTGAAATGTCTTGCTTTATTTAGATGTACCTATAGAAAGTCTACGCCTCCGATTTGCTCTTCTTCAGTCACTAAACACTACTCTAGAGACCTTTTTCCTGCCCCTAGTAGAGTTACGGCAAACGGACATGTACATGCACAGCATTGCATCCTTACTCCAGCTAGCTAAAGGTATGAAGACCCTCAGTGACATGACATAAATCATTCTAAATCCACTGTCAATAAATGCATGTGCTATTGAGCTACATATTAAATTAACAGTAACACTAATGACAATAAATGTAGTGTTGCCCTCCACTGGTAAAACTGTTTGTTTCAGAAACACGACTATAGTTTATATAAACAAGCTGTACTATAGCTTTGGGGGGCAGCCATTCAAACACAGGATACACAGTAGATAACAAATACATTCTAAAGAATCCCAGTGTATACTACAGAGCTTATCTGTTATCTGCTGTGTATCATATCATAGTTGTGTTTTTGAAGCAAACACACCCATCTTGCCAATGCAGAACAACAGTACATTATATTTGCATTACTTTGAAACTCTTTCATTTTTAGGTGTTACTGTTCCTTTAAAGAATGCCTTGTCAGTTGTATGTGCCCTCTCCCCTTTAGCAATATTGTGGCTTATTATGTATATAAAATATGTAATTAACTTTCAAGTAAATACAATTGGTATCATTTGTATGGATTTAAATCATTATCCTAATTTAAACCATCTAGATAAATGTACCTGCATGTCAGGTTTTGGGGGGTTAAATCTAAATGTGATATTTATGAAGCGTTGTAAGGCATGGACAAGAACCCTGGAATGACATAGCAGGGGTTCTCGCTGTGTATGATTTTGCTTTTTTACCATTTGTTTTAGGATTAATCTTTTATGATACAAAAGTGAGTGTGATGAACCAGGTATTAAACGCTACAGTGCAGAGGACAGCAGATCATGCAGCCCCGGAGATCACGCTGGACCCACTAGAAATTGTAGGAGGTCAGTAAATTCTTACCACACTTTGGGAACATAGGGGAAGGCAAAGCAATATTGTTACGTTACTAAAACTCTCTGACCGTGTTGCAATAATGTGGATTTACAAAAATATGTAAGATAAATGCCAGGCAGTGCACAAGCAACGTTTAAGGCAGGGGTGTCCAACCTTTTGGCTTCCCAGGGCTACATTGGAAAAAGAAAAATTGTCTGGTGCCACACATGAAATACACAAACACTTTTGATTGGTAAAAGTAAAGAAAATACCCAGAAAAGAACTACAATACCAGTTGGATAACCAAATTGAGCTATACACTGGAATATGGGACAGCTGGATATTAAATAGACTTATTATTATATTATTATGACGTTTCCTCAGGAGCGTTTTAAGCTGGGCCGCATTCATATCCATCCTGGGCCGTTGGACACCCCTGGTTTAAGGCAAATGGTGGACATTCCAAACACTGAGACATTTTTTACTGTCCTTAAATAACTTTTAAGTGAAGAAACAATCTTGTTTAAAAACTATGATTAGAGTATAAACCTATAATAGTTTAGCAGGTATGGGATCCATTTTCTGGAAACCAGAAAGCTCTGAATTATGGGAAGACTGTCTCCGATAGACTCAATTTTAAGCAAATAATGCTGCGAAAAAGTGCATTTCATGGTGGACCATCTAGTTTTTTTTTTTTATAAGACAAAAAAGATTTCCAAGCTTACAAACAAAAAAATTATGTTTTATTTTTTGTTCCTTCACTAACAGGAGAAATACGTATCTCAGAAAACTCCTACTTTTGCCAGGCAGCCCGGCAGTTGGCGTGCATCCCTTCCTCACAACTGTGTGTCAAGTTAGCAAGTGGGGGAGACCCCACGTATGCGTTTAACATCCGCTTTACCGGAGAGGAGGTGCATGGCACAAGTGAGTAACCCATTCTGCAAATAAAGTTACCCCATGAGTATTTATGTATTAAATTAAAATGAAGTTATACAAAGGAAAAATCGGTGGTTTATGATAAATGGGTAATACATTAATGCATAATAGGAATTAGTGTTTCATTCTTACAGGATCATTCATTTGTAACCTTTCTGTTGCTGGTTTGCAGGTGGCTCATTCCGTCATTTTCTCTGGCAAGTGTGTAAAGAACTCCAGAGCTCCTCACTGTCCCTTCTGCTGCTCTGCCCCAGCTCTGCGGTTAATAAGAACAAGGTGCACACCCACCACTTTCACTGATTGTTTTCATAAGAAAAAGCTTTTTTTAGATGTTAGATTATTAGATGTTACCATATGTATTTTCTGTTCAGTCTCCGTTTAAAGGGGTAGGTCAATTTTAAGGTAACTTTTAGTATGTTATAAAATGGCCAGTTCTAAGCAACCTTTCAGTTTGTCTTCATTACACTTCATTATCTATTATTTATAGTTTTTTAATTAATCGCCTTCTTCTGACTCTTTCCAGCTTTCAAATGGAGGTCAGTGACCCCATCTAAAAAAACAAATGCTCTTTAAGGCTACACGTTTATTGTTATTGCTACTTTTTATTACTCACCTTTCTATTCAGGCTCTCTCCTATTCATATTCCTTTATCTTATTCAAATCAATGCATGGTTGCTTGGATCATTTGGACCCTAGCAACCATACAAATTGCAAACTGGAAAGCTGCTGAAAATAAAAAGTTAAATAACTCAAAAACCACAAATAATAAAAAAATCAAAACCAATTGCAAGTTGTCTCCAAATATTATTCTCTACTACGTCATACTAAAAGTTAATGTAAAAGTGAACAACCCCTTTAACACAGCTTTGTTTTCTACCTTCAACGTAAACAAGAGAGAGTTATAAATCAAGATAAAAGATGCTATGTTTCAATACATTGTGGCAACACATACATGTTCTCATGTCTATACATATATGAAATACTCTGAAGACATTATAATGCCGCTGTTTTTTTTTCCACAGGGAAAATACCTTCTAACTCCCAGTCCCATAACATATGCAGAAGAGCAGTTGCTCCATTTCTTTGGCCAGCTGCTGGGTATAGCTATTAGAGCCGATGTTCCACTTCCTCTGGATCTGCTTCCCTGCTTCTGGAAGATGCTCATAGGAGAACCTTTGGACCCTGAAACTGATCTATATGAAGCAGATATACTCACCCACAACTACATTAAGAAGTTTGAAAATGTAAACTAACTCTAATTCTATTGTAAACTACCAAAAAAATGCACTTTTACTTTTTTGCTTGTATTCATTAAAGGGATCCTGTCATCGGAAAACATGTTTTTTTCAAAACGCATCCGTTGAATAGTGCTACTCCAGCAGAATTCTGCACTGAAATCCATTTCTCAAAAGAGCAAACAGATTTTTTTATATTCAATTTTGAAATCTGACATGGGGCTAGACATTTTGTCAATTTCCCAGCTGCCCCTGGTCATGTGACTTGTGCCTGCACTTTAGGAGAGAAATGCTGGCAGGCTGCTGTTTTTCCTTCTCAATGTAATTGAATGTGTCTCAGTGGGACATGGGTTTTTACTAGTGAGTGTTGTTCTTAGATCTACCAGGCAGCTGTTATCTTGTGTTAGGGAGCTGTTATCTGGTTACCTTCCCATTGTTCTTTTGTTTGGCTGCTGGGGGGGGAAAAGGGAGGGGGTGATATCACTCCAACTTGCAGTACAGCAGTAAAGAGTGATTGAAGTTTATCAGAGCACAAGTCACATGACTTGGGGCAGCTGGGAAATTGACAATATGTCTAGCCCCATGTCAGATTTCAAAATTGAATATAAAAAAATCTGTTTTCTCTTTTGAGAAACAGATTTCAGTGCAGAATTCTGCTGGATCAGCACTATTAACTGATTCATTTTGAAAAAAAGTTTTTTTCCCATGACAGTATCCCTTTAAAAAAGGACATTTTTTTGTGTTGGCAGTGGCTACACAAAACCACATTATAATATAGTAGCATGATTATGTCAAACCTTTTAATTAAAGAGCGAGTTTTGTCTGTGCTAATAATTGTTCCCTTGCTATATAGGTTAATGATGAGGCAGAGCTGGAAACTCTTTGTGCTGAAATTGCCTCTCAGCATCTTCCAACTGAAAGTCCAGATTCTCCTTATAAACCAGCCTGCAATTTTACATACGTGACAATGACTGGAGAAGAAGTGGAACTGTGCCCTAAGGGAAGACACATTTCTGTAGTGTGAGTGCAAAGATCTTTTTCCTGTTATCTTGATTGATGAGAAGTTGGGTAAATAAAGAATTAGGCCTTTTTAGTTTTACTATATGTTAAAGGAGTAGATCACCTTTAGGGCAGAGATAGATGAGAAGATTCAGGGAGATTTAGTCGCCCGGTGACAAATCTCCTCTTCTTCGGACGACTAATCTCCCCGAACTGCCTCCCCGGCAGGATGGCACTCGGAGAGCTTAACTTTCCGAAGTCGCCAGAGTTGCCTCACGAGGCAATTTTGCCCGAAGCAGAGGCGAATTGTTGCCAGGCGACTAATCTCCCCAAATATAATAAGCAATTTTCTATGAACATATGGCAAGATAATATTTTTTCCCCCGAAAAGTAAAATAATGTGCATTAACAAATTGTAGGGGCCTATTTATCATGCTAGATAAACTTATTTATTTAGTGTAAAATGAATGGTGGGGAAATGGGTAATTTATCAAGTCCTGATTTTTTGTGAATAACCCTATATTTTTACTTTCCACAACAAAACCAATTGTCTCCTGTTCTCAGTCATTGCTCCTCTCTTACTGTCCCACTGCTACTGACTGATTTCTATCTTTATCCCCACATATCTGTTTCATTTGGAGCTGCTACTCTGCCAGTGCTGCTCACATTCTCTTTTTGCTTGTGTTTATCTGATTATGTAGCTGGGAAAACAAAGATATATATGCGATGGGAATCCGTAACCTTCGCATGCATGAGTTGAAGAACCAGGAGTGTATGAGTGCAGTAAGAGCTGGTCTGGGCTCCATCATTCCTCTGCAGCTCCTCACCACTCTGTCTTCTCTTGAGATGGAGCTAAGGACCTGTGGCCTACCGTATATTAATTTGGAATTCTTAAAGGTATAGTAGCACAAGGGGGCCTGATTTTTAAGCTTTATGTTGTTCCTGGGTTAATTGTTCTATTTAGAGCTAATCTCATTCATCATTTTTTTCATCGGAAATGACAACTTTGCCTAAAACTGGGCAACAAATGTTTCAGGGAACCCCAGGTAAATTGATCATTGAAAGACTAGTCAGTATGTAGAACGATGAATCAGCATGAAGGCTGCCATTTTGGAATTATGATCCTTCGTAAGGAATATTGTCTGGCAGACTGGCCAATCGTGTGCTTCAGGAACAGGAATTCTTGGAAATTAAGTTAGTCCTTAATCCAGATGCACCTTGGATTAGGGAAGAGTTGCAAGAGTAATAATACAGTTGGTAAAAGAAATGGTTTTGGTCTCCCACTGATAGCAATTACAATTCATATTTATTTCAACTCTTTTAGATCATTCATCTGTCAGCTGAACCAATCATATGTGTAGGCCAGTGCAAGGAATTACCTATAATGCACCAGTAAGGATATACTAGTAATAAAAGAACATGGTGCATCTTGGGTTTTACGTATCCCTGCACATAGTGGTCAAATTAATCATTAATTAATTAGTGACTTGTAAAACTACAGTATATGATACAGCTAAATGTTCAAAGATTTTGGTCAGACATTGACACTTGTTTCCAGTGTGGTTGTTCTCTATATCTCATATTGTGTTTGCTGTGTTGCTCATATCTGTAAAAAATCTATAGTATCACTGCCTTTAATGTCCTTTCCATATTCCTCGACAGGCTCACACCATGTATCAAGTGGGTCTGATGGAGACAGACCAGCACATTGAGTATTTTTGGTCTGCCTTAGAAATGTTCACTCAGGAAGAACTTTGCAAATTCATAAAATTCGCCTGCAATCAGGAACGCATTCCCTTTACATGCCCATGCAAAGATGGTGGGCCGGACACAGCTCACGTCCCACCTTATCCTATGAAAATAGCACCACCTGATGGAGCAACAGGTAAAGAACTGGCCCTGACACTGGATATTATGGAAAATAATTGCATACGGAGTAAAGGAATGGCTTCAGTTACTTAATGAAACCTAAATATTTTCATGTAGTGTTTCCAGAACTTGAATTGTGACATTAAGGAGGCCAATATAATGCCTAGAATTGCTGAGTCCCAATAGTCAGGTTTGATGTTTGGACTATTTTTTCTCAATTTCGCAACAAATAAACCCTTGTTCCTTTCCAGGCTCTCCAGACTCCAGGTACATCCGAGTGGAGACATGTATGTTCATGATCAAGCTTCCACAATACTCCTCTCTAGAGATGATGTTGGAGAAACTGAGATACGCCATTCACTACAGGGAAGACCCACTCAGCGGCTGATTTCTACCTTTCCAGCAGAAGAGAAAAGGAAAGGCCAGATGCAGCTCAGCCGGGACCCTTCATTGCTCATAAACAGAAATCATTACTTAGCCACATGGGCAGAACTTGGAGAAATCCTATCCAGTTTTATTTTAATTTTTTTTTTTGTTCCCCTTTGGTTTTTGTTTTGCCCAAGTCCGCACACTTATCTTTTGTATTTGTCAAGTCTTTGGTGGGTTACTTGCCTTGTCTGTGAATTGTTTGTAGAGTACATGTAGTATTGGTTGGTTGTGTGATGATGAGCACCCTTTACATGCTGAAGGAGAACCAGGCATCTAAGGGTTTACTAAGTAATTACTCTGGCTGGGGAACAAAGGACTGTGGGGAAGAATGGGGTTCATGTATATAGGGTTACAACTTTCAGTATACATATAAATTATTTCCAGAGATGTAATACACTGGATAAAGAGCTGTGAAGATAATTGTTATATTTTTATTTGAATTGTTACAAAAGAGAATAATGATTAATTTATGAGGGTTGTTAAAAGCACTGGATTGTGTTGATTTCAGACACATATTTCCATCAGCTCAAAGGAATTCCTAAAGAACTTGCTACTGACTTTTTTCACTATTTAGGAAGACATTGATGAGATGCACATTTTTGTAAAGAAAAGTATTTTATTTTTTATTTTTTGATTTTGTTCTCAGATTTACTGTTCAGCTCAGTCATTCATTCAGGCTGTATTGGGTCCAGTAGATAGAGAAATGCATTTTTTTTGCCAGCAGAATTCACTGAAGAACTTGAATTTGTGGCCTTACAGTGACGATTGTATGGTGTTGCACACACAAGTAAATGGCCGATGTGCTGTATCCACATCAAGGGCTCCGAGCATAAACACTAGGATGTGGATCATTTATGGCAACTCTTGTGCAGACAGGTATGGGAAGCAGCCCAGGAGCTAAGTGGTACACAGTCCATTTCTGTGACTAGCCAGAACACTCAGAGTAGAGGAGGAATGTCAACTTGCTGCAAAGTAAATCAAGTGGCATCTTAGTGGTCTATGATTGCCATAGTTCCTACGCTTTTATTCCTCTGATACTTACAATTCTACACTAGCCATTCTATTCTCAACATTTCCTAACACCCATGCACATAACCTTTGAAGATACGATTGCAGAGAGAAGGTTTGCAAAATCAATTGATAATTCCATTGGGATGGGACCATTGACTCAGACTGCAATCTCAGTCCGTCAGTTCCAGCAGAGGGTGCGCGTGCATGCAACACAAATCAAACCAATAACCAAATGAAAACATAGCGACGTTACACATAACCAGAGATGTTCTGCATCACAATCTGTCATGGGAATGTCTGCAGATGGGCCAAGTGGAAGTGCGAGGCTTTAAAATTAAGAATTGCCTGTAGCGTTGCATTTGCTTTGCAGTGAATAGAGCTTTTTGCAATGGATAGGTTTTGGTTGGCTACAGGTACAAGACAGACTTCTTCTCAAGTGGTAATAATTGTGATCCACATGTCTATTGGCTCATGGGTCCTAACTGGTACATCTTGTTTCCAGCACAGCAATATTTGCTTCTTGTTATCCCAAGACCCAGAATCCAAACAGCAATATGCTTCAGGACATTTAAAATGTGTTCCATGAGAACCTGACACGCCGCAAAGACATTATCAAAGGCCTGCAGGTAATAAGTCATAAGAAATGAGCTTTTTGAGTATTGGAACCAATGTCTTCTTTAAGGACTTTCTCCTGTGTCCTTCTGCTAAATGCATTAGCACGAGTGGCTTCAGGAAATGTCCTATCAAGCCACCGTGTAGGATTCCTTCTGTGAAGGCCTGTTGCTGATTGGTCGGCTTGTGAGCTGCTGTGTAGGACAGGATGTAACAAACTGCAGGTATCGAGAAAAGGGCAAACTACCCATGGATATGCTTGCTGCCAATCCCTTTTACGTTGTGTACTATTTTACCTGCACATCAATAAGCTTGCTCTGAAAACACATCTGATGTTTCTTTGATGATTTTTGTATTTTGTTTGAAGGCTACCCAGGTAAAATGTGTGTTAGGACATAGGAATTCAAGTCTCCATGCAATGGAACAAACTGCTGCCTCTGCATTGTGATGATGGAGAGAAGTACGCTCCCTTGTATTTTAATATTTCTCTTCTGAGGGAACGAGTGGGGAACAAACAGATATGAAATGAGGACTCACTAGTTAGGAATTCTTGGCAGCTCGGAATCAATTTGATTTTTTTTTTATAGAAAAATCCCATTTCCTGTGTTGGCAATGTCCTAAAACTGCTTTCATTTCAACTGAAAATATTTCTGGGAAATGTTTGTTTATTGCAAAAGCCACCAGAGGTGCTGGACGTGGTGTGCTTCTTTTAGCTTTTAGCAGCCTTCTAGGGGGCGCCTATTCTCTAATTTGCCAAAGGCTTTGAGTCTTGTTGAGAGTGGCTACCAAAAACTGCAGAGACATAAGGCTTTGAGTCTTGTTAGAGTGGCTACCAAAACTGCAGAGACATGAGTCTTTGAGTCTTGTTAGAGAGGCTTCCAAAACTGCAGAGACATGAGGCTTTGAGTCTTGTTAGAGAGGCTTCCAAAACTGCAGAGACATGAGGCTTTGAGTCTTGTTAGAGAGGCTACCAAAACTTCAGAGACACAAGGCTTTCGCTGCCTGGTTAATAAATGGTGCCCGGAGGAAAAGGCACCGCAGGAGAACCACTTAAAGCCCCTTTAGTCAATTGGTTAAGAGCAACATATCTACATTTTGGCCCTAAAAGTGTGCTGTACAGTTGATGTATATTTATTACAGTTATCCATAGTTGCTTTAAACTAAACCTTTTACTCAATGCAGTTTCCCTTGTCTGTATTGGTATTTAACACACTGCTGTGTAAATGAAGCGAACTAAATAAGGACAAATGTGTCATAAGAAAAAGAATTAAAAAAAAATTGATTTGAATGTCATAAGGCTCTTGTGCTTTGTTCTTCTGGGATGGTCAATATTACACAATACAACACACAACATCATTTTGTATGTTTATAAATAAGAATAAGGCATTCAGTGTGTCACCCAAAGATTTGAATTCCATTGATGTAAAACTGCAATTTACATTTTTATAGCAGTTATAGCAGAGATGTTTGTTGATTTAGACTGACAATACAAGGTTTTTAGCTCAACAGCTTTCTTTAAAGGTATGAGAGGCAGCAACCCTAGGGTTAACAGGAAGTGCATAGACTGTGAAGGTCACTGATCTCTGACCTTTAGCCCACACTGGTCTTCATTATCCACTTCCTTTGAAGGCCCTTGTCCTCTCCTACAATGAAAGTCAAACTCCCATTTTTGAAATATTTCTAGCATACTGTTTAGAATTGGATACTGACAGGTTTTGTTCTAGTAATTCAAGATGATCCGTTTGGGAGCACCATTTGTATATGTGGAAAAAAGAATTACATATGCCAGTTCATCAAGTATATTTACAGAAAATAACTCTGATATGCCACCTAACCGCTCTCAAAGAATATGATAAAAAGAAACGATATGTACATTGAATCTCCAGCGACAGCCTGAACAGAGACAGTTGTTGGGCGGTTAATGCTCTCGTGAAATTTTGAAATAGTCGGACATTGGAGCTAGTCTAGTTGCCTATTTGCACTTCCTCAAGTTTGCTTGTGGGTTCTTTATTGCAAGATTTACTGGGGATTTGGTTCATGCTTTTTAAATGTACCTGTAATTGTGGTACAGCAGTGATCCCCAACCAGTCGCTTGTGAGTAACATGTTGCTCTCCAACCCATTGACTGTAGCTCCCAGTGGCCTTAGAGCAGATGCTTATTTCTGAGTTCCAGGCTTGGAGACAAGTTTGGGTTGTATAAAAACCATATGTACTGCCAAATAGTCTCCTGTAAGCTGCCAGTCCACATAGGGGCTACCAATAGCCAACCACAGCTCATATCTTGTTCCTCTATGAACTTTTTACATGATGATGTAGCTCTCCAACTTTTTTTTACTTTTTAATGTGGCTCACGGGTAAAAAAGGTCGGGGGCCCCTGTGGTACAGTATGGCACAAAACGAATCATATGATGACCCCCAGCATCCTGAAGCCTCCCAGACTAGAAACAACTCTCACTTTTGGTGAATCTAAGTTAGTACAACTGGGTAAATACTTTTATTTTTCACTTATCATTTTCAAGTAAGTACAGAATACATTTGCTGGCTGAAGTAAACCACGTGTGCTTATTTTTCAAGTGCAAAACTCATTTACAAAACTATTTCCCATTACAAAAGTAATAAAAAAAAAATAAAAGGCTGCTTTAAAATCCTTACAACAAAACCCCTCTGTGATCATTATAAAATTTTTAGCGATTGATTGAAGAATTTCTATTTGACCAGAGCCAGTGTATTTACAAATGAAAGGTATAAAATGGACTCTGCAAGGATCTATTACTTTTATTACTTTGGTGATGTGAAATAGTTTTGTAAATGAGTTTTGCACTTGTGTTGTTAAGGATGCACAATTATGTTCATTGAGTGACGTGTTGATTACTATGCTATGTAGGGGGTGTTATATCGCCTTCTCTCACTAAAAATCTTTATGCTTAACAAAGGGGGGTTTGTCCTGAAATGTTGCGTTTTTCTGCTGAATAAACACACAAGGGCTTGACCCTGCCTTTGAGTGCCAGTGATTCCTGTTTGATGGTTCATGGGATGTGACCACTGTATATAACTTAGTGGACTTAAAGTGGACCTGTCACCCAGACACAAAAATCTGTATAATAAAAGTCCTTTTCAAATTAATCATGAAATCCAATTTCTATTTTTTATTAAAGCATTCATAACTGCTGTAAGCTCATTTAAAAATCTCAGATGTCAATCAAATATTGTCTGCCCCTCCTCTATGCCATGGGCATAGAGGCGGCGCAAAGAATTACTTTCACTTTCTATTCAGCACCTAGATGTCACTGCTCTCCACACATTCCCTCGTTCTCTTTACCATTTAATTGTGTAGCCAGGGAAAGGAAATGGACATCGGGTCCCCCATTCTGATGCACAAACAAGATTCTGAGATGATACAACGCTTTCCTTAAAAACAGTGTCCACAAAATGGCTGCTGCCTGCTTGCTATCATTTTGAATTCCCAGACTGAAGGAAACAAGATACAAATCATTTAAACAGTGTAATTAAAGTTCATTTTGCTTGACTAATGTAATAAAATAGGATTTTGAATAATTTTTTTGGGTGACGGGTCGCCTTTAATAGTTTAGTACTCTAAAAGTAGAACTGCACATCACAGAAAAATTGCTTATGTACTAACTACCCTAAGTTGGGCAGGACCTGTACGACCAGTGGAACAGGCTGTATATTAAAAAGAAATGCCAGTGATTCCTGTTTGTACCAGGTATGAAGTCGTAGGCCAGGGTGTGCAAGAGGAACATCTGTTCACATCCCATGAACCCCCAGTCCAAGGGTTATCCATCGCTTAGTGGGATAAATCAAACAAAAATCGGGAGGTACCAACTGTTAAGTGAAGGAGTAGCCCAAATACTATTAAAAGTTAAAAAAAATCTTTATTAGGACATACATAAGCCTAACGCGTTTTGTGCCTAAGTGGTGCCACACTTATGTATGTCCTACATACTTTCAATAGTATTTGGGATACTCTTCATTTAACGGTAGGTATCTCCCAATTTTTGTTTGATTTAGTTAGTACATATATACATTTACACAGCCTTGCTTTACTGCAGCTTTCCACATTAACTCCCCTTGCTTCCAAAAGCCTTATAGCTTCCCTTCAGTTAGCTCCCCTGTCCCAGGTCATCAGTGTCGGACTGGCCCACTGGGCTACCAGGAAAACTCCCGATGGGCCCAGGTGTCAGGGGGCCCTTGTGCTGCTAAAGATTTGGCATATTTCATGGCCATTCCCTATTTCTTTGAGAACAAAGAGGCTAAATAGATGGAATAAAAGATTATAATATGTAAAGAATAGAGACTAAGAGAATAAAAGAATAATAGTACTAAGAGTGGGCCCCTGGTTTAAAGGAAAACTATACCCCCCCAAACAATGTAGGTCTCTATTAACCCTTTAAGTGCCACAGAACGTAGAATCTACGTTCTGTGGAAAAGTAACTTGAAATGCCACAGAACGTAGATTCTACGTTCTGCAGCACTTCCGGGTTCTGGAGCGGCTGTTAGAGCCGCTCGCTCCGGTCCTCCTCGATCCCCTGCCCCTAGGCAACGAGCAGAGCAGGGGATCGAGTGGCCCCTGGGGCGTGATCGCCCAGGGGCCCCAAAGCAGTAGCAGGCACGTGTTACTTACGTGTCCTGCTGCTGCAGCCTGCACTGCGCCATCCAGCTCCGCCCCCACAGCACAGGAACAGGCAGATCGTCGCAGAGCTCTTCCTGGGACCCCTCCACATCGTGTGCAACACTCTTCAGCGACTTTTTCAGGTTAGTGCAACAATTACACACACAAACACACCAACACACACTTATTACAGTAATACACACTTAGATTCACACTTACACACACTTACACATACATTTTTGGGGATTGGGGGGGTCGCTTACACTCACTGCACTCACACACATGTGCACACGCACACACGCGCACATAACATGTAATTTACCAATTGTACACACGCACACGCACATACATGGCATTGTGGCTTTTTTTTTTTTTTTCTTATCGCATCGTCTCTTTTTTTGGCTGAAAAAAATGTTTTATTGCCATTACGAATAGCGTATTCGCTAACCGTACTGTGCAATACCTTTTGTATGTTATTTCGGTGATGATATTGCAATTTTGGGTATTTTGGTGCATTTTTAGCCATTTTATTGAATTTTTAGCCATTTTATTGCATTTTCAGCTCTGCATATGTTGTGTTCACTTGTTTCTAGCCGTATAACCTGTTTGGCCCAGCTAAAATATTCAAACTGTGATTCTGGCGGCCGATAACACTAGTCTGGAAAAAAAACATTGATTTTTGTGGTTTTATTGGATTTTTTTGCAATTCACTCTTTACTGCCTTATTTTGTTTTGCCTTGTAAATTTTATCTACTATATATCCATTTGGGGGTCTCTGTGCGCCACATAGTTTGGTATATCTATGCATATTGGGCATCAAAGTGTTTAGTAGACCCCTGGCGTTCATATTTAGGATGTTTTATGCTGATACGTTACGAAATGTGGGGCATATAATGGGGTAAAATTCAAGCTTTCTGACGATTTTCAGAAATTTGATAAAAAACATTATGTTCAGAATTGCTTTGCAGTTTGGCAGTTTGCAGTAGAAACACATATGTATGTACCCATATTGGATTCGTCAGAATGTGTACTTTCTGAAAATATATGGTTTTCTGGGGTCTCTGTACTGTTAGGGGGGTCTATACATATAGAAAATGTCTATACATATTGTCATTTGGGGGTCTCTGTGCGCCACATAGTTTGGTATATCTATGCACATTGGGCATCAAACTGTTTAGTAGACCCCTATGTTTATATTTAGGATGCTTTATGCTGGTAATGATACATGGACAATACGATGCTGGAAAGTTGAAGCTTTGAGGCAATTTTCAGATATTTCACCAAAACCGCCAAATTTGGCAAAGCCTTGCTACTCAGTAGTTTGGAGCAGAAAGGCATGGGTACCCATTTTAGATTCTGTAGAATGTGTACTTTCCAAAAATATATGGGTTTGGGGGGTAAACATATATTTCTGTGTTTTTACCCCACAAAAATGCAGTCAATGTGTTGATTTTTCATTAGCTGAAGTTACCCACAGGACAATTTGTATGTGCTAACTTCATTTTGGGGCCTCTAAATGCCATATACTTTGGTAAACCTATGCACAGTGGGCACCAAACTGTTTGGAGGACCCCTGGCAATCACAATTTGGGTGCTTTTTTGTGATACGTAATGATACATGGGCGATATGATGCTGGAAAGTTGAAGCATTGAGGCAATTTTCAGATATTTCACAAAAAACGTCAATTTTGGGAAAGCCTTGCGACTCAGTAGTTTGGAGCAATAAGGCATGGGTACCCATTTTGAACAATGGCCACCAAACTGTTCGGAGGAACCCTGGCAATCATATTTAGGGTGCTTTTTCTTGGTGCGTAACGATACATGGGTGATATGGTGCTGAGAAGTTGAAGCTTTGAGGCAATTTTCAGATATTTCACCAAAACCGACAATTGTGGGAAAGCCTTGCGACTCGGTAGTTTGGAGCAGAAAGGCATGGGTACCCATTTTAGATTCAGTAGAATGTGTACTTTCCAAAAATATATGGGGTTGGGGGGTAAACATATATTTCTGTGTTTTTACCCCACAAAAATGCAGTCAATGTGTTGATTTTTCATTAGCTGAAGTTACCCACAGGACTATTTGTATGTGCTAACTTCATTTTGGGGCCTCTAAATGCCAGATACTTTGGTAAACCTATGCACAGTGGGCACCAAACTGTTTGGAGGACCCCTGGCAATCACAATTTGGGTGCTTTTTTGTGATACGTAATGATACATGGGTGATATGGTGCTGGGAAGTTGAAGGTTTGAGGCAATTTTCAGATATTGCACCAAAACCGACAATTTTGGGAAAGCCTTGCGACTCAGTAGTTTGGAGCAGAAAGGCATGGGTACCCATTTTAGATTCGGTAGAATGTGTACTTTCCAAAAATGTATAGGTTTGGGGGGTACACATATATTTCTGTGTTTTTACCCCACAAAAATGCAGTCAATGTGTTGATTTTTCATTAGCTGAAGTTATGCGCTAACTTCATTTTGGGGCCTCTAAATGCCAGATACTTTGGTAAACTTATGAACAATGGCCACCAAAATGTTCAGAGGAACCCTGGCAATCATATTTAGGGTGCTTTTTCTTAGTACGTAATGATACATGGGTGATATGGTGCTGGGAAGTTTAAGGGTGAGGCAATTTTCAGATATTTCACCAAAACCAAATTGACTTCTCAGTAGCAGAAGTAAAGTCCTGAACAATTTGGATGTGCTAACTTCATATTGGTGTCTCTAAATGCCAGATACTTTGGTAAACCTATGCATAATCAAACTGTTCAGTGGACCCCTGGCAATCATATTTCAGGTGCTTTTTCTTGGTACCTAATATAGTTTGGGATATGCGGAGCAGCAAAATAAAACCTTTGAAATGATTTTTCAGAATTTTGAATTTTTTTTTGAAAAACCGCTATGTTCAGACAAGCTTTTATGTTTGGTAGTTGGGAGTAGAGAGACATAGTTACCCATTTTGTAATTGGCAGAATTTGTACTTTTCAAAAATGTATGGTTTTCTGGGGTAAACCTACAGTTTCAGGATTTTTTGCCTTGGAATCTAAAGCATGCCGTTTTCTGCCTTAGTGCTTTCAAAATTCGGTTATATACTGCCGGGAGTTTTTGCTGTACAGAAGTCCTGAATGTCCCTAAAACTATACATATCTGGTATTGGCACGTTCGAGAGACATAAGGCTTTCCAAATCAGTTGGATTTTCATCCGTAAAATGAAATATTTTTCTGGTATAAATTGATATACGATGAAAAATGGTAATTTTTCTTTTTTTTTGGTATTTAACACTATAAATTTTTTTGCACAGGTGGAAATACATGAAAACTCAGGCAGATTTAGAAAGCTCCGTTTCTACCGAAAAAACACAATGTATAGTTTTCCTAGGTAAACTATAGGTTTCCGCTCAGAAAATGCCCCTAAAGTGAGAGAGCACAAAATGTTTCAAAAATGGCTGGCATTTCGCGTAACCAAAATGTGAAATTCTGCTGGCACTTAAAGGGTTAAAAGATACTGAGTAAAACAGCTCATGTGTAAAACCCTGCTTCATGTAAATGAACCATTATCATAATAATATACTTTTTTAGTAGTATGTGCCATTGGGGAATCATAAATAGAAAATTGCCATTTTAAAAAATAAGGGCCGCCCCCTGAGATCGTAAGATTCACTGTGCGCACATACAAACCACATGTAAGGTCACATGAGCCAATTAACAGACAGAGTTCTGCCTTTTGCTTCCTCACTTCTTCCTGTTACACTTAGTGTTGTAGTATTTCTGGTCAGGTGATCTCTGAGGCAGCACAGGTAGAGTCACGAAATGGTGGTTCAAGGCAAGAGATGTAAAAGGGCAATATTTATGTAAATATATATTCCAGTTTGGTAAGATTCTTTAATATGTCATTCAATTTGATATAAACTATCTGTTGCTTAAGTATTCATTTTGGGGTATAGTTTTCCTTTAAGGCTTTTGGGTGGGCCCTTGGTGTCCCAGTCCGACTGCAGGTGGTGACATCACTCCCTGCAGCTGCACTAGTAATACGGTGTGTGGGAGAACTCTAGAGGGAAGGTACATATCTCCCAGAATGCTCTGACACACAGAATGTAAAGAGAATTAGCACTGCAGGTGTGGGAGTGATGTCACCCCCTGTGAGGAGGAAGCTCTCTGTCAAAGGCAGGAAGTGAGAATGTGTGTGAGGTAACTAAGGGAGGTCTGTGAAAAGAAGAGTTTGGAATACACTCTAGAGACAAGTCTCTAGGAGTCTGAGGAATGGACTAACTGCTTAAATGGGACTTAGGCCAAGGTCAGACGAGGCGTTTTTAAAAAAGAACAGCCAGGTGTAAATACACCACTGAAACCACATGCGACCGTCAACATGCGTTTTTCAGCACGTAGGATTCTTTTCCCAACATGCACTTCTCATTGTTCTCATTGAGAATTTGGACGCCATATTTAAAATACGCTGCGTATTTACGCAAAGTGTGGTTTCAAACGTGCAGATCCCATAGAATCTATTGATCTGGTAGTTTCCTGACGTATTGGCGTTTCTGCTACAAAACGCCAATACTGGCGTCCTGTGGTGGATTTCAGCCTTCAAGCGCCCTGTGTGAATTGCCATAGTGCGTTTTCCATTAGTTTCAGTGGTAGTGCAGTTTATGTGTATTTACGCCTGTCTGTTCTTTTTTAAAAACGCAATGTAAAAATGCAGCAAAAACGCCACGTCTGGCCTTGCCCTAAAGCATTAGTGAAAAGAGCAAGACCTCTGTGGCCAGTGAACAAGGCTGTTCTGCTAATTCTGTTACAAGCTATTACTTGTTGGAACACTCCGTTGTGAATAAAACATACAGGTTTCTGTTAAAGCTGCCTGGAAGTCCTTGCCTTTCTACATTGACAAGTTATTGTTGAGACTACCATTTGAGTGAATTCCCACAATATATACATATTTCATTTTTTTAACATGGCTGTACCCATTCTAGAAGCACAAAGCCAGGTTATGAATAAGGACACAATAACACCGTTCAAGTGACTATTTTATTGACACATTTAAAAGGAGCAAACTGTAAAAAGAAAGTGCAAAGTGACCATGAATCTCTGAATGAACTGCTGGAACTACAGGAACATGCTAGCTCTCATTGTGTTTGCATAGACACACTGCATTATTACCAATATACAGTCACAGCTTGTGCCCAATCATTAACTAGAATCAATGCTGGCTGCTCACTCATGTTGCCAGATTTAGGACATCTTTGACATCCAAGCTGATTTGAGTTGGTATTACTATAATATACACCAGGGTTGTCCAGTCTGCAACATTCCACAGGTTGCTGGACTACAATTTCTAATCTAAATTCAGTGTGAACTCCCAGCACTTTCTAGATGCAGTGTAGATAGTGATACAAAGACATGTAGAGTTTTCTTTATCAAATGTAATAACTACACACTTGTTACAGTACAATGCAGCACATACTGGTGGCTTATATGTAAAAATGTAATGTAATCTTCTCCTGTATTTGATTCCAGATGCAGATTTTATATATATATATATATATATATATATATATATATATATATATATATATATATATATATATATATATATATATATATATATATATATATAAAATGGCAGAAAGGACCAGCACTCCGTGTTCCAAAAAAATCAAATGGTTTATTCAAAACTCACAGTGTCTCCAACGTTTCGACCCTCTTTGGGGTCTTTATCATCCTTGATAAAGACCCCAAAGAGGGTCGAAACGTTGGAGACACTGTGAGTTTTGAATAAACCATTTGATTTTTTTGGAACACGGAGTGCTGGTCCTTTCTGCCATTTTTTATATAATTATATTTGACCATGCACCCGGCAAAAAAACGCATGTGAAGGAGTGCGGGTATTTTTCTATAATTTTGTTATATATATATATATATATATATATATATATTACACAAAAGCTATGAATATCTTGTAAATTATAGCCTTATAAACGGTGATTTCTGATGTCATTAGTTATAAACGGTGAGTTCTGATGTCATTTCTGTCACATGACATGTATAATAATAATACATAAAGTACCCCCAGTTGTAAAATATGAGGATATTAGAAGTTACCTCGGAGTTCCATGACCTGTATAAAAACACTCGGCCTTCGGCCTCATGTTTTTATATGGTCATGAAAGTTCTCGGTAACTTATAATTAGGGATGCACCGAATCCAGGATTTGGCCTTTTTCAGCAGGATTCGGCCGAATCCTTCTGCCCGGCCGAACCAAACCCTAATTTACATATGCAAATTAGGGGCGGGATGGAAATCGCTTGACTTTTTGTCACAAAACAAGGAAGTAAAAAATGTTTTTCCCCTTCCCACCCCTAATTTACATATGCAAAATAGGGTTCGGATTCGGCCGAATCCTTCGCAAGGATTCGGGGGTTCGGCCGAATCCAAAATAGTGGATTCGGTGCATCCCTACTTATAATATCCTTATATTTTACAAGAGGGGGTACTTTATTCACTATATAAACTATTTCTAGATATACATGCTCATATACAGACATATTCTGCTTCTGGGAGAGCCATACTGTTGCTTCATGGTATCCTCCCTCTGTTTAACTCTTGCATAAGTCTTCTACTAGAAAGAATTCTAGATTAAGTGGACACAGGAAACGGTCACTCAACTAAAATCCCTAAACTGCAGTGTATGTTTAATGAATCAGTTTGTATCATTTGTGACACAGGGGCTCAAAACATGGACATTCCATTAAACTAACACAAGTCTGCAAGTATACTTTCCTTTTGGTGTTTTCCCTAGGCTAGATTGTTGGATAAGTTAGCTACTGCGCCAGTGACCAATCAAGAGAATTTGTTTGGGCAGAGTTTCTAAATTGTTGCCACTGTAGGGTAACCATCTCTCTCTCTCCTCCTCTCACATTTAAAAAAAAATGCTATTTCTCCCACTAGGAAACCCACCCGTGTTAAAGGGATTCTGTCGCATGCAAACTTGTCGTCGTCCCCCCCCATACACATCGGTTAATAAAATTGCTCCAGCAGAATTCTTTTAAAAAAAATATATATATATTTAGTTATACTTATTTTTTAAATGTGGAAAGACATGTCATTTTCCCAGGTGCCCTCAATCATGTGATATTACCCCCTCACCCCTACCAACAGAACAATGAGAAGATAACCAGACGACAGCTCCCTAACACCTCTGCTGAAGGATTCCGCTGCCCAACCTCCATCAGCTAATAGCACTGCTGACATGATACTGGATTTTAGCAAGTGGGTGAACAGGTAAAACGGCCTATACTGTCTCCCAATAATGTAGGGTGGCTTCAGGCATTCCTCTGCCGGTTCAAATAGACTGTGGGAAATACTACCCCATGTGCCATTATATAGTGAGGGACAAAAGTACATTAAATACAGTGGGAACTTTAGCCCAAAATACATTAAATACAATGAGAGCCAATGATTTCTGACACCCCAGACTCCCTTGCCCTTCCAAAAAAGTAGATTTCTTGAAGGCTGGAGAAGATTTCAGTATTGCAGAGATCAAAATAAAGTCAGAATCCATTGCACTGCTAAACATAGTCCCATAGTGGTAGACATGAGAATAGAACCCAAGGAGAAACTCTGCTTTGCTATTACATGATTTAGGTCTTATTGACAGTACACCGAGTAGGAGAAACAATAACTTATCCCAAAGCAGTTCTATTGTGTGGTGCTGGCTCCTTCTGAAAACGCAGAATCAGACACAATTGCCTGAGATTGTTACCTACACACCAATGTTACAACTAAAAAAAATAATTTATAGGTTCAGAGTGAAGCATTTGCAAACAATGGAATACAAACTGCACCATAAAGATCATGCCAGAATCCCTTTAAATAGTAGGAGTACAATGTGCTGGAGTAAGGGTTTTCATAGTACGTATGCACTAAATCCTACTATTTTGGATTTGTCCGAACCCCCGAATCCTTCACAAAGGATTCGGCCGAATACCGAACCGGCATATGCAAATTAGGGGTGGGAAGGGGAAAGCATTTTTTTACAAAATTTCCCTCCCACACCTAATTTGCATATGCAAATTAGGATTCCTTTGGGCGAGCAAAAGGATTCAGCCGAATCCTGCTGTAAAAGCCCGAATCCTGGCACAATCCAGGACCGAATCCTGGATTCGGAGCATCTCTATTTCATAGTACTGTATGGGAGCAATGGTGCAGATAAAGCAGAATCTGCAAGCAGCATTAGTAACACTTTTACAGATGCCAGAGAAAGCCTGCAACAGAATTGTTTTATCTGATCAAAATTTAATGTCCGTTTAAATCACTAACATAGGCTAAGTTTAATGCATTTTGTGCAAACCCTTATTTACCCCAACAGTAGAATACCAATACACCTTTAAAAACTCAGACCCATATTGCAATATGGATACCAAGAAAAGCAGCATATGAAAGAGAAATGTAAATAAACACAAAAGCAGTAATGCAGGAACATGATTGGATCTGCCCGTTTATCCATCGCGGCCTTTTCTGCCCACGCTCTTCATCTTGCCCTCGACAAATGCCCTTAGCTGATGTAGTTGAACAACAGACGGAGATCTTCTAGCGCAGAGTTGAACACTTTACATTGAGACATGAGAAGTGCTTTTTTGTGACTAATGTGGTGCGAGGGAGACTTGTACTAATGCTAGCATACATAATACATACACATAAACAGATTACTGAGAAATTAGAAAACCCTGGATACCAATAAATGTGCTCTCTCTCATTACATAACACATAAATGTACACACATATATACACACAAACACAAAAAAAAAGAATCAGTAAAGTCGTTTCTGTATAAAAAAAAAAACAAAAAAAAAAAACAAAAAACAATTCTGCATATCTTTTCTAGGCACAGAAAAAAGAAATCTCTCTCTTTCGCGCTATAGAGAGCTAATTCTGCATATGAAGGTCAGGAACAGAGTCAAGCAGGCTGCTCGTGTCATTCTTCCTTAACAACATCTCCAGGCAGCTTCTTCTCCTGCAAACCAACATAAATAATGAAGTTGCCACCAGATTCTACATGTTACACATAACGGACAGGACTTCCTGGGGTGGATAACAGGTGCACGGAGCAGTCACATCCCTCACAAAGCATTGTGTGTTTATTCAGTAACAATCTCCTTTACTGGGAAGGCCCAGCCAATAGGGGAAAGTTATGTCCGTAATGAAACTAGAAAGCTGCCCTATTCTACTGCTTCTTTGTATCAGGAGTTGCCTGTTCTTTACATGTATGTACAGTAGATCATTTATAAAACCCGACAAGTATATGCAGCAAAGAGGTAGGCAACGCTGCACTAAATATAAATTCTCTTTAATTTGTTCATGTTGCCAAATGACTATACTGCCCCTTCACCAATCCCATTGTTCCCAGTTTGAGTTCCTTTGCACTTCCCCAATTGCAGTGGGAAAAAAAGCCAGCTCTGATGTTAGTGTTTGAGATATATGTGCTCTCTCAGAGCCAACAGCACTCGGCACATGTAAAATAGAAACCTTGAGCAATTTCTGGAAGTATAGTCTTTTTGGTTATCTTATACAGGTATGGGATCCGTTATCCGGAAACCAGTTATCCAGAAAGTTCCGAGTTACAGAAAGGCTGCCTTCTATAGACTCTGTTATAATCAAATAATCCAAATTTTTACAAATTATTCCCTTTTTTCTCTGTATTAATAAAACAGTACATTGTACTCGATCCAAACTAAGATATAATTAATCCTTATTGGAAGCAAAACCAGCCTATTGGGGTTATTTAAGGTTTATTTTTTAAACATTATTATTTAAACATCTGGTAGACTTAAGGGATAAAGATCCAAATTACAGAAAGATCAGTTATCTGGAAAAGCCCAGGTCCCAAGCATTCTGGATAACAGGTCCCATACCTGTACTATAAACTTCTTATATTTCCTAACCAATACTTTTTTCAGACCATTTGCACTATTAGCGATGTAGTGATTCTGTCTCAGCTGAATGTGGGGGTGGCAGGTGATTAATTGATGCTGGAGTCTGCCCAGCCTTTGCTATTATTTTGTACTTTACATATTGCAGAACCAGAAATTCCACCATTCCTTATACAGAGCAGCTGATGGAGGGATGCTGGGAAATGTGCAAGGTACCTTACCCTAAAGCCACTGCTCCTGTATACGTAAATAGCAATAGGGAAAGCTGTGCTCGCGAGGGGAGGGTTATTAATTTCCTTTTTTCATTCTGCAGATCCCAAGCTTGGAATTGAAGCTGCTGTGTGGTTGCCAATGCTTCGTTAGCAATGAAGCAGCAATTTGAAAGTCAGAATGAATGATTAACGGGAGAGGTACAGAATAAAATGACATGCAATAAATAAATAAGCATAATGAAACTGAAGTCTCATGGTGAATCTGTTTGTTTGTAGCCAAGGTCTGTGCCACAGACAATCAGATAGCATTTCAAGCTGCAATCTGAAAACAGGCAGAATCAGGTGACAGGTTCGAAAACCATAAAACATGAAGACCTGCTGAAAAGTTGCTCAAGTTGCACACTTAAAAAGTAAAACTAATTGAAAGTTTTGCTTTGCTTTTAAGGAGATGTGCTCCAATCATAAAATGCAGTGCAAAGAAAAACAGGCCTAGGTGAGAGTGTCACAACTCTGCAGAATATAATAATAGTGTAATGACAATATGGGATACCAGAGGTCATAAAAAGGTGGGAGATTAAACAACTGACGTTTAGGGTTTTAGGTATTTTACTGGCCTAGCTGGTAAAACACCTGCCAAGGTGGGGGCCGGTATTAAAAATTCACCGGCAATGCTGGTAATTTGTAATACCCTTAAAAAAAAAAAAAATAAATAAACCCTTGTCCGCCCCCAATTTGCTCAGAACTTACCTTTTCTTCAGCCTTCTGGCCATTGCGTGATGTTCCTCAGCCCCCTTTTTTGTCACTTTGTGTGGCTCCACCCCTTTTACATCACAGACCGCCCCTTTTGTTCCCGCCCCCTTACCGGCCGGTAAAATTGTTCAGAGAAGGTGGCAACCCTACTGACGTTACAAGAGCACAACAGTGCCTGGGGCCAGTAGCATGAGCATAGGAGAGGATAAACTTAAAGGAACAGTAAAAGCAAAAAAATTGAAGTATTTCAAAGGAATGACAATATAATGTACAATTGCCCTTCACTAGTAAAACTGGTGTGTTTGATATAGAAAGACAGCTACGTTTTTTATTAACAAGCTGATGTGTAGCCATGGGGGGCAGCCATTCATGCACAGGATACACAGTAGATTACAGATAAGTTCTGAACAATCCTATTCTACTATAGTACTAGTTATCAGCTGTGGATCCTGTGCCTTTTCTCCTCTTTCAGTTGTGAATGGCTGCCCCTAAGGATACACAGCAGCTTGTTTATATAAACTTTTATAGAATATCTGAAGCAATCACACCAGTTGTATCAGTGCAATCCAACAGTACATTATATTTTCGTTACTTTTAAAATACTTTCATTTTTGGGGTTACTGTTCCTCTATGTCTGGGGACATAGATAATGTGTTATGTATCAGTTATATTAGATTTCCCTATGTTTATAGAAAAATCATGCAAGTGGTTGTTCATATGACCTGTCTTTCATGCAGATGTGCCGATTGTTGTTAAAGAATTTAGTAAATAAATAAGAATAAGGAAGTAACCGAGGAAAGGAAGATGCTTGTTTCATACCTTGGCTTTGTTTCTGGAGCTGCCAGTGTTGCTTGCTGTTGCTGTAAATTGTTTTACATTCCTGTCGAAAAAAAAGAAAGTTATGAGTTTCTACCTTTCACCTTTTCATATAAAGTAACACCTCTCTGTTCCTGTCTCAATGTCATACTTGTTTCCCTTATTCATGTCTCTTGCCCCAGATCCACACACAACTTGCAACAACGATGTGACCGATACAGGGAAGAGAATATTTAATATACAAACATCTCTTCGGGGCAGATTTATCAAGGGTCGAATTTCGAAGTGTAAAAAAGTTCAAAATTCAACCATCGAATTGCATTACTTCGATATTCGAAGTTGAAGTTTTTTTTTTATCGAATTTGGCCACATTCGGTCGAAGTAAAATCGCTCAATCGTATCGATTTAATCGATCGAACGATTTTACTTCGACTTCTAAAAACTTAGCCAAATGTTGGCTATAGGTTCTAGGAGGTCCCCATAGGCGAACATAGCAATTCGGCAGGTTTAAGGTGGCGAAGTCGAACTTTTTTAAAGAGACAGTACTTCGATTTTTGAAGTCAAACTTTTTTACTTCGAATCAAAGTCGAATTTAGGCCTATTCGATGGTCGAAGTACCCAAAAATTAGTTCGAAATTCGAAGTTTTTAAATTCGAAAATTCACTTTGACCCTTAGTTAATGTGCCACTTCATTTTATTATCCTTGTTCTCTTTGAGTGAGTTTCTGTCTGTTTGTATTGAAATTTATTTCACTTGTAATGGAGGATGTAACCCAGTCCCCACATGTAAAAGAAGCACAATATTTCTTACATACCTAGTTATTTGTTTTAAAATTAACATTTTTTCCCCAAAGTACCAACATATTGTGCATTGCTGTACAATACAAGGTGATTAACTAGTCCTTATTTATAGTAAGCTATTTATATGTACGTATAAATGTTAAGTGGACTCTGTTGAGTGCTTGTATACTAATGAAAGTCACAGTTTGAGGCCAAAAGGTCTTGTTTTTTTCGCCAATTAAATAAGTACATAATTTACATTACCTGGAATGTAACCCTCCATGCAAGGGGGCGGTGTAAATTGAATCAAAATGGTTTCGGTGTCGGGAATTCGTCTCAATGTTTCTTTTACTCTCATCAACATTTATGTGGTGTGTACCAAAGCCTGTTCTTGGCACCCTGGGTACGTAAGGCTGTTCAGTTGGGACCCCCTCTTGGAAACTCGCAGGTACAGAACGTGATGGCCAACCAGTGTTTTTGGTATGACTTGGAGCAGTGCGTCCTTTCAATACAAGAAAGCCCAATGTAGTTTTGTTTCTTCTTAAAACATCACACAAGTTATGTTACTACTGAACCGCCTCTTTGTATCCCTCCATTTTCATGGATGGCATCTCTTAAAAAAAACCCCATGAAGCAGACTCTCAGTCCCACCCTGTACGTGGATTTTTCGACACCATTTACTACCTTGGGGAAACAGGTCATCAGATGCCAATAACCGATCCTGCAGATCATTACATTCCCTTGGACTTGCAAACACAGGCGTTACAAATTTAGCCACAGCTTCAGAATTTGGGCACATGTCACATTGGTCCTTGAATAAAAAAATACAAATTAAGCACAAATCAGTAAAGGTGCGCAATGATTTGTTGCACCAATCAATGTTCACCGTTTTATTATTTATATACTACACTGTCCTTTTGTGTATAATTCCCCATTGTAAGGGATTGTTACCTGGTGATGAAAGAGAACATCTTCCTCCATTAGTACACAGCAGAATTCACAGGGGATCAGAATGTTGCTGGATTTGTGCACAGAAGGTGGTGGGGATATGGGGCGTATGTTTCTGTCATGTGGCTGTTCTATCCTATTTTGTTCCAAATCCAAAAAGCGAGTAGAAGGGGAACTTTGATTGAAGAAAGGAGAAAAAGCAGCAGGATTGCAGCCAGACTGTAACAGAAAAAAAGACAAGACTTCAGATTAAGAAGATAAGATTGTTTTACCTTTGCAAATTCCACATTAAAGAGGTGTTTCACCTTCAAGTTAACTTTTAGTATGTTCTAGAATGGCCAATTCTAAGCAACTTTTCAATTGGTTGTCATTATTTATTTTGTATAGTTTTTGAATTATTTGCCTTCCTCTTCTTACTCTTTCCAGTTCTCAAATAGGGATCACTGACCCCCATCAAAAAACCAAATGCTTTGTAAGGCTACACATTTATAGTTATTGCTACTTTTTATTGCTCATCTTTCAATCCAGGCCTGTCCTATTCATAGTCCTGTCTTCTATTTAAATCAATACATGATTGCCAGGGCAATTTGGACCCTAGCAACCAGATTACTGAAATGGCAAACTGGAGAGCTGCTGAATAAAAAGCCAAATAACTCAAAAACCACAAATAATAAAAAATGAAAAGCAATTTCAAATTGTCTCAGAATATCACTCTCTACATGATACTAAAAGTTAATTTAAAGGTGAACAACCCCTTTAACAGGGCCGGAACTAGGGGTAGGCAGAAGAGGCACTTGCCTAGGGCAAGACAACGTGGGGGTGCGGGGCAGGTACCTGTTCAAAAGTCTTCTGCCCATACCTAGTCCGGGTTCACTCACCTGCCCCTCCCTCCTCTCCCCTACCCTCAGTCACTCTCCCCTCCCTCCATCACTCCCCCCCCCCTCCGTCCCCTGCACTTCCCTGTCGTCTTGGCCCAGCAGTGCATGTTAATATACATTATTTTTAACATGTATACATCAGGCATACAAAAACAACCAATAGCAAGGGGTAAAGAGGGCCCTGCCCTTAAAAGCTTACAATCTAATGAACAATATCAGCTGAAAGAGTTGGAATTCAGCATTGCCTTTAGCAGCACATATTCACACTGAAACTATAATGCACAATTATATTACAGGTTGGTCGGATGTTTATACATGCATGTAGTTTACATGTGTTCTAGAGCATGTAACAAAGTGGGGCCTATACTTATACTAAGTGGTAGTGGCGCTCAGACATTCTCGGTCTGCATTCAGACATACGGACTTACTTGATGCTTGAGACTCACTTCCTCACACATATGCAGACATGCAGCCCACAATAAGTTACGCTGGTCAATTCACACCCCCAAATGAGAATCACTGCTACAAAGCAGGTAGCACCGTTACACTCCCCAGGTTTATAATCGGTACCTCGTGACGCACAAGATCCTCCTGCTTCATTTGTACACCACAGAATTCACAAGGGATGCGAATGTTGTTGGGTATGTGCACAGAAGATGGTGGGGATGCAGGCCGTACATACTGCTCACGTTCAAAATCCAAAAAATTGGTGGGAGCTGGTCTTCGATCACAGAAAGAAGCAAAGACGCGAGGATTGCAACCAGACTGGTAAGAAAAACAAATTCAGGGCCACAAAACAAAAAGCGTTTTGATCAAGCCTACTTCAATTGGTTTTGCCCAAGGTAGAAATGGTACTGAAGGTATTATTATTGTGATGGAATATTAGGTTTATAAGAAAATCTCTGTACAGTACATTTTGGTATAAGGAGCATATAGTATCCTGTTAAATATGCTTTGTGTTTGTGTTTGGGTGTTGGACACCCCTAAACTTCAGGCTTGACCTGCCTGGCTGGTCGGGAAGTTTAGCATTCTAGTTTAAGTTAAAGAGAATTTTTTTGGGGTAGACATTCAAGAGGGAGTCATGTGACTCTAAGAGGAACACCCCAGTCAGAGCTCCGAGATAAGAAGCCAACACCATCTTGGTAACAACGTGCACTGGACTTGGCCAGGACATAGTGTGCTCTTATTCTCTATAATAAAGCAGTTCCTTGTACTTGATCCCAATTAAACTGTATGAATCCATATTGGTGGCGAAAATTCTAGTTCATGTTTAAATGTTTTTAGTAGCCTTAACAATTAATGATCCTAATTACAGAATACGCCTTATTTGAAAGATCCCAAGCATTTCAGATAATAGACCCATACCTGTATCTAGCATAAAGAAGATGTAAATTCAGACAAAAAAAAAAAAAAAACTAGTAGTATGGGAGGACAGGCCTTCAATAGGTCCTTCATGAGTAAAGGCCTCTGGTTTCCTCTATAAGGATATCGAGACAATTCTTACAGTAACAAAGGATAGTTACGGAGGCTATTCCAGTTTCCCTTATAGTTAAGTGCTTTAGACACTGTGCTCATTGCAATGGGTCACATGCTGTACCTGATGCAGTATAAGGTCCTCTGCAGGAAAAAGCTTTTCACAGAATTCACATGGAAGGCCAAGTTCAGTCTCTGCAAGGGGTAAAGGAACAAATAAAATAATAATAAAAAGCTGATTCTGACAAACTTCTTCATTAGGATGTAATAAGTAATAAAAAATAAATAAATAAATAAAAAAAATAAAAAAAGAACAATAATTTAAAACTTTTGCAAGAAAAAAGTACTGCGTTTTGTACTCATTCATCTTGCAAATACTAGTGTTATTAACAGAGGCACAGCAGCCCATCTACAATAATGGAAATCCTTCATACACAAGCGTCTTCACAGCCTCTAACCTCTGCAAATCCTGCAAACAGCTCCACTTAGGGTGGGGGCACATGGGGAGATTTAGTGCCTCAGATAAATCTTCGCTACTTCACGCGACTAATCTCCCCAAAATGCCTTCCCACCAGCAAGAATGTGAATCTCCAGCGGGATGGCATAAGTGTCACTTTGGTTTTTCCGAAGTCGCCTCACAAGAGTCAAAACTCGCTAATTCAAATTGGGAATAATTCAAACTCCATTCGAATTGTCGACATTTATCAAATCTTTACCCTGGGAATATTTTAAATTCAACTATTCACCACCTTAAATCTTCCGACTTCATGTATAAGTCAATGGGAGAGGTCCAGTGACCCATTTGAAGATGAGAAAAAAACAAAAAACTCTATTCGAGTTTAGTCTAATTCGATTCGAGTTTTTAAGTTGGTAATATTCATTCGAGTTTTAGATATTCATTTTTTTTTTTTATTAAATAACCTCCCGATTGAATTTCTAGTGTATTTGAATTTATTAACAAAAAATTCACATGAATTTGAAATGCGACCTTTTAAATGGGCCTCCCAGTCTACATTTCCTTCTTAAGAAAAGTAAGGGAAGCATAGATACGGCTTTGGGACAAGCTTCCTGAAACATGAATGGATAGCTAGACTGATAAGAGAATGAGCAAAAAAAAGAGTTACAAGACTTGGGAAGCAAAATGAAAAAGGTCTATGGAAGCACATTCTATATAGATTAAGGACCGTCAGGATCATAATTTGCCTCTTCTTCATCCCTTTCATATAAGCATTGGAATGACACTGCTGCATAAAAGGTTGATACACCAGGAGCAGCAGTGATGGTTAAGACAGACAGTGTATATCTCACCACTACTTTAAATTGAACTAAGGTTTGGCAGACATCAGAAAAAGAAAAACAAATTGGGAAATGTAAAAAAAAAAAGGGGATGGGGGTCCAATGATTAATGTTCTATTATTTCAAAATCTGGGAATTAAAGACTGACAGGGTACGTCAAAAGAATAAATGGTTTAATGTGGCCAAACAGATTGGCATAATTATTTCTGGTACCTCTGCAAAGAAATCATTGGCCCTCACCTGTCTGAGTGCTTGGTGAATCGGCTTCCACAGTTTTATCATCACAGAAAAGGTTGGAATCCTTCTGCCAGTCACTGTACTTAGCAACTTTGTCTTTGGAATCAAATGCTCTCCATGAATTGACATTGGCTGAAAGATCAGTATCAGGGTCTACACTGGAACCAATCTCATTCTGAAATCTCGGAGGACGAAAAGAGCTCAATCCAGAGTATCCTTGATTTCTATAAATGGAACGAAAATCTCTTCGATTTGAGAACGGCTCTTGTCCCCTTGCTGGGATATTTCTCGTCAGGTTTGTTTGCTTTAGAGCTAGGAGAAAAAAAAAAACAGTTATACACCAATTTCAACAAATACTTTCCTATTAAAGAGAATCTTCTATGTCAAATAAACGGGAAGTTGCTTTAGCCCTGCTATTTACCACTGCTTTCTCTGTGGAGAAACAAGTTTTACATTATATAGATGTATTGACATAGTACGAATCTCTCACCTTTGTTCTGTCCTTCTCCTCTATGAAGATTTTGCAGTGATGGTGTTAACATGGCATTTCTGTAAAATCGAGTTGGTAATATGGCATGCAAATGATCATTCTGTGTAGCATCAAACCAGGCTCCGCTGTTTAACAAAGGCTTCTTTGGGACGCTCTCTTTGCCACACACATCAGGGTGATCATTCAGGTCCTTTATCATCACACTGCGCCCACACTTCTCACAGCGCTCAGTCCTGGCTCCACAGTAATCCTCGTGGCCTGCCAGCAAATTGAATGCAAGTTCCAGCTCACAGAACTGGCATTTAGCTAAACGCAGAGGGCAAGCGGAAAGCTTTAACAAGAGAAAAAATAAAAGTTAGCTCACCGGGTATGTTTAATAGCAACGTTTCAGATCCCTGGATCAATTCTGCCTGCAGGTGAATTGCAAGTATACAGGCTAAGATAAACATGAAGTAGAAAGTAGGTTCACTATAATAAAGTTTAAGGCGTAAACGTGCCAAATTACCCTATTCTGTACCACATGCAGTTAAAAATAGGGATGCACTGAATCCAGGATTCGGCCTTTTCTAGCAGGATTTGGCCAAATCCTTCTGCCCGGCCGAACCAAATCGGACTCCTAATTTACTTATGCAAATTAGGGGTGGGGAGGGAAATCACATGACTTTTTGTCACAAAACAAAGAAGTAAAAAAGGTTTTCCCCTTCATATTTGGTTCAGTATTCGGCCGCATCTTTCGCAAAGGATTTGGGGATTTGGCTGAATCCAAAATAGTGGATGCGGTGCATCCTAGTAAAAAAGTTTCACAACTTGACTCTGCAACTGCTTTAACATTTCCTACATAGTTCATCATTGCAGTGGTATCTACAGTGTGGGGGGGGGTCTCCGATGCATTTTTATAGTCCACAGTTCAGCCCAAGGACTGTTGGAGTGTTTTGATGGATATTATTAACTCTGGTTAGCAAAACAGTGGTGTTGAACGGGGCATGGCTGAAAGATATTCAGAAAACCAGTTCATAAACACAAGGATTTTTAGGGATGCACCTAATCCGGGATTTGGCCTTTTTCCGCAGGATTCGCCCGAATCCTTCTGCCTGGCCGAACCAAATCCTAATTTGCATATGCAAATTAAAGGGGGGAGGGAAATCGTGTGACTGTGTCACAAAACAAGGAAGTAAAAAATGTTTTCCCCTGCTCACCCCTAATTTGCATATTGCAAATTAGGATTCGGATTGGTATTCGGCCAAATGTTTTGCGAGTAACAGTAAAAACATCTAGACAGCTGTAGAAACGGTGAAAAAGTGTTTATTAGTATAATGCCATAAGACACATACCAGTGGGAAGGAGGGGGGATGGGAGACTGTGCCTTCACTAAAATTTAGAAATACAAAACATTAAAGGGGTACAGTTGAAGTACTGGATAGAATTAGTCCTTTAATGTCTGTTATTTCCGAAAGAATTGGATGGTTTCCTAGTTAGGGCAACATTTATCAATGTGGATTAGGTCTCCTAATGAAGACAGTCTTGCACATATTAAGCCAATAAAACTGTACTAGTTTCACTTTGACCCTGACTCTCGAAAAAATCAGCAAAAATCTCTAATAAGCAGGGTATGCACAGTTTTGGACACTGATGCGGACTATATAATAATTATACTTCTCTGTTACTAGAGAATGCTTTAAAGACACGAACCTCATGTTCTTCCAGAACACTCTTCTCCATTGTCATTTTACACTTACAGGTCACCTGCGGGAAACAAAAGTATAAAAACTAAGGTTCCAAAAAAGGCTTTTTGGTTTGAGCCATATTGACTGCAGCAATATCTGTGCCCATAAAGTGGTGTAAGACAACTCTATCAGTGCCTATAGAGTGGTGTAATACAGCTCGATCAGTGCCTATAGAGTGGTGTAATACAGCTCTCAGTGCCTAATAAAGTGGTGTAATACAGCTCTATCAGTGCCTATAAAGGGTTACAGAGAGAATACCGGTGCGTGCTCGGTGACCAGGTGCTCCTCCATGTCTGCAGTTGGCACAGGCTCTTTGCACACATCACAGACACTGATGTTCCGCTTGCAGTGGATTTCATGGATGGTGAAATTGGACAGAGGAATGTCACGTTTACTGGAATGGAACAGAAATACACAGTAGTGAATGCAGTCAAATCCTGCTAAGCAGAATGAGTAGCTACAGATGGAGGCAGGACAAGTTAAAGTGTTCACCACGTGTCCCTCATATTCAGTTTTGGTCCCGGTTTTCTGTACCCAGGAAAGCCCCTGCAAATGCCTCTGCTGTACAAAAGTAACCAACGAAATAAAGAATATTATAGGCCCATGATCAGGGTACATTTCCCAGTATCTGGTCTAACAATTACAATCCTTCTTGGAAAAGATCTTTCCAAGAAAGATCGTTGGTTTCAACACACACGTGTAGCGCTGAATCGTCAGATATACAGGTAGAAACAATAGAATTCTACCTTTATCTGACGATTCAGCACTAACAAAGGCCGATGTTTGGGTCCCTTCAAAGGCACCAGAACAAAATTTTAACGAGCCTCAAGTCTTCTGCCGATATCAGTCGGCTCTTTTCCCACCATACATGCACCGAATATAGTATGAAAATTTGTTTTGTTATTATCTGTCCGTCTATGGCCACCTTAACTGTCAGTTCCAGGATGATCTTTTCCCCCCAGACAGGTTGAATTGAAGCTGCATTTGTGGTACAATTTGCTCAGGCCAACATATTTCTTAATATTAGCATAGTCACCCTGCCCAACTTCCGGCAATATCCAAGCCTATCCTTATCAATAATTTCTCTGTGCAAATGAGTCAGTTGGACAGTTAACCCATCATCAGTCCATGCACCCTTTGTTCTGGGCAGGTATCATATCTAACTTTCCTTCAATATAAGAGACTCCAAAGGCTGCATGAAGAGAGACATATTGCGGAGAGAGGGATAGCTTGCGTCTGAAATTATACAGAATTTTTAATAATATTTAAAAGGTCCTTATTTTCATGAGATAATTGATAAAAGATAATTTTGTGTTTCTATAGTAGTTTCCCTTCTCAGGAACCACTCTACTTATCAATAGTATCCTTTAGTAACTGTGAACCAAATTCTAGTGTGTTGGACTAGGTATATACTTTGACCATAATGTTACACTGTTACCTTTAAAGCTAAGGCCATACACTGAGCTTTCTTTGCCAAAGGTAAACACTAGCAAAGAAACTGCCAATGCACTCCCAACCATGTGAAAATAAGCACCCATAGGTGTAATAATAATGGGGATTTCAGCCAAAAACGGTCATGTGCATCATTAGCATAAAATAATTTTCAATGTTTTTCCTCAGAGAACGGCACAGTATGCCATATAAATAGCTTTACCCTTACTTACTTACTTACACTCACACACAATGTAAGATGCACAAAACGTTTTAGTGGCACAAACATATACAAGGTTAATGCAAACTGTCCGATTAATGAGAGGTGCAGCAGTAAAAAAGAACAAACTGAAATGGGAGGAGGTTGCTATACTGTTTGGGTTATAGGTTAGATGCATGTTAATCAATGGGTTATCAGATCATTTTGGATATTATTCCTCAGTGAGGTTAAAGGGCTTTTATATCCTTTTTCTTCTGCTGAAATGTAGTCAGTACAGGGGAAGAGCAGCTCTGCTGGAATAGGTTAATGGGATTACTCTGTACTGGCAACAGGGAAACCGAGGAGCTTGCTTTTCTATTATTTATGGCCCCAATGGCTGGCCATGCCCCTTCTAATGCTCTACAATGTACCCTCCAAAGCTTACTGTTAGGGAATTATAACAAAATAGAAGGGCTATGGGATGATGTAGGGTAGGTTGTGGCTAACCATTGTAAAAGACTATAGCAATTTAGGCCAGGCCTAAATCTTAAATTGAGCCTGCAACTCTTTCATATAAACTGGGCCAAAAATCACATCCTGACAATGTATCAGACTTGTATTAATACAACTCTATTGCTGGAAAACATAATGAAAAATAAAGTGAGTCAATTAATGAAGGAGTTCTATATTTAGTGTGTTTACTCACCAATTCCCACAGAGCTGTGTCTCCTGCTCAGCTTCGGATGCCATGTTCAGTTTTCCTACACGATTACTTTCACTTGTGCTTCCTCTCAAATGGGCGAAGCCCTGGAGTATTTCTATATTCCCAAGTCAACTTGTTCCACTCAACAGTCACACTGCACAACAGATATGAATAGAATAGCTCAATTACTAGAAAATGCTGCAAGTTACACATTAATGCTAATTGTGTGATTTAAATAAAACAATAAATCCAGAACTGGGCATTCAGCCAAAGCTTCATTTATTTCTAGTAACAAAGAAAAGAGTGAACAACAAACACAACTTTGTATGATTATCTGTGCATTTATGCTGGCCCGTGGATCCCAACCCATGTGCATATATTACAGATAAGGTTTGATTCAGGGATCCGGCTACTATTCTAAGGCGCCGGCTACTATTCTAAGGCGCCGGCAAATATTCTTAGGCGCCGGCGACCGTTTTTTGTGCTTGACCCGAGTATAAGCCGAGGTAGAGTTTTTCAGCATATTTTGGGGGCTGAAAAACTCGGCTTATACTCGAGTATATACGGTAACTCAAATCAGCCAGTTTTGAATCACTCAAAATGATTGCATTTTCGAGCAAAAACCAACAAAGAAAACTTGAACATCATGAAGGCTAAAATGGTTCAAGGGACCTCTGCCATTGACTCCTACATGACCTTGACAGGTTTTAGATGATGTATTTTCGGATTCCAGCTATTTCCAGGTTTGGGGTATAATACATCTACAAAAATTTGAATCAAAACCCCTCAAAAAGTCTATTTTTTTGTAGAAAAAAAACAACACAACCTTTGATAAATAACACAATTTCCTCCACACTTTCTGCTGTTGAGTGTGAAACTGTAACAATAAAACGGAGGACGTACGGTGTATGTGACCCCCTTGCAAGGTCTCCATTTGTTCACTAGTGGGCTGATTCATTTTTATAAGACACATACCAATGGTTCAATGCTTTTTAAATTATGTGTGAGGCAATGTTTAAAAAAAAAAAAAAAAAAAAAAAAAACTATATTGATGATACCTTGGTGTCTATAGCTTAGCAAAATTTCCCTTATTTTCAAGAAATTCACATAAAAGAGTGTTAAGATACTGCTCAATACTTTAATGCCCCAATTTAACTAGCTGCAAGCTAATCATACACTGGCAAGTCAGCAGCTTACAGGCCTACAAGTGCAGTCAAAATAACAGCCTCCCTATACCATATCTGAGCAAGGCTTTGCCAAAAAAAAAAAAAAAAAAAGTTTGAAAATTCTGGTGAGCAAAGATCACGTCAGGCTGAGGAAACCACCATAAAACCATAGTGTATGCAAGCAGACAACACACCCATAATGAATCACAGCCATTCTAGGAGTATGACTAAGCATTAAAGAAAAAAAAACTCCCTAGTGTAAAAGAAAACGCAACTGAAGAGCCACCTGAGCCATAATATGTGTGTTGAAGGGATGTACCATATTTCTTCCTACGTTTTCTATAGGATAATGATATGCAAGTGTCATGTTACAATTTCAGAGACAGGCTACAATTCAAAGGAAATGAAACCGAATATTCTCACATTGGGATCCCCTTGCTCAGCAATTCTTCTTTTCCGTCTTGTTTTTGGCCTACACATGCTTATCACACCCAACACCCATACTGATATCCATTTAAAACAGCAATATCAAATTCTCAAAAAATGACCATTATACACAGATTTCATAGGATACACAAAAAAGAAGATAAAACTTAAATGTGCTTTTAGGCAGGCTTAGTAACCTCGTCACCAGCTGTTCTCATATGTGGGGAGAAATGGGATCCAGAAGCCTTTACGGTTAGCGAGCAAAACAATGCTTATTTAGTAGAATAAGGCTTGGTCTATAAACCCACTAAAAATGTCTGCAAAAAAATTGCAACAATGGTAAGTAAAAAACTGGAGTAAGTGTATTATGCCTAAATTGCATGCAAATGGGTACAATATGCACATGCAAATGGACATGGACTTACACTTGACCCCCACTGCAGTCTCTTGGTTTATGACCAGCTTAATACTCTAATTGGCTACTGAAGATTGTAGCCCCACTCTTCCAAACAAAACAGAATTGATTTGTGGGTGGGTATTCAGTGGGTAGCCTACCCACTGCAGGGCTCTACCCTAGTCCTCCGCTCTCTAATTTCCTACAATTGGATACATTGGTAGCTGGCATGTCTCAAAATGTAAAATGTGTTAGAAACATGTTACTTTTATTCCTTGTGTGCATAGGGCTTTCCGTGTCACTTCCCATAGTCAGATGCCCTCTTTCACTATGTCGAGTAACAGCTTTCTGGCCTGTGATACATTTCTGGCTCAGCCAGATATTTATCAATTTATCCAAAAAACCCTTTGGGCAAGGAGTATGTCGGGCTGTGGTCATTTCCCCAACAGGTCTGCAGAGGCACCCCATGTGGCCTCATGATTGATCCACCACTTTGGTGGCAAAATTTGGCAAAAATTATCTAAGAGTCGTCCAGTTTATGGCCAACAAAACTCTAATGGTCTAAATCAGTGATCCCAAAACAGAGGCTCACCAACCCCTTGGATGTTGCTTCCAGTGGCCTCAAAGCAGGTGCTTATTTTTAAATTTCTGGCTTGGAGGCAAGTTTTGGTTGCATAAAAACCAGGTGTACTGCCAAACTATAGGCTGTCAGTCCACATAGAGACTACCAAATGGCCAACAACAGCCCTTATTTGGCTTCCCCTGGAGCTAATATCATGGCTTGTGTTGCTTCCCAACTCTTTATAAATTTCAATGTGACTCACAGGTTAAAAAGATTGGGAGCTCCCAGTCTAGGTTTCAATATAGATACATACACACACACAAACACAAAGTATAAAAATGCAATAATACGGTGAATAATGTACCCCCTGCTGTAAAACATAGGGAAATAATAAGTGACCGAGGAGTTCCATGACCATACACAAGATCATGGAAATCCGAGGTGATTTATAATATCCCCATATTTTACAACAGGGGGTACATTATTTATTGGTTTAGGGAGTCATATGACAGAAATGACATTACTAACCACCGATTATATCTGATGGCATCACTAAGAGCCTTTTAAAAGGATATAATTTATAGGATATTCGTGGCTCTAGTGTATTATATTGTGAATAAAGTGTAAAATCTAAAGATATTAAGGGCAGAGACACAGGCTGCTATTTCGGGAGATTAGTCACCCAGCGACAAATTGCCTCTTCTTCTTCGAGTGACTAATCTCCTTGAACTGCCTTCCTGCCGGCTAGAGTGTAAATCGCCAGGGGGATAGCACTCAGATCACTGTGACTTTCTGAAGTCGCCCGAAGTTTCCTCGTGAGGTAACTTTGGAAAACGAAGCTGGGAGACTAATCTCCTTGACTAGCAGTGCATGTCTCTGCCCTAAAAGTTACAGAGGAGTTCCATGACCATATAAAAGCACAAGGTGTTTTTATACAGGTCACAGAACTCTGAGGAGACTTTAAACGCTTTATTAAAGGGATACGGTCATGGGGAACAAAAATTTTTTCAAAATGAATCAGTTAATAGTGCTGCGCCAGCAGAATTCTGAACTGAAATCCATTTCTTAAAAGAGCAAACATATTTTTTTTTCATATTCAATTTTGGTATCTGACATGGGGCTAGACATATTGTCAATTTCCCAGCTGCCCCAAGTCATGGGATTTGTGCTCTGATAAACTTCAATCACTCTTTACTGCAAGTTGGAGTGTTATCACCCCCTTACTTTTTCCCCTTTTCCCCCCAGCAGCCAACAATGGGAAGGTAACCAGATAACAGCTCCCCAACACAATATAACAACTGCCTGGTAGATCTAAGAACAACACTCAATAGTAAAAACCCATGTCCCACTGAGACACATTCAGTTACATTGAGAAGGAAAAACAGCAGCCTGCCAGAAAGCATTTCTCTCCTCAATTGCAGGCACAAGTCACATGACTGGGGGCAGCTGGGAAATTGACAAAATGTCTAGCCCCATGTCAGATTTCAAAATTGAATATAAAAAAATCAGTTTGCTCTTTTGAGAAATGGATTTCAGTGCAGAATTCTGCTGGAGTAGCCCTATTAACTGGTGTGTTTTGAAAATAACCTGTTTTCCGATGACAGGATCCCTTTAATATAATACACAACTTTCAGGGAGTCATGAGACAGAAATGATATCACTAAGCTCTGATTATAACCGATGACATCACTAAACATTGTTTATAAGGCTATCATTTACAGGATATTCATGTCTCTTGTGGATTATAAAACAATAAAGCAGTGTTAAAAAAAATACCTCAATTAATGGGTAGCCACAAGGACACGCACAGGCCCCTCATACTTAACTACACGCAATGGCTGCTGGCATTAGTAGTTTATTGAGGAAATGAATGCAGAAAATGGTAAACTATGGGAAAGAAGCAGCAGGACTAACAATGATATTCTGAGTGTGCTCCTGTTACAAGACTTGGTATCTGCAGACAAAAGAAGAGTGTGGGCACTAAACAAACACTGATCTTGTAGCTGGCACTCCCCACTAAATGAAAAAGAAACAAGCAATATCCCTGCTGATCACTATCAGTCAGCCGGTGCACAACTGTCTATAAGTAAACAGGCAGATGGCTAAGTCTTTGTCTAGATAAGGAGTAATACATGGGCACCTTAGCAGTCGAGAATGATAACCCGCAGTCCCTCCAGCTTACTCAGTTGTATCCCTTACCGGCGTCTCACGAGCACCCTGACACAGGATAACCGGCTGTCACCGAACTACTTCCAAAATGCCCACAAACATTTACCCAGGACGCTACTTCCTCATACTTCGTCGCCTGCTAATCCCCGGCCTACAATTGGGCGCCAGCGACGTCATTCAATATTATACTTTCGACTCCACCTCTATCTGCTGATTGGCTGATTTGTATCAAGGTTTGAAAACACTGGGAGGCGCATATAATCGGAGTACGAAATGGCAACTGAGTGTGACATATTCTGATAATCCTTCCTAAAGAAGGTTCATTTTACTTCTGCATCACAGCTTCTACTAACGTAAACAAAAAAAAATGATACATGCAAATATATGTCAATAAATATGACTGTGGTTGAATAGCTTTAAGTCTCATGTATTTCACTGAATTTTCAAAGAAAGATGAAGGCAAAGTGGTGCCTCAGGATAGTGCTGGTTGGTGGGGGGCAAGGGAATGTGTGACCCAAAGCGGATCCTGACCAGGTCTGGACTGGGATTCAAAATAGGCCCTGGCATTTCTTTGCAATAATTTGTATTTGCTTTTTCAACAAATATAGGGTGTACAACAATTCTGACAGTAGCTTGATGGCATTTCAAGTACACAGAGGCAGGCCCAGACTGGCAATCTGTGGGTTCTGGCAAATGCCAGAGGGGCTGCTGTCACCATATAGTGGGCTGGAAGGGGGCTGTTTGGGCCTCTGTGGACTTGGAATGGCAGGGCCTATTTTGATTCCCAGTCCAGGCCTGCACAGAGGGCAGGCTCAAACAGCCCCCACCAGCCCAATACATAGTGACTGTCTACGGCATTCTACAGCAGCACTTCTGTATTTGCCAGCATCTTGTCAGGGCCTACCAGCTCAGGTGCAGGTGTCAGGACAAAAGAGGAAGAAGCCCAAAAGAGTAACAAAGTCCAAGAGAGGTATCCGAAGGGTTAAACAAAGTTTGTGTATCCGGGCAGAGGGTCAATACAGGCAGCAAGATTCATGGTCAGAAGGAAAGCCGAGGTCAAGATCAGGAAATAGTAGTAGTAGTAGTATCCAAAATAGTAGCAAAAGCACACCCAGGAATGTAGAGTACAAAGCCTATACACGGGCAGTGTTTCTAGTATTTTGCTGGCTTTTGAACTTGGCCCATTGTACTGCGTGTTGATGTCGGCATCACATGCCAACGTGATGATTGATGTCACCACCCCATGACACGGTGTCTTTTTCCCCTGGGCACCGCCTTCCTGCGAACGGTACAGAGGAGGAGAGGAGTGCCATCGGGCGCTCCTCACACAGATTGCCAGGCAGGGCCTGATCCTAATGCTCAGACCTCAGTTTAAGAATATGTATATGACAGATTATTTGGCCCTTCGCTTCTATGTATGTGTATTACACATACATAGAAGTGTAGGGCAAAATATACATCCTATGACTGAGTTTTGCTGGGGACCCCAGTCATTTCTATTTTCTTCTTTGCTTAAAAACCCAGTGTAAACCTAGCGTAAGGCTAGTGATGTCACCAGAGAGTGCACTATAGACAAGCACAGGAGAGGAAACACTGCAGGGAGAATCTACATGCAGATCTGACTAAGAGACTCTGTGGTGCTACATACAAGGGGCAACATCAATGGGACGTGGTATAGATATGCTTTTTAACCATGAATGTCATGTGAGTGTATATTCAATTTTCTTTTAATATTAAAGAAGGTTATTTTACCCTATTGCTGCTGCATATTGTCCTACAGCTTATATCAAAAGGCAGGCTGTGCTTCAAGATAAGATTCTTTATGTTCAAGTTGTGAAAGATAGTGTTTGTAAGTACTCACCTAAAAAGTCTACATAAGAAAGTAAAACTTTTGGGTACTACAGTGATCTACTGTGACACACCTGCAGTCTATATATATATTACTTTTATTGAACACAATAAGTGGTGCTATATAAATACAATATTACACTATATGGTTTCTTTATTGTTTCCTGAGGGTTTTGGGCTGGCTCTTATTTTAGGTATTGTGAATTAAGCTTGAAGGATACAAGTGAGAGCTGGATAAGGACTGTGAACTTATTTAAACCATGGCACTATCTATATCTAGATCTGTGCTTTTATTTGCTAACTTGTAGTAGATCGATCACATGATATTTTTGGTTTTGAATAACCACAATGGTAGCCTAAAAAGTTGGCAAAACTTGGACACTAGTTGGATAAATATACAATATGCTATTTTGCCATAAACTGTCCTAAATGTGCAGGTGTGAGCGATAGTGACATGATACTGCAGCTCTTCTTTCTATGTTAACACTCTGTGTAGGTGTAGAGAAGGGGTAGTGGTAGATAAAATTTTCAGTTTTAGCAGACTGTCTATTATATCAAAAGGTTTAGAGTATTGAATCACACCAAGGTGCCATTCATGTCCAGGAGCTCCAGCTGCATGATCAATTGTCCAAACTGCTTGGCCAACTCTTAACTATGTATGGTGCCCAGTCTGCCCTTTAGTATTATAGTTTTTTAATTATTATTTATTAAATAAGACCCCACCCCACTGTACTATTGCCAACTGCAACTGTTTGTACCCATACAGGGGAAGATGTTGTTTGCCTACTTAGCCACTCAGTAGCCATTTGGCCAAAGTATGGGTCCAAAACTATGCCCTTCTTCTCAGGTATAAGAATAGATAGGTGTCTGTCAGCCAAGGACCACAATCGGCTTTGAATGTCAACAATCTGTGGCCAAGCAACAAAATGCAATTACTGATCTGGGGCAAAAACACTAGTATGAGAAATGCAGGGTGACCTGTTCACCTGTGTACAACCAAAGCGATTATGGATGGCAGCTGGCCAGTATAAATTATGCTTGATAACAATGTTTTGGAATGCCAATTAATAGAGAAGATAAAAATATAGAAAGTACAGGGAATTTCAAGCTTGCACACTTGTTCCAAAACCAATTAGCTTTCATTATCTACATTCCTTCACTTAGTCAGGAAGCCCTTGTTAGATCTAAATGTACATTGTATTTTATTCACTTATGTTGGCCATAGATGTAAAGATTTTTAAAAGATCCAATCGTCATCACGAGACCACGATTATCTCGAAACGATCGTACGATCATACGAATTGTCCATCAACTAAAAAGACCATTTGCCAGGAAAACAAGGGGTAGCTGCCTGCTTGCCCCTGCAGACATAAATAGATTGCACTGGGACCGACAAAGATTTTTTATCCTGGCCGATCAATTTCCTGGCAGATGTCGGCCGCAAAATCGTAAGATGTATGATTGTTCGAATCCCACAAACCGCATGATAATTTCGAAGGATTGGTCGGACTTCGCTAAAAACAGTCGTTCGGCAAGAGAAATCTTTGCGTTGATGGGGACCTTTAGGGGCATGTTTACTAACATTGGAGATAAATATCTGGAGAGATTTGTGGAGATGTTGCCCATAGCAACCAATCAGATCTTTGCTTTTGTTTTCTAAGTGATAGATGGCTGTTTAAAAACATGCCCCTTAGTCAGGAAGCTCTAGATGTGCACTGTATTTTATTCACTTAGTCAGGAAGCTCATTTTAGATCTTGATATACACTGTATATTATTGACTTAGTCAGAAAGCTCTTTTAGATCTAGATATCACTGTATTTTATTCACTTAGTCAGGAAGCCCTTATTAGATCTAGATATACACTGTATTTTATTCACTTAGTCAGGAAGCTCTTATTAGATCTAGATATACACTGTATTTTATTCACTTAGTCAGGAAGTTCTTATTAGATCTAGATATACACTGTATTTTATTCACTTAGTCAGGAAGCCCTTATTAGATCTAGATATACACTGTATTTTATTCACTTAGTCAGAAAGTTCTTATTAGATCTAGATGCATATGGTTATTTATCGACTTGGTCAGGCAGCCATTCTTAGGATCTTGCCAGACTTGCCATTTGTAAAGCTACGGGTGACAGCTGCTTTCTGTCACTGGGAGATACAATTACTGCTTCGCTTAGCTGTCCCTTTAACGCCGCCGTCCGCTTCCTGCCGCGCATGCGTACCTCGCTTCTGAGCTTGTCATCATGGCGGCGCGGGGCCATGTGCAGGATCCTAACGATAGGCGGCTTAGACCCATCTACGGTAAGTTCTTGTTGCGGTGGCTTCTCTGGGAAATGAGCACTGAGGGCTTCTGTGAGTATGACAGCATGAGCATTTCCATAGGGGGCTCAGGGGGGTGGCGAGAGCCATGGTTGCGGTCAGGCCTTGGACCAGTGCGCCGGCTGGAGTGATATGTAGATTGGATGAATGGAGGGTTCCGGGAGATAGCAGGAGAAAGCCCTGTGCGGGTTCGAGTCGAGGGAAGGGTTGCATGAAGTAATATGTCGCGATTTAGTGTTCGGGGAAGCTTCTGTAGTGTTTGAATCCCTCTATAGTCTGTACAGGTTCTACTTGCATTCTTGTATGGGGATTCCTTTGGAATATCCTTCCTCTTATAGTCTGCAGCTTTAGAGGGTACGTCGCGACGGACAGATAGACATGTATGTGTTCTTGTAGGCTGCTGCCATCCTCGCTATTGCTGTGCCCAGTACCATGTCTGACGATAACTGGGTTTTTTGTATCTGGGTCTAACTCATCACATTGCTATAATGCTACACTGAATATTTTATCCCAAACGTTTCGGCTTATTGCTTTGTACCATGTAAGCTACACTGTTCACTTGTTCACCTGTCTGTATATTGTGCGTGTGCAGCAGGGGAAGAGGGGAATTGTGATTGTAGATTTTGCATGGGAGAACTTATAACTGTATATTTATACAGAGCAACTGGTCTCTTTTTGAGAAGGATAAGCCCCATAAGCATTTATTATTAATACCCATGGTGGTGCAATAAAGAGGGTCCCTCTACTGCTTCTTCTTCTTCTGCAGCAGCCCTTCTGACATTGCCAGAATCTACAGTTACCATGGCTCTGCATATGTGCTCCTTGCGTGGCTACTACCCTGTGCTGCTGCTACAAAAGCTGTGCATTTCAGGGTGGCCTATGCTGCTGTGCAGAGCATACAAAACTGGGTTTGTTGTTCTGACCATATATTCTGGGGGTCACCCATCCTGCTCTTGATGTCTTACACAGCAGGGCCCTGTATGCCGCTTCACATGCTGTATACTTTATAGTCTACTGTATTGCGGCAAGCAATGTAAGGTTCCCTGTTCTTCTGACATGTTGTACACAGTATGGCCCCTGTATATTCTAAGGCTGTAAACCCCCCCCACCCATGTTGGTGGTTTTTCAGTTGCCTTTCTGATCCGCCTCTCCTATTCTGGGATTGTAAGTGATTCTTGTATAAATTGGACTAATTGTGACACTACATTTATTTTAAGCCTTGCCCCATTTGTTTATGCTGCCATTTATACCACTGTTTAGTTGCTAGGGAAACAAACTGAGCAACCAGTTAATACTTTTGAATATTCCCATCTGGAGAGGTACAGTTGAAAAGTTAGATGATTCACAGAAAACTGAACCCTAAAAACATATATTCATATCGTACTACAGCAATTCATTTTAAGGCAACACATCGTGCCATTCTAAAAAAAATCATGTTTAGTTAGACATGTAGGGCAACTGTTTGACGCCTTTCCCCTTTTGTCTACGTTGTGACAAGTTGCACCATATGGTCTATGTTCATGTCTTTATTTAGAGGCAAGCTGGTGTGAGTAATGGGGCATTCCCTGGTGGTTTTAATTGGATTCTTGCTATGTGCTCTTGCTGCATTAAGGCATGACTGTGTATGGGTCCAGTTGCACAGTAGTGAATCCTATACAGCTGTGAATGGCACTATTTGCAATATGTAGTACAATGGTAGTACACACCCTTTATATTATTTAGGGAGGCAATCCGTGGGATAAAAATTTCTCATGGTCCCCTCTGGATAGCTGGAATATTGCTTCCTAGCTTGACCAGTTCTCCATAGACTTCTGTGTATGATGTATTTTTAATGATAATAAATAGCGTGAGATGAGGAAATTGCATTTTATTTTTCCTGCCTCGAATTCCCAGTAAATGTAGTGACAATAAAACATGGTGCACACGTGCGTTGCTTCCATGTAAATATACCGTAAGCAATGCTGCATTTAGTACGTTTGAGCTGTCCTGTACACCGTGGGCAAAGTGGAGATGTTCAATTGTGTGTTTAACTGGGCCCCTGATTTACTTCTAGTTGTTTAGCTTTTAATTTTGCTCTTATTTAGATTATCTGGACAATGGGAACAACAAGATGGCGATCCAGCAGGCTGAAAAACTTCTCAAAAAGCACAAAGATCTGCACTGTGCCAAGGTAAAATGAATACATTCAGAGATCTCGCACGGCTGAGTAAATGCTGCTGTAAATTATTCATTTCACACCAACAAAGAATTTTGTGACTTTGTAAGAAAGATACATCTCCAAGTGTTGTTTTTCAGGTCCTTAAGGCTATTGGACTACAAAGGACTGGGAGGCAGGAGGAAGCGTTTGTTCTGGCTCAGGAGGTAGCAGCCTTAGAGCCCACTGATGATAACTCTCTGCAAGCTCTCACCATCCTCTACAGGGAAATGCACCGGCGTAAGGACATACCATTATAGCTATTTGTCTGCTGTACAGATGGATTTTATCAGCTTTATATTCAAGTGATTTGCAGCCTAATACATACTACCTGTTTGTAAAACCAAAAGCAAACGCATAAGCAATGGGAAGGTAACCATATAAGGCTAGGGCCAGACAGGGCAGAAATCAGCCTGCTCAAATTCACAGGCTGATTTCATCCCCCGACTACTAGCCAAGTCTTCTTGTTTGCTAGTGTACGGAAGCCTTGTGTCTGCTCCGGCGCGAACAGACTCGCGTATTTCAGCTTGAAATGCAAAGTTTCACATTTCTTTGCTGAGATCTGCCACGTCTGTTCGCTCCAGAGCCAGCATAAGAGTTCCGGATGCGATTAGACAAGATTCCGTGGTATTCTTAAATATCTCCCAGAGGACCTTGGCATTTTTATGTTGTTTTTAGCTGCTTTTAAATGTGAGGAAAGAATCATCAAAGATGTGTAGATTTTGTTACAAAAGACATATGCTGAGCTTTATCAGTGCCCAGTGTTTTGATGTAAACCACAGAGGTGGGATGCCAGTGAGGATGTATTTATATACTTTTAAAGGAATTGTTCAGTATAAAAATTAAAACTGGGGAAATAAATAAGCTGCGCAAAATAAACAATGTTTTCAATATAGTTAGACAAAAATGTAATGTATAAAGTAAAGGAGTGACTGGATGTCTAACATGATAGCCAAACACTACCTCCTGCTTTGCAGCTCTCTTGGTTTCCACTGATTGGTTGCCAGGCAGTAAACAATCAGTAACTTGAGGGGGGCACATAGGTCATAACTGTTGCTTTTGAATCTGACCTGCTCGCTGAGGATCAATTGCAAACTCACTGTTATGTGGCCCCCCCTTAAGTCACTGACTAAAGGTGGCCATACATGGATAGATCCGCTCGTTTGGCGATGTCGCCAAACGAGCAGATCTCCCTCCGATATGCCCACCTTGAGGTGGGCAATATCGGGCAGATCCGATCGTGGGCCCTAGGGCCCAACGATCGGATCCTAGCTTTCACAAACGGGCGGTCGGATCGCGGGGCCGCATCAACGAACAGATGCGGCCGCGATCCGACGGGATTTTTAACCCCATCCGATCGAGAGGCCAGATCTCGATCGTGGAAGCCCGTCGGGGGCCCCCATACACGGGCCAATAAGCTGCCGACACGGTCTGTCGGCAGCTTTTATCGGCCCGTGTATGGCCACCTTAACTCAGAGTTAGAGGTGAAAAGCAGGAAGTTGTATTCTATTCTGTTCTGTTCTGTTAGATATCCACTCATTCCAGCCTTTATAGATTACATTTTTGGCTAACTGACTATATTAGAATTTGTTCTTATTTTACACGGCCTATCTATTTACCCAGGTTTTATTTACACTGAACTGTTCCTTTAAATGGAATACAGGGGCTACTTTAGGTTGAAATGTCCCATACAAAACAGATTAAAATTGCCCTTTTAATAAAAGCTTTTGCATGTATTGCTGCAAACGTGCTCATCCGTGTTCTGCTTTTTTTTTTAGCTGAACTGGTCACTAAACTGTATGAGGCAGCTGTAAAAAAGATCCCCACTAGTGAAGAATATCACTCTCATCTGTTCATGGCTTATGCCAGAGTGGGAGAATACAAGAAAATGCAGCAGGTACGCAGACTACATTATCTTTTTGTTGACCGTATTCTTCCCCGAAAAAATTGGGCCTGGTGGGGGGGATAAAAACAAGATTTGCCTCCCCAACTCCTCCTGCACGACAGCAATCGTGTTTTTTTACAAACACAGAGAACTATTCGATTTATCAAATGCAATGCACAGTCCTACTGGCTCCAGTATGGAAGTTTCATCTTTCCGCACAATGTGAGAGCGGAGTGGGCATAGTTAACTTAATAACAGTGGTGATTAATAGATGCAAAAATTACTATTATGATAGAAAAATAGAACAAGATGTGTATGTATAAACGGCTGTAAATAATACTTGGGTTCATTTGCCTCCCCAAGTCAGCCAAAAGGAGATTTGTAAAGCGCATGAACAGAATCCGAAAATCCAAGGTATTAGTTAGGTCAAGGCGTGGCATATTTATTATGCTGAATCTGCTGTGGCTTCTCTGTCTGGCAGCAGCATCATTTTGCACAAGCTTGGAGTTTAGACTATGGGCGGGAGCGGGTAATGTTGTATAAACAATGACAAATTTAAATCTTTGCTTCCTTTTTATTTCAGGCAGGGATGGCACTTTATAAAATAGTTCCCAAAAACCCATATTATTTCTGGTCAGTGATGAGTCTAATAATGCAGGTAAGAAATTATGAGTTTTATAAATGACCCTCCCTTTCACCATATTTCTGATGCCCTTAGGGGAGCTTGCAGTAATATTTTGAGTTTTCTTTGAATGCTATTTTTTTCCAGTCTATTTCAGCTCAAGATGAGAATCTTTCAAAAACAATGTTTTTGCCATTGGCTGAAAGAATGGTAGAGAAAATGGTAAAAGAGGACAAAATTGAAGCAGAAGCTGAGGTAATAAGCAAAACTGCCCAAAATTACACAGAAAAATAATTTAGAACCTTTTTTAATGTTATGCTTTCATTTATGTATACATACTGAAGCAGAATGATGTGGATTACGTAATGAGTGATTGCAGATGGGTGGGTAATGTTGTCAGTGCAGGTAGACAACAGTGGTGTCTACCCTGATCAATACCCTTTCAGGGATTTTATGTGATTCTTAGAGCTATATAAATGCTAACAATTGTGATCTATTAAATGGGCAAATTTATCTTAATAGTACAGCTGTAAAGAGTGGCACACAATAATTTTTAAAGGACCCTCTGCTTTTATCATAACATAATCATATTTTTTGTGTGGCTTTTTCCAGGTGGAGCTGTACTACATGATTCTGGAACGATTGGGGAAACATAAAGAGGCTTTAGAGGTGATCAGAGGAAAACTTGGAGGTGTGTTTTCTTGCTCTGCCACAAAGACCATCAGAATTCCCATTCTCATATTCTCCCTAAAACAAACTAAAATTTGGCTTGCTTGTACAGAAGTAGGAGGGTTTCATCAATAGTTTGCACACATAATTGTACATTGTTGCTGTATAAACTATTGTATATTTGTGTATATATAAACAAGTGTTCTCACTTGGATGTTCGTATATACATAGCACAGTTTTGCAACAGTTGTTAGAACTGGATTGATACTTAAACACCTAGTTGTTTTCAGATACAACTTTTTCCAATTACTCTTGTTTTTTATGTGTTACTGTTTTTGTAATATTGAAATGTAAAGTGTCATTTGTCCCCACCTAAAGCTGCTCCGGGAGGGGGGGGGGTCGCTGACTCTCTAAACTATTCTAAACTGATACATTTAGTTGATACATTTCTTATCTTTGTCCCTGTTGAGCAGAATCCCTGAGTATCATTAAAAGCGGCTGTTAGAATTGATACAATAGTTGCTAATATTCAACAAATCCTGAAATGTATCAACTAATTGTATCAACTAAATGTAGCAAATTGTAATAGTTCAGATGCCCCTGAGTCACCAGAGACACAAACATTAAACTTTAAACTTAGATTTTGAAAAAACTGTAAAAAATAAATAATGGAAAGTAATTGAAAAAAGTCTTTATTTTGGGGAACAATCTGAAAACAATTGAACCCAACAAAATGTTTGGAAGGTGAACAACCCCTTTAATCATTGACTTATCTATTGTCTTATTTTCCTACCCAGAAAAGTTAACAAGTGAGCTTCAGAGTCGTGAAAACAAATGTATGGCCATGTACAAGAAGCTAAACAAGTGGCCAGAGTGCAATGCTCTCTCCAAAAGGCTGCTACTGCAAAAGTGAGTATACCCAACCTCTTGTGACTTAGGGCAAATGTTAGAGTCTGTGGCTCAGGCAAGATAGAATTTCCACCAGATTGATTGAATTATGACTTTCATATAACTGTCTGTAATGATTATATGGTTGTATTTGCACCAGCAACCATACTGAAGAGCTGCACAACAAAGTTAACTTCAAATTTTAAAATGTAAGGTGAACTACTACGCCAATCCATTAACTGTCAGCAGAGGCAGAAGTATTGTGTTTTACTCTGCATGCGTCCCTTTCATGTTGTTCGACTGAAACTTCAAAACATAGGCTCTTTGCTGTTGCCACTCCAAAACTTGTTTTTAGTTGGTAGTTCATAGGTTAAATATGCATTCTTATACATGCCTCTATAAATACGCCTAATGTATGATGTTCACAGAAAATCGTGAACACATTCTTTTATTTCACTAAGGTTTAATAAATAAAGAAGAATAATGAATTCTAGTTGGTGATATGCTTTTTAGTCTTCTCAGTGAGCGTTTGACAATCTCCCATAGGATCTTTACCATGTCCAAAATTAGCCAAGAGCACTGCAGTTTCTATTTTTGGACTTTTTCCTAAGGTTGCTTTGCTTCTGCTCTGATATGCTGTAGTATATCGTTAGATGGTTCATCAGTAATACTAAAGTGTCACCGTATATTACTACAGGTATGGAACCCATTATCCAGAATGCTCAGGACCTGGGATTTCCCAGATAAGGGATCTTTCCTTAATTTAGATCTCTGTGCCTTAAATCTACTAAAAAAATATTTAAACATTAAATAAACCGAATAGGCTGATTTTGCCTTCAATAAGAATTAATTATATCTAGGTTGGGATCAAGTACACGGTACAGTTTTATAATTACAGAGAAAAACAGAATCCCTTTTAAAGATTTGAATTATTTGATTTTAATGAAGTCTATGGGAGACAGCCATCATGTAATTCAGAACTTTCTGGATAATGAGTTTCTAGATAACTGATCCCATACCTGAGACAACATTTACTAAGCTGCTCAGTGATACTTGCCCTACTGTTATATCCACTGGGCTTTTTTTATTTCTGTTTTCTCATATAGTTGTTTCTTTAATTTCATCCAAAGGTGAACTTCATAAATTGTACATTTGGGAGTTTTTTGATTAACCCTCAAATTGGTTTATTTTTCTTCAAGGCGACTGTTGAAGATTGTAGTTAGAATGTTGTTACCCCCTTGTTCTACATGAGTTCAACGAATAGGGCTTGTGCCAAACATTCTTTTAGCTTTTTTTTTTTCCGATTGTTTTAATTTATGGTTTTGTTATTTCTTGAACTGAGCAGGATGAGTAAAGCTATTATTATCATTATTTATGTTTATACAGTAGAACCCCCATTTTAAGTTTTTTAGGGGATCATGAAAAAATGGATGTAAAATCCGGAAAAATGTAAAATCAGGGAAATGTGTTAAAGTAACTTTTTATTCAAAAAGCACAAATTTTACTTTGAGGTACAATATTTACTGCAAGACTCTGTCAGTCACATACACAACCGAAAGCAATAAGTGATTGGTGCAGGTCTGTATAAGGAGCAGACTAATTGGAATTGATTATTTACAATCAATTTACATTTGATTATTTACAAAGACCAAACAGGGAGCAATCTCCTTGTTTCACTCAAGGAATAACAAACCATACATTTTTTTGTAATTAAAACTATAGGCAAACGTATGTTGTGCTTCTACAGTTGCAGAATCCAGCTGATAAACAGACCTCTTAAGTACAATGCAAGGTGTTGTGGGAGTTGGGCTCTTGGCTTAAATGAGATGTGAAGGCAAAAAAATAAAATCCCATTTTTACTTTCTTTAATGAAAAAGAAACCTATGTCCAATATACGTGAATTAAAAGATGTACAGTTTTTTTATAATAAACCTGACTATGCAGTGAGATTCCCCCTGTGTTTTACTTGCTCTGACAGCTGCAGATAGGAAACTTCAGATGGTCCCTAGCTGCAGGGAAACGATCATACTTTCGAACAGGGCAACCCCCCCACCTTACGGTAAGGGCACACGCTAAGATTCTGAAGATTGTCGCCCAGTGACAAATCGCCTCTTCTTCAGGCGACTAATCACCCCGAAAGACCTTCCCGCTGGCTACAGTCTAAATCGCCGGCAGGATGGCACTCTTCGTTTTCCGAAGTCACCCGAAGTTTCCTCGTGCGACGATTTTGATTCTAGCTGGGAGATTAGTCACCCGAAGATAAGGCAACTTGTTGCTGGGCGACTAAATCTCCCCGAATCATAGCATGTGCCCTTACTTTCCAGCCATGCAGAACTCAAGCAGCTTTGTTTGTTTCCCTGTACAGCAGTCAGCAACTGTGTAGAGATTCTTATTGGATTTTATTTTTGCCTTTACATCCCCTTTAATGATTCCAACTCCAGTGGCAGGGACAAAGATTATGGAGCCAGATTTAAACAGATAAACTGGGATTCTAATTGAAGGATTATTTTGCTGCAGTCACTGGTTTTGCAGAGTTGGTGAAAGTTTGTATTGGGGTTAGTCCACACGAGGAGATTCGGGGGGGGGGTTTAGTCACCTGGCAACTAAACGCCTCTTCTTCTGGGCGACAATCTCCCCAAACTGCCTTCGCGTCTTCCCATCCACTATAATGAAAAGTCGCCTGCGCTAAAGCACACAGCGTGCTTCGTTTTCCGGAGTCGCCCAAAGTTGCCTCTAGATGAAACTTCGCCAACTTCGGAAAATGAAGTGCTGCTTGTGCTTTAGCGCAGGCGACCTTTCATTATAGCGGATGGGAAGACACGCAAAGGCAGTTCGGGGAGATTGTTGCCAGGCGGCTAAATCTCCCCGAATCTCCTTGTGTGGACCAACCGTTAAACAAAAAAACGATAGACTCCACATTAGATTACATGACCACACAGGACCCAGGGCAGTCTGCATATTCTGATTATTATTCAGTATAAGCAGCAGCCCAGACCACATTGAGCTCAAAGTTACAAGATGGTTGACCCCCTGCGGCCAACTTTGAAAGAGTAAATCATTTGTTTTATTAGACTTCTGGTGCAGTAAGTTCATATATTTAGTATGCAAAATACAGCAATTCTTGCATTATTCTATTTTCGACTTTAGCCAGTGGCATGCCCAGTATTTTAAACCTCTGGTATCAATATGTCATCTGAGAAAAGGCCAATCTGCTTCCGTCTGACACATCTGGTTTGCACATTGATAGGAATCGGCGAATTAGCATGCATGAGTGACACATTTTGATGTGAAAATGATAAGCCAACATCTGCCTTGTTTGTGCAGTGATGGGGCAGCTTCTGTGCCTGTCAGATCTGTCTTTTCCTTTGGCATAGCAGCACCGTATGAGAAAACACTGTGTGTCACCACCCTTAGGAATGCTGGCTTCTGCATTCAGTTGCATTTAAGATTTCTCTTGCCTAAATTGGGGGACACAGGCACCATGGGATGAAGATCCTGCAGCTGGAGATGGACACTATGTTGCAAACTGTGACTCCTCCTCCTGCCCTGGGCTTCATCCCCTGCCTCCTCCTATTACCCTCAGTTTCTTTTAGTGTCCTCAGAAGGAGAAGACACGGATTCTTGTGGCTGGAGCACGGATCAGGGCCCCAGGCCTAAGATCTTGCCACTTCCAGGGGCCACTGAATTATTCAAGAGCCTCTCCAGCTGCACCCTTTATGCCCTTCAGCCTTCCCGCTCTCCGGAGGTCTGCAGGCTTGCTCCTCACCCCTGCGCTGTCTTCGCCTCTCTACGGAGGTCTGCAGCTGCGGTATACACCCTCCTGGGTGTATACTAGCATACATAGATGTGTATATATATATATATATCCATTACATCACTGCATGTGTGTGTATATATATATATATATATATATATATATATATATATATATATATATATATTTTTTTTTTTTTTTTTTTTTTCTGTGTGCTTATCTTCACAGGGGTCAATCTACACAGGGCACAACTGAGCTGGCTTCCCTAGGTGATAAATGAGTTCATGACAGTTATCGACATCAAGGACGCGTATCTCCATATACCGATCCACCCAGCTCATCACGGCTTCCTCAGATTCTACGTAGATGGCCAGCATTGGCAGTTCGTCGCCCTACCTTTCGGTCTGTCATCAGCTCCACGCACATTCACAAAGGTCATGGCGGCAGCACTGGAGGAACTCAGACTCAAGGGTATAACGGTCTTTCCTTATTTGGACGATCTCCTCGTCAAAGGTCCTTCCGCTCCAGTAGCCCTCCGCCACACATCACTAGCGCTAGAGACACTCACCTCCTTCGGCTGGACGATCAATTTCAAGAAGTCGAACCTCCACCCGACCCAATCCACGGAGTACCTGGGTTTAGTACTGGACTCCAGACAAGGGAAGGCCTTCCTTCCACGGGACAAAGCCATGATGCTCCAGAGCCGAATTCGGTCGCTCATGGGACCCAACACCATACCTCTTCGGACAGCCATGCAGACTCTGGGCACGATGGTCGCCTCCTTCCCGGCCATCCCATATGCGCAGGCTCACACCGGACCTCTCCAACATACCATTCTGCTCCACCAACGCAGGGATCGCAGCAACCTGGATCGCAAGATAGCCATCCCAGTCGGGTACAGCTCTCTCTACACTGGTGGCTTCAACCACATCGCACGACGGGCGGAAAATCCTTCCCCCCCTAACACTGGACAGTTCTCACCACGGACGCCAGTCTACGGGGGTGGGGCGGGGTCATCGGCCACACCACTGTTCAAGGTCTATGGATCCAGGAGGAAAAGAGGCTTCCCATCAATCTTCTGGAGCTCAGAGCGATACGCTACTCACTCGAACACACTGCGTCGTTACTCCGGGGAAAGCCCGTGCGGATCCAGTCCGACAACGTGACGGCAGTGGCCTACATAAACCATCAGGGCGGGACCAGAAGTCTCAGGGCCCTCAAGGAAGCCCAAGCAATTCTAAGTTGGGCGGAAAACAACGTTCCAGCGATCTCCGCGGTCCACTTCCCCGGTGTGCACAATTGGATAGCGGACTACCTAAGCAGAGAGACAATCGACCACGGGGAATGGAGCCTACACCACGAGGTGTTCCGCCTCATAGTGGAAAAGTGGGGGCTACCAGAGATCGACCTCATGGCCCACAACAGGCGGGAGACCCTTTCGTTCCTACAAGAAGGACTCGCGAAAGGTCTAGCCCTGAGTTCGCTGATGGTGCAAGTGTCAGCGCTGTCCATACTTCTACAGAAAAAACTGGCACTGCGCCCCAACATCAGAAAAGGTCGCCTTCCTTTTAGCCATCACCTCCGCTAGGAGAGTTTCCGAACTGGCGGCTTTGTCCTGCAGATCTCCCTTCACGGTTATCCATATGGACAAAGTTGTTCTCCGACCCACGCTGGATTTTTTGCCTCAGGTGGTATCCGAGTTCCACTTGAATCAGGACATTGTGGTCCCTTCCTTGTGTCCAAACCCCAAGGGTCCCATCGAGAACAAACTCCACACGCTCGACGTGGTCAGAGCCATCTCTTACTACCTTAAAGCCACAGCGGAAGTCTGAAGATCGGACGCCCTCTTCATTATTCCCGACGGCCCTTAACGGGGCCACAAGGCGGCCGAGTCGACATTGTCCAAGTGGATTCGAGCCATTATCTCCAGGGCTTATGCTGTCAAGGGGAAACCTCCGCCTCTCCAAGTGAAGGCTCACTCTACACGTTCTCTCAGCACGTCTTGGGCATTCCGTCACCAAGCTTCAGCGGAACAGCTCTGTAAAGCGGCCACGTGGGCGTCCCTTCATACCTTCACTCGCTTCTACAGGCTCCACACTCACGCTTCAGCCGACGCTGCCTTTGGGAGGAAGGTGCTCAGAGCTGTTATTAGCTAGTCACCTGATCTACAGTGTCCCACCCTTAGGGGAGCTTTGGGACATCCCCATGGTGCCTGTGTCCCCCAATTTAGGCAAGAGAAAGAGAGATTTTTGTACTTACCGTTAAATCTTTTTCTCTTGTCCTATATTGGGGGACACAGGCCTTCCCTCCCTATTCTGACACTGTTTTTTCACACCTGTTGGTGATTTTATAATAAAGTTATTTCATACTTTTGATCAATGTTGTTATTTGTTTTAGTGGGTATTGTTGCTCTGTTCTCTTCTGTTTTGGGCTGTTCTGCTCCTTCTTCGGTTGAAACTGAGGGTAATAGGAGGAGGCAGGGGATGAAGCCCAGGGCAGGAGGAGGAGTCACAGTTTGCAACATAGTGTCCATCTCCAGCTGCAGGATCTTCATCCCATGGTGCCTGTGTCCCCCAATATAGGACAAGAGAAAAAGATTTAACGGTAAGTACAAAAATCTCTCTTTTTATGACATTTGCAAATAACTTAACTTTGTAATTAATATATTTTAGAAAATTGCTTAGAAATACGTTTTCTTTCATTTGAGTGGAATTCCCCATGCACTCATATTATTTTTCATGCATTCCTTTTAGTGCCACACTTCGCTATAACGAATGCATAGCATAACCAAAGAGCTGACTGGAATTATAGAATCTAGGGTGCCGGCATTGTGGTCATTTTATATAGGCTCTGTAAAGGGTTAAATAACATTATACTTTGTGTATTTATGTGTAGATATGTATAGATGTGTATTTTCTTTTCTTTGATGTAGCTCGGATGACTGGCAGTTCTATCTCTCCTACTTTGACTCAGTCTTTTACCTCATTGATGAAGCCTGGACTCCTCCGAACGAAGGGCAGATGTAAGTCACCCCATAGGGTATGCGACAATTGTACTCTAATAAGCATGCTTACTTATGGTTGTTGTATTTGTGTAATTTAACTTTTACATGTTTGTAAATATATGACGTATGCATTAGGGAACCTCTTGCATATCCTTATACCTGTTTGCTTTTTTTTTTTTTTTTTGTACTTTCTTTGAACTGTTGTACTCCATTCAATGAGTGAATTATATTTCAGACTGTTTTCAGTTTCATTCACTTAAAATGTGGCTTTTTGGGGGCATCACTAGGTCTGCTTTATTAGCTTTTCTTGTAGGTATCCCGTTTAATTTACTCAATTTTAGCAGGCATTTTTTGGACCAGTTATTTATTTTTATACCCTTACAGGTCACTGGAAGGAGATTTGGATCATTCCATAGAACAGGCAGTCAAGTTTGTAGAAGAACAGATTGAAAAGGAGTCCAACAGTCCACGCCAGCTCAGAGGCCCACATCTAGCCAAGCTGGAACTTATTCGCCGTTTGAGAAAGAGAGGCTGTAATGATGAATACAAACTGGGTAAAATTAAAACTGCTGCTTGTGTGAAATGTGGTAGCTGCATGTTTAGATGTGTATATGACTTCATGTGTAAATTTAAAAATAAATTTGTATGAAAGATAACCGTTGGAGCAGCATTCTAGTTTGGCTTTAAACCCCTTGAACCATGCCTCGTACTACTAGATAGAAGGGGGGGTTTTTTTGGATTTCAATAACGCTAAAAGTGTTTAAAAAGTAGATTGAATAGCATAGTTATTGGCAATGTTAGTCTATAATGCCATAAGTGGGGTCTGCTTTTAATCTGAAACTCAGTTTAGCGACAATAAATGATCATGTATGTGCCGCAGAGCTGTCTGTATCTGATTATTAAGGTAATTTGTTTTTTTGCAGGAGAACCAGAAGATTTGATGTACCAGTATTTCATTAAGTTTGGAGACAAGCCATGCTGCTTCACTGACATTAAAGTCTTTGTGGATCTCCTTTCTGCCAGCCAAAACACAAGTGTAAGTAGAAGCTCAACTGATTTATTTTTTATTCTTCTCTATACTTATACTTACGGTAAATAGAGCAGTAGTAGAGGTAGCATCATTTATATATGGTTGATGTGCTGGGCAGAGTATTTCAGTGCATGGTTTACATTATGTCTTACCCTGCAACCCAAGCAAGACTTCATTTAGGACAATTTTTTGTGCCTGAAATCCAATAATCCAATGCAATCATTTGAGGAGTCGGGATGCCTTTAATTAGACCAGTGATCCCCAACCAGTAGCTTGTGAGCAACATGTTGCTCCCCAACCTCTTGGATGTTGCTCCTAGTGGACTCAAAGCAGGTGCTTATTTTTGAATTCCAGGCTTGGAGGCAAGTTTTGGTTGCATAAAAACCAGATGTACTGCCAAATAGAGCCTCAATGTAGGATGACAACCCACAAAGGGGCTACCAAATGGCCAATCACAGCACTTATTTGGCAGCCCAAGAACATTTTTCATGCTTGTGTTGCTCCCCAACTCCTTTTACTTCTGAATGTTGCTCACGGGTTCAAAAGGTTGGGGATCCCTGAATTAGACCATACCTTGCAAATTGTGATTGCTTTCTGCTGTGTAGGCATTCTCTTTGGCCTTTGCAGACCATAGCTATCCGTGTGACCATAAATTTGCCTTCCTGAAGACGTCTGGGATGATTGCTTCGACAATGACAAATAAAATGGCATAGGCAAGAAATGTTCTGTACTCTCGTCTTCATTTATTCTCAACTAAAAAGGCAAATAATTGGAATGAAAGATAAATGATACTCATAAATTTTGTTTTGTATAATATCCTGGCTAACATGGTGTCTTAAGCAATTGCTTAATTTATTTATTTTTTTACAGTTTATAAACCGATTACTGGGATCTTTACCGTTGAACCATGCAGCAGAAAGTGAAATTGCATTGCCAGGGGACACCAAGGCTCTGCAGAGACACCTGTGTGTAGTTCAAATAATGCGTCTGCTTGGCATTTATCATGAAATGGGCAAGCTTGAAAAGCAGAATGCTGTGCGAGAAATGACTGAAAGATACAGACACGGACTGCAGTTTGGTAAGGAGTATGTCCCTTTAAAAGGCAGTGTGCAAGGTGCAAAGAAGGCTGCAATCTGACTTTTTATTTATTTATTTTTGCCTTCGGGTTTTTCAAATTGCCACATGTCTTTGAATTTCAATAGAGCTGTGGCTACCCCAACCTCATGTTTCAGTGCTCTTTTGTGGAGGGGGGAGGCACATAAGGGCACACAGGCAGATTCGGGAGATTTAGTCACCTGACGACTAATCACCTCTTTTTCGGGGCAACAATCTCCCCGAACTGCCTTCCCCCTGCTAAAATGAAAAACGCCAGCGACAATGCACTCACAGCACTTCGATTTCCGAAGTTTCCTTGTGAGGCAACTTCAGGTGACTTCGGAAATCAAAGAGCTGCGAGTGCATTGCCACAGGCGTTTTTTCATTTTAGCAGGGGGAAGGCAGTTCGGGGAGATTGTCGCCCCGAAGAAGAGGCGAATAGTCGCCAGGCGACTAAATCTGCCCGTGTGCTATAACCCTAAGCATTTCCTTTCCTGCTGCCTGCTTGTGCCCTAAAACACTGTCCTGCCATATGGCTGGCCTGCACCTCCTGATACGGAACTCTGCTTCTTACACTAGATGTTTAATCTGGTGCTATGAGCAAATGCCCTGGCACCTGGTCCCAGGGAGAAGTAAATGATCCATGTATAGATTGTAAGATCAATTAAGTAGGGCCCTTTTTGTTTACTATTTTGGCTAGTATTCTTTTTAATCTATAGTGGTTTACTCTTTAGAGTAAACCACTATACTGGTAGTTGTAGCAATTGTGAGCCAGATTGATGAACTTCTGTCTGTAACCGCACAGCCCTCCATGCTATGACTGACACCATAGAGATCTAGCCTTCCAGGCACCTTATTCTCCGAGGATAAAACATCAGGTTTACTAAATCTCATTTTGAAATTCAGGCAGGAGTTCCCATGCTTTCTTAAAGAGTTCATAGCTGTGCTTTAGCATATATGCCGTGCAATATTGTTGTAGCACACAAGACTTTTAGTAAGTAACTAGGAACTCAAAATACTTTTTAAATATAGACTTAAAATTACTTTTAATCCTCATAGGAAAATCCTGTTTGAAAACAGAGCTTCAATTCTCAGACTACTACTGTCTCATCGGAGCACATATGCTTCTGGATTTATGGAGTAATGGTAAGTTTGTATATTAAGCATGAATGTTTAATTAAAATCATTAATCAGAGGACAAAGTAGGCAGGTGTTCATTAATATGGGTTATGTTCTTAGTAACCAGAACTATCTGTTCTTAAAGTTTATTTTCTAACCTTTGCCTCACTTTTAATTGTGCTTGTGTAAATATCAAGGCCCCAGCACGCCCAGTTAATTTTAACAAGAAGTTGTTGTTGTAGGGGTCATTGGTGTTCCTCACACCTGGCTCAGAGTTGGATTCAACCTAAAAACCCACTTCCTAGGCTGAATGATGGTTGCAAGTATTCCAAACAGCACTCCTTTTACAAAACCCATCTCATTACGATTATAGCAAAGAGTGGGGCCTGGTAGTGTTCAGAGCATGCTTGCTGTGGTGTACAGTTATTCGCACATAAAGCCCATTTTGCCATGGATGTGCATATACTTGTTTTAGCACAAATTGATGTCATCTTTAATGAATTCTGCAGTGGACCCAATCCGTATTCTGTCATTTAAATTCAGGAGAACCCCAAAACCATTGTTTGGATCTGTCCTGAAAGTGGGTTATCTATGTATCTATTAATGTATTCTATATATATATAATATATATTTATTGAAGTGCATGACACCTTGCTGTCGTTTAGGTGAAGAATGGGCGGTATGGCATTGTTTGACCCTATTAGAAGAAGGACTTTGTAACAGTCCATCTAATGCCCAATTTAAACTACTGCTTATTCGTATCTACTGCTCACTTGGAGCTTTTGAACCCGCTATGGACCTTTATTCCAGCCTTGATGCTAAACACGTTCAGCATGATACAATTGGGTGAGTTGCTCATCAATAAATTTATTCAAAAGTAATGTATTTCTGTGTTAGCATAATTCTTGGACTTCTTGTATCGTTTGGGGCATAGGCTCTACTGATTAAATTCACATCTGCTTTTACACAGTTCGAATATTTCAATAAAATACATCTAACATCTGGTGTACGACCAAGCGGTCAATGCATAAAGCTTTTTATAAAACTTACAACTACTATAAACTATACTCCCCGAACAATGTAGGTCTCTAAAAATGTAAAGTAGCTCATATCTAAAACCCTACTTCATGTAAATAAACCATTTTTATATTAGTATGCTCCATCCTAAATAGAAAATTGCCATTTTAAAAAATAAGAGAGCCCCCCCCCCCTGGGATCGTAGGATTCACGGTGCACACAAACAAACCATACATGTTAGGTCACATGAGCCAATAAACAGACAGAGTTGTATCTTTTGCTTCCCACACGTCTTCCTGTTACTATTAGAGTTGCAGTATTTCTGGTCAGGTTATATCTGAGGCAGCACACAGACCATCACTAATTGGTGCTTCAAGGCAAGAGATGTAAAAGGGCATTATTTACTTAAATAAATATATATATATATATATATATATATATATATATATATATATATATATATATATATATATATATATATATATATATATATATATATATATATATATATATATATACATACATACCAGTTTGGTAAGATTCTTTAATATGCCACTTAATTTGATATAGATTTGTTGCTTAAGTATTCATTTTGGGGTTTTAGTTTTCCTTTAATGTAGCATAGAACTGGGTGTGAATGTGCTGTATGACATAATCACTAGGGATGCACCGAATCCAGGATTCCTAATTTGTATATGCATATGCAAATTAGGGGCAAGGAGGGAAATAGCGTGAATTTTTGCAAAACAAGGAAGTAAAAAATGTTTTCCCCTTCCCACCCATAATTTGCAAATGCAAATTAGGGTTCAGTGTTCGACCAAATCTTTCGCAAAGGATTCGGGGTTTGGCCAAATCCAAAATCGTGGATTCGATGCATCCCTAATAATCGCCAATAATTGTATTTAACCTTTTGCAGTTACCTACTGACCCGGTTTGCAGGATCTCTGGGCCAATATAATTCTGCATCCCAAGCTTGCAACGCAGCTCTTAGATTTTTCCACTCCAACCAGAAAGATGTGAGTAGTTGTAATGTGTATACCATATTAATATTTTCTATAGTTTGGTGGACAACTTTCTGAGACAATAATATTCAGCAAAAATGTGTTTTTGATGTAGGATTTACCATTATATAAACAGCACCGACGTGCACTGCTAACACAGTCTTCGTGGTTGTCGAGGAGGAGGGCACATGGTGGGGCTTTGTGCATATATTTAGCATAGGGCTGATATACTTTCTCAAGGTTCTAATTTACTATTTAGTTAATATGGCTGTATTGCATTCTCTTTTTACCTTAAAACAGTGGTTATTCTCTTGAATAAGCTTAAAGGAACAGTGATATCAAAACTTTAAAGTGTTTTAAAGTAATGAAAATATCATGTAGTGTTCCCCTGCACTGGTAAAACTGATCTGTTTGCTTGAGAAACACTACTATAGTTCATATAAACAAGCTGCTGTGTAGCAATGGCAGAAACTGAAAAAGGGCTATATGGCACAGGTTAAATAGTAGATAACTGATAACATTATGTTCTACAGAGCTTATCTGCTGAGTCTTTTCTCCTTTGAATGGCTGCCCCCATTGCTACACAGCAGCTTATTTATATAATCAATAGTAGTGTTTCTGAAGCAAACACAGCAGTATAACCAGTGCAGGGCAACACTGAATTATATTTTTATTACATTTAAATTTTTTGATGTTACTGTTCCTTTAATAAGTTAAAGGTAGATTTACTGGTGGATTTAGTGTGTATTTTCCTGAATATCTCCACTTTTGTGCTTTTATTAATACTTCCTTTTAATTTTTTGTTCTTCCCATGCAGACCTCAGAATACATTATACAAGCTTACAAGTATGGCGCATTTGAGAAAATCCCAGAATTCATTGCTTTCCGAAACAGGCTAAACAATTCTCTACACTTTGCACAAGTTCGCACAGAACGCATGCTATTGGACCTTTTACTTGAAGCTGATATGTAAGTGCATTTGATATTAACACTGGAGTTCTGTGAAATTAGAATGTTAGGTCGGACTATTGGGCACAATACAGGCTTGGCCTGCTTGTCCTTGTTTCCATGTTCAAAGCTAAAATCCTTTTTTTGATTCTGTGAGAAAGTTTGTACCTGATTTGAAACCCAGGGCAGCCAATCACATTTTGATTTCAAAGTTTTTCCTGCAGCTGACTGAATAAAGATAATTACTTCTCCCCTGCTTCTTGAAAAATCGATGTTGACATACAGTGTTCTTTACCCTGACTGCAGCAGCACGCTAGCACAGCAGGTCGGAAGCAAAGATAACTGGACAATAGTGATGTGCAGGTCGGGTTTTTCTTGACCCGCACCCAACCCGAGCCTGCCCACACTTGCTTCCTCCCATCTATTTATAGCACCGCCAAAGATGTCACAAATGGGGCGGGGCAAGTGCACGCCTATAAAAACAGAGGCAGGAAGCGGGCAGTGTAAGGTGATGGGCGGGGAGAACAGACGGAAGAGCTCAACCCGAATCTGCCCGCAAAGGAAGTGCTGAGGTAGGCCCGCACATCACTACTGGACAGTGTTTAAGTGAATGAAAGATTGTAAGAGCTATAGGGTGCTAATGAACATGCACTCCTCGGTTAGCATCTGTGATGCAGGAGTGCTGTCTAGAACAGAAAGTACATTCATCTTCTGAACTGCCTAAATGGCACTATGACAGTATAAATAACTGTGGGTCAGCCTACATCATTCTACATGAGATAAGGCAATGTTTGAACTGGGGTACATTCCCTATCAAGGACAAAGTGTTTAGTTATCAACCTAAGCTTAAAGGGATACTGTCATGGGGAAAAAAAAAAATTCAAAATGAATTAAATGGTTCTGCTCCAGCAGAATTCTGCACTGAAATCCATTTCTCAAAAGAGCAAACAGATTTTTTTATATTTTAATTTTGAAATCTGACATGGGGCTAGACATATTGTCAGACTTCTACTTCAACTAATGCTATTATGCAGAGAGGTACAGGATCCTCAATACTATGACTGGAGGTAAATAAGTTAGGGACCGCCATATTTGGTTTACCTTGACGTGGTATGGTGGCTTCTCAACTTTATGATCATAACTTTGTAACTAAAAACTCCTGTCTTTGTGAACACATGCATTTGCATATCTACTGAATTACTTAGACAGGGGCCCAGGGAATGTGCACTGACCCATTTGGTTATGTCAGTAGCACTTCCCTTCCCTATATATATATATATATATATATATATATATATATATATATATATATATATTTTTTTTTTTTTTTCTACTTAGCAATGTGAGTGCTCCCACAATCCCCTTTTGTATTTGCCCCACGTCATGTGACGTGTGCGCTGATAAACTTCAGTCACTCTTTACTGCTGTACTGAAAGTTGGAGTGATATCACTCCCTCCCTTCCCCCCCAGCAGCCAAACAAAAGAACAATGGGAAGGTAACCAGATAACAGCTCCCTAACACAAGATAACGGCTGCCTGGTAGATCTAAGAACAACACTCAATAGTAAAAACCATGTCTCACTGAGACACACTCAGTGTGAAAAACAGCAGCCTGCCAAAAAGCATTTCTCTCCTAAAGTGCAGGCACAAGTCACATGACCAGGGGCAGCTGGGAAATTGACAAAATGTCTAGCCCCATGTCAGATTTCAAAGTTGAATAAAAAAAATCTGTTTGCTCTTTTGAGAAGTGGATTTCAGTGCAGAATTCTGCTGGTGTAGCACTATTAACTGATACGTTTTGAAAAAAACATGTTTTCCGATGACAGGATCCCTTTAATCAAAGGATTAATTGTGTCCCTTTTAGCGTGTTGCCATCATACACTTATGTTACTATGTATGGGGCAAGTGCTTTGTCCTACTATTTCTCAATGTAATTTTGGTCTCCTTGCAGTTCCAGTAGTCTAGAAGAAAGCATAAAGTCCATGAGTTTGAGCCCAGAGGAGGATGACATTCCATGGAAGGACCTACGGGACAACCGGGACCTAACGGTTCTCTTTAACTGGGATCCAAAGGACAGGTATAATGACCTTGTTCTGCTTAAAGGAGAAATAAACCCTAAAAATGAATGTCTAAAAATGGCATATTTTATATACTGAACTTACTGCACCAGCCTAAAGTTTCAGCTTCTCAATAATGGCAATGAGCAAGGATTTCAAACTTGTCATAGGGGGTCACCATCTTGGAAAGTGTGACACATGCTCTGACGGCTCTGGGCAGCTGTTGAGAAGATAAGTTTAGCATTTGTCACAAATTATCAAGCAGAAAATGAGGTTGTCCTGTAATATAAGCTGATGCTACAGGGCTGAGTTAAATTATGATGCTAGTTGCACTTGTTTCTCTTGCCTAATTGGGGGACACAGGCACCATGGGGATGAAGATCCTGCAGCTGGAGATGGACACTAACTTGTTAACCTTTTGGCTCCTCCTCCTGCTCTGGGCTTCATCCCCTGCCTCCTCCTACATTATCCAGTTTCTTTTAGTGTCCTCAGAGGAGAAGACACAGAAAAACTTGTGGCTGGAGCAGATGATCAAGGACCACGGTTAAGATCATGCCACACATGGGACCATTGATCGCAATCAAGTGTCCCACCAGCTGCTTAGGTTACTACCTATACATCTATGTGCCCAACAGCCTTTCCGCTCTACGGAGGTCTGCAGGCTAGCTCCCCTCTTTCCCTGTGGCTGGGTTCCCGCTCCACGGAGGTCTGAACCAGCTTGCTATTCACCTACATTCTTTAAGCACGGATATATTTTTATATCTACAGGGAAATCCATCATTCAGGGCACTCTGCGGCTGGATGGATTGGGTGAGTATTATTATCTCACCTTTACCCGCCTCTCCCCCTTCCAAGGCATAGCTGGTGTACCTTACCCCCTTCCCCTAAGCGTTCCATTCTTCCAGTGCTTTTTCGCTAAGCGCATTCTCCCTTGGCGCGCACTTCCGGTCTCTCTGCCTCTGCTCCCTGGGCGCCATGCGCGAGTGACACGCAGACTGATTCTGGCGCCAATTCTAGCGGAACGCGCACTTCCGGTTCTTCGCACAGCAGCCGGCAGACTCCTGCGCGTCTCAGTGCTCTTCGTGACTGAGGCCTCTCAACGCACGGACCGCTCTTTATACAGCCGCTCCTCAGGCGAGTAGTCTTTTTCCTCTGCGCATACGCGCACTAGGCTGGTTTAACTTAGCTGGGGCTGTAATAGCCTAGAGAGTTAAGCGCTCGCTCCTATACTTAGTGAGCTGGGAATAATCAACATTTCCCTTCTCTCTTACAGGCACATTCTGAGGCCCTGCGACAGCTCATCCCCTGCCCTCCCTTGTTAACATATATTTTTATATACATACAAGGAGTTCAGAATTGCCACTGAGTTATGGCAGACAAAACAGAGGAGCCCAGGACCTCAAAGTCCTCAGCACCTTCCCGCAAGGCAGCACAAGTTTCTTACCTTGCATGTGCAGTGTGCAACACCAAATTTCAGAGCGTTTCCTCTGAATCTGTGTGCGCATCGTGTAGACACCGACCCTCTCCTCCTGTTGCCAACACAGCCCACACTGCCAGCACTTCAGACTCTGAGTTGGTCCGTGCCCTTTCCATCTCACTTGCTGGACTACAGAATTTATCCCGCATTCCTGAGACTTTAGACAAGGTCCTAGAACGCCTGTCTAATCCTACTAGGTCACAAGACAGCAGACCTACCGCCTCTAAGAGATCCATTACCTCGCCCCCAGATTCCCCTGGGGAACAGTTTAGCCCCTCTGATGAGGAGGGACAAATTCCTTCAGGTGACGATTCTGAGGATCAACCTGACCCAGATCAGGACACCCCCAGAACCCAGAGGGAGGTAGAGGGACTTATACAGGCAGTACTCACAACGCTCAATCTCGAAGAGACCAATTCGACTATTGAGCCAGCAAAAAACATTTTTAAGAGACAAAAGAAAGCCACCTACATCTTTCCAGCTTATGAGCAATTAGAGGAGATTGTCAAATCCCAATGGAAAACCCCTGATCACAGAGTGCAGATCTCCAGGCGTTTCTCCCAAACCTATCCCTTCCCACAAGATTGCATTGATCTCTGGTCATCCCCTCCGGCCGTTGACCCACCAGTTTCCAGACTTTCCAAGGCCACCACTATCCCAGTGGCAGACGCAGCGTCTTTTAAGGATCCAATTGACAAGCGTCTAGAAGGATTCTGCAAGGCAACCTTTACAGCAGCCGGTATGGCCTTCAGACCAATTTTTGCTATAGCCTGGGTTGCCAAGGCTATGGAAGTTTGGGTTGAACAGACAGCACAACTTATTGGATCGGAGGACCCCTCCACCGATGCCCTCTTATCACAAATAGCAGACGCCACTTCTTATATCTGTGACGCTTCATTAGATGCTGCAAAACTGGTGGCTAAGGCATCAGCTCAATCCATAGCTGCCAGGAGATTCCTTTGGCTAAAGTCATGGTCAGCTGATCTGACATCGAAGAGATCTCTCGTCAGCCTCCCCTTTCTGGGAAAACAGTTGTTTGGGGCCGAGTTAGACAAGATCATCTCACAAGCCACTGGAGGTAAAAGTACCTTGCTCCCTCAGACCCGAGCGAAGCGGACAACTTTTAAGAGAAGACCGTTTTTTCGGCCCTTTCGCCAGGGACAGCGGACGAAGTCTCAAACAGACAAGCCCACCTCTAATTTTCGCCAACGCTACCAAAACAAGCAAGGCACCCACTGGTCGTCTTCAAAGGGGCAGACCAAGCCCTCCCAGGACAAATCCGCCACAGCATGAGGGCGTACCCACCCTCGGAGGGATACCCCTAGGCGGCCGTCTAATGTCCTTTCGGGAGGTGTGGAAAGACCAAATACGGGACCACTGGGTCATTCAAGTTGTGTCTCAGGGTCTCCTCATAGACTTTGTTCATCGTCCTCCCCGCAGATTTTTCGTCTCCCGCCTACCCCTCAATGTTCCCAGAAGGCAAAAGTTCCTCTCAATAATTCAAGACCTCTGCTCGGCAGGAACCATCCAACCGGTGCCTCCAGGGGAAAGAGGATGGGGATACTATTCCAACCTCTTCATGGTCCCCAAAAAGGACGGTTCCCTGAGACCGGTTTTAGATCTAAAGGACCTCAATCCTTTCGTGAAAAAACTCCATTTCAAGATGGAATCCATACAGTCGGTCCTGGCATCCATGGAGGAGAACGAATTCATGTCAGTCATAGACGTCAAGGACGCCTACCTCCATATACCGATTCACCCCAATCATCACAGATTCCTCAGGTTTTACGTCAACGGCAATCATTGGCAGTTCGTGGCAATACCATTCGGACTCTCGTCCGCCCCCAGAACCTTCACCAAGGTGATGGCAGCAGCGCTAGAACAGCTCAGGATCAGGGGCATCACAGTTATACCCTACCTGGACGACCTCCTTGTCAAGGGTCTGTCTGCGGCTCTTGCCCAGTCACACACCTCTCAGACGCTCAAGGTCTTGGAGACCCTGGGTTGGGTCATCAACTACAAGAAGTCCCATCTCTGCCCGTCACAAACCATGGAATACCTGGGGCTGATCCTAGACTCCCAACGAGCAACAGTTTTCCTCCCACGGGAGAAGGCCAACGTCTTACGGACGCGCATACAAGCTCTCCGGTCGACCACCCCTGTCCCTCTTCACACGGCTATGCGGACCCTGGGGACAATGGTCGCCGCCTTCCCAGCCATTCCATATGCCCAATTCCACACCAGACCTCTCCAGCACCTGATCCTCAGGCATCAACAGAGGGATCGACAGCACTTGGACCGCCTGATAGCGATTCCGGTGCAGGTTCAGAATTCCCTTCTCTGGTGGTCCCACCCTCTCCGCTTCACACAGGGAAGACCCTTCCCCAGCCACACATGGACGGTGGTCACGACAGACGCAAGCTTAACCGGGTGGGGCGGAGTTCTCGGCCGAAGAACAGCCCAGGGCAGTTGGGACCGGGAAGAGAGCCTTCTCCAGATCAACATCCTGGAACTGAGAGCGATACTGTACTCGCTACAACGTTTCTCTCCCTTCCTGCGGGGCAAGGCTGTGCGGATTCAATCCGACAACGTCACCGCAGTGGCCTACGTGAACCACCAAGGGGGCACACGCAGTCCCGCATCCTTACTGGAAGCAGCCAAGATCTTGACTTGGGCAGAAGCCAACATACCGGAGCTCTCCGCGGTACACATCCCAGGGGTCGACAACTGGCTCGCAGACTACCTGAGCAGGGAAACCCTCGATCAGGGCGAATGGAGTCTCAACCAGGAGGTCTTCCAACTAATAGTAGACAGGTGGGGCCTTCCAGACGTGGATCTCTTGGCCTCCAGATGCAACCGGAAGGTTCACAACTTTGTTGCCAGAAGCGTAGACCCGTTGGCTCTAGCAATAGACGCTCTGGTGATTCCATGGAACTTCGCCATGGCCTATGCATTCCCCCCTCTAGCCCTTCTTCCACGGCTCATAAAGAAGATCAAGAGAGAAGGCACTCGGACCATCCTTGTGGCTCCGTACTGGCCAAGACGGCCTTGGTTCGCCGAGGTGGTGGACCTGGCCATCGACGCACCATTTCATCTCCCGGAAAGGGAGGATCTGCTAACACAAGGGCCGGTCAACCACCCGAATTCTCATCGCTGGGCTTTAACGGCGTGGCTCTTGAAACCTTAGTTCTTAAGAGGTCAGGGGTCCCCACGGCGGCCATCCCAACCCTGCTTCGGGCACGGAAGCCAGTTTCTGCCAAGATCTATCATAGGGTGTGGAAAACCTTCATCGGCTGGTGTGAACATCAACACTTAGATCCACAGAGGCCTTCCGAGAGTGACATTCTGTCCTTCCTCCAAGCCGGCCTCGACAAGGGGTTGGCGCTCAGCTCTCTGAAGGTGCAGGTGTCAGCCCTTTCCATTCTCTTCCAGAAAAGATATGCCTTACGGAGTCATGTCAAGACTTTTTTACAAGGAGTGACCAGAATAGTGCCTCCATACCGCTGTCCAGTTCCCCCATGGGATCTCAACTTGGTTCTCTCCGTCCTCCAGGGGGACCCGTACGAACCTATTGCAGCAGTCCCGTTAGCTACGCTTACTGAAAAGGTGGTTTTCCTACTGGCAATCACGTCCGCACGAAGAGTTTCAGAACTGGCTGCACTCTCTTGCAGAGCCCCGTTCACCATCATCCACAAGGACAAGGTTGTTCTTAGGCCCACACCTGACTTCCTTCCCAAGGTTGTCTCAGAATTTCACCTCAACCAGGACTTGATAGTTCCTTCCCTTTGTCCGGAGCCCCGGAACCCTATGGAAGCCAAATTACACAAGTTAGATGTGGTTCGGGCAATCAAAGCTTACTTGACGGCGACACAAGAGATGAGGAGATCAGACTCTCTGTTCGTGCTCCCTACTGGCCCCAAAAGGGGCACAAAGGCTTCCAAGGCGACGATTGCGAAGTGGATCCGGTCCACAATCATCAGATCATACTCAGTGAAGGGTAAGGAGCCTCCGCTACGGGTGAAAGCTCACTCAACACGGTCCTTGAGTACCTCTTGGGCGATTCGTCATCAAGCATCACTTGAGCAAGTCTGCAGAGCAGCTACCTGGGCATCTCCACATACCTTCACGCGATTCTACAGGCTGCACACACAGGCCTCAGCCGAAGCCAGCTTCGGGAGGAAGGTGTTACAGGCTGTCATTTCCTGAACGCCTTCTTGGGGTGACAGTGTCCCGCCCTCAGGGGTTGCTTTGGGACATCCCCATGGTGCCTGTGTCCCCCAATTAGGCAAGAGAAAGAGAGATTTTTGTACTTACCGTTAAATCTTTTTCTCTTGTCCTATATTGGGGGACACAGGCCTTCCCGCCCTGTTGAACACTGCTGTGCAACGTTAGTTACGTTTGTGTATAGTTACTCCGCGTTGGGAGTCCTTGTTTTGAGGGGGTTGAGGACTCCTTCTCTGTTTTGGGTTGCTTATCTTACACTCCTCTTCGGTTGAAACTGAATAATGTAGGAGGAGGCAGGGGATGAAGCCCAGAGCAGGAGGAGGAGCCAAAAGGTTAACAAGTTAGTGTCCATCTCCAGCTGCAGGATCTTCATCCCCATGGTGCCTGTGTCCCCCAATATAGGACAAGAGAAAAAGATTTAACGGTAAGTACAAAAATCTCTCTTTCTGTGCTTCCATGTAGTAATTATTTGTATTAATTACTAATCAGCCTTATTTTGTGACATTTATATTCTATATGTACTGTATATTGTTAGTGGGTCCCTAAGCTCAGTAAGTGACAGCAGCACAGAGCATGTGAAGTGAATCAGCAGAAAAGAAGATGGGGAGCTACTGGAGCATCTTTGGAGGCACCGATCTTTACTGCTAAAGGCCTGTGGTTGTATGGTGCTGGTACAGAAGTGCCAAACATAATGTACAACATTTATAGCCTACCTCTTTATTTAAACTTTAGTTCTCCTTCAACACTGCTTTGGATGCTGAGTAAAATTTTAATTCTCGATGACTTCACTACAATGCTAAATTATTCATTCACTACACCCTGGTAATCCACAATATATAGTAGGAAAGGCTGATTTTGTGTGAGATAATCTTTACGTTTATTTGATATGTGGCATATTATCCAGAATTTGCCCCCCCAATAAGTGGTCTTTTTGTAATATGGAGCCCCATGACTTATGGTTACTGGAAACACAAGTGTCAGTGGCATTGTTTTACCCCAAACATTGATTCATCAAGTAAGACATACAGGGGACAATTGCTAAATTGCATCAGTGTTATCTACAGCAACAGCTCAGATCTTTACTTTTATAATCTAACTTGTAGTAAACTGTTAAAGGGCAATCAACTCCCAAATTAAAATTTGCCTAAAGAGAAAACATTATTCTAAGCAACTTTCCAATGTAGATTTATTAAAAATTTACACTGCTTTTAACGTTACTGCATTTGTAAAAACAATTGCTATTGAAAGCAGCTTTTGCTTAAAGGGGCTGTTCACCTTTAAATTAACTTTTAGTATGATGTAGAGAGTGATATTCTGAGACAATTTGCAATTAGTTTTCATTTTTTGTTAGCTTTTTATTCCACCGCTCGTTAGTTTGCATTTTCAGCTGGTTGCTAGGGTCCAAATTATCAGCCATGCATTGATTAAAACAAGAGATATATGAATAGCCCTCAATAGAAAGAGGAGTAATAAAAAGTAGCAATAACTATACATGTGTAGCCTTACCGAGCACTTGTTTCCCCCATTTGAAAGCTGGAAAGAGTCAGAAGGCGGCAAATAATTAAAAAGAAAACTAGAAAAAGAAGGCCAATTGTAAAGTAGCTTAGAATAAGCCATTTTATAGCATACTAAAAGTTAACTGAAAGGGCACCTATCGTAACTAAAATCATTTACTATGTAAATACACTATGTGAAAGTTCAATACATTTTTGAAACAGTTATAATTGTTTGTATAATGTAAATCATCAGCTCACGATTCCTTCTGCAAGATCTCCCCTATCTATCTCCACTGCAGTTCTAGTTGAGGCAGGCATCTTGGATTTCACTGCCTCTTCCTACCTATATCTTCACAGCCAACTGCAGCTCTGAAATCTCACACATGCTCAGTTGAAATTCCTTGGTTGCTATACAACCCTTCTAAGCCATTTTCAAATCAGCCAAATGTCTGAGTTAGCTGCTGTTCAGTAGTGCTGCCACCTGTCTGGAAGTTAGTGTGTGTGCCCTTCATTTGCATAATGACATCACCAGCAGGGGACAAGAAAGGGAAATCCTGTGATACTTCTAGTGGAGGAGTTTACTAAAGCTAGTCATGCTGGGTAGAATACTCAGGTCAGTGCTACAATCTGAGCATGCTTGTGAACTCATTTGCATGTTATAGTCACAGTATGGACTCCTTCAGTGAAAGATCCCATTTGACAAAGTAAGGCATTTTTTAAAAACTGCTGGGTTTTTTTTCTTCAAGAAACTGTATATGTAGTTTGATTAAACGTGTTTAAGTTGTACTGGTCAGATTGTTAATATGTGTTTAATTTTGGCTGTGATAGATGCCCTTTAAAGGTGAACCACCAAGGTTGTTTTAAACAATGTTGCAAAAGTCTTGGTTCCCCAGCAAAGACAGGTCTTTAATCAGCTGCCCTGTCTTACATTATATCAGCAGTCTGAGACATCAGGGCAGGGAATAGATAGGACAGACAAACACTGATTTGAATATAAAGACACATACAAATAACTTAATAACCATTGAAAATTTGTAATGAATGTATATTTCAAAGTCAGAATAATTTTTTTGGGTTGACATTCCCTTTAAGAACTGATGGATTGCTATAGACAGTTGCAAGCAAATGAGCCCCATAGAGGAAAAAGCAAATTGGTTGGAATGTTGATTTGTTCATTTTGGGGGAAATGTAATAAAATTTGCGAATTTGTGCACAAATAAGAATAACAATTTGCACTATTCAATATTATGTATTAAGTTTTTATTGCATTGCGAATCGTAATTGCGCATTACATACTGTTGACCTGCTTGAAGGTAGTGTAAATTTTGGAGCAAATGCAACAACTTTTTCAGTGAACTATAAAACTTGCAATTGCTCTAATACTGTTGTGTGTGGAGCATAGCGTTCACAAAATGTTTGTTAAACTTTCGCAAAGGCAAAATTGTTCGCAGTGCAAAAACTTTCCGTTGTCAATCTGTCACATTCCCCTTTTGAGAGACAGAACTGCGATATTTCAGCGCTTCTAGCTTAGCAAGTTTCTAGATAATGGATCCTACGCTGCTGTTGTTACTATTATTAATTATCCCTTATACGGTGCCGTGTATATTTTTTGTGCAAAACTGGAGAAAACAACACATGCCATTAATTACCTGATGGTGCATGAAAATATGTGCTTATGTATTCCAGCTGATATCCATAAATAATCCAGCCATTGCTTCATTGTACATGTAGTAATGGATGTACATAACACAAGTAGTCTTTCTATAGTTCAGTAAAAACAAGACATATGCAGCAATTTCCCTTCCCTTTTTTTAAAAGCTTTTGTTGCAGGAATCTTTTAAAAAGTGAGACCAGCAAGGGAAGCCATATGTGCTGCCCTCTCAATTGCACACGCTTGTTGCATTTTACAGTATGTCTTTACCTTTTTACACAATCTGCCATTCACACAGCACCTAGAAATATTGGTCTGTAGAAGAGACCTCATTTCTTGAAATTTGCAACATATTTTTGGGTTAAAATGTAAATGTGATGTTTTAACACTTTTTCAAACTGATTTTTGTTAAATATTTATTAAGCATTCAGAGAAGCAAGGTATGCCATATTGTGGGCTTGTAGCTATATGCTCCTCATGGGCCCAGTTCTGGCAAAATCAAAGCTCACTCTTCATTTTTCTATTAATTGGCCGAATATTTGCACAGACTGCACAAGCACTTATGCACATTGGGATTTCTGTTGTTTCAGAGACATTTCAGAAGACCATAGAAAGCTGTCCCTGGAGGAAGAGACTATCTGGCTGCGTGTTCGATCTCTCACTTTACGGTTAGTTAGTGGTCTGACCGCTCTCAGTCACACGCCTGAGCCCAAGAACTCTCAGAAGGGTACAGAAAATGGAGTCTCATCCAAGATTGACATTGTCCGAGCATTGTTACAGCAGTTTGAGGCGTCCCTGGATGTTGCCAAGACCTTTAATGAGAGACAGATAAAGGTATGAGTACTGCAGGAAAGTATAAATTATATTGTTTTTTCTTTGTTTATTCAATTTATATGTCATTTAGGGGCAGATTTATTAAGGTTCAAGTTGTTTTTTTCACGAAAATTAGTTTGAGTTGTATTTTTTGCTCAAAACTCTATTTTTATGATGTAGTTTTATTTCTAAATTACACTGTTTACACTCCAAATAATTCACTCTACCATATAAAATTTCATTCCTGAACCAACAAGTGTATTTTTTTTTTAGTTGTAATATTGGTGTGTAGGCAGCCATCTCAGGTCATTTTCCCTGGTCATGTGCTTTCAGAAGGAGTCAGCACTTTAGGATGGAATTACTTTCAGGCAGGCTATTTTTTCTCCTACTCAATGTAACTGAATGTGTCGCAGTGGAACCTTTTTACTATTGAGTGCTGTTCTTAGATCTACCAGGCAGCTGTTATCTTGTGTTAGGGAGCTGTTATCTGGTGACCTTCCATTGTTCTGTTGTTATGCTGCTGGGGGGGAGGGGTGATATCACTCCAACTTGCAGTAAAGAGTGCCTGAAGTTATCAGAGCACAAGTCACATGACTGGGGCAGCTGGGAAACTGACAATATGTCTAGCCCCATGTCAGATTTCAAAATTAAATATAAAAAAATCTGCTCTTTTGAGAAACTGATTTCAGTGCAGAATTGTGCTGGAGCAGCACTATAACTGATTCATTTTGAAAAAAACTTTTTTTCCCATGACTGTTTCCCTTTATATTTTTCAAGTTTTTTTTTTTTTTTAAACTCAGCTTTTTAGAACTTTATTATACCCCGACCCTGGAAAAAAAATCAAATTGAAAAAAAAAAAAACATTTTAAACGTGTCAATGTCATAAGAGTCCACGGCAGAGGTCCCTTGAACCATTTGAAGATGTTAACAGCCTTCAAAATGTTAGTTTTTTTTTTCAGAGGGTTTTCCCTGAAAACTTGAATGATTTCGAGTTCCCCCCCCCCCAAATCGATTAATTCGAGTTTCCAGGTTTCAGGACTTGAACTCACAGAATCTGTTTTTTCCCATTCAAGTTTTTTTCTTAAATAGGATACCACTTGAGTTGTGAGTTCATTTAAGTTCATTTAAGTTCATTTGAGTTCGAGTTCATTTGCATTCATTTGAGGTAAAAAAAAACACTCAACCTTTGAAAAATAATCCCCTTGGTGTATTAGGTTCTGAAATGATTCCAACATGTACATGGTAGTTTTGTTCAGATTGGTTTAGGAAATGTAGTACCAATGAAAGTTTTTGTTGTAAAAATGAAAATTGCAGGGACATGCCTTCTTCTCATAACACGTTTATACTGCGAGTGCTTCTAACCTAAACGGCTCCTTTTAACACTCATCAGGTAGGTTGGAAACTGTTCATTTTTACCTTCAAATTAATTGTCATACTATGGACAAATAATACTGAGATTAATGTGATGTAGTATCTACTTATATTTAAAAGTGAATTTACGTTTACAGATCAATTCTATTTCCTCCCATAATAGTGTGCATTATATGTAATGCATTTACCGCTTACCGCTGGTGTTTTCCGGATAATGGATCTTTCCATAATTTGGATCTTCTTACCTTAAGTCTTCTAGAAAATCATGTAAACATTGAATAAGTACAATGTACTGTTTTATTATTACAGAGAAAAAGGAAATAATTTTTCAAAATTTGAATTATTCGGATAAAATGGAGTCTATGGGAGACAGCCTTTCTGTAATTTGGAGTATACACATTATACACATAGACTCAAATGTTAGAGAAAGGTGAGAACAGATGAGCAGTAATGTTTTTCCCTTCATTCCCTAAAGCAGATAATTTAAAATTATTGCCTAGGGCATGTTGTAAATCATTTAAGAAGCTAAAGTAAACTCTAGTTCTGTGTATAATTATCACTCAGCTTGCTATTTAAGCGATAATAAGGAGTTGTTTGTGACTTTTATTGCATCATAAATTTACTCGCAGGTAACCCTACATTCTAGAAGTTATTTTGTAGGAGAACTAACCCCAAAAAAACGAATATGGCTAGAAATTAGGGATGCACCGAATCCATGAATCCGTTCGGGATTCGGCAGGATTCGCCCTTTTTCAGCAGGATGTAAATTAGGAGCAGGGGAGGGAAATTGCAAGACTTTTTGTCACAAAACAATCTGCTGAAGGATTTGTTTGCAATGCTAAAACCTGAGAAAAACTCACCAACCTTGCTTTTACCTGATTGGGTGCTATTCTTATATTTACCACTAGGTGGTAGGCCAGGGAGCACAACTTGAGTCGTGGTTTAAAGAGAAGAAGAAGAGAAAAAATAGCTGTCTCAAAGCAATTCGATCCTAAAGTGGCTCCTTTTCAAAGCTCGAATTCAGATACAATGCACTGAGATGATTACCTCCTCATCAATATTACAGCTAAAAAAAATACATTTGTTGGTTAAAGAATACAATTTTAAATGGTAGAGTTAATTATTTGTAATGTAAACGGTGTAATTTAGAAATAAAAAGTAAACCATAAAAATCATGACAGAATGGCTTCTGATGAGAAGTTCACTGGTATCAGAGCTGCTTTGTACTAATAATCTGTATTATTTGCTAATGAGCCATGTATTGTGACATTCATATTCTATTTATACAGTATATTGTGAGTCGGCCCCTAAGCTCAGGTAATCCGCACAGAGTATGTGCTGGGAATCTGCATGAAAGTAGACCGGGAACTACTGGGTGTATATTCGGAGACATGTATCTTCACTGCTGAAGGGCGATGATTTCATTATGTAGTTGCAGAACCCCAAAACATAATGTGCAACATTTCCACCCTACTTCTTTGTCAGTTCTACTTCAAAATGGCTTCCTAATATCCTTTCGCAAAAGTCAATTTAATTAAATAATTAAAGCAGCACCAACGTGAGCCCTTCATACAGATCTAATGATCACCCTAGTAGGCTTTTATAGAGGGCTAAGCAAGGGGGTATTCTGCTAAAGTAGAAACGGATACCTATTTTAATATCTCTGATAATATCTCTGTGATTTGTATCTGTAAATAGCAATGAGGCCAGATATAAGTTCACTGAGCCCAAATGCATTGCCTGGGGGACTAAGCAAGGGACACTGCTTCCATTTGCTGCCCTTTGACTACAAGAGATGATACAGCGTCGCTGATCATTGAGTGACCTAATAAACACAAGGGGCACATCCTCTGTTTACATTGACTTTGAGTGCCGGTACAGAGTCCTGCATCCTTAGTATTTGTTGCACTCACTATAGCTTCAGCAGGATAAGAACACCACGTTGTATACTATTGCTCCTCTGTCTCATTTTCTGTCATTTTAATTTGTTTGCTTCCTAGTATCCTTTCCTTGGTCCCCCAGCAACACGACTTAGCGGATTCCTGCGTAGCGGAGCCTGTCAGTGCCAGAAAGAGGCTCTTCTACTGGTGAATGATATTTATGATCTGGATATGAGTGGCATAGGTAAAAATTGACTTGTCATTCTTTCTTTTTTTTTAGTTGGTTTTATGCTTTATTTCATTATTCTGCATGACTGATATTGAAAGAAGCTTTTAACTATACACTAGATGTCTTTGCCTATTACTGTGACAACACCATCAGCACAGTAACTCACAGTTACATAGGCCAATACATTGCTAGCTGGAGTTCTATTGGGTAAAAAAAGCTTACTCCACATTCTACATCTTCATGCATTAAAAGCAGCAGTCCTCCCGATCTGAAAAAGTCAAATTCTAATTGAGTGACCGATATACTAACCATCTAGGCTTTCATGTAATAATGAAGGGAATGTTGCAAAACCAGTTAAAGGGATAGTTAACTTCTACTGTGTTCTAGAATGGCCCTTTCTTAAAGGAACAGTAACACCAAAAAATGCAAGTGTTTTAAAGTAATGAAAATATCATTTAGTGTTGCCCTGCACTGGTAAAACTGATCTGTTTGCTTCAGAAACACTACTATAGTTCATATAAACAAGCTGCTGTGTAGCAATGGCGGAAATTGTAAAACGGCTATATGGCACAGGTTACATAGTGGATAACAGATAACACCATTAGACAGACAGAGCTTATTTGCTATCTGCTGTGTAACCTGAGCCTTTTCTCCTTTGAATGGCTGCCCCCATTGCTACACAGCAGCTTATTTATATAAACAATAGTCGTGTTTCTTAAGCAAACACATCAGTTTTACCAGTGCTGGGCAACACTGCATTATATTTTCATTACTTTAAAACACTTTCATTTTCTGACATTACTGTTCCTTTAACAACTTTTCAATTTGTGTTTTTGAATTTTGTCTGCCCAGAAAAACTATTGCCCTATGAGGCTGCAATTGCAATGTTATTACTTTTTATTACTAATCTTTTTATACAGGCCTTCTCTTATTTATATTCCAGTTCCTAATTTAAACCACTGCCTGGCTGCATGGGTAAACCCTATTAAACAACTAACTGCTGGAAATTCACACTGGAGAGCTGCTGAACAAAAGCCACAGTTGAAAAACCACCCAGATTAAAAAATGAAAACCAACTGCAACTAGTCTACATCATACTAAAAGTTAATTCCAAGGGGGATCACCCCTATAAATACAGTATATACCCGAGTATAAGCCGAGTTTTTCAGCATCCAAAATGTGCTGAAAATTCTACCTCGGCTTATACTTGGGTCAGCGGTACCGGACCCGTGTAGCTGAGATTGCAGTCACTTTTAATCATTCCTATACCAACAGTTCACTTGGGGAGAGACTGCAATATGCCACAATGCCCTCTGTTGGTTATATGAAAGAATAACAGTGCGCCCTCTGTTGGTTATATGAAAGAATAACAGTGACTGCAATATCACACAGCACCCTCTGTTGGTTATATGAAAGAATAACCGTGCGCCCTCTGTTGGTTATATTAAAGAATAACAGTGACTGCAATATCACACAGCACCCTCTGTTGGTTATATGGAAGAATAACAGTGACTGCAATATCACACAGTGCCCTCTGTTGGTTGTATGAAATAACAGTGCGCCCTCTGTTGGTTATATTAAAGAACAGTGACTGCAATATCACACAGCGCCCTCTGTTGGTTATACGAAAGATTAACAGTGATGGCAATATCAAACCGCACCCTCTGCACATGGTAGTGGGACAGTGGGACAATGCACACAGTAATCCGTTTGGCAATTCTCTGTCACCATCAACTTTGCAAATAAGTCCGGTTGATCGCTGGGGGGGTCGCTTTGGCAGAATGTGCGCTGCTGGGAGACAGGGCTGTAGTTGTGTCTAGGCTTATACTAGAGTCAATAAGTTTTCCCAGTTTTCGTAGGTAAAATTAGGTACCTCGGCTTATACTCGGGTCGGCTTATACTCAAGTATATACGGTAAATGCTTTGAACAGCTTGAAGTATGATTTATTTTAAAAACCTTCTTTGCCAAACAAAGGGGATGTCTCTTGGTGATCATCCCCCTCCCTTAATTGTCTATAAAGGGTAGGAGGGGTGGGAACATCTGGGGGTCGCTGCATGACTTGGCTGATCCATGGGATCACCATTTTGAGTAGCTGTGAGAAGAATGGGTCCATTCACACTTAATGAATCCCTAGGCTCTGATCAATTAATGTAAAGAATACACTTCTTTAAAGAGTCTACTGAGATGCCCTGAATGGTGCCTTCAGGAGAATACAGAAAGGCTCAATGTTTCCCATTTGTAAGCCTTCAGTTACAGGCAGTTTACACTCCTATTGTAAAGCTGATGTATTTTTTTTTTTTTTTTTTAGATGATACATGTGAAATCCAAGAAAAAATAGGGAAGAAATTAAAGTCTTCACTAGAAGATTTACATGGTAAGTGTTGTGGTCACAGCATATGGAACACTCGCTGGCACAGTTCTTTTAACATTGAAACGGTCGGTATTGTCCTTTCTCTTCAGATCTGTTTCATCACTGCAAAGGGGACATCATGGACATCCAGGGAGGGAGCTGCCGAACATCCTCCCATATTATACAGAATTTGGTTTTCTTTGTTGAGGTCAGTTTTTTTGCTTACAACCACAGCCCCTAAAAATAAAATGAAGCCTTCTCTTGAACTGTAACTATTTTAACAGCGCTGTCTAGAATCTAGTGTATACTTTTTCACTTTGCCTGTTCATTTTAACTGATGAAATATTAATAAAGGGTGTTTTTTTTTTTTTTTTTTTTTATCCAGACAATCTCGCTTAGTTTATGGGTATCAAGTTATTTTGCTGCTGTCCTGCGGCCGTTTAAGTCAAATCTACAAAAAAAGAAAAAGAAGAAAAAAGACAGCTGTGCTACAGTAAGTCCAGGGGGATTCTGGGAAGTTTAATTGGTCCCAAATTCAATTGTGTTCTGTTACTTGGAAACGACTGGTATATTTAATCATGACATGCATACTGCAAATAGAGCATGCCACGCACATTATAAAGGAACAGTTCAGTGTGAAAATAAAAACTGGGTAAATAGATAGGCTGTGCAAAATAAATAATGTTTCTAATATGTGACTGGGGCTGGAGTGACTGGGTGTCTAACATAATTGAACACTACTTCCTGCTTTCTCTTGCCTAATTGGGGGACACAGGCACCATGGGGATGAAGATCCTGCAGCTGGAGATGGACACTATGTTGCAAAAGATGACTCCGCCTCCTGCTCTGGGCTTCATCCCCTGCCTCCTCCTATTACCCTCAGTTTCGTTTAGTGTCCTCAGAAGGAGAAGACACAGAATCTATGTGGCTGGAGCACTGATCATGACCCCGGTCTAAGATCACGCCACGCTCAGGGGCCACTGAATTATTCAAGAGCCTCTCCAGCTTCCTACCTGCCCTTCAGCCTTCCCGCTCTCCGGAGGTCTGCAGGCTTGCTCCTCACCCCCTGCGCTGTTTTCCCGCTCTCCGGAGGTCTGCAGCAGCGGTATATACCCACCTGGGTATATTATGACATACATATACATATATATTTCACTTGTGCATATATATATTTATTTGTGTGTTATTTACAGGGGACAGAATCTACAGGGCGTTTCCAAGCTGGCTTCTCTGGTGAGTAACCCTATTCTTTCACCCTCTATCCTTTCCTGACTCCCTCATGCGCTCCTATCTCTCAAGGGACTCTCTGTCCCCTTCAGCTTCCAGCATCGTGCTCTTCCTGGCGCCAATGCTAACTGCGCCATTCCTGGGTGACACGCATCTTCCTCCTGCGTTCCACCTCACTTCGCGCCTTTCTCCCTGCTAACTTCCGCACTTCCGCCTACCGCACCCTGCTCTCGCGAACTAGCTGCTCACAGTGCGGCTTCCTCCTACGGAACAGGTCAGTCTCCTTACAGGCACAGCCCTCTCTGCTTCCCTGTCTCTCCCTCATGCGCAACGGATCACTCTGGCGCTTCCTTCTGCTTACCATTGCGCACTGTACTCTCTGGCAGCCATCATGTTCCCACATGTTCTCTGGGGCGGACCATGTTTGGCACTTCTCTCCTATTGCGCACTCTGCTGCCCCCTCTACCTGATTTTTTCGGCTGCTTTTCACTAGTTCAACCCACAGGGTTGAGAGGTCTGATCACTGACTCTTGTTGTCATTCTAATGAATGTTATTAAGTCTATGCCTCATCTATACACTAGGGCACTGTCCTCTTTACTGCATTCCCTCTCTGGCATATGAGACTCAAGGATTTATACATCCCTATCACTGTTTTTTCTCCACAGGCTACTAAACGCCCACGAGAACTACACTGACCCATTTTTGCCTAGGCCAACCTATCCCTGCCTCCACAAAAAAAAAAAAAAAAAAAAATTATTATTATTTTTTTAAATAAATATTTATTTGTTGGAGTTTCCTCCATACTCCTCTTTGACTAGGAGAAGGAGCACAATGGCTAACAAGGCAGAAGAGCCCAGGACCAATAAGTCCTCAGCTCAAACACACCCACAGGTTTCTTTTTTGGCCTGCTCAAATTGTAAAACCAAATTTAACTCGGCCTCGGCTGATTCTATGTGTGGGGTCTGCAGAAAACCTGACGCACTGCCCTCCGCAGCTAATTCAGATTCTGATCTCCTTAGGGCCATTTCCCTCTCACTCGCAGGCATTCAGCATCTGGCCCGCATTCCTGAGACCCTAGACAAAGTTCTCGAACGTTTGTCTCAACCTACACGTTCTGATTCCCGCCCGGGAACCTCAAAACGTCAGGTCTCTTCACCTCCTGACTCACCGGGAGCACAACTCTCTCCCTCAGATGAGGAAGGTCAGCTCCTCTCCGCTGACGACTCTGACCAGGATCATCCTGATCTAGACTTAGACACTCCTAGAACCCAAGGAGAAGTTGAAGGGCTTATCCAAGCTGTACTTACTACACTAAACATTGAAGATGTCGCTTCCTCAGTCGAACCTGCCAAGAACATCTTTAAGAGACACAAGAGGAGCTCAAGCATGTTCCCAGCCTACGAACAGCTCGACGAAATGATCAAGTCCCAATGGAAAAATCCTGACCACAGGGTGCAACTTTCAAAACGCTTCACCCAGACGTATCCATTCCCCAAAGAGTGCATCGACCTATGGTCTTCACCTCCCGCGGTCGACCCTCCAGTCTCTAGACTTTCCAGGAATACCACTATTCCGGTCGCCGACGCGGCCGCATTCAAAGACCCCATAGACAAGCGTCTAGAAGGTTACTGCAAATCCACTTTCACAGCATCTGGTTCAGCATTTCGTCCGATTTTTGCCGTAGCATGGGTGGCGAAGGCCATGGAGGTCTGGGTAGAACAAGTGGCTCAACTCATCGGATCCGAGGATCCAACCACAGACAACTTACTTTCCCAAATTGCTGACGCCACTACCTACATTGGAGACGCAGCACTCGACGCCGCCAGGATGGTCGCTCAAGCTTCAGCCCAGTCAGTAGCCGCTCGCAGATTTTTGTGGCTAAAATCTTGGTCCGCCGACCTGACATCGAAGCGTTCCTTAGTCAGCATACCCTTCCAAGGCAAACTTCTTTTTGGCACCGAACTAGATAAGATCATCTCTCAGGCGACAGGGGGCAAGAGTACACTACTACCTCAAAACAGAGCCAAAAGACCACCCTTCAAAAGGAGACCCTTTTTTCGTCCCTTCCGGCAAGGTCAAAGGTCAAAAGCACATTCGGACAAGCCTTCCTCTAACTTTCGCTCCCGCTTCCAGGGCAAACAAAGACAATCCTGGTCCTCTTCCAAGACCACTTCCAAGTCCTCACAGGACAAACCCCACACCGCATGAAGGTGTGCCCCCTCCCGACGGGATCCCCTTAGGAGGCCGACTCAAATCCTTTCGGGAGGTATGGCAAGACAGGATTCAAGATCAGTGGGTCCTCCGAGTCGTCTCACAAGGACTTCTCATAGATTTCTCTCATGCTCCCCCCCACAGATTTTTCGTGTCCAGACTACCACCCAAAGCCTCCGACAGAGCAAGCTTCCTGTCCATAGTTCACGACCTCGCAAGGGCGGGCACCATCCAACCGGTGCCTTCAACAGCCAGGGGCAGAGGTTACTATTCCAACCTTTTCATGGTCCCCAAAAAGGATGGCTCTCTCAGACCTGTGTTGGATCTCAAGGATCTCAATCCCTTCGTCCGGAAGTGCCATTTCAAGATGGAGTCAATACAGTCTGTCCTAGCTTCTATGGAACAGGACGAGTTCATGACAGTCATCGACATCAAGGACGCTTATCTTCATGTACCGATCCACCCCACCCACCACGGCTTCCTCCGGTTTTACGCAGACGGAGAACATTGGCAGTTCGTGGCTCTCCCATTCGGCCTATCGTCGGCTCCACGCACCTTCACCAAGGTCATGGCGGCGGCTTTGGAGGAACTACGTCTCAAAGGCATTACCATCATACCCTATTTGGACGATCTTCTCGTCAAGGGCCCATCTGCACCCGTGACCCTACTCCATACCTCACTGGTCCTGAAGACTCTGACCGGTCTAGGGTGGATGATCAACTTCAAGAAATCACACCTCCACCCGACTCAAACCATAGAGTACCTAGGACTGGTTCTCGACTCCAGGCGGGGGAGAGCCTTCCTACCACCGGACAAGGCCAAGATTCTTCAGAGTCGCATCCGCCCACTCCTGCACCAAACCTCCATTCCTCTTCGGTCAGCCATGAAGACACTGGGCACAATGGTCGCCTCCTTCCCGGCCATTCCTTATGCACAATACCACACCAGACCCCTCCAACACACAATACTTCTGCACCAACGCAGGGATCGCAACAACCTCGACCGACAGATACCCATTCCGAGTCGAGTGCAGCTCTCTCTACACTGGTGGCTCCACCCACTTCGTACTACCGAGGGCAAACCCTTTCCCCCCAATCACTGGACGGTCCTGACCACAGATGCCAGCCTACGGGGGTGGGGCGGTGTCATCGGACACAACACGGTGCAGGGCCTTTGGAATCGGGAGGAGCAGACTCTTCCCATCAACCTTCTGGAGCTCAGAGCGATACGCTACTCCCTGGAGAGCACAGCTCCTCTCTTACGGGGACAGCCTGTGAGAATCCAGTCCGACAACGTGACGGCGGTCGCCTACATAAATCACCAGGGAGGAACCAGAAGTCCGGCAGCCCTCAAGGAAGCCCAAGAGATCCTAAATTGGGCAGAACACAACGTTCCGGCAATATCCGCGGTCCACATACCCGGAGTGGACAACTGGATAGCGGACTACCTGAGCAGGGAAACCATCGATCACGGGGAGTGGTGCCTCCACCAAGAGGTGTTCCAGCTCATCACCGACAAGTGGGGCGTACCAGAAATCGATCTCATGGCTTCCAGGGCGAACCGACGAGTTCAAAGGTTCGTTTCCAGAAGCCTCGACCCCCTGGCTCACGCAGTGGACGCGCTAGTGATTCCATGGCGGTTCTCCAGGGCTTACATCTTTCCGCCTCTCGCCCTTCTTCCAAAGGTTGTCAAGAAAATCAAGAGGGAGAGAACTCCGACCATCCTGGTGGCACCATTCTGGCCCCGAAGGGCATGGTTCGCGGACGTAGTCAATATGACGGCAGACGAGCCGTTTCATCTTCCTCAACGACCAGACCTTCTCACGCAGGGTCCAATCCCCCACCCGAATTCTCGTCTCTGGGCTTTAACGGCGTGGCTCTTGAAGCCCTGATTCTACGGAGATCGGGAGCTCCAAGGGAAGCCATCCCTACCATGCTTCGTGCACGGAAACCTGTTTCGGCCAAAATATACCACAGGGTGTGGAAAACCTTCATCTCTTGGTGCGAACATAGGAGTGTGAACCCACAGACCGCACGGGAGAGGGAGATATTATCCTTTTTGCAAGAAGGCCTTACGAAGGGACTGGCTTTGAGCTCACTGAAGGTCCAGGTCTCGGCCCTGTCCATCCTCCTACAGACAAAACTCGCTCTTAGTCCAAACATCAGAACATTTCTACAGGGGGCGACCCGCTTAATACCACCTTATCGTTGCCCCGTGCCTCCGTGGGACCTCAACCTCGTGCTTTCAGTCCTTCAGGAAGACCCATTTGAACCACTGGAACAGATCCCTCTCCCGACTCTTACTGAAAAGGTGGTCTTCCTTTTAGCCATCACTTCTGCCAGGAGAGATTCTGAACTTGCGGCACTGTCTTGCAAATCGCCATTCACTGTTATCCACATGGACAAGGTCGTCCTTCGACCCACACCCGAATTCTTACCCAAAGTGGTCTCAGAATTCCATTTGAATCAGGACATTGTGGTGCCTTCGCTGTGTCCGACTCCCAAGAATCCCATCGAACACAAGCTCCACAACCTCGATGTCGTCCGAGCAATCTCTTTCTACCTGAAGGCCACAGCACCCATTCGTAAGACGGATGCTCTTTTTGTTATCCCTAACGGGGCCAAACGGGGCACCAAGGCAGCCAAGACTACTTTATCCAAGTGGATTCGAGCCGTCATTTCCAGAGCCTACTCTGTCAGGGGGAAAGTTCCACCGCTCCGAGTGAGAGCCCATTCTACACGTTCCCTCAGCACTTCGTGGGCATTCCACCACCAAGCTTCAGCGGAACAAATCTGTAAAGCGGCCACGTGGGCATCCCTCCATACTTTCACTCGCTTCTACAGGCTCCACACACATGCTTCGGCCGACGCCGCCTTTGGGAGGAAGGTGCTCAGAGCAGCTGTTTGCTCGACACCTTAGCAGCCAGTATCCCGCCCTTGGGGGTGCTTTGGGACATCCCCATGGTGCCTGTGTCCCCCAATTAGGCAAGAGAGAGAGAGATTTTTGTACTTACCGTTAAATCTTTTTCTCTTGTCCTATATTGGGGGACACAGGCCTTCCCTCCCTATGCTGTGACTGTTTTTTTCATGCACTGTTTGTGCTGGTTTTTTCTTCAGTTGCTCTTATTCCATGTTTTTTATTGTTGTTAGAGGGTGTTTTTTCTATTTGAACTTCTCTTCTGTTTTGGGCTGTTTTGCTCCTTCTTCGGTCGAAACTGAGGGTAATAGGAGGAGGCAGGGGATGAAGCCCAGAGCAGGAGGCGGAGTCATCTTTTGCAACATAGTGTCCATCTCCAGCTGCAGGATCTTCATCCCCATGGTGCCTGTGTCCCCCAATATAGGACAAGAGAAAAAGATTTAACGGTAAGTACAAAAATCTCTCTTTTCAGCTCTCTAACAGCGACTTGAAGGGAGGCCACATGGGACATTTCTGTTCAGTGAGTTTGTTTGACCCATGTGGTCCCCCTCAATCACTGATTGGTTACTGCCTGGTAACCAATCATTGAAAACCATGAGAGCTGCAAAGCAGGAAGTAGTGTTCTGGCTATTATGTTAGACATCCAGTCCCTCCTGCCTTTATACATTACATTTTTGGCTAACTATATTCCAAACATTTTTTATTTTGCACAGCCTATTTACTAGTTTTTATTTTTATAATGAACAATTCCTTTAAAGTCTTATGTTGGCTTAAAAGGGAGGAAAAACCAAATGAAAATCTTGTCTGTGAACACATGGTACACTGGATTTTGGGTTGCCGCCCAGCACTATTGGCAGTTTGCTTTATACTTTGATGTCCTGTAATTTCTGACTCTCCCTTCCCTGCCACAGCCTCTGGTATTCACTGGTTTCCTGGAGTATATTACTGGTCTGCAAACATTGCTGTCAAATTTGACTGATCATATAACAGGGCTGGAAATTTCACTGACTGCACTGAAACTTGAAGATCTTTCATTGGACAATATCATATTTTCAGAGGTAAGTTAATGGCATCAAAACAGTTGTAATGAGATTGTTCTGGTTCCAGTCCTGGTCAGGTCAGTAGTAAATAAGCTGAGAGACAGACAAGCCAGGGACCAGAAAAATAATACAATAAAAGAGTGGCCAGTGTCTGTACCAGATTTTATTCTTATCCTATATTACATATACTGCAAAGGAACAAAACACAAGAGACCCGTGAGCAGGTATCTGTGCTCATTAGCCAACAACTTGCGTGGGATGACTTTCCTTGTGCTCTTCTGTGTTGTACGTTCCTCAACAGTAACAAAACATTCTCCTATACATTCACACATAAACTGACAGAGGTATGCGGATGTGCCAGGTGTAGGCAGTACTGACAAGAGAAGTGTCTGTAGTTGCAGAGTAAATTCCGAGGGCAACACCAATTCATTATTTTCTGGATTCAGCCAAATCCATGTGATTCAGCTGAACCCCAAACCGTATCCTTTTCCGGGAGCTTCAATTGGGTGTTCTGCGGAGAGAATTGATGCACACATGGCTGAAGCTTTTTATGGCAAATGTTTACACTTTGTAAGGTTCGGATTCGTTTGAGCCAGGCTCTTGGATTCCAAATCTTGCTGAAAAAGACTCTCAACCTAATCCTGGATTCAGTGCATTCCTATTTTTTGTATGTTATTTACACCTTGCCAACCAGGATAATTAGCACAGAGGAACATTTTAGGTGCTTTGTTGCCCTCGATTTTTAGGAGGCAGTGCTCAGTAGCCATAGCAAGTAGTAAGGGGGAGATCTCAGGCAATCACACGAACGCGATTATGATATAGTCATTTAGCAACTGTCACTTTGGTGCACTGGAATTTTTCTAAACCCTCAGGCAATTGCAAAGTTTTGGTTGATTTTCACTAAACATTTAGCCTAATGTTTCTCTTTCCTTCCCACAGGATGAAAAGAAGTTTACAAAACTGGCAGTAGACAAGGTTCACAGCAGCTACCTGCACTCACTGCAAGAGATCGGGGATCTACTTAAAAAGAGACTCGAAACATTCAAAAAATTTAAAATCTAGAATGTGACCCAGCTTCATACAGTGCTCATTATCACAAAGAGCTCCTGACGCCATCTTAACCTTAATCCAGAACTTCCTCAGAAATGCATGAAGGACTTAAACCATCAACTTTTTTTTCTATTTTAGGTTTTGAGAATTAATTATTTACGGCTACTTTAAATTATTGTACATAAACAGGAAGCAGGACCCGAAGTTTGGGTGTTACCACTCTTTTATACATAATCATAAACCTGTTGGCAGCAGCAAATGGATGTTTATACCCATTTGATCTACATGTGAACTCGGGAACTTTGCAGATGCAGCAATAGATGTCCGCTTTATCTTGAGGGGGCTAGTTCAGAGTCACCACTACAGTTCTTTTCCATTACCAGCACAGTATAATTACTCACTTTTTTATCACATTTTTTTAATCCTGTGATCTGTCTGCTTTGAAAATAGCTTTTTTTTCTGTCTGTCTTTTTTTTTTTTGTTACTTTGTTTTAACGCAAGATGTTTCAGAGCCTGAATCATGAGCTGCTATGTTAGATTCCAAACACACAGTTATCAATAGAAATGCTTTCCAGCTGGAATAACACACACAAAATGGACTGCAGACTTTGGGTGGCAGATACATGGTGGATTTTAGCTGCAAGACCAAAGTTGCTGCACAAAAAATTCTTGGATGTAGAAATTGCCTCCTATAATTTAAACTAAAAATAGTTCAGCTTTGCCTGAAGCCACTTTGTCTTGTTGCCCACATTCAAGTGAACACACAGGTTTTTTTACTTTTATCAGAGTCCCGGTGCTTTATGAGTTAATATCTTTGGTCCTTGTGCTGTTGCTTCTAGGAGGAATCCTTCTCTGCAGTTTTCTTGATCTATATAGTCAGAATGATGCTTTTACATGCCACAGGGTTGCAGTCCTTACTTTGTAAGCTTGTTGATGGAAATCAAACCTCATTGGACTGTTGGTATTATAGGACACGTTAATATGTATGTGATAAATGCAAACCTCAGCCCAATGTGCAATATAAACCAGCAAAAAAAAAAAAACTCTAGATGAATAATGTCTGCTTTTTGCACTCCAACTGATGCTGAACTCTCTGTTCCCCCGAAGCTCAAGGGGGGTTGTAGTCCAACAAAAGCTGGAGGGCCACAAGCTGGACAATACCAGATTTAGACCTAGGGCTATTTAAAACTTAAAATCCCACATCTGCTTGAGCATCGCAAAAAGCTGTATTTAAAGAGATTCTGACAATCGAAACATTGTCATATCCTATGAACACACATTTTGTTAGTGATGCTAGGTGGTTGACAAGAGTATTTTTAAAATAAATCTCTACATAATAAAATGGTCTTTCATGTATGTTTGTCTGCCACTTCCTTTGCTGCTAGATCTCTAGCCATGCCATGGCCATACCCTCGTGGCAAGCAATTATGGACATAATCAAATAAAATTTGTATTCCACTGATTACATTTCATATTAATATAGAATTGCATAACTGATATCCAGGTATATTGCATAAAGCATGATTGTTGCATATTCTCATCTGTGCCTTTTAGAAAATGGAAAAACATAATTCCAATATTCCAAAAGGGTTTCTATGGTTTCAGTCATGGCAATAAATGTGATGCCGATAACTGGGAAATTATTTGATGGTTTGGTAAGAGATCACATTCAGGATTTTCGCAAGTAGCAATCTGTGTAATTTATGAAGGCGGGTTTAAACTAATGTACAGCTTCCTTTTATGAGTTGTGTTGCTGTACTGTATCAAAATCCTCGACCAAAAGAAACGGTTATGTATAGTGGATCCGGCATATATTAACTTATACATGTATTCATTGCTGGATAGGGCAGCCATACAACTGGAAGGCAATGGGGAAAGAAATATGTATACGGATATACAGTTATGCCTGTTTGGACAGACAATTGTTTTCTAATTTTGGTTCTGTACATTACCACGATAAATTTTAAATGAAACAACTCAGATGCAGTTGAACTGCAGACTTTAATTCAGTGGGTTGAACAAAAAGATTGCATAAAAATGCGAGGAACTAAAGCCTTTTTTTTTTTTTTTTTAACACAATCACTTCATTTCAGGGGGTCAAAAGAAACTGGACAAATGAAAAAACTGAAAATAAAATGTTAATTTCTAATACTTGGTTGAAAACCCTTTGCTGGCAATGACAGACTTTTTTTCTGTGGTTTTCACTCGAAAACTCTATTGATTCGAGCAACTTTCGTTTCCCCCCCCCCCCACGGAAAACATGATTAATTCAAGTTTTTGGGTTGGAATTCACTGATTCAAGTTTCTTCTTAAATTGGAAAATACTCGAGTTGTGGGTTCATTCAAGGTGTAAAAAAAAACCTCACAAACCTCTAAATTTCTACTTTTGATAACTCCCTTGAAATCACATGATAAAAACTACATTTTGTTTCTGCACGCACAGATTGTTTTTTATGTTTTCCGTGCCCTATAAGGGTCTGGAATTTAGCCGAATGCCATGGATTTTGTGCATCCCTATTGGGTATGTTCTTGGATTTTGTCCAAAGAAATTTGCCCAATAAGGTCCCTTATACTGTATTGTGGTGTTCAGACTCCTTTGTAAAGATATGTATTTGGGATTATTCTAAAGGAGTACTGTATGGCTATTTATAATGGCCTAAAATAAAGAGCCTCGTTTATTAAGTTTATTTAATACATTCTTGTGAGTTGAATTTTTGAAGTCTACGTAGCCTAAGAGTTGGATGGTCTCAAATATATGGTAAATAAGCATAGATAATAGGTTAGATTCCTTTATAGGTTGGTTGCTTCGACAAAAAAACAAGTCCACTCAACTTCATAGTGTATAGGATTGTCTGTGCTTGCACGGGGTGGGTTCGGGACTGAATGCAGACGTAAGGTTGAAATTTTCCCCATGTGAGTAATTACAACAATATGCTATGCCTGACAATACTTACAGAACAGGGTGTGGATTGGAGAGGATTGGTATTATTTATGCTGCCTAGACTTCTGTAAGTGAGGGTATAAGACTTGGTATTCATATTCCTGCGGCAATGTTCCGCCAAACTGCTGTTGTCCTTCTGATCATGGATAAAAGAATAACAAAGCAGTTGTATTGCAGGTCTGGAATGTTTACATACTGCAGAGAAGACTTGATTAATTCCTGTAATTTAACAGAGTTAGTTGTATAAGAGGTTGTTTTGCGCTGGCCTTCTGTGACACTTGACTCCCTATATATCATTGTTACATTCCAGGATCACACAATGTCAGGTGCACAGCTTATGATTTTTGTCTCACTGACAATGAGAAACCATAATTCAGAACCATACCTCTATGTAGTAGGGCATATATACAGGTATCCTCGAGCTACAGTCCAGGCTCACACAGTGTCCAGTGGGGAAGGGACATGAAAGGGGAGATGTCCAGTATGAAAGGATTGCTACAGAAAGTGGAGAATTTGCAATGTGTAGAAAGAATGGCAGATGGACAGGTAATAGTGTAAGTAAGCAGTGTAATTATCTAGAGGCTAAAATGACACATACCACAAGCTTCTGCAGCGGGTCGGGTACCCATGGAATACCCACAAATTGGTCAGGACTCAGTTGGAATGTTCTTCATGCTCTGTAGAATGACGTCACTCCTCGGGTTCAGCAACACTTACGTTGGGGATGGGAGGGTTTACCTTGGTGGGGGAAAAGAGTGTGGGTTATTAGGTTCGGGTTGGGATATGGGTAATCGGGTTGGGTTTCCGGATCAATGGTATTTCCGTAATTTGGATCTCCGTACCTTTAAGTCTACTAAAAAATAATTTAAACATCAAATAAACCAAATAGGCTGGTTTTGCTTCCAATAAGGATTAATTACATCTTAGTTGGGTTAAAATACAAGGTACTGTCTTATTAATACAGAGAATAAGGAAATCATTTTTAAATACTAGAATTATTTGATTAAAATGGGATTCTATGGTAGATGGCCTTCCCATAATTTGGAGCTTTCAAGATAATGGGTTTCTGGATAAAGGACCTCATACCGGCATTGTCTTAACACCAAGACAAGTGTTTTGTTATTGTAGTGGATTTGATTTAAAAAGAAAAAAAAATGTTACTGCTCAATCATAAAAAGTAGGGTTTAAAATGAGGATTTCCAGCAATCTGTATTTTCTAAATAAACAACTAAATGGATTACTGCATTTCTGTGTGCCAGTTTGTCCAAATATACAGTAGCTAGCTGCTTTGGGCTCAAGGATCCAGTTCTGTGTTCTAGGATAATAGAGCCCAGCGGCAGTCAGTTTATGGGGCATTTAAGGGGTTGTTTACCTTTTTTAGTATGATATAGAGAGCCAATTTGCAATTGGTCTTTATTTTTTATTTGTGTTTTTAATTAATCCGCTTTTTAACAAGGCTCTGGCGTCTATTCTCTCTCTCTTTCATCTGGTATGGTAGCAACTGACTGGAGGAAAACCAATGTAATTCCAATATTTAAAGGTTTTACCATCTCAACCTGAGACCACATTCAAGATTATCTTCTAATAAATGAATTTACTATTTGGGTTGACCTCAGCCTGTGTGTGAGCGCACACAGGCTGATTGAATTTGGATCAATGGAGCTGGGGCACTGCTTCTTTCAGCCTGCAAAAATATGCAGTCTGACAACAGTCGCTTACAACAGCCTGTGTATCCATAGCCTAAGTGGGGAGTTGCACAGTACTGTATTGGATCTTTTTTAATTTGTGTATTAATGACTTTGAAGAGGGCACAGAAAGCAATGTATAAGTGCTTGCCATGGCAAAACTATGCTATACTATTTAAAAATATGCAGGCTGTTTCTATCCTTAACAGGCACAAGACAGGTTAATCCTTGATGGAGAAGGGCCAACGAGTTTGTGGATAATACAATTAGCTACAAAAAGCACTGACAGCCAATATCCACAAGAATTGCCTGTACTAAAAGGGTGTATAGTTTAGCAGAGTCTAGGACAGGGGTCCCCAATATTTTTCAGGCTTGAGCAACATTTAAATGTAAAAAGATTTGGGGAGCAATGCAAGCATGAAAAATGGTCCTAGGGGGTGCCAATAAGGGTTGTGGTTGGCTATTGGTTGCCCCTATGTGGACTGGCAGTCTACAAGAGTCTCTGTTTGGCAGTACATCTGGTTTTTATGTAACCAAAACTTGCCTCCAAGCCTGAAATTCAAAAATAAGCACCTGCTTTGAGGCCATGGAGAGCAACATCCAAAGAGTTGGGGAGCAACTTGTTGCACACGAGCTACTGGTTGGGGATCACTGGTCTAGGACATGCAAACAAGCAAGTGTGTATTTTCTGTAAGGATTCTTACTGTGCTGGCTGTACTCATTGGATGGATGTGCTTCCCCAGAGCTATGTTATTGTGCTCAGGTGCATGCCAATGTTTTTGTACACAAGGTTCTGACACTGAATCCTGACACCGGTGCAACACTCTTGACATGTGTGCTCTCCACATATTGTACTCTTAAAAGGTCGCTATGGGGCCATTCTTGCCTTGGTTATTAAGTTTTTCTGGTTTAACTGGCTTTGTTGCTCATTGTCCCTTCCTGATTTTAACCTTCCATCTGAACCTCACTTCTGATATGCTGCTGCCTACCCTACTCAAACCTGTTGACCTCAATCTTGTTTAACCACTTTTATTTTGGCTTGCTAGCTACTGTCCATGTTGTGCTTCCAGTTCCTATTCTCAGGCAAACCTCTAGCTAGTACAAGGTACTTGTGGGGCTTCATTTCTCATGTCATGCTGTCCCAGCTTGATATTTTCAGGCTGAAATGTGCCCTGTTACTCCTCTGTCAAGTAGATGCCATGCATGTCTATACTTATGTCCAGATTGCAACTGATTGCTGCTTTCTTTGCTGCTAGAAAATAATGCCCCATCTACAATATGCAGCACAGTTTTTGCCACCAGTGCTTAAAAGTGACATCAATGAAATAAAAAAAGACCGCAGACTGATAAAGGGTATGAAATATTTCAGTTATGACTAAAAGCTGACCACATTGGGATGTGTATAAACATATGATCCTTCTAATTATATTTTTATAAAATAAAAACCACAAATAAAAAGTTAATCAAATTCAAAGTGCAAACAGAAAATAGCAGCATTAACGCTTTGTTTTTCTCCCAAAAAGGAACTTGGAAACCTAAGAGCCTGCACCACTAGCCCACTGGTACTTCAGTGTCACCATTGTAGATTCAAATACAAATACAGCACCAGGCATAAATAATAATGAAAACTACTTCCTAAATGCTGTGCATATGGGTAAAGACCAACTATTTATAACACAAAAAGAAAAACTCCATTACTATCTGCACCAGCATTAATTAAAAGGGCAATATTTATTATAAATAGTCTGCTATCATTTATGGTACACACAAAAAGATTAATTAAAACCAGTTGAAATCAACAACACTCCTCCTCCCTGTATATTCCTTTAGTATACGGATCTGAACGACCTAATGGGCTCTCACCTTGACACACGGGTGTTGAACCTGCAAATTGTACCTACCATATCACAGTCGCACAGGATATAATCGTCAGCCATCAAATAATCCCAAATACAGTGAGAGCTCCAGTAGGGAAGTTCACCACCCCACGCGTATCACCAAGAAACCAGGTCTCACTACATTTGTGACTTTTTGATAGCTATTGAGTCTTTCTTTTTGTGTTATAAAGCACTGTAGGTCATACAATATAAAAGGATATAACATTTCTTTTACTGCTATGGTCAAAGCTGAAAAGCTGTTTAATGTATGGAGATTTTCTTTTATTGCCTTATTGGTTGGTTTATGCTTAATAAAAATATACAATTGGCATTTTCACATCCAAAAAGAGAACAAAAACACATTTTGCTAAAACAAATGTAAGCAAACCCATTAAACAGACATTATTAGGTTGGTAGAGAGAAGAGAGTGACAGGAACCCTTCTGCAGCAATTACAATCATTCGTAAAGATTAGCTTTCACAGAGAAGCTGATATAGCCAGGCCTATTACATATATTCACAGGGGAAACTATAATACTGAAAGTCAGTTTGTTGTGATGATGCCCTGTACTAATAAATTCTAATGCAGTATGTTAATTTAGCACAATACCGCAATTCTTAAACAGACGCAAGACCACATTTATTATATTTAAGATTTTCGGGGGAATGTAATAAAAGTCGGTAACGGAAAAACTGTTTGAATGCGAAAAGTTATGCCTTTGCGCTAACAAATTCTGCTTTGTGTGAATTTAATATAGCTTTTGAGAACCTGGAGACTGTTTATCGACCACTTCCGACAGTGGAAGACCCTAGGGCCCACGATCGGATCAGCCTATCACCCACTTCAATGTGGGCATATCGGGGAGAGATCTGCTCCTTTGGTGATGTACCAATGTGTGTGCCCGTGGTTTAGGCGATCGATACTTGAAAATGTGATAGTTAAGAATACCAATTTGCTGACCCATCATATCAGTCCGGGAGATTGCCATGGAAATAAGTAATAAGTAGGGGGCAATTTTTACACAGAAGTAAACAGATTGCTGGGTTTCCCATCAGCTTAGCTGGAAATTGTCAGGGAGTCAAAAGGGCCAGCATTTCCTCCCCTACTAGTACTAAAATAATTTGATACACATATATGTCGGGGATATTCAAATTATATATAAAAGGTAATCACAAGTATTAAAGGCAACATAATACATTTCACTACACTAGATTATTTAATCTCACATCTATCAGAATTAATTAAATAAATCACATTGAAGTAAAAAGGTAAAAATAAAATAATACAGACGTACTCACATACAAGGGGATTTAACTATCTGGGTTTGTGGGGAACACGGGAGGTGTTGACATATCATTACTTTCAGGTATATCACATGGTCATAAAGGTATTGACTTTAGTTGGCACTGAGGAAGGTGTGCTTCAGTACATGTGCAAGCAAAGATCTCTCTCGAAGGAGGAGGATATGGTTCTGGTATAGGTGCAAATTGCGTTTGTATAAAAGTCATCAAATATTCTCATGATGTTCAGCTGCTGCTGGAGGAAATAAGCGTGGTAAGGAGTACCAATTTGTAACAATAACTTTTAAGGTAATGGCAAGGGTAAATAGCAAAGGAAAGATAGTAAGTGGGGGAAAAAAAAGAGGAAAAATAAAGAAGAAGGGCCCTGGTAAGCATGCTTAAGAAGGCTTAGGTAGATTATATATAACAACTCAGCTGTTACCAGTAGGTGATAGCTAATAGGTAACCATAACACCCCATAGTACCGTGCTTAGGTACACCCGCTGCCCTTAGGAAACAGCAAGAGGTACTATCCTCTATAAGTCTGTGGCGGCATAGTAACTCTCACCAAGATATTGAGTTTCTTTGCTACACCCTATACTTTACACTACCCTTTTCTATTTTCGTTTCTGATTTTTACTCACCTATTGTTCTTTGCTCTTCTCTCCTTCTTCCTTTGTGCTCTTTAACCTTAAAAGTAGATAATCTAGGACAAAATGGCAAAGATAGCAAGGGTATAGGCTACAAAAAAGAACATTTTAATAAATGTGTAAAGTATTAAGCTATAATGTTAATGGGTTGAATGAGCCTGTTAAAAGGAGCCAGATTATACACACAGGCAAAAAGTTAAAGATGTAAATAATACTGCTGCAAGAAACACATTTTAAAGAAGGTCATTGTCCAAGAATGGGGGATAAACACTATACACAGATATATTATAGTAATAATCCACAGAAGAAAGCAACAGGGGTGCTAATAATGATCCATAAAGACATACCTTTTGTGTTGCAGGATAGTATGGATAAAGAAGGTAGATATGTCATAAAGGGTAAGATAGGGGCACTAAAGATTACTATAGCTTATATATGCACCCAATCAGGCACAAGTGCAGTTTATAAACAAGTTTTTAGATGAATTAAATACTTTTAAAGAGGGCGTAGTTATAATGGAAGGTGATCTTAATTTGACGCTAAACCCAATGCTAGATTCTTCTAATGGAAAAAGTCATATATCTTTTAAGGGATTAAAAAGGATAAAACAAAAGCTGGCGGAAATATACCTGGTAGATGTATGGGGAGTCTTACACCCTAAGGTGAAAGATTATACCCATTTCTCAAAAACATATCAAGTATACAGGCGTATACTGTTGATTACTTATTTGTATCACAAGCATGGTTGCACCAAGCAACAGGGACTAATATAAATATGCATTTGTTCTCAGATCATTTTCCCTTAATTATTAAGATGAATATACCTCAAATAATTGAAAGAGAATACACATGGAGATTCAAAAATGTATTAATACATAGAAAAGAGACAAAAAAATAGAATCAGGGATATGTTACAACAGATTATAAGAGAAAACTCAGTCCAGCGACGATGTGGGAAACAAAGAAGTGTGCTTAGAGGTCAACAGATGGCCTTCAGTAGCAATCTAAAGAAAGAAAAAGAAATGAAAGAAAGAAAAAAAATGAATCAGGCCACTCATATTACCTCGATAAAAGATAGAGATCAGAAGGTACACCATGATACACATAGTATAGCTAAAATATTTCAACAATATTATAATACATTATATAGATTACAAGAAGAAGGGCTAGTGCAGAAATGAAAATTAGAGGAAATAGAACAGTTCATAAAAAAAGCACAGCTGCCATCTCTATCAACAATGGAAAGGTCTACATTGGATTCAGCATTTACATTCCAAGAAATAAGTGATATTATAGGCTTATTGGCGGCGGAGAAAAGCCCGGGACCCGATGGGTTCAGTGCTATATATTATAAAACATATAAAAAAGATTTAATCCCCTTGTTAAGTTTATACTTTAATTATAAACACATGGTTTTCATAAACAAGCGAAAGAAACACATATAACTATCATCCCGAAAGAAGGGAAAGACCTTCCGCTTTGTGCCAGTTATAGGCCAATATCCCTAATAAATATTGATCTAAAAATCTATGCTAAAATAATGGCAAACAGATTTAAAAAAAATACTTACCGGACTTAATCCATGAAGATCAGGCAGGCTTTATACCTAAAAGAGAAGGAAAAGATAATATCTATAAAATTCTATCACTATTGCATTTAGTCAAAATAGAGGAAAAAAACAACCATCAACAATATTACTTATGTAACCCATTTTTTGGGCTCAATAACAGCCTTCCCAGACTAGTACCAGTAGAATATATCAGGTTGTATCCAAGGACAAACTTTGGTTTCCCCACAGTTCAGCACTTGCAGGTCCTCCTCCACCTGTTTGAGACGATCTCCAAGTACAGAAAATAAAGTGCTAAATTCCTCAAAAATTCATTGAGGAGGGGGATTTAACAGAGAGAATAAAATATAGTGTAGTATTTTTATACTTTAATGTGATAATAGTGTTCTTTTAATTTAACTTAAAAGAAGAGGACCCAAAAAAGTGAAGTTGTGAAAATTAAAAAAATAGAAAATTTGAAAATAAAAATAAAAAATAAAATAAAAAAGAGTGAAAAAAAGAGTGAATTATTCAGTGAATTTATAAGTGCAAACGATTTATCTCCAAGTGATAGTGAATGTAGTACCATAGTGTCAATAATCACGGTGGGTGCCAATAAAGTATAAAGATACTACACTATATTTTATTCTCTCTGTTAAATCCCCCTCCTCAATGAATTTTTGAGGAATTTAGCACTTTATTTTCTGTACTTAGTACCAGTAGAACACCGCTTACACTGGACTCTCTCACCCAGAGTGGGCCTTTGCTATGTGGAAGAGGAAGGAAATGGTGTTGTGCAACTACACCTTTCATGCTGCTTTGCAGAGAAATAAGACAGAGGTTCTTGAGAGCAATAGAACAAAAAAGGGTTTATTGAACATCCACAGGGATTACTCACATCACAGTGGTTCAGAGACAAGTGGTACAGGCACATCACATACAGAGTGTTACACAGGCTGACACTCCCTGGGGACAGACAGGAATCTCACTTCACCTCTGCGACATATTCCATTAGTGGTCTGGATCAGCTCAGGAAAATCCTCTATCCTGATTCCCTCTCCACAGGGATCCCTACACTACAGGCAATATGGCCTGGGAGAGATACCTCCAAACTGCCACTCCTATGATGGAGCTCAGAACTGCTCTTTTTAGCTCAACCCTAACAGACTTACACTCCTAGAGTGTACTATTACAGGAGCTACACCTGCCACTATCAAATGCCTCATTCACGGGGCCCTGTATCCCTCGACTTTACTGGACCCATGCCCAGGCTCAGAACATACATCCACCCTGTTCCTAGGTGGAAGGCAAAAGAGGAAGCTGCCACTCCCTTCCAGCACTTTACCAGTGTGAGGCAGGATGTGGTCACAGCGCCTCCTGGCAAATAGTAGGGGATATGTAAATCTTTAACTAGGGACACATTTAAGCCTTGGGGTCCCTACACCTACAACAGATGGTGTTAAAGCATTTTGATAACATGGCCGTGGAAAAAACAATGGAAGGCTTTGGTATAGTGGAAGTAACAATAAACCGCATTTTAGACTTGTACAAAGACCCATATGTGAGGGTTAAAGTGAATGGCACTCTATCTGACCCCGTGGATATACTAAACGGTACCAGACCAGGGTGTCCGCTGTCACCGTTACTCTTTGTATTAGTAATAGAGACTTTACTTTCTCATATAAAACTTAATTAAAAAATTAAGGGAATAAAGATTAGTGAGAAGGAGTATAAGACATTGGGAGTTATTTATAAACACCTGGGCAAATTTGTACCTGGACAGTAACCCATAGCAGCCAATCAGTGATTAGCTTTTTTCAGATAGCTGTAGGTTGAACACTGAAAGCAATCATCTGATTGGTTGCCATGGGTTACTGCCCAGATGCAAAATTGCCCAGTGTTTATGAATAACCCCCAATGGCTTTTGCTGACAATATGTTACTATTTATTTCTAACCCAATGACCACCTTACCCAATTTGTTAAAACTTATAGATAATTTTGGAACCCTATAAAATTTAAGGTGAATCTAACGAAATCTCAGATTTTAAATATCAATACACCAATAAATATAACAGCAAAACTGACGCAAAACTTTCATTTTAAATGGGCAAAGGAGAGTATCAGATATTTAGGAGTATCACCCCTAATACATCAGATCTCTCCCACACAAATTTTGTACCCTTATTGGCATCAGCTCAACAAAAGGTTAATATAGGGAATAAATTGAATTTGTCATGGCTAGGAAGAATACAAGCAGTGAAAATTACGCTAATGCCTAAACTGATTTATTATATACAAGTGATGCCAATAACGATACCAGAAGCCTTCTTTAAAAAAAATCAAAACATTGATCATAAAATTTGTTTGGAAAGGTAAACCATCTAGGATCCAATACAGACAACTAATATTACCAAAAGAAAAAGGAGGTATTGCCTCCTTTAGTAGATCAACAGCTTTACTACATTTCAATACACCTAACAAGAATAAAATATATGGTCTGTAGGGGATAAGAAGAAGGAGTGGGCAAACTTGGAACAGCAAAGTTTAGAGAAACCAATGATAAATTACCTGTGGACTTACTTAAAATGTGTACCCAAAACTGCCATTGAACATCCTTTAACCTTTTCACTGCCAGCCAATTTGGCCAAGTCAAAACTTCTATTGCCAGACCGTTTTTGAACATTTTTTGCTCTTTCACTTTAAGGGACTGGGGGGGTCTTTTAGTTTACCCACCAAGTTACCAAGTTGCAATTCTTTCCTAAAGTTAGCATTTTTAATAGAAATGTGTTACATTTTTGAAAAATTACCTCAAAGTGTCCAGTCTACAGCATCGCATCTCCCACATATTATAAACCAAGATAAAACACCCTAAATATGAAAGCCCAGGGTCCACTGAACAGTTTGATGCTCAATATGCATAGGTACGCCTAAGTATGTGGCGTATCGGGGCCCCAAAACGAAGAAACCCCAAATGAGTTATCAGTTCTGGAATTCCAAATACTGCAAAATCAGCACATTTACAGCATTCCTACATTTGGCAATTTTTATGACATTACCGAAAATCATCTCAATATTGCAACTCTGAAGCATCGTATCTCCCACATATCATTATATACCAAGATAAAAAGCCCAGGGTCCGCTGAACAGTTTGATACCCAATATGCATAGGTACACCGAAGTATGTGGCGTATAGGGGCCCCAGAAAGAAGACACCCCATACGAGTTCTGTAATTCCAGTTACTGCAAAATCAGAACATATACAGCATTTTGTGACAGGCAAACAGGGCCGCCATCAGGGGGGGACAGGGGGGACAAGCGTACCGGGCCCGGGCATGAAGGGGGGCCCGGCAGCGCTGCATTTTTTGAAGATCCGGGCCCCCCTTACGAGCGCCCGAGCCGTACGTCTTGCCTCTGTGTTGCCGAATGCGGAAGTGCCGAAAAGCCGAAGCCGATGCGCCGAAAAGACCCGAAGTCACGGAAAAAGCCGAAGTCACGAAGCGCCGAAAAGACCCGAAGTCACGAAAACAGCCGAAGTCCTGAAGCAGCGCAAAGACCTGAAGTCACGAAAACAGCCGAAGCCGAAGTCCTGAAGCAGTGAAAAGACCCGAAGTCACGAAAGGAGGTGAAGTTGAAGTACTGAAGCCGTGAGTTCAATTCCACTGAACACCAGTTTGTGTATTTTTTTTTTTTTTTAATCTCCTGGCCACCAATGTATTATTTTAATATTCTATAGGCCCCTGCAACCAATCTTTTTTTTTAAAACATGTTTTTTTGGGGCCCCAATTTTTTTTTTAACTCGTAAGGGGCCCCTGACGCCAATGTTTTTTTTTTTTTCAAAAATGTTTTTTTTTTTTTTTTAATTTTTTTTTGGGGCCCCAATTTGTTTTTAACTTGTAAGGGGGCCCCTGCCGCCAATGTTTTTTTTTTTTTCAAAAAAAATTTTTTTTTTTTTCAAATTTTTTTTTGGGGCCCCAATTTGTTTTTAACTTATAAGGGGGCCCCTGCCGCCAATGTTTTTTTTTTTTTTTCAAAAAATTTTTTTTTTTTTTTCAAATTTTTTTTGGGGGCCCCAATTTGTTTTTAACTTATAAGGGGGCCCCTGCCGCCAATGTTTTTTTTTTTTTTCAAAAAAATTTTTTTTTTTTTTTAAATTTTTTTTTGGGGCCCCAATTTGTTTTTAACTTATAAGGGGGCCCCTGACGCCAATGTTTTTTTTTTTTTTTTCAAAAATTTTTTTTTTTTTTTTTTAATTTTTTTTTGGGGCCCCAATTTGTTTTTAACTTGTAAGGGGGCCCCTGCCACCAGTTTTTTTTTTTTCAAATTTTTTTTTGGGGCCCCAATTTGTTTTTAACTTATAAGGGGGCCCCTGCCACCAATGTTTGTTTATTTTTTAGTTTTTTTTACATTTTTTTTGTTGGGGCCCCAAGTTTTTTTTTAACTTATAAGGGGGCCCCTGCCACCAATGTTTTTTTTAAAAAAAAAAAAATTTAATTTTTTTTTTTGGGGCCCCAATTTTTTATAAGGGGGCCCTGACCATCAATAGCTTTTTACAGCTTGTGTGGGGGGGGTTACTTTTTTAGCGCTGATGTCTGTGTGGTCTTTTAACTGCGATGTGGAGTGGGCGGGAAATGGGGTGGAGCTTGGTCGTCAGTGTGGGCGGGGCCCAGGGGGCCCCAAAAATTTTGTTGTACGGGGCCCCGTGATTTCTAATGGCGGCCCTGCAGGCAAAGGTACAAAAAATTATGTTCACCCCAGAAAACCATATATTTTTGGAAAGAACACATTCTACCGAATAAAAATTTGCTAAAACTGTCTTTCTACTCCAAACGTACATACTGCAAAGCAACGCTAAAGGCAGCGGTTTTTATGATATTTCTGAAAATCGCCTAAAAATATTGCAGTTGGTCGCATTTATCCCACCTAATTTCTTACAAATGTAGCGCTATAGTAAATTGAGTGCACCTTACTCTACTATGGGCTTCACTCCTAGTACATATGCTCCGGATGAGACCTTAAATCTTAGGGAGTGAGCCTTCGCAACGAGGTGAAAGCAGGATGTAGTGCAACTGTAACAGTAATCAGGGTGCAAAGAATTGGGCGCCAGTGGTTCTTATAACTTAACCAAATAACAGATTTATTGAGCACAGTATACAATCCTCAGTGGAGTGTACATAGATCAGAACATTGCAGGTTCATACAATACATTGAATAGGCAGTACTCACAACACCTTTGGTCAGTATGATTCTCCTCAGAGATAGGAACAATACATGCAGCTTTGAGGAGGTACACCCAGCTTTCAGCCTTTTCCCTAAGTGGAACCTGAGGGGAATCTATCTACCCTTGGTCTGTACACTTAGTCCCTACTTCTGGGCAATGAGTACCCTGGGATCTTAATCCCACTACAATCCTTGTAGGAGCCTCAGACTGCTCAGCTAAATAAACTGACTGACTGTCACTCCTAGAGCGACCTATTAAGGATATAAACTATACTGACTAGACTCTATTTAAGTTTGGGTTCCACAGGGGTCCTGTCTGCTTAAAAGGCTGAAAGCTGGGTGTACCTCCTCAAAGCTGCATGTATTGTTCCTATCTCCGAGGAGAATCATACTGACCAAAGGTGTTGTGAGTACTGCCTATTCAATGTATTGTATGAACCTGCAATATTCTGATCTATGTACACTCCACTGAGGATTGTATACTGTGCTCAATAAATCTGTTATTTGGTTAAGTTATAAGAACCACTGGCGCCCAATTCTTTGCACCCTGGTTACAGTTGCATTACACCCTGCTTCCACCTCGATGCGAAGGATCACTCCCTAAGATTTAAGGTCTCATCCGGAGCATATGTACTAGGAGTGAAGCCCATAGTAGAGTAAGGTGCACTCAATTTACTATAGCACTACACATACAATTAAAAAACACCATAAATATTGACGCCAAGAGTTTACTGAACAGTTTGATGCCGATTATGCATAGATATACCAAAGCAGGTGGGGACATGCGGACCCCAAATGAAAATAGTGCATAAGAATTTTCTCGGCCGTCAATTCTCCTGACTGCATATAATGTGCCGTAAGACCCCCTAACAGTACAAAGACCCCCCAAAACCTTATATTTTTGGAAAGTACACATTCTGACGAACACAGAATTGCTATGTGTTTCTACCCCAAATGATCAAAGTGTAAACGATGCTAAAAAAATGACACAAGTAAAAACAATGGAAGCATAAAACTGCAATAAAAATCACAAAAAATCAAATACAATTAGGAAATCAACAAAATAACAAAACAACAGCGTGGTTAGTGGTCAGAATGCTTGATCCAGTAGTCACGCTATGAAATCTAACGTTTTTAGGGAAATAACAAGAGGGAAACTTGAAAATGAAAAAGAACAAAAAAAGTACAAAAAACCCCTATAAGTGTGTGTTTGTGTATGCATGGATGTACAGCTCTAAAAAGTGTATACATTTGTGCATATGTGTATGTGAGTGTGTAAGTGCAAAAGTGTGAAAAATCTAAAAAAATCAGAAAAGTCAGAAAAGCAAAAAAAAAAACAAAAAACTACTTACCAATATGTGCATTGTGTATATGTAAATACTTGTAAATGTACTAAATAAGTTAAAAAAAAGGGGCACTTACCGAATCTAGATGAAGGGGGTCCTTTTCAAGTGCGTGGGCGGCGTTGGAACACGTGAGGTCCGGGTCCTGCGACAAGGAAGCTGTTGCTGCGTCTGTGTCGCTCCTGGAGAAGGGGGTCGGCGAGGATCGGCGATCTGCTGCAGGTAAGCTCGTTGCCTAGGGGGTTGTGGCTCTGATCGCTCTTCTCTGTACACTGATTTTGCTGTGCGTGTTTTAGTAAAGAACGTAGCTCCTACGTTCTTGGCACTTAAAGCCTTTTTTTAAAAGAACGTAGGAGCTACGTTCTTGGCAGTAAAAAGGTTAATTGCTCCAACATATAGGATCCGGTATAAATATAGAACAAAGCTGAATTTGTTTGAAGAACCCTTTTATTTTAAAACCATTAGTAAATAATCCTTTATTTATTCCTAGTCTAGAGCGGGGGGAATTCAAAAAATGGCAAGAATTAGATGGTAGACATACAAGAATCAGAGATTTCATATTAAACAATAGACTAATTCCATTGAAAGAGGTTCAAAAGAAATGAGAGAAATGAATTACAAACTGGTAACAAGATGGCAGCTAACACCAGTTAAATTGAAAACGATATTCCCAGAGAGTTCAGATATCTGTTGGAGATGTGGCCAAGATAGGGGGACATAAGCCCACATATGGTACGGTTGTGTGGCTTTGAAGGAATATTGGGGAAAGATATTGAAAACAATAGCAGAATTAACCCTTTTAGAAATCAATGAGGAAGACTTGCCACTAATTTTATTAAGCTTAGTAAGAAGAAAAAAATAGAAAATTGTCTGACCCACTTACTTTGCATTTGTTAAATGCAGCTAGAGCTTTAATCCTCAGACACTGGAAAAAGTTGGCTCCCCCAACGTATATTGAATGGCAGCAGCTAGTCGAATAAACTAGGATGATGGAAGAGATAACCCATATACTTCAGAACAAAAGTAAAAGATATTGGGAAACATGGGAACCATGGCTATTATCTTTATATAATTAGACAGATACTATAAACAGGAGCTTTAACAATTACTAAAAAAGAAGAGTACTAAGGCGAATCAAGGGTAGTCCTCTCTGATAAAATAAAAAAATTAAAGTATTTATGTCTATTATCCGTGTTAAATATGAAGAGTATATTTTTATTTTTGTATCTACTTTCCCCTCCCCCTTTTCATCTTTCTGTACCCCTATTTTATCTAAAAAAAAAAAAAACTAAAAAAATGTAAAAAAAAAAAATTTAAAAAAAACTTAAATAAAGTGATAGAGTTAATTTAAAGGTATGAATTTTACACGTAAATGGAAAAAGTCTGACAACTTTTGTGGCTTGATTATGCAGTACCTGGCATTTTTGTGGTGAAAAGTACCAAAACAGGTGTTGTCTGCCATGTCCCATTCATGTGAAAGTAGACCTGCCGCAAGGTTTGTCTAAGGAGCTTCTGCACTGGTTGAAAATATCAGCAAATATCAACAAAGAAAAAATCCAGTGAGTTTATGGCACACCGACAGTTTGTTGTTTCCCTCAGACATAGAACAGCAGTAGACAAAACATCTCTTTTGTGACTGTCATGGCTTTGAATATGACTAAATGACAAGCACCCTACCGAAAACAAACTCAGCAGTGACCAATCGATGTGAGTCAGAAGGAATGATTTCCAAGCAGTACTTGGATCAAAATCATTCCAACCCAGAATATTATTCTATTAAGGGCAGCACAGCCATGTTGTCTCTTGTAGAGTGGTCCTTGCAGCTGCTGCCATGATGCCATTTTTGCTACATGGCCAAATGAGCAGATCTCCCTGTGTGGCCACCTTTAGAAATATTTTTTTGTTAATATAACAATATACATGCTCTCATAAATTAATATAATATTTAAGCGATATGTTCCATGGAACTGAATTCTAACAATGCTTTTATAGATGGAAATTATAATAGGATATCACTAAGAGTAGATCTCACATTAGTAAAGTATGGGCACTCCTCCTCTAGAGTGTAAATATTAGTTCAGATATTCTATTTCCTGACAAATTTGCTTTCACAAACTTCCCACCCCAGCAATGTGCAATCTGACACCAGTCTTACAGGATTGCCCAGGCTAGAGATATGCCCTGTTATTGTCTCTTCCAATTTGTGCTTATTAGGGAACTGAGTCATAACTGAGTCATAACTTCAGTACTGCAGTTAAAAGTAAAAAAAACAACTGATTAATAAGTTTAAAATATCGGTCACAGAGATTTGGAAAATGGAAACAATAATAGAAAAGGCACATGACTCTAATGATAAACACCCAAATCTGTGCTGGCCCTTTATAACCACCAGTTACAATATATATATCTCAAATATAAACCCACAAATGTGTGCGAACTTATATATATATATATATAAACAAGGTACTGCACTCAAAAGAGAACTGTGCAAAGAAACATATTTGGAAATAGCTCATCATGCACAGTGTCAGGTACATTTTACTTTAAAAGTAATATAAGCATTTCTGGAGGAGCACCTAGTGAACCAGTGCACAGGAATCACAAAGCAGCGCCTCTTTTATAAGGAGGAATGGCTAGACTTTTCTAGAATTCTCCAGAGAAGCTAGGCTAAATACCTAGTACAACAATGGACAGAATGAAAGGGAAAAAAGGCAGCCTGGGGAAATAACAAGTTGTTATGTTTACAGGGTGGCAAGAGGGGGAATAAAACCTTAATATCCCCAGTACCTTGTAGAAGGTGATTTGGTCCAAAGCAAGAGAGCCTACAGTGTGCATAGCCCAGCATCGCTGCTAGCCATGGACTGGCAATCTGTGAGTTCTGGCAAATGCCAGATGGGCTGCTGTAAGATGCTGTAAGATGCCATATAAAGTGACTATTAAAGGAGAAGGAAAGCCCCAGGGCGCAAAACCCCTCCCCCCTCCGTTGCCCCCCCTCCCTCCTCCCCCCTGTTCCTACTGCATGCGCAGTAGGAACAGTTACCGGTACGGCTCTTCGGCGCATGCGCAGTAGAGCCGTACTGGTAACTGTTCCTACTGCGCATGCGCCAGAAAACGCCGGTCAGAGCAGGAAGAAGACGCGCGTGGGAGAAGATGGCGACTGTGAACTCCGTGGACAGGACCTGCGCAGAGGGGTGAGTAACAAGTTAGGGGCATTTGCCCAGGGGGACAGGTAGGCCAGGGGGGAGGAGGGAGGGGGGGCAACGGAGGGGAGGGGGAGGGGTTTTGCGCCCTGGGGCTTTCCTTCTCCTTTAAGTGGGCTGGAGGGGGCTGTTTGGGCCTCTCTTTACTTGGAATGCCATGGCTGCACAAGGCAAATGACAATCTATCCTCTCGCCATGACTTCAGCGCATGATCAAAGATCAATGCGAAAAGGGTGGTGCGCGGGCATCACATGTGCTGCCCGACCGACTGTCTCGCATCTTGTTAGCCACGTGATAAGGCATGCAAACCCAGTGGGCACCTGCTAGGAAGGCTGTTACCTTGGCTGGGGCTGTAGCGTCGATATTGCTTTGTGAAATAAACGCACAGAGAGGAGATGATCCTTAGTTATATATACATGGTCGTTTATGACAGTATTACATGGCAAAGAAAACACTATGCAAAACTTTTTTCTCAGGCACACCTTCCTCAGTCTCAATTCCCCCACCCACTGGTACTTTCACTACCATGTTTCTGTCCAAGCTACTATTTAAATTTACATCCCTACAGCCCTTTATTTCTTTGAATTCGTAGAGCAAGTACAGGGTTGATCTATGTGGGTGATTATAAGCCCTAACCTCACACTGGACTGAAGCTCCTCATAACAGAAAAACATACCTGCCCAGAATATAATTCTATTGAGTGCAGCACAGCCATCTTGTCTCTTGTCCAGGGTTTCCTTGCAGCTGCTGCCATGATGCAATTTTGCTATTAATTGGATTTGTGGAGGCAGTTAATTCAATTTATTGAATACCCCACACCTGCACATGGTGCAACAGTCAAAGGGTAGTTTACTGAATTATGTAACAAAGGTTTATGTCACACATATTTTTCACCTGGCAGAAAACAGTGGGGAAAGTACTCAGAGCCAGAGGTGGAGGCAGCCATTGCTTTTAATTAGGGATGCACCGAATCCAGGATTCGGTTCGGGATTCGGCCAGGATTCGGCCTTTTTCAGCAGGATTCGGATTCGGCCGAATCCTTCTGCCCAGCCGAACCGAATCCGAATCCTAATTTGCATATGCAAATTAGGGGCAGGGAGGGAAATTGCGTGACTTTTTGTCAGAAAACAAGGAAGTAAAAAATGTTTTCCCCTTCCCACCCCAAATTTGCATATGCAAATTAGGGTTCAGATTCGGTTCGGTATTCGGCCGAATCCTTCGTGAAGGATTCGGGGGTTCGGCCGAATCCAAAAAAGTGGATTCGGTGCATCCCTACTTTTAATTTCATCTGACTGCAAGTGTGCACACATGGTAGATTTGGCCTGAGAATATATGCTTGAATGTTTTTAAACTGAGGTCAACAACAAAGAATTTTTCCCCATAGTTGGGATTCTGCTATGGATGCTTTATTAACAGCTGTGCTAATAACAAGGCTTACTGGCTTCTAGGCACCCATAACGATGTTGTTAGCAGGGTCAGATTTCCAATGTGGACTCCCCTAGCTTTGCCTCCCACTGTGCCCCCCACACGAGCACACTGTCAATCAGTTTATTCCTACCGACATCTGGAGGCATGGGAAATTCAAACAACTCCTTTGTGCTCAGTGATCTAGGCAGGCCTGGACTGGCAATCTTTGGATTCTGCCAAAAGTCAGAGGCACTGCTATAAGATACCATAGAGAGCCATTATCTTTGGGCCTGTGAGGGGAGGCTGTTTGGGCCTCTGTGTTCTTGAAATGCTAGTGCCTATTTTCAATACCAGTCCAGACCTGGCTCCAGATGTCAGAACAAATGAGCAATCAAACATGAATGCAGATGCAGCTGGGCTAAAATTGCTCCTCCATAGGCCCGGGCCTTTGTGTCCATCACACAAATCCAAGCCTGGTAATTAGCAACTGTAACTGTTGTAGATTTTGGTGGTCATCAGCAAATGGATCTGTGGAGAGAATTTGTTGCAGTTGTTGTTGCTTACATGGTTCCAATTGAGTTTCCATAGTGAAGGGAGCATAAGCTCTTCCGATTTTGCTGCACATATTATGAGCTGACCCTGCCATTAAGCTTACCTGTGGTGGAAGGATGGTTCAGATCATAGCACAGTGGGACATGCTAGCACATAAAAATGCTTATGCAGTGTGGGTTGCAGTCACAGGGTGGGCAGCCTTCCTGGTCCTGGCAGTTTTTTAAGCCTGTTAAGCAGCCAAAGAGAGCCGAAGTAATGTTGTTGAAGGGAGCCAAAGCTGCAGAGGAGAACAAAGAAGCTGCTTTCTCCAACTCAAAGAGGAAGAAGACCACCCACCAAGGTAACACCAATTTTGTTTTTGTTTTTAAAAAAAAACTTTTATGGGGAGCCCTGACCACCAATTTTTTTTTGCTTTTTTGGGGGACCCTGGCCACCAAAGTTTTTTTTTAAATTTGTCAGAGGACAATGGCCAGGCCCTGACCACCAAAACCTGACTGTTTTTATTGTTTTAACTCATGCCTGTGTGACCTTTTTACTGTGGTGTGGGGGGCAGAAAATGTTGTTGTATGTGGCCCTCTGATTTCTGATGGTGGCCCTGACGGTTTTGCCCGAAACCTGTGCAGAGATTAGACTTGTGTGTTGGTCAGACTAGGGAGCTCCCAAATATTCCCTGTCTTGGAACCATAGGTGTACAGAAGTAGCATACAAAAGTAGCATACAGGGCAGGAAGATGCAGGTACAAGTTGGGTGAGGTCCAACCATGGCAAGTTAATGGGTTAATGTAACTTAGGTTAGGGTGCCAGTTAAGGTTTGTGGGACAGTGTTCGGTGCGGGCTGAGCTTTTTTCTGACCCACACATCACCAAAATTCATAATGTGAAGCTTACTAACTACACACTCCTCTACTGGATTCATATACCTCCACCAGCAGAGAATATGTCCTACGTACCAATAACCTTATTATTGGAGATTTTTTAATTACATTGAAGTGAGCAGAGCTGATGAGCATTTTGGCTAAGAGCAGTGCATTGTAATGGGTCAGGCAGAGAACTAAAGAATGACTATGTCTGTTTGTCAGCTGAAACATGCAAAAAATGTATTGTGAAAGTTTCCCTTCTGAGTTTACCTCATGCGACTTATCCGTGACTTTTCAAGTCGTTTTTTTTTAAATAAAATGCTGGAAAACGTGTTGCTGTTTTGCAATGAGTCAATTATACCAGCCCAGAGCAGTTGGGCACAATAGGTGAAAATTTTAAAAATGCTGTAGCTTATGTCAACAAAGCAAATTGTGGAGAATAATATAGTTGCATGAAAAACTATGATAAAGGAGACTTTGTCCCAAACGCAATTTTTTTTAAAAATGATTTGAAAAAAATATTTTAGAAAATCAACCCCTTTGCGTTTACTACTTTGATTCTATTTTGCTGCTAATTGAATTTGTGGAAGCAGTTGATTGAATCTATGGAATACCCCACATGTGGTCACGGTACAGCAATCATTGGGTTCTTACTGAATGACTAATGTCACAGGGAAAGTGTTTTCCACCAATGGCTCCATTATGCACTGGTGGTATGTAGCAGTATTGAATTTCTCCCTTTGGGGGTTTTCACTGGAGGAGAAAAAATGCTTTGTGACGTTAGCCTAAGGTTAATTGGTGTGAAAGGCTGTATTATGAAATTGCGTAAATTCATGTAAAAAGGTGATTTTTTAACAAAATCAGGTTGACAGTTCAATTATTCATATTTCCCAAGTCTCCTCACACTAAATCTGAGATATTTTATCTGCAATGCTAGTGACATAGGCTTTACCAGAGCTATAGCCCTTACTGTCCCAAATTTTTAGGGAATTTTCACCCTAATTTTACTTACCCACCACTAATAAAATGCATCAAGATGCACTTAAAGGGGAACTCCGGTTTCCAAAAAAATCTCTAATTTGTAGTGAAACACATATTTTATCAATTGCAATGCATTATTTTTTTCCTACTATTTAGAGACAATTTAACTCTGAAAACGCTTCTAACAGTCACTCAGCCTTTTTCTTCCTCACCGTTCCCGACTCCAGTTACAGACAGCTTCAGTGAGACTTAAGCTAAGACATTGGTTTATAATACAACTGGGTTGGTGTCTCTGGAAAAACCTGTTGTAGAGAACTATGGATTGTACTGCATGGGTTATTATTGGTGGGGATTTGGGTATCTTATTGGCAGGGCCCATCATCATGCGGGGTGTTGGGGGCAGCTGACTTGTGGGCACTTGTGGGCTTACAATTGTGGTGCCCTGGGGGTGGCCTGCTAACTGAGTAGTATGGGCAGGGCCGCCATCAGGGGGGGACAGGGGGGACAAGTGGCCCGGGCCCGGCAATGCTGCAGTTTAGAAAGAGCCGGGCCCCCCTTGCCAGTGCTGAAGATCTTGTGGCCAGCCGAAAATGCGGAAGTGATGAAAACCCCAATTTTTTTTAACTTGTAATTGGCTGGGTGCGCCAATATTTTTTTTTTAAATATTTTTTTGGGGCCCCAATTTTTTTAACTTGTAAGGGGGGCCCTGACGCCAATGTTTTTTAAAAAAAATATTTTTTTGGGGCCCCAATTTTTTTTACTTGTAAGGGGGGCCCAGGCACCAATGCTTTTTAAAGAAAACTTTTATGGTGGTCCCTGGCGCCAATGTTTGTTTTTTTAAACTTATAAGGGGGCCCTGACCATCAATAGCTTTTTATAACTTGTGTGCCTGGGGGGTTACTTTTTTAGCGCTGATGTCTGTGTGATCTTTTAACTGTGATGTGGAGTGGGCGGGGTCTGGGGTGGGGCTTGGGCGCCAGGGTGGGTGGAGCCCAGGGGGCCCCGAAATTGTTGTGGGTGGAGCCAAGGGGGCCCCGAAATTGTTGATATACGGGCCCAGGGGGCCCAGAAAATGTTGTTGTACGGGACCCCATGATTTCTAATGGCAGCTCTCAGTATGGGTATGAGTATTAGTTCCTTGACAACTCAAGTTCTGTAGATTCTTTATGTGCATTGTCCTTTCTAATCTACTCAGAAAGATGTCAGATATGCAATGCTCTAAAGTCAAAATGTTGGGAACTAAAGCAAGTAGTTTTTTTCACAAATATGGAGAAAGTTGCACAACAAATCAGCACCAATCTGTAAAGACAAGGCATTTTATGTTCATACTAAAGAACTTTAGAAGATAAGGTGGCAAATGGGGTGAGACAAAAAGGTTGGCCTAATAAGAATGGGATCAGCGGGTTCTTGGGTGACTAATAATCCTTTGTTTTCACAGAGATGGAGGGAACAAGGGACAGTGTGTGGCTATTCAGAAGCAATTAGAGTGAAATGAGTGCCTTGCTGTCCAAATGTGCAACCTTATAATAACAGTGCTGGACATTGCTAATGAGTTGTAACCATTGAATAAGCAAAATACTCAAAGGCTTAGTAATTAATTATCCTCTAATGAACAGAGAGATACCCTCATCTCAATACATTACATGTCCCTGACTTGTCATGAACATTATTTCCACATTGTGCACTTGGAGTAGAAATCAGAAAAACTATATGTAGTTAAAATAAATTCTTAGAATCACTATGTATATTCTATCTCAATAAGCTTTATTAATATGCCTAAATTAGTAATTACACTTCTGAAACAAAATATACAGTGCTACGTACCTAAGTAGCGCCATATAAAGGCGCTATATAAAGAAATATATACAGTATATGGCCTTTAATGCATAATAAAAGCACAAAACATTTTTGGCACCCTTAGCATTTGGCCTGGCTTTTCAATGAATCTCTGGGGGAAAGGCGGCAAAAAATCCAATAACAGACTGAAACAGTAAATTGGTGAAAACGGTGTTTATGTAGCCCATATACATAAAGAAGAAGACCATGTTTCCTCTGTACTCTTTATCTTTCAGGCTTGAGAAATGTCCTGGAGGGGCCATGAAACATTGCTTCATTCTGTATGTATATGGGCTGAATAGCTTGGCTTAATTAGATATTACTGGGCCCCACATCAAATTATCTTTCAGGTCCCCAAAATGTCTAGAGGTCGACCTGTTTTACCAATATTTATTGAAATTGTATATGAATTAGGGTCTCATTGGTCCACTATACCTTGTACCCCCCATGCGCGCTGCTGCAGGGTCTGCTTACTATGTGTTTCGCCCCTGGCTGAATAAAAACCCCTTTTCTCTAATTTACCATTTCAATGTGTTACTGGATTTTTTGAAACTTTATATCGAGCCCTATAAAAAGTAAGTCTTTTTTCAGTATTGGCAGTTGACACCTACTATAGTAACAGTGGGTTGAGCTCCCCAGTTACAGCATGGAAAACAAGGGGCACTATGATACCATAGAAAGTCTGCCAGGCTGGTGATTTTTCACATAAGACGAACATCGGCCTAAAAAGTAAGTGGTTTATACACTACAAGAAATTGACAGAATAGGATTTTACTTGTCCTTTTACTTGTGCTTTATTGCCTATAGCAAACGCAAGAGATGACGGACTGGTTGGTGGCTCAAAGTGTCATTTATAAATGAGTGTGCAAAGTGCAGTTGTTGTCTTTGTGGCAGTGTGAGAAGCTGCAAATGTGTTCAAAATCAGGTAAATGTTGTGGCTAACATTAGCAAATGAAGTACATGCAGCGTGCGCCATTAAAAATTTAGAATAGATTTAGCAGAAGAGGCAGGACACACGCATGAGCGTTGACACCTCTGCACCTTCCCCTGCCCTCTTTGCCACCTGCCCATCCCTCACATTCCTTCATACTCCCCGCCAGCTCACAGGTAGGAAAGTGGTTGCGGAGAGGGGCCAGCCCCCTCTGTTCTCCAGGCTCCCCTGAACGACATTGGGGTGTGCTTCCTCTGTAGTTACGCCACTGATTTTAGTGCAACTACAAGTGCATATGTGATTATGAATGACCCATTATGTGTCACTGTTTGTGTCATGTCTGCCACACTGATCAGTTCATGCAAAAGATTATTATTATAAAAAAAAAATCCAACACCTGTAGGAAGAAAGCTTACTGCTTGTGACTATGATGTTTGGGTAAGTGATTTGTGGGTTAGGAAGAACTCAACACGCACCCGACCCTAACCCACAAATCATTACGTACACTGACCCTAATCCACAAAAGGTTGCCGTTGTAATGACCCGTACCTGTATCTTCTCGCTCTGTACGCTAATTCTGTGCACACTGGTTTCAAGACAGGGAATCTTCGGGATCAGGAAGGAGGGTACATCCCCAGTCCCACCCTGCAATGGTCACCTAAATTTTAACCTGAACTCACCTCACCCACGAATTTTGGTTTAACCCGAACATCACTGGTTTGGACGTACCATATATTTGAAACAAGAATTGTGTGCGTACTGTAACTACTGTTGCTATTAGGAGGAAGCCTGTTGATATGTTTTCCTTGAAGTCACATGCTTTTGTCACAGGTGAGTCATTTGTATAGAACAAATATATCTGATTGGATTAGTTTGGCAGGACTTTCCGCACTTTCATATTTCTGTTTATGGGACCGCTTTTGTGTACCAGTAAATTGGGTGTGGCACGGAATTTACACCTTTGCAATTTTTTTCTTTCTTTGTTTCCTTTAAGGTTTTCCTTAAAGCTAAAGAAAACTGATGCCGGTGAAAGGTTTCAGACATACAAATGATCGACAGAACATTACACAAAAGTGTAATTCACAGGGGTTGCCAATATGTGGATTTCCCAGGGATGTATTGTGACAGCTCAAGAACGTTTGCATTCCCTCACAATATTGTTCCAGTATTGATACTGATAAAACATTTGTATAATAAGTTGAATAGTGAAAGGGGCTCTAAACCCAAAAATGAATTGATGTAAACTTACTCAGTGTAGCCCATTTGAGCATTTTTGCGATTTACGTGTTTTAGAGGTTTCAGAGATAGTAATCTCATTCGTTTTACACTGCTAATACCGACAGCTAAAAAACTCCTTACAATATGCTTATATTTGACGTAATATTTTAAAGTTAATCAGAATTTCACTGTCTGTCTACCAAAAGATAATTTCAAGATAAACACTTTTTAATATAACTTCTAAATAATTATCTCTAGAGTAAATGGCAGCATTATCATTCTATTTTTACAAAACCCAGTTGATGAGGTCATTATTATAGAGAATAAAATGTATGCCATTCCTTACAGAAATAAGAAGGGTTCTGAGGTTGTCCATTACACCTGGCTGCTGGACTAGCTAACCACTGGCCAATTTGCCTGCCAGTGTGGTCATTTTATCTATACACACCAGTATCCAAATGAGCCATTTGCCCATTAATCCCATTTTGACTGAAGATCATATATACAGTATTATTATAGCCTTATAGATTTACCAAAATATCCATTCACAGTCTGCATGATTCTATTCATAAAACAGGTCATTAAGTTTCATAAACACAGGCAAAACGTATCTAGTATGGTTGTAAACTGTAACATTACCTGCATGCGTGTACCCATTTATTTTTTTTATTCTATATTATGGCAGTTTACAAATAGTCAGTATTATTCAATGTAAAATATCAGGTTATTTTAGGGCAGTAATATATATGCCCATATGTTCCAGTAAATGTATGCAGAAGTAAGGCAAAGTAAACTTTTCTTACTTGTTTATTTATGTTTTATAAATAAACCAACATCAATGTTCAAGGTGGAGCTGTCAAGACTAACTTAGCTTCATAATGCCTTCTTTAAGTGTGTGTTTTAAGTAAAGTGTCATCTGTTTTTATTACACAAGTAAAGGTTCAACCTTGTGTCACTTTCCCCTACCAGCTGGCATGTTACATCCTAGAATCCTGAAGGAACTTGAACAGTTGGGGAGCTCAGATTACATTGCAAATTTCTTGAGGCACTGGCACATTTAATAATTTCAAAGACTTTTACTCAATCAACTTTTTAAATATCTGTCACCACAGTAACATTGTGCAGCCACAAGCACTACTGTTATATTAGGTCTCTTATGGGGGCATGCCAGGAGTTCATTGTTCTCTACATAAATGTGATGATTGGTGGATATGGAAAGACTGGGTAGCATTCTAATTGCTCGGAGCAGAACAAAAGAGATAGAAGCCCCTTTTGTTACACAACACTATGATGTTTAGGACCTATAATTGCCCCTGCTCTATTCAAACATCAAAAACAATGGCATACAAGTTTTTGCTTCTTGCTGTTATTTTCATGAACTACATATGTCATGATGTTATTTCAGTTACATGCAAGAGCAATGATATATGATGATCACATGTTTTTGATCTTAAAAAACAAATTAACCCGTTATTCCTAGACACGTATAAGTCATGGCACTCTGTCAGGAAACAGCAAAACATATCTCAATATATCTCCCCTTACATATCATGGATGGGCAACAAAAACTTTATACCTGGTATAAGAAATCCCATTTTGCATCATTGGAGTGTCAGTGGCCTACATAACATACATGACGTATTGGACAATGATTACACAGTATTCTCTTTAGACAAATTGACAGAAAAATTTCCGTTTACAAATACCCACATATACTTGACTCTGCAAATCATTCACTTTGCGAACGCTACATTACAACTCCTAACAACCACTGACAAAAACAACTTCCTGAACCAACTATGGAAGCATAAAACCAAGAAACTTTCGACTTCACACATTTATCACACCATTAAACCATTAATAAACATAGATGACAAAGACAAACCTAACTTCAGATGGATTACGGAAATTCCTAACGCCACAGAATTGGACATTTTGAAACAACATAGTAAAATTATGACATCACTTCCAGCAAGTAGATATCAAGAGATGTCATTACAAATTCTCCATAACTCCTACCTTACTCCAATTAGAAAATTTAAGATGGGTAACCTCCCCTCAGACGAATGCTTAAAATGCCACGCCCCTGCGGCAAACCTGATACATACCTTATGGTCTTGTCCCTTAATACAATCCTTCTGGAAAGAGGTCGTCTCTTATGGTGCGCAGGTGACTGGGAAGCCTCTCCAAACACATATAGAATGGGCCCTGTTCAGCAATCCCAATTCGTTTACACAACTAACAAAAACTGAAAAACACCTCATGGGAAGACTGGCTGCAGCAGCCAGGAAAGCAATACTACAACAATGGCTACACACTGATCCCCCTCCATTGGTATTAGTACAACAAAAGTTACATCATATGTTCCATATGGACTGGTTGGAAACTGTAACCAAGAAAGAACATGATACACCGAAATTCTTCAACACCTGGTCTACCTATATATCACACCTCCCACAACGGATCAAATGCCTCACGATTTACACTTTCAGACATACGCCATGGTATGATATGGAAACTCTCAAAGGCCACCCTTTGCTCATGGAATCATCCCAACACTTGACTACATTGCAACAAGAATCTTTACAATCCGATACAGCACCTCCCAGAAGTCATCAAACTAACAGATTGCTGACCTCTTACCTAACTCTCCCCTCATAGGACCTATATCCCCCCCCATGCTTTTCATCGCAACTGAGCTGAATGTTTAAAATGTTATTGAAATGTTTATGTTTGATATCATAATCACTACAATCTCTGCTCTGTGGAAACATGTCAGAATGTATCTTGTGATTTTGCTTTATCACCTTAAATAAAAACAAGTTATAAAAAAAAACAAAAACAAATTAACATTTTTGTCAGCTCAAAATAGCACCCCATAGACTTCACGAAAACTATCACCTGACCAGAGGTGAAACAATCATTTTACAGTCAACTCTACTGGCGGCTGTTTTTTTGCCCGCGTTGGAGCCAGATTTGTAGGCTTTTAATATCCAATATCCATTCTAAGTGGTGAATTAAATGTTGTGTAAAATGTAAAATATGAGTTTATTAGAAATACTTGAGTTATTAGAAATACAAACTTTTGTATATAAGTGCTTGATCTATTTTACAATAGGGAGTACTTACGGAGTCTGGTGGATAGCTAAACTCAATAGAAGTCAAATAAAAGTTACCCTGCAAGAGAGGAGAAAACAAAACTATAAGGAAGTACATTACTGTTAATACACAATGGGCTTTTGCTGTAATCTGTAAAATGTTTCTCCAGTGCAGTAGAGCTGGGCACACAGGCAACTAATCTGGGTATTCTGGAAAGTTTTTAACTATAATGATCAATGCTTCATGATCCTGACATGTTGGTCAAAACAATGTCCTACTGAAATCTACTCAGAAATCTACTCTGATCAGAACTGTTGGTAAAAATGTTTGGTCAATGATCTGATCTAAAGAATGTGCTTATGAACATCAACCCAGCAGAGAACATGGCTCCACTGACAAATCCAATTCTTCTGGAGATTTCTGGAAGAAAAAAATATGGACTGCCTTGGCCAATCTGACCCACCATATGTGTAGCCAATAAACCTTCTACTTAACTTTTTCCATACATAGGATAGATTAGTATGTTTTCTGAGGTCACATTTTTAACATATATTTGTCCTATTTGGCCTCCAAAATGGCGAGCCAATATACTCCTGATACAATCGTTAGGCCCCAGGGTGAACATCTAAATCTCATGTAGCCCCTTTGCAGAACTGTAGGGTATAGACCATGTGATAGGAGCTTTGTGTCCTCCCAGTCAATATGTTATCTTTCTTTGTTCAGATATTGATTGGGAGGCCATAATTTTGGACCAATATATTACTTGCTATTTGCTAAAGCATGTTAAGCATGGGTAACTGAACTGGGGCAATTCATCGATGTCACAATAGAAGTCTGAAATTACTGACAAGAACTTTCCTTTGGGCAACAGTAATTATCATTACAAGGAAATGGTTTCTGATATCTAAATCTTTGTTTGCATATGCTGTTTTTAAGGTTGCTGTAGATCAATAGTTTTTAAACAAAATCCTCAGTAACTTGTCCAGAAAACTATCCAATTACTACTTTGGGGCCAGGAAAATATTCTCCCTCTTGGGGTTTTAAATGGGTCCCTGAACATTTGGGTTCACCAAAAATATAATCATTTTAAAGAAAATATAAATATTTTTCTTATCCTTTTCTCTTGCAACCTGGATTTTGTTCAACCTGAGTTGGTTAATAATAACACATACAAACAACTTTAAAACCTTTTGTTTTATTTTAATTGTATATAGAATTGCATTTTCTTTGATTATGTAAAAAAAGATCCCCTTTAAACAGAAACTCTGGTAGAGTGAATAGTCATGATACAGTTGAAACTGTGGCAAATCAAAATAAATCTGATGACAAATGGCATCCTTTAAAAAAAAACTATAGAAATGTTTGTTACCTTACTTGAAACAGAGACTCTCCTTACGCCTTAAAAATCAATAAAAATGACTCATATCAACACTTGCTGTACGATACCATTGATACTATATCACATGCACAGACAGAAAAGATTTATGTTTGAGCTTCCAGTATCATAAAAGTTTTATAAGTCATAAAAAAGCCTTGATACACCCACTCTAAGTAAAAGCAGCAGATGGCCTCCCCTGAACTGCTCATGCAAATGTGTCATTGCTCTGTTATATTACTACTCTAAAACATTCATAGTAGTTTCATAATGTAGAACTAAGGCAATTCTATGCCCATATATAGGTGATTATCTAATACACAGAGTCATCTCATTCCTGTCATTGCTGTTTCGTTTCCATAGAAAAAAGAATCTAAAGGAAAATTATACTGGTGAGAACCAATATACTTGTAACATTTCTATTCCCTTTGGCATGCATCATGAGTTACAATAACCTTTGCTCATAATGGAGCAGTCGAGAATTTAAAACTGGGATATTCTGTATAAAATTAATAACAATGAGACCTTCCTTCAGAGATATGCTGGCAAACTGCTGTCACACTTTCCTTTTGTAATGTGAACCAATAAGTCTATAGCATTATTTCAGGTGTATGGCTAGCTTGAAAAATGTGGCACCAAAACTGGTTCCCTTGTTAATTAGCTATGCAACTGCTTGCCTGTGTATGCACAAACGACTTTTTCATTTATAAAACCAACCCTGGTTCCAGTCTTTAACATCACTGAAGGAGAACATGCAAATGTCTCCCTATTGATATACGTTTGTCACTTGAGAGGCATTGTGAGACAAAGGACATGCTATGTATGAGGAAACATTCCTTACTGTGTGATTCATACAGTACGTCCCTGCAATGGTTTCAATTACAGAAATGAACATTTTATAGTGAAATATTCCTGTGTTATGCTAAACAGTACCTATTGCATTTACTGTAGTGTGTACAGGGATGTGTCTGTCCTGTTAGGTTCTTGTCCATCACGAAAAAACTGAACAGAGGAATTTCCTTGGACTAAACTTAATTAAAGTCATTTTAAAATGGAAAAGTAATTCTTAGCAACCACTCAGAATCTGGTTTTCATTAGTTTTACTGCAATTGAACAATCAGAGCTAATTGCTGACTGGTTGCTATGGATTATTTGCAAGTGACCCCTATTTACAAGTGTGCCTGAAGATCCACAATTCCCACAACAGCTAGCATCAATAGTCACATCGTAATTGCACCTAAAGAATGACGCACAGATGCCATTTTGACACAATGTGTTGAAAAGTGTTGTAATGCAAATGCACGTGTTTTGACAAATTAGGCACAATTTCATCAGTCGCATCTGCTGGATAAAAACTAGGGCTGGAACTAGGGGTAGGTAGAAGAAACACATGACTAGGGCGCCTACTTCGGGCCCTCATCCCAGGCCACCAGCTGATCTCCTGGCTGACAGTTTGTCTTCTTTCAAAACATTTTTATTGAAAAACAATGTCATATTCTCTAACATATCTTATTTTTCTTTTTATGCAGATGGAATATAATTCTCCTGCGCAGAGGAGAGCAGTATTGTCACTTTTCAAGCACATTACAGAAAACAAAAGAATCAGAACTGTTAGAGTCCTTGTTTTATATATAAGTCTCTCAATGTGACTATAGCAAGGATTCAAATTCAACAATAATATTGAAATTAACAAAAATAGAATAAAATTTAAACCGTCTAAACTCTTATCGTCTTTCTGTTACATATCTTAATGTCTCCTATTAAAATATGTTAGTTGATCCAGGAATCTCCCTTATAGGTTTCAACTCAAATAAATAAATACTATTACTTGTTCTAAATAATTCCATGCCCAGGCTCAATAACTATCCCATACTGATTGCCAAATCGCAAAGTGGTATAAGCAATCCACGGTGACCATATTTTGGCATAAACATTATAATTATCTGTTGTGATACTTAACAATTTTTCATTAACCATTATCCAGTTCATTTTGAGGCGGAACACCGCTATAGGAATGGAACGTTTTTTCCAGGATGTTGCAATGGACTGTTTAGCAGCTATAAAGATAAATTGAATCAATTTTCGAGTAGACTTATCCGAATTGGGTATCAATGTATTTAGCAATGCCTGCATGGGATCCTTACGGAGATTAACACCCGTAATGGAATCAATCAGAGTGAATACCCTGGACCAAAATCTAAATACCTCTTTACATTTCCACCAAACATGAAACATGGTACCCTCCATCCCGCAGTTCCTGAAGCATAATGAACTTGAGTTAGGGTAATATTTATACAACTTGGCAGGGACCATATACCAGCTAGATAATACTTTATATTGTGTCTCTTGAGCCAGGATATTAATAGAACTTTTGGCTGTATTTTCCCATATCTGCTGCCAAGTAGTATTGTCAATTGTTTTATTCAATTCCTTTTCCCATTGTGTTGTATAAGTAGGGGGCGCAGTATTAATTGAATTTAGGATTTCTTTATATAGGATAGTTATTATACCTTTGTTACAAGGAAATTTAAGGCACATTTGCTCCCATGCTGTTAATGTTAAAACTTTAGTATAGCCTGCAATTACCTTATTAATAAAATGGCGAAGTTGGAGGTATCAAAAGCTTTCAATCCTAGGGGGATCATATTGGGCAACTATAGAGGACCATTGCATAACACCCTGTAAACCCAGAAAATGGTTAATATAAATTTTATTTTGCTCTAACCACCATTGAAAGTCTTTTCCCTGTAAACCTGGCTGAAACATAGGGTTTCCAAATATGACAGTTTGTCTTCTAATTCTTTAGCCGTTGTCAGCATGCATGCATGCTCACGTGCACACTTCCCTTTAGCTCCGTTACCATGCATGAGCTCTCATTTCCGTGCATGCCGGGTAGGGGGCAAGCTGTCCTGCTTAGTAGCCTAGAACGCCCAGCTGGCTAGGCCTGGCACTGATAAAACCCATGGACACTTGCATCTGAAAATACACTTTGCACACTGTACTTGCTTGATATTTAAAAGGAAATTATCCATGACAAATATGGATTTGGAACGTAACATATGTTGTCTTTTTTTGTATGCCTTTTCTTAATATGTATATCATGGCTACTCATATTTCTGACAGATACCTCAGAGAACTGTTATTATAGCTTCTGCACATGCATAAATACCAATATATACATGTGCATATATTTATGTGTGGAATAACATGCCTATGTATTTTCTGAACATTATCATCATCATTAGTGGCTTACTGGTGTGCTGATGCAGAACTGTCTGGACCTGGAATTGATTCCTAATTATCCTAACTATCATCACTATAACAATTATCAATCATTATTGTCATAGTGAAATCACATTTGCTCTCTATGGTTCCATTGTGCATGTCTAATTCCAGAGACACATTTAATTAGCAGAGCTTTAAAATATGTAAAAGCGATCAATTCTTATAAATAGGTTATAACTCCCACAAATCTCTTCCACTAACATGATGGACTGGCAGGCATGATACAAAATACAAATGAGAAGGGACGTGGGTGCACTCCAAGGCTAAGAAAAAATGTGTTTAAATACAATGGAAGTGCTACTGATTTGGCCAATAAACAGTGATGGGCGAATTTATTCGCCAGGCGCAAATTCGCTGCAAATTCCTGCGATTCGCCATCAGGGAATAATTTGCGAAACCGCCACAAAAATCCGGTGGCGTCAAAATAAAAATGGACACTTTCGGCAAAAACGCACGCCAACGTCAAAAAAGGGACGCCAGCATCAAAAACGGAAGCTGGCATCAAGAACGAGACGAGATGAGAAAATTTTGCTGTTTCGCCAATTTCGCAAATTTTACGGCAAAGCGAAACACCCCAAATTCGCCCATCACTACCAATTAATCAATGCACACTCCCTGGTCCCCTGTCTCATAAGTAATTTAGTATAAATGCAAGTGCATTTATACTGAATGACTTTGGCATTGGTTTCAGTCTGAGGCCTGGGTCCTCCCTCGACAAAAGCTTTTGCGGCTTTGAAGAGAGAGAGACTGCCCAAACCAACACCCATTTTTTAAAAGCATAGGACCACCATTTGTTTAAAGAGGCAGGTGTGGGGGTGCTGTAGCCTGTAGCTGCAGGCTACGCTTCCATGTGGTTTGTAGCACCCCACACCTGCTACTTTAAACAAAAGGTGGTCCTATGCTTTTAAAAATGGGTGTTGGTTTGGGCAATCTCTCTGAATTGAATTACTAATTTACTTATGAGACAGGGGACCAGGGAATGTGCATTGATTAATTGGCTAAATCAGTGGTACTTCCATTGTAATTAAACATATTTTTTACTTAGCCTTTGAGTGCACCCACAACCCTCCTCTTTTGTATCAGGCTGGGCATGACCAAATCGTCTAGGTATATATTGGCACTAACCCTATTTATAGTACCTGTGAGCCACAAGCAAATGAAAGAAGAGAGGAGCAACGCAAGCATGAAAAAATTCCCTGGGGGTGCCAAATAAAGGCTGCCATTGGCTATTTCGTAACCCCTATGTGGACTGGCAGCCTACATGAGGCTCTATTTGGCAGTACACCTGTTTTTAATGCAACCAGAAGTTGTCTCCACACCTGGCTTTCATGTTTAGTTTTAAAAGGTCTTTTATTATACAACTTTTTGGGTGACAGGTTCTCTTTTATACACAGGTTCTCTTATATATAAACCAGGCAGGTGAAATTTTGTGGAAGCTGTTACGAAGGAAAACTTTGCACCATCCCAAAATCTCAAGTATGTGCCAGAAAGTGGAGCCCGATGCTAGGTAACACAATCATAGAAAGTGAGGAAGGAGGGGGCATATGAGAAGGGCAGTGACATCAAAGAAGTGCAGAAATGAAATTGAGGCAAAGAGGTGGGGCAGGCAATATATGATTGGCAACTTAGGTTTTTAAATTAATTTATAACAGGTAAGAATGTTTTAATAAAAAAAAATGGGTTTCATGTTTAATTTGAAAGTGCCTTTTATTATACAGCTTTTTGGGTGACAGGCCAGGCCTTCTTATATCCTGACAGAATGTTTAGAAGCCCTGTGTTAGGAAGGAGCTATCTTGCAATGATGGCTTCTCGGAAAGTGCACAGTTTCCTGAAGTTGTACTGATTAGAAGAAAGCACAGTCAAGACCACCCAAATAAATAGGGTTAGTGAACAGTAGTGTAACTAGAGGGGGTCCTGGTGCGTGACGCACAGCCAGGCCCCGCCCCCGTATGGCCGCATTTTCTGTGGCGCACGGGCTCCCCCGTTAGTTCCGCCACTGTTAGTGAACATCCCTTTAATTACAAAAATATGACGTAAGGAGTGTAATAAATGTTCCACTATGTTTTGCCCTGTGTATGGGGCCCTCCAATTTATCTGCTCATTTATGAGGCCCTCTGACAAAAGCGTGATTAGGGATGTAGCGAACTGTTCGCCGGCGAACTAGTTCGCGCGAACTTCGACTGTTCGCGTCCGCCGAATGTTCGCGAACGTCGCGCGACGTTCGCCAATACGAGTTCGCGTTCGATTCGAACAAAAATCGTTCGACCATTCGACCATTCGATTCCTTCGACCGCTAAAATCGAAGGATTTTCGTTCGAATCGAACGATCGAAGCCATTCGATCGAATGAAATCATTCGATCGAATGGCTTCGATCGTTCGATTCGAACGAAAATCCTTCGATCGAACGATTAAAATCCTTCGATCGTTCGAATCGAACGATTTTGCGGATGTTCGAAGTTCGCGAACTGTTCGCGAACTGTTCGCATTTTTGCCGGTGTTCGCGAACACATAAACGGCAGTTCGCTACATCCCTAAGCGTGATGCCCGAGGCCTGGAAATCTGGCATCTTGACTGAGGCTAGAAGTAATTAATAAAGTTATTTCCTCTTCTATCCCATTACCTGAATTGTGGAGGAGATGCTGAAGCCTATTATCTCCACACACAGATTTTGTTGGACTTTGGGGAAATGACGGAATGAGTGATTGCCACATTTTACCAAACAAATGTTTTTACCCATGTCCCAGACAATAAGATTGCTGCAAAGATGCAGCATGACGTAAGGAGTGTAATAAATACTTTGCATGATAAAAGAAAATGTAATTCTGTGAAACATCCCAAAATAAAATAATGGGGTATTATCAATGATTTTAGATATTGTATTGTACTTGTAAATGTAATTGCAATTATAGCAGTATTTATTTATGTATTATCTAGCAGAATTCAGTTCTCTTCCACTAATCAACTGGCTTCTGCTACATTGTTTCATGGGTCAGAACCAGAAGTGCCAATATGACAAAGAGCCAGACAGGTTCTGCTTTTAATAAAAGCAGAAAATATTTAATGTATATTGGAATTTTGCTTAGTAATACATTTTTTTTATTATATAAAAAGCAGGTTTTGAGCAGCAACATCCTTTAAATGCATGTGTCTAGAATTCCCTGGTTCATATTTCACTTCCTTCTAAAAAATCAGAACCACTTCTGCTTAGCATCAGCATAACCCTAACAAACATGATTAAAGCTGGCCATACATTTTTTTTTATAAAATTTGTTTCTTTTTAACGAAAAAAAAAAACACCAACACAGGTTAAACTTTTAATTCGCAAAGCTTTTATTAAGAAATGACTTAACGATTCTCTGCATGCGCTCCTCTTCTGAAACAGCGACAGGGCCATTTCAGAAGAGGAGCGCATGGCAACATGGCGACGACCCATCGGACGGCACTCGATTTCTTCTCCCTGGCTATCTCCTATAGAAGGCAGGGAGGAGAAATCGAGCACCGCCCGATGGATCGTCGCCATGTCGCCTTTTCAGAAGAGGAGCGCAAGCGGAGTATTGGTAAGATATTTCTTAATAAAATCTTTGCTAATGTAAAGTTAAATGTGTGTTGGTGGGTTTTTTTTCGTCAAGGGCAAACAAATTTTTTATAAAAAAAAATTTCATGTTACTGTTCCTTTAAGCTACCGATTCAGCCCAATCAGACCAAGTCGGAAGCTATGTTAAAAGCAAATGTTATTTTTCTCTCCCTAACCACCAATTTTCTCTCCCTAACGACCAGGGGCTAAATGATCAAATTAGCCCAATTTGGCCCAAAAGATAGGTGTCCAAATTGTGCAAAGATCGTTTTCCCAAGTTGCCCGAAGTTGCCTCATGAGGAAACTTCGGGTGACTTCGGAATACGAATCGCCGTGTGTGCCATGTCGCAGGCGATTTTTCATTATAGCCGGCAGAAGACAGGGGGAAGCCTTTCGGGGAGATTAGTCGCCCCAAATAAGAAATGATTAGTCGCCAGGCGACTAAATTTCCCAAATCACCAGGTGTGCCCTTACCCTTACAATCTGCTTACAATGCATTTTTTCCCTTAAGTTAAAGTTACAGGGTTTAGGGTTAGTCCACACGAGCAGATTCGGGAGATTTAGTCGCTTGGCGACTAATCACCTCTTCTTCTGGGCGACAATATCCCCGAACTGCCCAGAAGAAGAGGTGATTAGTGGCCAGGCAACTAAATCTCCCCAAATCTGCTCATGTGGACTAATCCTTAGGGTAAGGCACACTGGGCGATTCAAGGGAGATCTAGTCGCCTGCGACTAATCACCTCGTCTTGCACTGGCTATAATGAAAAGTCGCCTACGTTATGGCACGCGCGGCAATTCGTATTCTGAAGTGGCTGAAGTTGCCTCACGAGGAAACTTCGGGCGACTTCCGAATACTAAGCGTCGTGTGTGTCATGCCGCAGGCGACTTTTCATTATAGCCGGCGCAAGACAGAGGGAAGGCGTTCGGGGAGATTGATCACGGCAAAAACAAGGCGATTAGTCGCCAGGCGACTAAACCCCCCCGAATCACCCAGTGTGCCCATACCCTTAGGGGCACACTGGGTGTCGCCTCACTGAGACAACTTTGGGCGACTATTGAAAATGCATCGCCGCGTGTGCATTAGCGCAGGTGACTTTTCATTGTAGCCTATGGGAAAACACGCTGAGGTAGTTAGGGGAGATAGTCGCTCAGAAGACGAGGCGATTAGTCACAGGTGACAATCTCCCCAAATCTCCTCATGTGGACTAACCCTTAAAGTTAGGTTCCTGAGGCACTGGGAGATTAGCTTGACCAAAGCTACAAGTAATTGATAAAGCAATTTACTCTTCTATCCCATTAGCAGAATTGTGGAAGAGCTGCTTAGACCTATTGTCTCCACACACAGACCTACTAATGGTTCCTTTTGTTTAGCCTGAAATGATCACATAAGTGGATGGCCACATTTTACCAAATCAATGACTTGACCCATGGCCCAGACAATCAGATTGCTGAAAAGATACAGGCCAGTCCTGCTCCAGATTGGTTGATGATTCCAAACACATGCAGTTGATTAGATCAGATAGATACCATGTAGATCATTTATAAACAATGGGCAAATCTGCACCTGACCAGTTACTCCTGGCAACCAGATGTTTCATTTTAATGATCAAAGTGCAGCTGTCTGAAAAAAATTACCCACTGGTTGCTGTGGGTTTCTTCCCATGTGCAAATCTGCCCAGAGTTTATAAATTAATCTATTTTTGGTTATATATATTCATAGCCAAAGACCAGTAGTGTACAGGGGTTTATCTGGAACTGACTGCATTCATGTTCACCAGTGCATAAGTGATGCTAACATTACCCCAGGGTTAATAGTGCTCTGACTATGAAAGGCTATGGTTCACTTGCCCTATGACGTGTGATAAGTTCCTTCTTACTGATGTGTTTGGAAATCTGCCACCAAGTCATGTCATTTCATTGTCCCTACAACTAAGGTGCCATAGCTGTAGTGTAGTTTGCTCAGTAGAAGGACAACTTTTACTAGACTAGACCACATAAAACATGAATGATGAATGAAACTATTGTTTTGCAGATACTGACTGGTGTAAAACTATTTGGTCCATATATAACACCTGATATGGATGTTCAAATACTGGTGAAATAGCACCACAAGTAATGGAAAACCAAAGCCAACAATGACACCTCTCTCTCCCCTATACCATGCCTGTAGTAAAGTCATTAGATCAGGGGTCCCCAACCTTTTTTACCTGTGAGCCACATTCAAATGTAAACAGAATTGGGGAGCAACACAAACATGAAACAGTCCCTTGGGGTGCCAAATAAGGGCTGTGATTGCCTATTTGGTAGCCCCTATGTTGATAGGCAGCCAACAAGGGTCTCTACTTGGCACTATACTTGGTTTTTATGCAATTAAAACTTGCTTTCAAGCTTGAAATTCAAAAATAAGCACCTGCTTTGAGGACACTAAGAGCAACATCCAAGGGGATTGGAGAGCAACATGTTGCTCGCGAGCTACTGGTTGGGGATCACTGCATTAGATGAATAAGAACTGTACAAGGCCACACCTCTGCACATATTTGCCCAATCAGCCTGTGTCGTGATCATATATCAGCCTCCGTGTGGTCAGCTTTAATCACAGATATGGTACAAGCTTTTATAATTTACATATGATTAACATGTTTCATAATCAGCTACATATAAATTCCGTCCCAGTATTGGGGATGGCACTCGTGTCTGGGGCATGGCACGAGTGCTAATTTTTCCTAAGTGCTAATATTTCACAAGTGCTTAGAAATGACAGTTAAACAAGGCAGTTGGACAAGGCTTTGACAAGGCAAAAGGAACCAGATTCCCCTGCAATCAACTGTGAACCAACTGGGATAAGAAGAAAACAGATGTGTTTGTACCTGCTAGTTTGTTACTTCTTACTCCAAACATGCTTTATCCTGCATTTCTCCTTCTTTCACTCATGCTTCATAAAACACTTTTCACTACCTCCTCCATCACATCCCACTTCTATACAAATCTCAGCCTCTCTACTCTCCTCTCCTTCCCTCTCCAAACATGAAGTTTATAAAGTACTCTGTTTAGCTATTCCACAAAACTCCTCTTTTTCATACAAACTAAGGGGTCCGTTTACTAAAGTGCGTTAAAAATATTCGCACAAAATATAGACAGAATTTTCGCCAAATATGTTATCGCCAGTTTACTAACCTGCAGTAAATATAAATTTGCAAATTTTCTTGCTCAAGAATAATTGTTCGCCAGTTATCGCATTCACTGAAAATAACGCTACATACACATTAACGCCTTATTTACTAAACAGCGAAATGTGCTAAAGACAAAATTAACGCCAGAATATTCGCAAACTTTTACCGCCACCTATGTAGTGGCGTAAAAGTATTTTTTTCACTAGAAAATTCTCAAGGGGCAGGAAATATCCCATAATTCTAGTTTTTTTTTACCCATCATTCTTTACTGACAGGAGACAGATCTGTAGCTATTGCTGACAGGATGTTTTGGCTTCTGCTTCTATCTGTTGCAAAAGCAGCAGTTTTAGCTCAGAGGCGTATTATTGGCAGCGGGCATCACAGTCCAAGGATTCGTCAGTCTCCACGCTTTTTTGGTTTCATAGTGATTGGCTACATTAAACTGTGCATTTCTATAAAGCAAAGAGATTGACTGGTATGATTTCTTGTTCCTATGGCACTCTGGTAATGTTGCTGGATGGTATAATTATCAGTTAATAAAGTTTATGAGTTTTGAAGATGCATTTCTGGCCATAAATGTCACAGTAAAAATTGCCATAATAACCGCCATAAAACAAGACTATTTTATAGCATAAATATTCGCGAAAACGTAATTTTTCGCCAGAAAATTCGCAACTCGCTAAAATTACCGCTAACGTAAGCTGGTTCCTTAACGTAGTTACCGCAAGTGATTGCAATGACTTCTGAGCGCATCGCTGTTTAGTAAACTTAGTCGCTGCGAACATTCTGGCGTAAAAATATTCTCAGCGATAACATGCGGAAACTTTAAGTCAGATTTACCGCACTTTAGTAAACGGACCCCTTAGAACTTACAAATCCCGCTCTCACTTAGTCTATCTTTCCTTTCTATTGCTGGCAGCTGGGGACATTTCCCCAAACCCTGGACCTTACCCCATCCCAGTTATATCACGGCCATGAGCTCCTTCTCTCTGGTGCAAATTCAAACAGTACAGAACTCTTACTCCTATACCCAAAAACCCAGTTAATTTTTCCTGTGCTCTCTGGAATGCCAGATCTGTCTGCAACAAGCTCACCGCTATACACGACCATTTCATTGCAAATTCCTTTAACCTACTTGCGCTTACTGAAACCTGGCTTTCTCCTACTGACACTGCCTCACCTGCTGCCCTGTCCTATGGGGGCCTACACCTTACTCATACTCCCAGACCTGGTAACAGACCTGGAGGTGGGGTAGGTTTGCTTCTCTCTCCCTGCTGTACTTTTAAAGTTCTTCCACCTGTTCCCTCTCTATCATTCTCCTCATTTGAGACTCACTGCATTAGACTTTTTTCTCCTGTTTCACTCTGCATTGCTGTCATATATCGACCACCAGGACCAACTGCACAATTTCTGGACAACTTTGCTGCCTGGCTTCCTTACTTTCTTTCATCTAACATCCCATCCGTCATATTAGGTGACTTTAATATACCCATTAACAACATTAACAACTCTTCTGTCTCTAAACTTCTTTCAGTAACCTCCTCCCTAGGCTTATCTTTGTGCTCAGACTCCCCCTCTCACTCCAATGGTAATGCTCTGGATCTCATATTTACCAGACTCTGTTCAACCACCAATTTTACTAACTCACCATTTCCCCTCTCTGATCACAATATGCTCACATTTCAACTCTCACTAACTCCCTCCTCACCCCCTGCTATGCCCCAAACACGTACTTACCGTGACTTGCAAGCTGTAGACGTGTCACATCTCTCTTCTCCTGACTCTCTTCACTCTAATATCTCAGCCATCTCATGTCCTAATGTGGCTACCTCTGTCTACTATAGTATTCTCACCACTGCCCTTAATGAGCTTGCTCCTTAAAAATCTAAACGTTCTAGACCCAAACCACTTCAACCTTGGTATATTGCTCATACAAAAGCGCTCCAAAGACACTCACGTGCATTTGAGCGTCGCTAGCGCAAATCCCGTTCAGAATCAGACTTTTGGAGCTACAAATCTGCCCTGCGCTCCTATAACACCAGCCTCTTCCAAGCCAAACAAACATACTTTACTTCACTCATTAACTCCCTTTCTAAAAAACCAGCACAACTTTTCTCCACCTTTAACACTCTCCTTTCCCCTTCTCCACCCCCTCCATGCACATCTGTCTCTGCTCAAGATATTGCTGAGCACTTCAAAAACAAAATTGACACTATCAGAAGGGACATTACACTACTCAACCCCCCTAGACTTACACCACCCTCCCTCCACACTCCTCAGTCTCTCCTGTGCTCCTTCACCCCTGTCACTGATGAGGAAGTCTCAATTTCCTCAAAACTTCTCCGCAATACCAATCCTTGTCTAATCAAAGCCTTAACTCACCTATTTAATCTTTCGCTCTCAACTGGACTGTTTCCTTCTCAACTAAAACATGCTCTTGTCACCCCCATTCTGAAAAAAACCCTCTCTTGATCCCTCCAATCTTGACAACCTCCGACTGATCTCTCTGCTACCTTTCATCTCTAAACTACTTGAGCGCTTAGTCTACAACCAAATAACCTCATTTCTCACTGACAATAACCTGCTGGACCCACTATAATCTGGTTTTAAGCCACAACACTCCATGGAAACTGCCCTGACTAATGACCTCTTAAACGCTAAAGCCAACAATCATTTCTCACTACTAATACTGCTTGATCTCTCAGCCGCATTTGACACTGTAGATCACCCTCTCCTCCTCCAGTCCCTCCATTCGGTTGGCCTTCGTGACACAGCCCTGTCCTGGTTCTCTTCTTACATCACCAATCATTCCTTCAGTGTCTCCTACAATGGAGTATCACCTTCTCCCCTACCTCTTTCTGTTGGAGTTCCTCAAGGCTATGTCCTGGGACCATTACAATTCTCCCTCTATACTTCCTCCCTCGGCAAATTAATCAACTTGTATGGTTTCCACTACCACCTCTATGCTGACGATACTCAGATCTATCTCTCATCTCCTGATCTCAACCCAGAACTCCTAACTCGCGTCTCCTCCTGCCTGTCCGCTATCTCTACCTGGATGTCGCAACGCTACCTTAAATTAAACCTCTCTAAAACGGAAATGGTTCTCTTTCCTCCAACTAACACCAGTAACATCCCAGAAGTATCCATCATAGTTAACAATTCCACTATCACCCCCTCTCCCCATGGCCGTTGCCTTGGGGTTATCCTAGATTCTGCCCTGTCATTCACTCCTCATATCCAGTCACTTATTAAATCATGTCACTTCCACCTAAGGAACATATCCAAAATACGATTATTTATCAACCAAGATGCTGCCAAAATTCTTATTCACTCTCTCATCATATCGCGTCTAGACTACTGTAATTCTCTTTTAATTGGCCTTCCCCTCCAGAGACTGCCACCTCTCCAGTCCATAATGAACACTGCTGCGAGACTCATACACCTCAGCAACCGCTCCTCCTCTGCCTCGCCATTCTGTCAATCCCTGCACTGGCTTCAGTTACCTTTCAGAATCAAATTCACATTAATGACACTGACTTTCAAAGCACTTCATAACTCTGCTCCACCCTACATCTCTGAACTCATCTCTATATACTCACCCAACTGCTTACTGCACTCCTCTACTGACCTGCTACTCAACTCTTCTCTCATTACCTCCTCACATGCTCGCATTCAAGACTTTGCAAGGGCTGCACCCCTCCTCTGGAACTCTCTCCCACGGTCTGTCTGACTTTCTCCCAACCTTTCTGCTTTCAAGAAATCTCTTAAAATGCACTTCTTTCGAGAAGCCTAACCTCACTCTGCTTAACTACCAAACGCAACACCACATACAGTACCATATTTCTCACCCACTTAATTCGATCTTGCCCACTCCCACACCTTGTGTATTACTCCCTTCCCTTTAGAGTGTATGCCTATGCATATGGCCTTCCTCGCCTTTTTGTACCTGTATTGATTGTGATGTATGTAACTCCATGTTCTATGTATATAATTCATTTGATTTAGTTGTATAATCACATTTACTTTACAGTGCTATGCAATAGGACGAATATGAAGCAGTGTGTCCAAATTTGACGCCGCCGCGTTCAAATTGACGAGCCCGAATTAGATGCCGGCGCACCTGATTTGGACACCAGCGACCACAATTGGACGCCGACCCCCCTCCCAACATTTCACACAAAATTGAGATTATAATGCATGGTCACATAACTCCTCGCTGACATAATATCTTTATAAATTACAGTAGGGGGTACATTATCCACTACATAAACTTGTTTATAGACTAAGCTCTTTGAGTGGCATGTGCCAATTCCACCTACGTTCTGCTTCTATTTGCTTTCACACCACAATCTCTTAGCTATTTAACTTTCACTTAAATTTCCCAGCCATGACTTTATTGGCTGTTTTTCCACTTTTACAGTCCCTAGCAGTCATTAAAACTGTTCCTAGCTCTTGATGATTAGAACTGTTTTAGGTTCTCATAGTAACGCCTAACCAGGTGCCACTTCCTTTAAAATGGAGTTGATTGACAATACAGGCTCCCACTGTTATTTGTTAGTTTCACATTACATGTGGTGTTTACACCATTTGTTTTCACCATATTGCTAAAATCGTACTCTATCTGGTGTTAATTACACAGATGATGGGAAAACAAATGATGGGAAGCAGATTGAGACGTGCTCTTGATAAAACACTAATAAAGATTAATGTCACTAATAAAGAAATGGCATGCCTTATAAAGATTTTTTTTATTCAAACTGAGATTTTGGCATTTCAGAGGAAAGCACCTCCTTTTTGGTAAACTTACAGGAAATACTAGCAGACATCTTGCCTTTGGTCTTTCTGTTTGTAGACCAGATACACTAGTCAGATGTGCAGTGTATCCTGCTAATATGTTTGTTTTTACATTTACATAGCATGTGTTTGTCCCACTTCCTGTTTTATTATCAAATGCTAATCATCTTTTTAATAAATGTATCTGTTTTTTTATTTTATGTATGGCTCTGTTAAATGTTAACCCGGTCAAATGCTAACCTGGTCAAACTGTATCCCATGTAAGTCACTAAACTCTTGCCAAGAACTGCATCTGCTGGGATCAGGTATTGGCTGGGGCTTATGGCAGCAGCTCTCAAAATATGTTTTTTTTTTTTTTTTTTTTGCTTTGACTTGGCTGAACATCTGCAAATGATCCACAGTAAGCATATAACTCCAAACATTTTTTGGTAAATTGACTACTATACCAAGATATATTGAAACTGGTCCCTCCACACCAGTGCCTGCCAACTTATAGATGCACCCTAGGCAGAGTGAGCTCATCCAAGGCACCTCCGGCAATCAAATGCATGTGAGCATGCACTTGCTCCTGCTGTGACATGCATGGGGGGGAGAGTGTGTCAAGAAGTGGCTCATGGAAGTAAAAGCTCTAATAGTAGCTTTGACATAGGAAGTAGACCCACACACCATTGTGCCCTAGGAATGTGCCTCTTCTGCTTACCCCTAGTGCCAGCCCTGCTCCACACTCCTGCCCCCCTACAGTTGAAGGGTTTGCTTCCTCTGTAGTTACACCCTGTTTAAAATTAGGGACACTAAAAAAAGTACTAAATAGGGATGCACAAGAATCCACTATTTGGGATTCGGCTGAATCCCCGAATCCTTCATGAAAGATTTGGCCGAATACCAAACCGAATCCGAATCTTAATTTGCATATGCAAATTAGCGACAGGAAGGGAAAAGGTGGAAAAACATTTTTTACTTCCTTGTTTTGCAACAAAAAAGTTATGTGATTTCCCTTCCCACACCTAATTTGCATATGTAAATTAGGATTCGGGTACACCAGGCACACAAATTCGGCTGAATCCTGCTGAGAAAGGCTGAATCCTGGCCGAATACACAGGTGTCATGAAAATTTGATGAATTGTATTCTTATAAACAGTGCCTAGTGAAGTCATCCTTTTTATGGGCACTGAGTGTGTCACATACTCACTAAAACTTGCTATAAAAAACAGTGGCGTAACTAGAGTGCGCCGAGACCCCCTGCAAAAAACCAGAGGGGCCTGCCCATTCACCGTCCACATGCTGCCCATGCCTGGCCTTGACTCTGCCCACATCCCACCCTAACTCCGCCTATGCCCCGACTTGTGTCCCCTTCCTCACCAGTACCTCCTGTTGTACATTTACATGGTCACAGAACTGTACCTATACACATTATTTTTATAAAAGAGTCTACATTTTTCCCTATGATACAAGAAAAACCTTGACCATCATTTGAAATCTTTTCTTTATAGACAGCACTCTGTGATCAGTCATACTCGTGTATAATGTCATTTGTGTAATGGCATGTTACAACTAGTGTATTATAGGAATTGTTCAGTATAAAAATAAAAACTGGGTAAATAGATAGGCTGTAAAAAATAAAAAATTATTCTAATATAGTGTTGTGTTCTGTTATGTTAGACATACACACACATCCTGCCTTTATAGATGACATTTTTGGCTACCTAACTATATTAGAAACATTGTTTATTTTGCACAGCCTATTTACCCAGTTTTTATTTTTACACTGAACTGTTGCTTTAACAGCAACAATTAAAAAGGATCTTTAAAGGAGTTGTTCACTTCCCAACACCTTCACCCTCCGTTATTTTCAGATTGCTCACCAGAAATAAAAGCTTTTTCAATTACCATTTTCTATTTGTGACTGTTTTTCTAATATTGACATTTCCATTTTATTTTTCACCTTCATATGTCTTTCAGAAGCAGTTGTGGGAGGTAGTGATGTGTGGGCCAGGCTGATACCCACGGGTCCGTCAGTTTCGGGCTGACATGCATAAGGAATTCGGACCACGGGCATAATGGGCTGCAGCAAGAACTTGGTCCAAACCTACAGTGCGCTGCTTGCAGCGGTGTCTATTTATGGACACATGCCTGCCCGCCCCGTCAGGACGGGGTCACTTCAGGCATGGTTATATAAAGGGAAGCAGAGCGCCGGGTTAGGGTTGAATGCGGGTGCAGAACAGTGGGTTAAGATCGGGTGCAGGTGCAGATAGCCGAGTTAGGGTGGAGTGTGGGTGCAGAGCAGTGGGTTACAGTCAGGTGCGGGGCAGAGTGCTGGGTTAGGGTCGAGTGCGGGTGCAGAGCAGTTGGTTAGCGTCGGGTGCTGGTGCAGAGCAGTGGGTTAGGTTCGGGTGCTTGTGCAGAGCAGTGGGTTAGGGTCGAGTACGGGTGCAGAGCAGTTGGTTAGGGTCGGATGCGGGTGCAGAGAAGTGGGTTAGGGTCGGTTGCAGGTGTAGAGCAGTAGGTTAGGGTCGGGTGCTGGTGCAGAGCAGTGAATTAGGGTTGAGTGCGGGCGCGCCGCAGAGCAGTTGGTTAGAGTCGGTTGCGGGTGCAGAGCAGTGGGTTAGGGTCGGGTGCAGAGTACTGGGTTAGGGTTGAGTGTGGGTGCAGAGCAGTGAGTTAGGGTCGGGTGCAGGTGCAGAGCAGTGGGTTAGGGTCCAGTGTGGGTGCAGAGCAGTGGGTTAGGATCGGGTGCAGGTGCAGAGCAGTGGGTTAGGGCCTGGTGTGGGTGTAGAGCAGTGGGTTAGGGTCAGGTGCAGAGCAGTGGGTTAATGTCAGGTGTGGGTGCAGAGCAGTGGTTTAGAGTCTGGTGCGGGTGCAGAGCAGTTTGTTAGGGTTGGGTGTGGGTCTACAATTTGTCGACTCGCACATCACAACTGGGAGGGGGTCTGTTCTAATTTGATACATTTAGTTGATACATTTCTTATCTTTGTCCCTGCTGAGCAGAATCTCTGGGTTTCATTAAAGGCAGCTGTTAGAATTGATATAATAGTTGCTAATACTCCAGAGATGCTACTGAGAAATGCATCAACTAATGTAGCAAATTGTACCAGAATCTGCTCCTGAATTACTGATCCACCAGACTGAAACAATAAAGACAACATTAAACTTTAATAACAGAAAAACTGTAAAGAATAAAACCTGGTAAAGCAATTGAAAAAAAAAAGTATTGAATCCTGGGGAACAATCTGAAAACAACTGAACTGAAAGAAGTGTTTGGAAGATGAACAACCCCTTTAAACTGTTGTAATGGAATCACTGGGAGACTTCTAAGTCAGAGCTGATTGTATATATTTCCCTGTTGCAACGTTTTGTGTGTTTCAATGTTTACAATCCAGAGTGAGACGTAGTGACAAGTACATGTGCGCGTCTCTCGGCAAAAGTGAAGCACCGGGGAAAGCGCAATAAAAACAGGGCGCAACTAATGGAGACGTTGGGGGGGGGGGGCTGAGGCTGACAGCACATAAATAGCAATGGAAAGAGGATGAAGTAGCCGTGTAACAGGGAAACTCAGGGAGTAACACGATAAAATATTCTTTATGATATTCTGGCAGGCAACCAGGGAAACAAAGGCTTTACCCACTCACACTGGCTTTGGGCAATTCCCCGGGGCGGCCACTTTTTATTGTTACTGCAGACTCACTCCTTGTCCCCTCCCACTTCATATTTGTAACAGACTCACACTGCAGCCCGGACACAAGTCACTGCCCCGCTGCTGGACACAGAGCTTGCACTCGCTGCTCACTATAGTAGTAGTAACAGCGTCCACTTAGCGTCCAAACTGCTGCTGCTGACACCGACATGGACTTATTAGTGACTGGGACCGCGTTGCCTCATATTGTGCCTTTGAATGATTCCTCTGTGGGCAGCATGTCTGAGGTGAGTACAGCCTAGTGCCCGGGGAAGATCTCTGGTGGGACAGAGGGGCTGCCAACTCCTTCCTTCCAGCAACATGTTCAGCTGCTCTAGACACTTTCATTGTTTCTGTCTGTCTGTGTATGTGTCTAGATTCATATGTATGTATAGTAATATATGGGTTTATGTATATAAGTGTGTGTGTGACGTATGCATTTTTATTTATATAGTGCTACTTATGTTTGCAGCACTGTACAGCAGAACAATACATTAATAGAACAAACAGGGGGTCATTACAATAATAAATACTAATAAATACAAAATACATTACAATAAAGATTAAGAACTTATGAGGGAGTGCAATATGTTGTGTTAGCGCATAAAAACCTCCACAAAGATCACTGCGAACATTAGCGACCAAGATTTTCAGTGCTTGCATCCTAGCGAGGATTTCAGACCTCCACAACTATCTAGCAAAGTTTGCGACCAAAAGCTTTTGCAAACATGCGCTGTGTAGGGAATGATATTTCGCAATCGCAAAACGATTTCTGCAACGACATATTTAAACGAAACACAACAGCAGGTGTCAACACTAAACTTTGCTTAGCGGTAATGAGTGATGTAATATTCAGCAGCGACTGATTTTACGTTGTGATCAAAGCTAAACACTCGCAAAAATATAATTTCAAACACTTGCAATTTTAATTACCTTCCCCCTTTAGTGTGAAAGACACAAGAGAATAGTGGTCCCTGCCCCTATAGAGCTTTCAATCTAAGTATGCCTACAGCCCAGTGCTCTACTGGGACACCATCTGCTACCCATTAGAAAATTCCCTTTGTTTCCCTTTAATAACTGTTCAGTCCATCTGATGCTGATTTTATCATCTGAGGAATCAGATCTTATCACTTTTTGGATGATTGATATTAGTAATGAAGCAGCAATGCACTTAAGACAAGAGAGCTGCTCGTGTTATATTGTACAGCTTTATTAGGATATGAAGGAGCTTTTAAGAGAAAGAAGTATATATCAGGAAAGGTTGGAAAAATAATGGAACAAAGAACCTAAGTCACTAAACAGGCAAAAGAAAATACGGTTCTCCCATGCACACTTGGAAACAGTCCCATAACTTAATAACGTTAAGATTGTTAGTGAGCCCAAGGCAGAAACCCCATGTTGCTGGTACAGTGGATATTTGCTAAAGTGCTTATGTGGAAAATAAAGACATTAACAAACAATTAAATGATATTTTATTAAATGTGGAGGCATTGTCTCCAATAAAAATGTCACTTTGCCTACTGCTTGCTCAGTCCCTGGGGAAATGACAGCTGGAAGGAAGCAGCTCAGTACAATTCCCATGTCTCCCTATTACTTGCAGGAGAGCCATGTTAGTCTTACATGGACTTACAAGAACGCTCTGGACAAGTTATTTTAATTTTCTTTTTTTCTCTTTCCATCCCGTTAGGAAACATTCCAATTTTTGTTGGAAAACAAAACATTTAGTTCAGGCTTTAAATTGAAGTGCAGAACATTGAACTGTATCTGTCACAAGTGCTGCGTTTGTGCATGTGTAAAGTACATTTATAGTGTGCCTTGTAATGGATGAAATGCAGATTAAAGTAAGTGCAGGGACATGTATGGGGTGGGGGGAGGAAAGCGGCTGTTGTGCTGTTGCCTGGGCTTGAATGATGAGATAAAGAGAAAATGGAAGGGAGGGGGGCAGGATAAGAAAATGCACAAGGACAAAGTATAGCATACCCTGCAAACTGGTAATAATTATATTTTACTCACTATCCAGTTATTGCTCTTATTTTTATGGTTTAGTTACCAACCTATTCCACAGCACTTTACAGCGTTTGTCCTGCCCCAGGGAAGCTTACATCCTAAGGCTAGGGGGACATGGGGTTGTATAGATGACATGCTTTTCTCATTGTCCTGTATTCAGGATGAGAAAAGGGGATCTGTTCCCATCTGCTCCTCCGTGTAGCTCCACAAACAGGCACAGCATTGGCTTGTGTGCAACTACACTGAGCAGATTTTGGTCTGAAAAAGCATATTGGAGTGTTTTTCAGACCTACCCTAAAGCCTTATTAGATTCCTACACAATCATACACTCAGGTCAGTTTCATCAGGAGCCAATTAACCTTCCCTATGCTTTTAGGGTGGTGGCAGATGGGGAGATTAGTCGCCCAGAGATAAATCTTCTCTACTGCGGGAGACTAATCTCCCTGAAATGCCTTCCCGCCGGCAAGGATACAATTTACCAGCGGGATGGCATATGAATCAATTCGGACTTCCGAAGTCGCCCAAAGTTTCCCCATGAGCCAATTTTGGAAACCTGTAGCGATTTGTATGCCATCCCGTTGGCGATTTGGATTCTTGCCGGCGGGAAGGCATTTTAGGGAGACTCCTGACAGATAATGATCTGGTCAGAATCAAACTGAGGACAACATAAAGGTGACTATACACCTGCAGATTTTAGATGCTAATTCAGGTCCTTTAGATTTGGCAGGTTATCTGCCAGTGAATGGGGCCCTCCGATGAGCCATCTGCTATTTCACATGTTTGTGGCCAGAATATATATAATTATAGATTTTAACAACCCTGTGGAACAGTTTTCCATTACTTGGAGGACTGCATCTGGCACATGTGCCTCTGTTGGAAGGCTTTGCCCTCTTTCTTTTGTATTAGGATTCCTTGTAGCCCTATCTGTAGATGTTTCTACAATCTATGAAGACATTTTGGAATGTAGTTAAGCCGGCTCACTGTTAAGTGCCTAGTACTGCTGTGTTCATGCCGATATTGCTTCTGCAGTAACTTCCATTTGTCATTTTGCCAAGTACTGACATGTTAAAAGCAGGTTTTAACCACTGAAGACTGTTTGGGTATTCATTTATGAAGAAGATTATTTTAGCAATATATTAACATCTGTGTCTCAGCGGTTAAACACACCTGAGAGCCTGTAGGTTTGAAAAAGTTTGCACACTTTGTACCTTTGTATCATTATGCACAAGCATATGTAAAATTTGAAATGATTTTTTCACATCTTTTCATGTACTTTATGAAATTAGACAGATAACTACACTATTGCTGTGTAGCTAAGAGGCAAATGCACCTAGCTTATCACTGCTACATAATTTCAACAGCAAGTACTGACGTTACAGAATACCTGTAGCTGTACATACATACCAGTGTCACAACGGGGAATTCTTAGTGTTTTGAACTGCAGACTCACTGGAAAGCTTGAAAAATAGAATCAGCCTCGGGTACTGGTCTACTTACGTAAACTGTCAAGTTACATCTTTTAAGGGTGAAGATATTTGAAGAATATTAGCATAGTCACAGACTTTTCTAACAGTTTTGGCCTTAATTTATGTCCTATTCCCATTTTGTGTTGCTTCTCAAATTAATGCAACCGTTCCAGACAATAATAAAAAAGAAGGATTTTTGATTGCCACAGTCTTATAGGGAAAACTTCAGCAGAGTATCCAGAACTTCTGCAGACGTTTTCCATGTGGGGACTATGAGGTTTACAGACAGTGGAGATTACAAGACATCAGAGTCCTTGCCCACTACATTCTTCTGTCTGCTATAAAGCTGGTCATAGACACAAAGATCTGATCGTACGAATCGAGGATTCGTACGATTTTCTGACCGCGTGTGGAGAGTCCCGACATTTTTCGTCCAGCAGAGATCGGTAGTTTGGTCGATTTCTGTCGGCTGCCGCATGTATTGCCGATCGTACGATTTTCAGAGGGAGACTGTCACTAGCTTTTGTCTGACATAACATTGGTACGATTGCTGTCAGGGGCAGAACATCGGCTGATCTGTTCTTTTGTATTTTATTTGATCGGAATGGTTAGTGGCAGGTCGGAAGATGGGAAAGTCCGGTTGTACAATGATTCGTATGATCGGATCTTTGCGTCTATGGCCAGCTTTAGCTTAAAGCTGAGTAGTAGTAGTGCTAGTAGTATGGGAAGGGGGCTCTTGGAGGGTCCAGACCAGTAATCCCCAACCAGTGACTCATGAGCAACATGTTGCTCACCATCCTCATTGGATGTTGCTCTCAGTGGCCTCAAAGCAAGTGCTTATTTTTAAATTCCTGGCTTAGAGGCAAGTTTTGGTTGTATAAAAACCAGGTGTACTGCCAAACAGAGCCTCCTGTAGGTTGCCAGTCCACATAGTGACTATCAAATGGCATATCTCAGCATTTATTTTGCATCACCCAGAACCATTTTTCATGCTTGCTCCCTAACACTTTTTATATCTGAATGTTGCTCGGGGGGTAAAAAAGGTGAGGGATCCCTTGTTCAGACAATAATAATTACACTGGGCTTTCCCTAGAATACTGTGGCAAGCTAAAGGGCTTATCTGACTTATCTATAAGGCCATTTGCCTTATAGATAATAGCAGTTTTAGAGAATGATCTGTGCTTTTGGGACACTGTTAAGGTCCCCATAGAAGCAAATATTTTTCGTTGCCAAACGGCCGATTTTAACGAAATCCGTCAAATTATAGTGAAGTTAGTGGGATTCGAACTATCGTACATCTTACGATTTTTCGTCCGTCATCTGTCAGAAAATTGATCGGCCAGGTTAAAAAATCTTTATCGGTCCCAGTTCAATCTATCTATTTTTGCAGGGCCAAGCAGGCAGCTCCCCTCAGTTTTGCTGGCAATATCGCCTGAAATGGTCTTTTTTAGTTGATGGACACATCGTACATTTAAACGATTGTTTTGAGATAATCGTGCTCTCACAATAAAGAAAAGATCTTTTAAAGATTGTTACATCTATGGGCAGCTTTATACAACTTGAATTTTTAAAGCTTTGGGATGTTGGGAACTACACTTATGGACTTTTTCTCAATCTATAGAACAATTGTAGTTGCCATTTCCCTACATTCCTTAAAGTCATAATTCTTACTGAATGTTATTTCCAGTCCTTCCTTTCAAGCACCTAATATTCCTTTCTCTTGTTCTAGATCTACAGTGCTGTCAAATGGACACAGTTTGTCACTACTTTACTAAGGTATGCATATATATATATATATCTTTATAAATGTAATGAGATAACAATATCTTGCATTATATGAGAATAAATGTCATTCAACAGATTTCAAACAAGGAACCCCTCTTGTTTATTTACTCATTATGGAGTGTGTGTGTTAGCACAGCCTCTGACTTTATTGTACATGTGAGGAATGGTAGCTTCATTTCCACACTCACTATGATGTGTGGATAAAGGGTTTCTCTGTTTGAAATTTGGTATGTGAACTATTTTTAATTCCATGCATGTCGGGATGCAGAAGTGGACATGTTGTCTGGTGTAGCAATGAATAGTTCTTTAATGCTGTGGTCAGAAACTAGCTTATGTGAGCCCTGGTCTTTCTTAGTTCAGGGCAGAGCTGCCATTGTCTTATCATGCAGACACTTGTAGATCAGAAGTTCTGACAAAACAAACACTTGTGATCAGATGACAATGGAAAACAGTCTGTTGAAATTGTTCCCAATGTACACACACAGATGGGTAGGTAAAAAAAGTCCAACCCAGATATGCAGGTATATGGTTAATAAATCAAGTTGCTTTGTTTTCCGAAGTCGCCCGAAGTTTCCTCGAGAGGCAATTACGGGCGACTTCGGAAAACGAAACACTCCAAGTGCCTGCCCCCAGGCGATTTTCATTTTAGCAGGCGGAAGACAGGAGAAGGCAGATTGGGGAGATTAGTCGCCACGAAGAAGAGATTTGTTGCCTGGTGACTAATCTCCCCGAATCTGCATATATGGTCAGACCTTAATGCCTTAGAATAAATAGCTGAGCCTATGCTCCTATTTTAAATGTAGCACCAAAGAAAAGACACACAGTTTGCCTCCACTTATTGTAACATTCTTTAAACCCTATGCCATGAACCTAGGTGAAATGTGATGTTCTACAGATTCCACTTTCAGTCAAGTCTATTGGAGCTGTTAAGTACTGTTGTAGTCCCAGTAACTTTTAGTTATGTCATTGATATAAAAGGCAACTCTCTTGCCTGAAATAATCATGTAACGCAAGATGTTACATCTGATGTCAGTAGAAGACTTCATTTGTGCAGTTAGCTGCACGTGTTCTAATAATGGCCATTGCCCATGTTTCCTGCTAAAGCGTCATCTGCACCAGAATGTATAGCTAGCATTGTGGTAGGTCTGCAATGATTGTATTTGTCTCATCCTCACATGCAACTAATCATGTCTTTCAAGCTTTCTATTATCTTATAAATTGTTTAACAATGTACAGAATGTATAATATGCATTATATAGTGAATAAAGTACCCCTCCTGTAAAATATAAGGATATTATAAGTTACCAAGGAGTTCCATGACCATATACAAGAGAAGAAATGACTGCAGCACCTCTTTGTTGCAAAAGTGAAAAAGTTGTGTTTATTGGTCAGAAACCAACAGGCAACGTTTCGGTTACTCTCGTCCTTTCTCAAGCATGACCATATACAAAAACACAAGGTTTGGTCAGGCAATTTGGCCAGTTTTGACTATAAAAGCTGCAACTCCGCTTCTCTACTTCCAGTTGGGCTGACAACTTGAGTGATAGGAAGGTGACCATGCATTTGTATGTCCAGTCCACTCATATTGTATGCAATATTTAATAATATATGGTGCTGGTTTACTTTGGATGAAAAGTTAATATTATTTTTTAAAAAGGCACTTTTATTGCAGCTCCCTATAGATCTGCTATGGTCCCAGTCTGTTCAGATGAATGTTGGGCATGTTCTAACCGTCCCTACCAGAAGCACAGTATGAGGGAGATAGCCAATCATAGCCCTGCAGTCACACAGGCAACCACAGGCTTCAGTTTCCTATCAGGTCAGCCTAGATGCTGATTGGTTTCTATACTACAGTGCAGTGTACTGAGTGCTGTTGGTTCCTCTATACAGCCTGGGAAAGGAGGCAGCAGGAAGTGGAACAGATTGGCAGAATAAGTGGGGTTTTTGCAGAAATTTCTTATTCCTTAGGAGGTAGTGGTGGGAAAACACCACACAAATCTGCAGATTTCCCCATCATTCAGTGTTAATGGGAAATATGGTTTGTCCTGCTTAATGAGAAGTAATGATTTCTCTGTATTGCATACAGGACCGTATGTTTTCTAGTAATACATGCCTTTCAAGGACAGAATGCAATCAACTTGTTTTTCATTTAAAAAGAATGAGGGGCATTTTCTCCCTCTTCCTTGGCATGAGGACATTATCGACAATCCAATATGGTGCACGCCCCGATGGGATTCTTTAACAAGCCTGGTCAATATTTTTCCTTGTACACTTGCCACGAAGGGCTGCGTCTTTGGCTTTTTCAGCCCATGTATGGGCAACTTAAAGTGATACTGACACTAAAAATTTTATTTTCAAAATATTAATCTACATTAAAAGTTACCTATAGGTTATGTTGACTGTTTTTAGCTGATTGTTATGTTTTTGTAAGTAATTGTTACTTGATGTTCCTAAACCTGACTGTTTTTCCAACTTGACTGTCCCTTCTCAACATGTCAGTTAGAGTTGCTAATGGTAACAGACTCCTGCTGCACAAATATGGCAGCCCCCTCATAGAGGAACATAAGAAAGGTAATGTTAAAGCATCAGGCAACATTATAAATAGCATTCACAGATAATGTTATGATAGATATAAAAAAGGGTTTATTTTCTGATGTCAGTATCTCTTTAAGTGTTTAACACATTAGCTGTAGCTAGGCAAGAATGATTACTGTCTTGTTTATTTGAAAAAAAAAAACATCAGAAGACACAAATTTGAGATTGAGGGGTTTTCTTACACTTTATATAGTTTATTTGAGTGAACTACCAGAACGGACTGGCAAAGGAAGCTGGAAAATTCAGTTTGCAACTGCTGGAGTGCTTTAAACTCGACATGCTTCTAATTCTAAAATTGGATGATAAATGTGGGTGCCCTCAGGGATACTATATTGGTTAAATGGACAATGAAGCTATAGTATTAGTAAGGGGGGTGGCTTGAGTTAGCCTGAAAGACTAATGCCTAGGACATAAATATTGACATCCAGGCAGATTATTTCCATTTGGCTTCTTGCAGTAATCTTGTGATGGTATTATATCTGGTTTGTCAGAAGGACTTGTGAATAGATAATCCACATTTTACCTTATACTGGCTAGATCACCCAGACAACACACTTTATACATTTTGAACAATGGGTTTAGTCACAGTTCTTGTACCATCCTTTGGTGGCTAATTACTGTGGGAAAGTGACTGAATCTTGATTAGAAGAATGGACAAAAATCCTGTTACATTCACAAGTACACATACACCTTTCTCTAGATTATTTTCCTGTTCATAAATCTGCTCAGGAAAAAAACTATATGGAAATGAATAGTGCACAGTAGGAATTGTAGCCCCTTCTATGTCCTTATCCGAAGGTGCCACATCAAAGGGATAACGTGAGGCAACTAAAAATCTAATTTTTTTCTCAATATAGATTACCTGGAATTTGATCTCAATGTAGGGCAGTCTGCCTCCAAAGAAACCTGTACTACAATGATATTTGAGAAGAAAGGCTGAAACTGGCCAAATTGTCCAACCACATTTCTGTCAGAATGACAGTCTCTCTTTACCCCTATATTCTATTCCTCTGTCCTGCTATAGACAGTGTCCTCTAATGTCATCTTTGTTCCATAGCAATTAACATAAACAACACATAATACACTTTTCTTAAAATGGCTGTTGCTAAACACTACACCTACTAGTACTAAATAGTGACATTCTATGGTTTTAACCAGCCCCTATGGTATTTAGGCTTGCTGCTTATACATTCAGTTGGTGTGACATTGTTTTTTCTAGCTTTACATTAACAAAATTATTAGTTTGCATTTACACAGTGCAATTTAAGTGACTAAACATGGGCTGATTTTAGTAATTTTCAACGAAACTGTTCAATCAAAGGCTTTATGTGGGCCTCTCTATAACAATCACTTTGGTCAGTTAGATTTTCAAGTGATTGCATTACTGCCGATCTGACAAAATTAAACATAATCGGCCTACAAGTGTGTTAAGGGGTAATGAGCCAGTTAAAATTTAGCCAATTCAGTATGAGCGCCCTGATTCTCCCTGGCAAACAATTAGGTTTCTAGTTGTACTTCTATTGTACTTCTATTGTGAGATGTCAATTTGTGCTGTTATTATTGCTGATATCATTTAGATATTGAAGAAATACAGTTCCATAAAGCGGCTGAAGTTTCTTCTTATATCCCCACTTGTAATTGGACATGTAATTGGGTATATTTTTCAGCATATTAATGTAGGCTTTCTCTTCTCAGCGTTTTAGGTTCTGGATCAGTTATCGGCTATGCAGTGTTTCAAAATGCAGTCAAGTTTCCAGAGGTGAGAAGCTGATAACAATGAACTGATAATCACTTCCTTGGGGCTAAATCCATCATGTTATTGAATATTTGCCTTGTTAATGCATTATCTCTTATTGTCAGGGTCAGACTGGACCGGCGGGACACTGGGAAAAATCCCGCTTGTCCCTGGCCCTGGTGGGCCCCGCTGGCCCATACCTGAACCCCCCAGCTGCTGATCTCACTCCCTGACACGCTGAAAATAGGTTTAATTTCCGTGCGCCCAAAGGGATTGGGGGTAGGGTGGCGCAGCCTCTGTAGGGGGGTGTGGGGGGTATGGTGAGGGCCCCTTGGGCGGTACGGGGGCCCCTGGGGCAGCAGCCCCGGTGGGCCCTGCACCAGCCAGTTCAACCCTGCTTATTCTATATATTATGTATTAGGTTGTATTGAAAAAAATAAGTAAAGATAAGTCTGTTTGGCTTGGAAGACTTGCGTCTATACATTGAGTATAGTAGTTATGTATGTAAAAACAGCCTCTTTAGTATACTCGGCACAAGATGCATTAAGAGCTTATGGCAGCAGTAAAACAAAGGCAAATAATTACAATAATATTAAGTGTGTTATGAAATATCTATTGTGGAAATACTTGTATTTGTATCCTTGAAATCTGTCATGCAGAATTATGCAGTAGAATACATCCAACTTTGTGCAAACTCCAGCTATTTAGAATTGAGCTGTTGTCTATAGAGCATGCAGGGATTTGTATCCCCAGCTTATTCTACATGTAGGGCGCATGTTAATTATAGGTCTGCCCCATATCTGCCAGCATTGTGCTCTGCAACTTGAAAAGTAATACTAACAATAGGAAGGGGCCAAAGTGATAAATGTATGGGCTCCATAAGATGCTCTGACCATTAATAACACAGCACTGACTGATTAACATTTTCTATTCACCAAAACTCTGATTCTTTGTTTTATTTTCCAGGTTCGACCTCTTTTCTACCTCAGCTTGTCAGACCTTTTTCTGGCCATATGTTGGCTTGTAGGGGCAGTTATGTACAGGAAAACAACTTTTAACAAAAACATTGCGTGCTATAACCTCCAAATATTGGGCCAGGTAAGTGTTCATGCAGACTGAAGTGAGGGTTGTAATATACTAATTTCACATTGTAATAACAAATAAAAATATGTGTCAGTGCAAACACTATCCTGCTCAGAAGCACTTAGAGAACAATGTATTCTTGTGCAGTGTGTGACATTTCTGTTTGGGCTATTCCAAATGCTGGGGCCAGGAGCCTGCTGTGCCGTTGGTACCACGGCATGCCTTTTATCTATCAAATAATATTCATTCATTAAATTAATTTAAAGGTACAACCACTTTAACATTAATCACAAAGCTACAGCATGGCAAAGAGGTGCACTGGCTGGTAATAAGACAGGGGTGCAGTGCAAAGGGGTGCCTGGTAAAATATTTGCACCCTATGTCACTCCAGCCATTTTCTCAACTTTTCAAATATTTCCATCAGAGGAGAAAAATGCCTCTAACTGCCTTTGCAGGGGGTTACAGCCCAGAAAGTTGGGATTAAAGGCAATGGCATGAGCAGTTTCTAGTGTTTTTCTGCTGGCAGAGAAAACACATTAACCTTAGGAATACATATTGGAAAAGAAGGAAAGGCATGCAAGAGTAATATCACTATACAGGTTTGGAACCTGTTATACAGAATGCTCGGGACCTGGGGTTTTCCGGATAATGGGTCTTTCCATAATTTGGATCTTCATACCTTAAGGCTGCTAGAAAATCATGTAACCATTAAATAAACCCAATAGGCTGGTTTTACTTCCAATAAGGATTATTTATATCTTAGTTGGGATCAATTACAATGTACTTCTTTATTATTACAGAGGAAAAGATAATTATTTTTGCCTTTCCATAATTCTGAGGTTTTCTGAGCTTTTATCTATCAAATAATAAAAACAAATATTGTTGACTTTGACTTTGAACTCAAGGGTGACATTTAAAGCCATGCTTACTGTATACCTATATTTTTCTGAAATGTGACCAAGTGACACTTGGGAAACTTGTTTTGCCAGTTCCACGTCAAACAAGGAGTATAGGCAGTCACATGCTGGCTAGTCTGTTGTTGCCTATTGTTTACAATACTCTGCTCTGCTCTTAGCCTAATTGCAGTGGATGTCATGGATAATTACTTGAAGGGCAAGCTAAATACTAGACACATTGAAATAAGGAAATCTATTCAGATTCACTAATTCTAAGCCCAGCCATCTGTGCCCCAGTGCCTTTGTGCCTCACTGTTCCTTATTCAGAAGCTTACCATGCATTTTTGTACACCATTTAAAGGACCAGTAACATCAAAAAAATTTTTTTAAAAATGCATTAGTTTACAAAGAAAAAAAAAAACCACCAAGACAAATTATACTTTAAAATCGCAAAGTCTTTATTAAGAAATAACTTACCAAAACTCTGCTTCTGCTTTTCAGAAAAGGCGACAGGGCGACGATCCATCGAACGGCGCTCGATTTATCCTCCCTGGCTACCTGCTGCTGGATCCTTTAGCTCCCACTTTCCGTGCTACTCTCAGCGTTTCCCAAGAAATACAGACGCACAATCCTTCTTCCTTATAAAGCTGGAATAATGTTGTGTATAGGAAAATTTTATACAAGGATTGGTGCGCTGATAGTAGCACAGAAAGTGGGAGCTAAAGGATTCAGCAGCAGATAGCCAGGGAGGATAAATTGAGTGCCGTTCGATGGATGGTCGCCCTGTCGCCTTTTCTGAAAAAGAGCAGAAGCAGAATTTATTTCGTTGTAAACCAACGCATTTTTAACAAAAAAATGTTTTGATGTTACTGATCCTTTAAGGATATTATCATGCCAATATGTCCCTTTTTACGTATTTTTGGATATGTTGTGCAATTCTAATTAGTTTTGGTCCAATTCTTTCATACTAAATATTAAATATATTCTGTTTTATTAAACATACACATTGTGCACATAGTACAGTGGACTTGTTATATCCTCACTTATCTACGCTAAACATTCTTATCTCAGTCCCACTGCAAATTAATCGTGATAGGTTAGTGACACAGTCTAAGTTTATATTTGCATTTTGATATTAGCAGCAGTCAAATTGTTATACTTGTGGCAGTGGTACACAGTGCTTTGTTATTCTTTGGAAATCATCACTTTGGGGGCACTAAAGCACCCAAGAATTCTTTGGGATGAATGTAAATTGCTGATTAGTCTGAAGATTTCTGGAACTGTATGTAACACTTTTAAATCTGCTGTATCTCCTTTGGTCCTTCTTGAAGGGGTAGTTCAACTTTAAGTTAACTTTTAGTATGTTATAGAATGACCAAGTCTAAGCAACTTTTCAATTGGTCTTCATTGTTTAATTTTTATAGTTTTTTAATTATTTGCCTGACTCTTTCCAGCTTTCAAATGGGGGTCACTGACCCCATCTAAGCATGGTGGCAAACATGGCTAATGGATTAGATTAGTCGCCCAGTGTCAAATCACCTCTTCTTCGGACGACTAATCTCCCCTAACTGTCTTCCCGTCGGCTCAAATGTAAAACGTCTGCGGGATGGCACTTAGAATGCTTCGGGTGGATCCAGGTTCCATCCCGCCAACAATTTACATTCTAGCAGGGAGAAGGCATTTAGGGGAGATTAGGTCCGAAGAAGAGGTGATTTGTCGATGGGCGACTAATCTCCCCTAGTAGCCAATTTTTTGCCACCACCCTTAAACAAAAATTGCTCTGTAAGGCTGTAAATTTATAGCTATTGCGACTTTTTATTGCTACTCTTTCTATTCAGGCTTCTCCTATTCTTATTCCAGTCACTTATTCAAATCAGTGCATGGTTGCTAGGGTAATTTGGACCCTAGCAACCAGATAGCTGAAACTGCAAACTGGAGAGCTGCTGAATAAAAAATATAACTCAAATACCACAAATAATAAAAAATTAAAACCAATTCAGAATTGTCTCAGAATATCACTCTCTACATCATACTAACAGTTAATTTAAAGGTGAACAACCCTTTTAAATGGAATCACAAAGCTACAGCATGGCAAAGAGATGCACTGGCTCTTAAGAAGACAGGGGTGCAGTGCAAGGATTAATTATATCTTAGTTGGGATCAAGTACAAGGTCCTTCTTTATTATTACAGAAGAAAAATTATTTTTGCCTTTCCGTCATCCAGAGCTTTCTGGATAACAGATCATATACCTGTACTATGTTCTCTTAATATTTCATTAGAACAATGCTAAAGAGAAAAGCAAAAAAATATTTGTGTTCTTTAAACCTGACCTTTTCTACCTGTTGAAGCCTGTCCCAAATGAAGTATTTTTTTTTCCGTAAGTGCTATGTATTGCTTGAGGCCTTAAGTTCACAGGTTTTTGTTTTTTTTTCACTGAGATAAAATCTCCCTGGTGTTTGTCTGACTAGATCTATTTTCCTGGCAGTTCCTTTGTGTGTTGAGACTTTCCAGATGTTGTTTTAGGTTTTTATCAAGACTGTAAATGTATAAGCCAACTTTTTTATAAAGATTTACATCCACATCATTATTTTTTTATTTATATAGTACCAACCTATTCTTTGCTTTACTGAGAATTTACTCCATTTGCATCAGTCTCTGCCTCAGTAGAGGTCTAAAGCTGGCCATAGACGCAAAGATCTACATACGAATCATCGTAAGATCGGACTTCCCATCTCACGACCTGCCACTAACCATTCCAATCTAGTAAAGTACAAAAGAACAGATTAGCCAATGTTCTGCCCCTGACAGTAATCATATGAAAGTTATGTCCGACAAAAGCTAGTGACCGTCTCCCTCTGAAAATCGTGCGATCAGCAATACATGCAGAGATATTATCGGCAGCCGACACAAGTCTTTTAACCTGTCAGATCGACCAAACGACCGATCTCCGCTGGACGAAAAATGTCGGAACTCTCCACACACGGTCCGAAAATCGTACGAATCCTCGATTCGTACGATCTGATCTTTGCGTCTATGGCCAGCTTTAGTCTCAGTTCATCTCACACACTAAGGTCAATTACTGTATGTCTGAAGCCTGTTAACTTTCATGAATGTACCGTAGGTGAAAACCAAGGAAAACCCACCAGGCCTGAACTGGCAGTCTGGAAACTCTGGCAAATGCCAGATGGGCTGCTGTAGGCTGCCATATTGGTGCTTTATTCTGGACCTATGTAGGCCTATTTTAAATCTCAGTTCAGACATAAAACCCCTGCAAGCTCTGGACCAATGCCATTTTTTGAGTTTCTGCTTTCCAAAAAAAAGAAAAATTATAAGATATACTTGCTTTGTTTGTTCTGTATACATTTTAATTATTGGATGCCTTAGCTCATACAGACTAGAGAAAGGCCTCTTACTGTAATATTATTATATAATGTCAGCTAATAATTAGCAAGGTAAAGTTGATCAAAGGTTTAGCCTTTGATCAACTTTACCTTGCTAATTATTAGCTTCACTGCAAAGCCGCTTTTCTGTACTGTCTTTGGTTATGAAGTGCAATAATGTAACTAATTTCTTATAATAAGTCAACAGTTACATAGTTACATAGTTACATAGTTAAATTGGGTTGAAAAAAGACAAAGTCCATCAAGTTCAACCCCTCCAAATGAAAACCCATCATCCATACACACACCCCTCCCTACTTTTAATTAAAATTCTTTATACCCATACCTATACTAACTATAGAGTTTAGTATCACAATAGCCCTGGATACTATGTCTGTCCAAAAAATCATCCAAGCCATTCTTAAAGGCATTAACTGAATCAGCCATCACAACATCACCCGGCAGTGCATTCCACAACCTCACTGTCCTGACTGTGAAGAACCCTCTACGTTGCTTCAAATGAAAGTTCTTTTCTTCTAGTCTAAAGGGGTGGCCTCTGGTACGGTGATCCACTTTATGGGTAAAAAGGTCCCCTGCTATTTGTCTATAATGTCCTCTAATGTACTTGTAAAGTGTAATCATGTCCCCTCGCAAGCGCCTTTTTTCCAGAGAAAACAACCCCAACCTTGACAGTCTACCCTCATAATTTAAGTCTTCCGTCCCTCTAACCAATTTAGTTGCACGTCTCTGCACTCTCTCCAGCTCATTTATATCCCTCTTAAGGACTGGAGTCCAAAACTGAACTGCATACTCCAGATGAGGCCTCACCAAGGACCTATAAAGAGGCATAATTATGTTTTCATCCCTTGAGTTAATGCCCTTTTTTATGCAAGACAGAACTTTATTTGCTTTAGTAGCCACAGAATGACACTGCCCAGAATTAGACAACGTGTTATCTACAAAGACCCCTAGATCCTTTTCATTTAAGGAAACTCCCAACACACTGCCATTTAGTGTATAACTTGCATTTATATTATTTTTGCCAAAGTGCATAACCTTGCATTTATCAACGTTGAACCTCATTTTCCAGTTTGCTGCCCAGTTTTCCAGTTTAGACAGATCACTTTGCAAAGTGGCAGCATCCTGCATGGAATCTATAGTTCTGCACAATTTAGTATCATCTGCAAAAATAGAAACAGTACTTTCAATGCCCACCTCCAGGTCATTAATAAACAAGTTGAAAAGCAAGGGACCTACTACAGAGCCCTGCGATACTCCACTAACAACACTGGTCCAATTAGAAAATGTTCCATTTACCACCACTCTTTGTAGTCTATCTTTTAGCCAGTTCTCTATCCAGGTACAAATACTATGTTCCAGGCCAACATTCCTTAATTTAACCAGTAACCTTTTGTGTGGCACTGTATCAAATGCTTTAGCAAAGTCTAAGTAAATCACATCCACTGCCATCCCAGAATCGAGGTCTCTACTTACATTCTCGTAAAAAGAAATTAAGTTAGTCTGGCAAGATCTATTACGCATAAAACCATGCTGGCACAAACTCATAGTATTATGATTTGCTATGAAGTCCAGTATCTTATCCTTTATTAACCCTTCGAAAAGCTTTCCTAATACTGACGTCAGACTAACTGGCCTATAGTTTTGAGGCTGAGAACGGGATCCTTTTTTGAATAGAGGCACCACATTAGCAATTCGCCAGTCTCTCGGCACAATGCCAGATCTCAATGAATCCTGAAAAATTAAGTAAAGAGGTTTGGCAATCACAGAGCTAAGCTCGCTAATTACCCTGGGATGAATACCATCTGGCCCTGGACCTTTGTTAATCTTAACATGTTCAAGTCTCTTTTGAATTTCTTCATGTGTGAACCATGCATCATTAGTTGTATTACTATAATTGGGAGTGTTAAGAAGGAAACCTTCACTTACTGGTTCTTCATTTGTGTACACAGATGAAAAATACGAGTTCAGAATCTGCGCTTTTATTTTGTTTTCATCAACCAGCTGACCCCCCTCTGATAGTAAGGGTCCCACCCCTTCCTGCTTCATTTTTTTACTATTGACATATTTAACAGTCTTTTTGTATTAACAGGGTATTACGGTGGAGTAACAAATGCATTTGTCTTTATAACTGTTATGTACCGCATCTCGATCTTAAATCAGTTCATACAATTCTAAATATATTTCCTTGATTTTAAGACTTAATTACCATTAAAATCATTATAAATGAACAGTGTATAAGCTCCTGTGAACACTGACTGATTTATTATGTGGAATGAAATTTGTTTGGGCTGTGACAGAACAAAATGTGAAAATCCATCTAGTTTAACTTTCATGGACCATATATATCATTTGTCACTCTAATGTTCTCAGAAATGAAAATGCCCAAGAAAATGTTTCAAGAATTGCACATGGATTCCATAGAGTAGACCATTGTTAGTAGGTTAAACAACTCTAGAAGCCTGTCAAGAATTGTGTGGAGTGATTTACATGGAACAATAATAAATATCAAAAGTCTCAATCTGTGCAAGAAAATCAATTCTTTATCCATACTTGCTATATTGATAATGAGAACATTTCCATAACATTGTTTTTCCCATTATTTATCAGGGCAGAAGTACAAATTAGCATCTGCTTTGGTAAACTGTGTGCAAGTTCCAAGATCACTTTTCCATAGTCAATTTGTGTGCGGCAGTGGAGTTAGCATGCAAACTGTTTAATGCAACGTTATTATACCAGTAGCAGTTTCTTTGTAGGGTGGCAAAGAATAGAACAGGTAGTTCCAGCTAGGAAAAGGTAGCATATATAGGTCTGTATGTCAGAAAAGCTGGGGGTTTTTTTTAGAATAGATTCTGCTTGGCTAAAAATGCAATTTATAAGCATTTTGTACTTTAACCTTATTTTTTTCCCCAACAGATGTTTTATTTATCCACCTTTCTCTACACGCTAAATTATATGTGGCAGCTCTTCTGCAACGTGAAGATAAAAGTGGACGGAGACACGAAGAAGGTTAGTTCAGTAGCAGAGTTTTGGAAATGCGAAAAGATCACTGTCTCTATATATAATGCTCTTCTCAGTTTATGTAGCATTGTGGATAGAATGTATTCGAGAAAGTAGAGTAAATACATTGCAAAGTTCTTTTACATGAATGGAGCACTTACAAATGTATTCTCCACTTTTAGACATCTAAACTCATGTGGCCCTACAGTAGTAAATTATATATAAAAAGAAACAAAGCAACTCGTTTGCCAACATTTGCTCTGTGTAACTTGCTGACACTATATAAATAAATCATGAGGATAATGAAAAAACATTCCACTGTACTCAGCCCCCCTGCTTCAGGTGCAACGCAACTGCCCCCCCCCCTCCCTGTCTCTAGTTGTGGCAGTGATTGGGACCAGAGGAGCAGATTGGGAAACAGCAGGGGCAAGTGAAGGCAGCAAATGGGTGTGTGTCTGGGTTGGCGGGGCCCATTGCTTTTTCACCCAATGTCCCGCATGCCCGGGCCCATCAGGGCTCCTGTCTTAGGGGCTCCCCTCCGACCCCCGTCCATACTGCAGAGCGCCCTCTAGATCTCTGGTGAACACACACAACTCCCGCACATGCTCGTACCCACCCCCTGCTTGTGTGTGCACCCTTTAACAAGCAAGACCGTGCTAGGAGGACAAGAGGTTCTGGGCAGCAGTGACAGGGAACTGACCTGGGCTGGCGGGGCCCACCGTGTTTTTTCCTGGTGTTCCGCCGGCCCAGTCCAACCCTGGATACGGTGATTGGAAACATTTAAATCTAAATTGTAATCTACAGCTTTGTTTAGACCAGACTTGCAAAAATCAAAAATAACAATAACAAAAATATATATATAATTCCTTAATATGAAACTGCTTTCAGGAAGCTCTTTTACTGTTATTTAATCCTTTTATTTAACTGTTCTGCAGTTCATGGTCTGAGGTCAAGGTGTTGCAGCAGGGTGGGGCATGGAATAAACAACAGAGCTGCTATGGGAAATTAGCTTAGGTCTCCAGAAACCAATCACTTACCTGGTGCTCTTCTCTCCCCCTGTATTTTGTGAGGAATTCAGTAAGGGCTGAGCTGTTTCCTTTAATAGTAAATTGACGGGGAAGTCTTACGTTTTCTCTTATCCTGCAAGCACAGCCAAGATGAAAAGATCATTTTATAGGGTGCCTAAAAACAGTGATAACAGATTTCCTCTTTCTCTCCTACAGATCTCACACAGCAATTGCCATATAAGGAGAGCACTGACAATACTCTCAAGGTAAAGCACACTCCATTCTGTCATTCTATTTTAGGAAAGTAAAGGATTCCAAAGTTGTTCTGGGTTAAAAATACATTTATTCCAATGTTGAAAGATGTACAAGCGAAGCATTTATTCCCATTCTGTTATGCAGAGTATATATTGTTGAGGATGGCTTTCTAAACCAATACATCAGCCCTAAAGAGAGAGAGAGAGAGAGAGAGAGAGAGAACAAGAGAGAGATATATCTTGACTTTCCCTATTATTCCATATTTTTGTACTTTTTAAATCTTTTTTTACAAAAAAATTTATAATATTAGACAAAGAAAATCTAGTAAACATATAACAGTTTTTACATTATTGCTGCATTCATTTAAGGAAAAAACTTTTCCAAAACCCACCCTGGATGTAATGTTACATAAGCCAATTTCTTCTAAATGAAATGGTTATTTACTAACACTCGAATGTATCTAATCTTTTTATTAAACCAAGCTCAACCAAACTCCCATCCACGATTTTATCTTATTTATCAATAAACATATGAATAACTCGTTGGGTTGGGAAAAGACTCAATAAAATCGATCCCGATTCGTAGAAATTTTTCGGATTTGACGTCCGAATCAGACAATCTTTTTAGGTTATCTCCCAAAAACCCTGAATTTTTCTGATTATCAGATGAAAGCCAGCACCGATCACAATATCTTCAACTTGTAAAAGGGACATCTGCCATTGACTTCTACATGACCTCGGCAGGTTTGAGATGGCAGATTTTCGGATTAAGACTTTTAGCAGTTTTTGCTCAGAAAACCAGATAAAAATTGAGGTTTAGTAAATAACCCCCCTAAGTATATGGATTTTTACCATATAGCTGGCCAAGCCTCCAAAATGTTTGCTTATTTGGTCATCTGGTTTTAACCATATAGTCCAGCCATTCACTAGGACTAATATTATAGTTTGGCAAATGTGCCACTGACTGCACCCAGGTTAACTCTCCCTATAGCATGACATGTATATTTAATTTGCTGTCTCAGTAACGCTCAGTCCTCTTCTAGATCTAATGTTATTGCTTGTACTTTACCTTCTTTCTAGTTTGGTGCCTGTCCTTCTTAGTGTTCCAGTGCTCTGTTTTGGGAATAGCTATGAGTGTTATGGAAATTCCACTCACCCACACAGGTAACCCCTATGGACCCCATGCTGTTAAGAATTGTTAGCTCTATCCTCCCCTCTTCTATTCCAAGCACAGGAAATATTAGACATATGACAATACCTTGAATAGTCATATAGTTTTTTGATGTTTTCATTGACAGCAATGTATTTGCATATTCAATTAGAAGCAAAATGCTATCTTTTACAAAAAGTTTGACGTCAAGCTTTCCATTATATTAAGAATTGGAATTTAGTTCAGATGAAAAAAGAAGATTTGGGCATGTCTGAACCTTGTAAAAAAATGCTGAGCATCTTATCCTGTTATTTTGGCAGCTGTTTAGTACTGAATATTGGATCACAAATTACTGCTGACCAGCGGACTTACACCAGCACCTGTACAGCCATTTACTACTACAGCACAGTGGTGTTTCTTGCCATGTTCCTCCTGGCAGCTGTTCTCATTCTGGTAGGTAACATTTTGGAGTTTCTTATACTAGAATGAGATACACGTAGGGGGCTCTGTACAATGCAAACTATGTCTAGTAAATAACCTGTACAAAGAAGCCAAGCGCTCACTCCCAGCATCCTCATTCAGCACTTTCTCAATGTTTACAACTGTCATGGAGAAGCATTGTTTGCATTGTAATTGAAGCAATGGGAAAACGATGGTTACGTCCAAAGATCTGATGTAATATAAATGCACTTGGTGAAATAGTAACACATGTATATACCATTTTTGGCAAGCTGGAGGGGACAAACCTTTATTTTACTCTGTACCTTGGTAGAAACCTGGACTTTGGTGTATTAATATGGCAACATACATACAGCAGAAAGTGATGAGAATAATTTGCTTTCATTTACAAGTCTGATATCCCTGGTGCCTTATTACAGCGTAACTTGTTTCTTCATAGGTCCTGATGAGGTGCACCCATATTCTTTGCAGAAGGTATCTGACAACGAGGGGACCGTTTGTGTTCCAGCAATGGGCAGCAATCAGTGTGGCAAAACAGAACCTCATCTTTATACCGTTTATCTTTTTCTTATGCTGCATGCCAGGTTGGTGCTCACTATGTCCTAACTAGCTACTTTGGTGTTCTCCAGATAATCCAGTTCTCCTATGATACATCCAAGTTACTTTTTTTTACTAACCATGTTTATATATACTGTATATATCCAAAAAATATCAAGTTACAGCCTTCAGCCTCTCCAAATAGTTTCTGACTGGTAGGAATAAAAGGGGTTGTAGTTGGGAAGCTGTGACTTTCCTGGTTCAGAGATTATTTCAGAGTAGTGAAAAAAGAACAAAGAGTGTAGTTGGAGAAAAAAGAAAAGGGAGAGGCAGATTATTAGCATTTTTCTGCATTTCTTTTCTTTGACTGCAGGTAAACTGCATAGGTCCCTCCAGAAGTTGAACAAGGAAGTTCAAGTGTTTTAAGAGTTTTGCTTTTTCTTTATGTTCTCCAAGTTCTGACTGTGACGCCAACACAATATAACACATTCCCCTTGCCAGACAGACAGGCTAGCAGAAATCCATAGCTATGGCTTAAGTTAAAATGGATCAGGGGGTGCTTGCATTAGAGTTTGGTTATAGGCATATTGTTGATTGGTGGTGAGCTGAAGGAATATAGACATAGAGCAATATCATCAGTAGGCAACTTTCTGCAGAATGATGGTGCACATGGTGTGGGTTTGCTAACAGACATATAGGCTGAATAACTGGCTCCTGATACAATGACTGTAATTTGTATGTGTGTAATAGATTGTAAGCTCCACTGGGACAAGGACTGATATGAATAATGTATCATTTTTGTAAAGTACTATGGCATATGCCTATATAAATATATGAGTATAGACTTTGAAATGTTACTAGTAAATGAGTATTTTCTCCTACTACTTCACATTGTATTGTATAGAACATTTCCATACACATTTTATCTCCATTGCTGCATATTGGCATTCTCTCTCCGCTGCTTTGCTGGTGATCAGAGTGCGCTGGGCCCCTCTGAAGATTTTTTTTGCAGGGGGGCCCAGCGCACTCTAGTTACACCACTGTTCTGATCAGAAGTCAGTTTTTCCTTTAGTTTTTTTAGGCAATTTGTTTGAATGCCCAAACTCAAATCCTGGTGCACCATTAAGTAGTATTTATTGAAATGCTTCAGATGCCAGTGCTGCCTGTTTTCAGCCTGAAAATATACACAAGTGTTTTTGGGTTAAAAGCTATAGACAGGAGCTAACAATTTTGGTAATTTTGACACCATGCTGAAGCATGTAGTGGTTTCAGCATAGTGGAAACATGTTGAGTTTCTAGCTACTGTTGTAATAACTTCCACTTGCTAGCATAGCTTGGAATGAATGTGAGAAGTTACAATATCAACAGATAAGATTAACTAAATGATATAAAAAGAAGTGTCCGTGATTATTTGCTTGCAAGCTCCCTCGTTATCATTCATTACATGTTTGAACAAAGCAGCTCCATGAAACAGGAACCAAGCTTTGTATTTCTAGCTAAGTAAAGGAGAAGACTGGGAGGAACTTACAGTTTGCTATTGACTGGACATAAAATGGCAAAAATGAGTTATAAAGTGCAGGGGTTTGAAGTGACTGGTGACTAGAAACCCTTGTATTCCTTGTAGTGTTTGCACAGGAGTAGGAAAGTACTATGTGTATTACACCAACACATTACAGGCAACATCAGCCGGGATAAAGACTTATTTAGGGATAGCCAACAGTATAAAAAAAGTTACTGAGTTTGCTTTTACTTTTACTACTTGCTTTTACTACTGTAGAAGTGGGGACATGGGTTATTCAAACTGAGTATGAATGATTCCCTAGATTCCCTAGACATAGAAAAATCCAGTCATATTCAGAGAAACAACTGGAAACATATTGCCTGGTTTAAATGAGCAATACATAATGACACATGCTATAAGATAGTTTGCTTGTTTGGCTGGCAGTAGCCGGTACAGTTTACACGGATGATAATCTTTGTATATTGATGGCCAGCCTGAGAAATAGGGATGCACCGAATCCAGGATTAGGTTTGGGATTCTGAGCCCTAATTTGCATATGCAAATAAGGGGTGGGAGGGAAATCACGTGACTTTTTGTCAGAAAACAAGGAAGTAAAACATTTTTCCCCATCCCACCCCTAATTTGCATATGCAAATTAGGGTTCGGGTTCGGTATTCGGCCGAATCTTTCTAGAAAGATTCAGGGGTTCGGCCGAATCCAAAATAGTGGATTCGGTGCATCCCTACTGAGAAATGACAGTTTCATAGTTTATTGGTGCCTCCTGCCAGGATTCCTGCTGCAGTGTCCCTAGTGTTTAACTCTCAAAACACCCAACAGTCTAGGTATGGCTGCCAAGTTTTCTTAACCGCTCCCATGCAAGCAATGTCTTTATGGATTCTAGCATGTGATTTATAATCAGTGTATTTAAAGGGGAATGGAATAATTAATGCAATTCGATGGTTGAATTTCGAAATTTTTTACACTGCGAAATTCGACCCTTGATAAATCTGCCCCTTAATTTATTAAAGCAAGTAAAAAAATGTAACCGTGCATTAATATTTGCAATTACGTTGGGTATTTTTTTAGCAAACTGATTCATGCTGTAGTTGTTTCCTACTTTTTACCTTCAAAATCAACTAAATGAACTTTTGCATTCAACTGTGTATCTTACTGCGAAAGATTCAAGTAAACTTGAGCCAATCTGTATTCACCACTGAAACTACCACTGATGAATAAATACCATTCAAAAGAACAAACTGTGAGGGCACCCAGTGTTGGTGTAGGAAGGAGTTAAAGACAATTCCTTACAGAACAGTACTATGGTTCTCTCTTTGGTGTTTTTAATAAGTAGAACTTAGGATCGTATTCACTTCTTCTGGCTCTCTTATTAAATAGTTTCTCTGTTTGGACTTTGATAATAAGTTGTGATAATAGGTTTCACTTGTCTGGGGTGGCTTTAAATCTGTGTATTGCAATGTGAATAAATCAAGGTGAGTGCTTTTCTACCTTGTGCATGTAGTGGGCACAATATATAATTTGAATTTCAATATAAGGATGTTATGCAGTGTATGACCGAAGCATATTACTGCAACACGGTAGTTCTGCGGTGACGCAGCCTGCGGTACACATGAAGGAACATGTGCAAATTAGTGTACATTGACTGGCTTCCTAGCTCTTTAAATTACTGCTGGATATTTATTTATTGTGAATGTATCCTAAATCTGGCGAAACACACAGTAAGTTCCACTCCCAACTGACCATTTAATCAGATGGGCCTGTGCGATAATCAACAGAAAAAGTATCCAATATGATCTTTAATACAAACGGCACAGGGGGTTTCAAGTGCCATATCACACACATATGAGACCATGTCATTTTATTTCAGGATATTACATAGTAAGTTAAATTGAAAAAAAGACACACCCATCAAGTTTAACCTTTTAAATCTATAAAAGGTTGAATCTGATGGATGTGTCTTTTTTTTCAACCAAATAATTAATAGTAATCATAATATATGTATGGCTTCTAGTCGTATAGGGAATTCCGCAGAGCAAGTGTTTAACTGTTACATTTCCCTTTATTGTTTCTTACAGCTGTTGCACTTACTGCCGTGAAACTGTACAAGCCCCGCGAGGAATATGATGTCTTTACCATACTCTATTTTATTCTGGTGAGTTGTGTCTCAGTCCAGTATTTTTATTGGCTTTAAAGGGGACGTGTAATGCCAAACTTTTGTTTGAAATCAACGGGGGAAGCTGCAGAAGCTCTTTAACAGTGACAACTTGGCATTGTGTTCTGTAAGGTGTATTGCTATGTAATCTCTGCCTGATGCTGAGATGCACTGAAACCTAAAGCATTTTGGGACAAATTAACCAGCATAGCAGCAGTCACAATGGCCCTACCTGTCTGTCACCCCTTTCCTTAGTGATTTGGGGAAACCCACTGCCTAAGGTGGACTTTAGAATTACAAGCCAGACACTGCTTTCTGCCAGCCAAGGCCTGTGGGCTATAAATCTAATATAGTCACCAAATAGTCAGTAACAAGAAAGGAGCTTTTCACCCAAAATTAACTTTTAACATTAGTATCTGACTCTGTGCAGGGGGTTGAATATGAAGATGAATGGTAATCTATAGTAACCAATAAGCATCTTTTTAAATCAGTGCCCAGTAAATGCATTCAGCTGGTTATTATTATTATTATATATTATATTATATTATTATTATTGGTTATTATTATGATTAGACCAGTAGCAAACATTGTACCCGTTAATCCACCCCACCCCCCTTTAATCTTAGCCAGGGCACACTGAACAGGGACACTGGGCTTGCAAACTATATAAATACAAGAAATTAAATCTTAAAAGCAAATAAAATACTTTTAAATCTTGTGTAAAATATGAAAACATGTTATAATAAAAGGGGATATTCATGTCTCTTTAATTGTTTTTAAATGCCTTATTATTTTATGATTCACTTTTGGTTTAGAGATTTATTGATGGAGACTCACCATAAAACCTCAACGTGATGCAGTATTTTTCTCAGTGACAGGTTTATGGTTGATACACCTCATGACATATAATATGCTGTGCCAAGGGAAAGGGCAAAGCAAAAAGGCAAGATATATCAGTTAGAGGCAGTGTCGGACAGGCCTACAGGGATACCAGGAAAACTCCCGGTGGACCTCTTGCTTCTAAACATTTGGCCTATTTCATGGTCATTTCCTATTTACCATATAACCATGAGCTTCTTTATCATTTCCTTTATAAAGGTAATTCTTTAACCTCCATTGCAATATAAAAGGATATTAGATGTCTCCAAGGAGTTCCTTAACCATATATAGGGATCCATGAATAAGGCCTTAGAGCTGTTTGCAATATACAGCAATAATGTACCCTTTATTCTAAAATATAAGGTTATGACAAGCCATATTTTCTACAGGGGGTACAATATTTATTGTAATCCATAAGTTTTCATAAGTCGTGTGACAGAAATGACATCACCAAGCACCGTTATAAGCAATGACATCACTAAACATAATTTATTATAATTCACGTGATAATTATGACTCTGGTGTATTATAAGAATTTATTGTGCCTTAAAGTTCATATTAGTCTGCAACTGAAGTAATGCACTGAATGGAACATTGGATAGCATCCCACTGTATATCCAGCTTGTTTTGATAAAATATTGGGCTCAGTGAATTGACAGCGTCTCAGAACTCATTTAGTTTCTCCACAAGTCACGCAAATACATTTCCATTTCTATTCCCAGTGTTAATCATAAGAGCACAGGGGAAAATGTTACTCATACAAAGCAGAGCTGAGGGGTTTGGGCCACAATCATGAGAAGGGAGCAGATATTGTTCAGATGTTCTTCCAATAACCATATGTCCAGTGCTTTTGAGAAAGCTTTTTTTATTTTAGACTACCCTCACTTTTTCTTAGAAGAAACAAGGCACTCAAGATAAACCATAACCCTAAAGAGCAAAGTTGATAAGATGAAGATATGACCCCCTTTTGGCATGAGCTGCTTCAGCAGAAAATGTGCATAAACACAGAATTCCCAACTGTCCTGTTTTTCGCGGGACAGTCTCGATTTTGACAGCTCAACCCGCAGTCCCGGATTGTTGCTGAAATGTCCCAACTTTCTCTTTGATAGCCTGCACTGAGCAGCCATAAAAAGATACAAAGTTTCTAACTTAATTGTTGTTTGCCAGAGAGCCCAGAATAGCCACCAGGTGCACTTAGATACTTTTGTAACAATTTAAGATAAGTAAATAAGTAATTGTAAAGATTTAAGATGAGCAGGTCTCTTGGGGAAACTGACTTGCAGCTTAAAGGTCAATTTACCTTCATTCGCAAAACTGTAATAACACATAAAAACCACAGAAATGTGTTCAAACTTTCATAACCTGCCAAAGTTTGTAAAATGAACATGGTAATTGGGGGTGTGGCCTCAACAGTGGGCGTGGTCAAACATCTTGCCGCGCAAATCTTTTTGTCCCTCGTTCTATTTCAAAAATGTTGGGAGGTATGTAAACATATATAAATATATAGCTCACCTGGGTCACCAGCCTACCTAGTGATGCCCCTTAATGATGCCTTTTCTTATATTACCATTTAGAATTCAATTTGTCATTGTAACACCAGACTTAATTCACTTGCCTTTTCCTGTCTTTATCTAGGCCTTCACAGCAGTATCACAAGGCTTTTTTAACTGCCTGGCATATGGTTGGACGCAGAGGATGCTGCGCTACTTGAAACAGAGCACTTGCCGTGACGTGGACACACAGACTCCTTTACTGCGTTCACAGAAGAAATGCTATGCCAGTGTACAAGTCACAACAGAGCCCATGTTGCCACCGAAAGTCTCTGCTTTATGATTAAGTCAAGGAGTCCATTTCTGAAAGACTTCTGGGTGAGCCCTGGCACAGTGCGGATGAAGCAAATAACACAGACGTTCAGCAACATTGTCTGAACCTTCCTCAACTCTTATAAGAGACACTAGGAATTTTAAACCAAATTGTAAACATTCATACTGGCCCTTGTTTTTTACTGATCTTGGAAACACTGCCAGTATTTCCCTTCTGAACACTCAAAGTATCTAATGAGAGACAGTGCCATCAGGTGCCAACACCTTCTGCCAGAGTCTTCTTTTCAGTCTTGGATTTAAGGCCCAGGAGCTGATAGTATCCTATTGTCTTCATCACCGTCATCTTCTGAACTAGACTGGAGTGTTCTGTGGATATTTTGTAGATTAAGGTGCTGTAAATGACTGTGTATCTACATGAAATCATTTCTAGAGTCTTTTAAAATGGGAACCTACAAAGCACTACATTTGAGCAGATGTCTGACCAGACCAAGTATATATATATATATTCTCTGCTCAGTCAATCAATTTATTATGTGGAAACCCCTCGAAGTTAAGCTAATGATGGGATATTATTATTATCATTCTCCTTTATTTATATAGCACTGACATATTACATAGCACTTTAGGGATTATACAAAATTCATCTCAGTTTGTGTCCAGTAGAGCTTGCAATCTAAAGTTCCTATCGCTGTCAAACTAGGATCTGTTTCATCAGGGGCTGTTTTTTAGAGGAAACCTACACACGGAAGACATACAAAATTGTTGCAGTGTTGCAGGACAGTGTTACTACCTAATATGCCATTGTGCAGCCGTTCACTTGAAGCCCAGTGTCAGATAATCAAGGTTCCTGGAAATTGCCAGGATGACAGCAAATCAGATTTAACATAGTTTACACATACATGGAATAGAGAGTAACTTCTGTGAGCTGTCTGTTGTCATTCGGATCAGGATGGAATCTTTTTTGGTCACATTATAGATGCAGGCTAACTTTCTTTGGTGTCAGAATGGTATTTGATAATCTGGTTTCACTCTGGGACAAGATGAGATTTGGTCTATTTGGTTTAGGATCAGAATAGCATACTGGCCAGAGTGGTTTCTCTTTGAGATCAAGATGGAATGTCATATGTCCCTAGTCATTAATCTGTGGAATCAGGATGGCATATGGACCTAATCATTTATCCTGGGAACAGCATGGCATATGGTCCTAATCATTCATTTTTGGGATCAGCATGGCATATGACCCGAGTGGTTTCTCTTTGGAATCATGCTGGTAGAAAGAAAATCTAATTCTCAGGTTTTCTATGGCAAAATCACATAAGTAATATGATTTCTTTGCTGCAAAGAGTTTGATGAATCTCACACAATTTAAGTTTCTTTTGATTGGGACTACACAGAGCAATGCTGGCCATACACTGCCGATTTAAGATGCTAATTTGGCCGTATAGACCAAGCTGGCAGTTTATATCCCAACAAAAACTGGCCAGGTATCTATCAAGCAGATTTAAAAATCCTTTTGATGAAGGATGAAATTAATGTGTTATCCATTATGACCCAATTGTTGGCCCTGGGGCCAAATGATCGGATCAGCTCAATTAGGGCCAGAATATAGGTGGCCAAATTAGGCAAAGATCCTCTCATTTGCTAACCTTGCCATACGAGCAGATCTAATTGTCTGTATTGTATCTACGGCCAGTCTAATGTTTAAGTTTCATTTAAAACAGCTAATGAAAACAGGTAGTTTAAATATCTCTGCTTATGACTTTGTAGGATGATCAACTGTGATTTTAGTTGCACATGATTAGTGGCTTATGTAGACTAAACCTGAAAGGAAGGTTCTGCCTTTTCTTGGTATTTATGTCTTAGCACAAAAAGTGAAGGGAGAAAAGTGTCAATTTTGTAAATTTGGAGCATTATTTATTGTTACGTGTTTACAATGTGATGTATAAAATGCAATAAAGACCTAAAACCATTTGAACCATGCATGTTTTATGGTCCCTGGGTGACATTTACTACCGGGTCTTCTGTTTCTGTTTGTCCAGGAGGAAAGAAAACATACGTTCTGCTCACAGGGCTCAATATTTCTCCTAAAACTCTGGTGATGCTGGATGAAGCAATATGAAACCCAAACTGGCTGGAGAAAATGCACTTTGTACCCTTATATAATAGACTGGGAACGTAATAATGAGAAAGGGCTTTGATAATAGAGCTCAGTGCTATCCAACTAGTGAGGTACTGAGGGCCGGAATTTTTCTAGCCTATGTGGTGGAGGGCTGATAATGGAAGCCAGTGTTGGCCATTCCCTTAAAGGAACAGTTCAGTTTGAAAATAAAAACTGGGTAAATAGGCTGTGTAAAATAAAAAAATGTTTCTAATATAGTTAGTTAGGCAAAAATGTATAAAGGCTGGAGTGACTGAATGTGTAACATAATAGCCAGAACACTACTTCCTGCTTTTCAGCTCTATAACTCTGAGTTAGTCAGCAACTTTAAGGGGGGCCACGTGGTACATTTCTGTTCAGTGAGTTTGTAATTGATCCTCAGCATTAAAATTTCTGTATTTATATTATAAATTTTTCTTATATCCTTTTGATATTGTAATATCACTTTCACTAATTAAGCTTAATTGCTACGCTTTTAAATACTAAGTGCACTAATATCCGGTATGCTTGACAAAGGGGTTACACCCCCAAACAATACATCCTGCTAGCATTACCCATGGTGTGCCGGTGTGTTCTTTTCCTACGTTGTATTTGAGGCTGCCAATTCCTCTATCACCGAGCACCTGGGATTCGCGGTTATTTGGACGGCCAGGGTGTGCGAAGGTAATTCTTCCCTTTTCCACAATGATGGTAGCACACCAAAAAAAACAAATGGTGGTGCTCACTGCAGGGATATCACTCATCACTTATTTTTCTTTCACTTATGTGAAAACAGTTTATTAAGGGGCACATTTACCTAGGGTCGAATATCGAGGGTTAATTAACCCTCAATATTCGACCGTCGAAGTAAAATCCTTCGACTTCGAATATCGAAATTAAAGGATTTTGCACTATTCCTACGATCGAAGGAATAATCGATTTGAAGGATTTTAATCCATCGATCGAAGGTTAGTCCTTCAATCAGGAAATTGTTAGGAAGCCTATGGGGACCTTCCCCATAGGCTAACATTGGCCTTGGTAGGTTTTATGTGGCGAACTAGGGGGTCGAAGAAATTTTTAAAGAGACAGTACTTCGACTATCGAATGGTTGAATAGTCGAACGATTTTTAGTTCGAATCGTTTGATTCGAAGTCAAAGGTCGTAGTCGAAGTAGCCCATTCGATGGTCGAAGTAGCCATATTCGACCATGCGAAATTCAAACTATTTTTCCTCTATTCCTTCACTCGAACTAAGTAAATGGGCCCCTATGTCTTATTTAGACATTCCCTTAAATTCATATGCCTCATCCCTTGTGGATAGCACAGCAACTCCGGCACATATATTAATAACACCTTATGTACCCCATGATAATTATTTCGACATGCTAATGAACCCTCAGAGTATGCTACACATAGACAGAGCAGGGCAGAAGACAGGGAAGATAAAGATAAACTGTCCCACGACACAATGTTAGGGTTTCTCCTACAGTCTAAAGTATGAACAAGTGAACCATCTGGGCAATTCCAGTCTGAGTATGAGGTGTGAGCAATGCAGGGTCTTACAGGTGGGAACCATGCAGGGGTATTTTTATTGTTAGCCAATATAGGTATCACTTCTACAATACTTTTTGTATTTGTTTTTTATTTGTTATTTTTGCTACTGGCTAACGCGGTAGCACTGTTTTTGTTTTGTGCAAATTAAACATGAAACCAAAATTCTTTTATTTTTAATTAAACATCCATACCATTAAAAATTCAGTTAAAACTCTCAGCTGCCAATAGGCACAGAGGTGGGGCAGGCAGTTACTTTGACGTTCTATTCAGCACTTCCTAGATGTAACTGCCTTCCTCACATTCCAATACCTCCCAACATTTTGGAAATAGAAAGAGGGACAAAAAGATTTGCTGCATGGAAAGCGGTGAAATTGTTTGACCACCCCCATTTTTGTGCACACACCCCCTAATTACCTTTCTCATTGTACATTTGGCAGGTCATGAAAGATTGAACACGTTTCTGTGTTTTTTATGGGGTATTACAGTTTTGCTAATGAAGGTGAATGGTCCTATCAGCTGCAAGTCACAGTATCCCCAAGAGACCTGATTATCTTAAATTGTTACAATTGTTTCTTTGCTTATCTTAAATTGTTACAAATGTATCAAAGTGCAACTGTCACATATTCTGCGCTCTCTGTTTAAAGCCAATTCAGTTTTAGAAACTTTGTATTTTTTTCTGGCTGTTCAGTGCAGGAGATTAAAGAGAAAGTCGGGACATTTCAGTAACAATCCGGGACTGTGGGTTGAGCTGTATATAATCAGGACTGTCCCATGAAAAATGGGACAGTTGGGAGGAATGCACTCCCCTCCCTCCTCTCCATCTAATTGTGTAGCCAGTGCATGAGTACTGGAGCGAAAACTAGATTTTGGGATGATGCAAAGCTTTGCCTTAATAACAGTGTCCACAAAATGGCTGCTGCCTGCCTGATGTGATTGTGAATTCCAAGACTCAAAGAAACAAGATTTATATAATTTATATAACGAGTAAAGTTTATTTTTGCTTGAATAACATCATAAAATAGGATTTTGAATTATTTATTAGGATGACAGGTCCCCTTTAAAAATGGAGAGAAATTATTTCCATTAATACAATTGCTTGATTGTGAGAACCTTATGAGGAGATAACTGCAATTGTGCCTCAAATAAATACTCTGCTGCCAAATCACTGCCCGGTTTCTACAGGCAAACATCTAGAAATAGACCCGCCTGGCACTCAAAGTACGAGGCATGTGTGATGTCTCTGTACTAAGCAGGGTCCAGAGGTGATAACTTTGTTACCACTCCCTGCAGAGAATGAGGAAACAATACTTGTGACTATGGTGACATCAGCAGTCCCATGTACAACATGTATGTGACGGGGGCCTTGGACAGTAGCCAGTTCTACCATGTCTGTGAATACAGTAGGAGGTGATCTCCCAGGGTATCCAGACACTGACATGAGCAGATGGGAATTCTTCCAGTCACATGTGAGAAACTGAGCATAGAATAAGGAAGCTACATTGAACACAGTGTGTATGAGAGTTTCCCCACAGAGGGTTATTTTCCTGTTTAGAAACACTCTATTAAAGTGTCTACTGTTGATATATTACAGGATGATTCGGAGAGTAGAAATAAAATGCATTTTAGCCAATTCTTATCTCTGTGTTGTTACTCTAAGCTAATGACTGGCAAATGTAAGGCATTCAGGAAACGGCAGCTTATTTGTGTTGATGTGGGGGATCTAATGGCAGGAATGGGGAGGGGCAATGCCATGAGGTGAGGGTGGTTTACAGATGGGGGGTGCAATTATCTGAGAGATGGGGGAAAGACTAAAGCTGGCCATAGACACAGAGACAAAGGTTTGATCATACAAATCCCTGTTTCGTACGATTTTCGGGCTGTGTGTGGAGAGTGCTAAAATTTTTCGTGCCATGGAGATCAGTCGTTCAGACGGTCGGACAGGTTACCGATAATATCTCTGCATGTATTGCGATATCAGAGGGAGAAACCAGCTTTTGTCAGACTTAACTTTCGTACGATTGCTGTCAGGGGCAGAACATCGGCTGATCTGTTCTTTTCTACTTTATTTGATCTGAATGATTAGTGGCAGTTCGGGAGATAGCACAGAACAATCGTTCATGTCTATGGCAAGCTTAAGACAATGATTATGGCTCATGGCACACAAGGCATATTTTCTGGAGTTGTTTTGCAGCAGGCAGGGAAGCACCCAAATGTGGCCAACTGTCTGGACTGGAATCCACCTAAAACAAGTGGTGACCTGCAGGTTTGGTCAATAAAATGCACATTTGAGAATAATTATCCATGTGCTAGTGATGTGCAGGTAGACCCAAACTGACCATAACTCACCCTGATGCTCTGACAGTGTTTTTGAATTCCTTTCAGTGATGTCAAGAAGGAGCGTGTGGAAGGTTCTTGCTAAACGCAATAGAGCATATTTCACCTTTTTTTCTTCTCCTTTTTACTTGGGAAGTTTGCCTAAGAAAGAGAGGGATCATTTGTCTTTTAAATGGAGAAAAAAAGATATTTCTTAAATCTAAAATATAGTTGACCCCGAATAACGTGAACCTTATTCCTGTGAGTTAAAGAGATTTACAATTTAACAGACATATATAGATTGAGCCATTCACAGTTAATGCATGGAATTAACTTACTGGGGAAGAAATGTTAACTGTCTATTGATAATCATCAATTTTATGATTCTTTCTTAAGTTTTATTGAAGACCCTAATTAGTGGCGTAACTATAGAGGAAGCAGACCCCACAGTAGCAGGGGGACCTGGGGAACAGGGGGCCCAGACTGTGGAGTCTGCTTCCTCTATAGCTAATAAGAAAACCTCCGCCTTCCCAGCTGCTCTCTTACTGGCGAGGAAGGGGGGCGCAAGTCGGGATGTGGGCAGAGGCAGGATGTGGGCAGAGGCAGGATGTGGGCAGAGGCAGGATGTGGACAGTGGCGGGATGTGGGCGGGAGGATGTGGATCTGAGTGTGCCGGCCCCTCTGAAGGTTTTTGCAGCAGGGCCCAGTGCACTATAGTTACGCCACTGACCCTAATAAGAATAAAATACTGGTAATCTCACAACGCAAAAAGCTATTTATTTATTTATACTGGATAAAGAATCTGCCCTTACTCTAAAAGACGTCCTTCCATATCTTCATGATCTTTATGCTTACAAGATGCAATAAAATATAACATAGGTGATCAATCTATTAGAATGCATTTTAGACATAAAAGGTCTATTGGGATCATTGGATGGCAATAAAAAAGAATTAATCCATTCATTTATGGGAACTATCACATGAATTCAGGGCAATCCTATCTTAAATGTATTGATTGACTGTATCCCATTCACATTTTATACAGATAAATATTGATAAAACTGGCTGAGTGATCTCTCATTTGTTTTGTTGAACATAAAGATGATTTCAACTAAACAGGTTATTTGTTAGCTCTGTTATATTTGCTGTTAACATAAATCGTGTATTTTGCTTTTCTTTTTGTGGTCTAAAATTCCTGTCAAAAAGTCCACAGGATTAATTGTTCATTTCAATAAAAATAATTTGAAAAGAAAGAATGGGCGTGGCATTGCAGCCATGTGACCGAGCGGCTGGGACACAGTAATAAAATCACCAGTGGGAAAAGCGAAGGACCACCACCCACTTACAATCAGTTTGTCAGGGACCTCTTGGCTCCTAGCGAAGTCAGGACCAAGGAGGAAGCTTTAAAGAAAAGTTCACAACCAACAGGGATCAAGAGTAGTTGTCAGATTTCAGGCAGTAGTTCCATTGGCAGGCAGCAAAGGATCGTGGAAACAGGTTCAGAAGTCCAGAAATACAATTAGGAAGAATTTAGGATCATCCAGGAATAAAGGTATCAATGCCTATAATTGGGCATTAAACCTGTGACCTGGAAGGTCTTTTATCTTCAAATTTCACGCCGTTCCACGGCACTGGGTGCTGCCATCTTGGACGGGGATCAGAGCGCTCCCAGAGCTCCTGACACAGTTACAGGGACAGATTTTTCAGCCAGTACTTGCCTGACGTGTGGAAAAACTCCATGGATCTTGGTCCGGCTCAACACCACTGTTGCTTACCATGGCCTGTGTACCACAAATAGCAACAGACATATTGCTGGAGTGAAGAATGGGAAGCATGGAGGCTAGATAATGATATGTTGAGGTGTAAGTTACGGTGACCATACACTGACCATCAGCCAGTAAAATGATCATTTGTTAGGTTGAATGGACAAGTATTATGAGAGTCTGTAATCAGAATGCCTGAATGAGCAGCTACGACAGGAGGAAGAACTGCAATTCCCCTCACTTCCTTATTTTATTTCAGCTTTCCACAAATTTAGTACAATAAAATAACATTAATTCTGAAATTCTTTGCCTGACTGTTTAAACCCCATATCTTTTTTTTGTAATCTCATGAGTTTGTTTTCCTAATAGGCGGCAGATGCAAAATTTAGGGCAATCCATGTTTTCTACATACAGATAACACTAATGTCACGAGTTAAAGGGTTGCTGCTGGGTGTGTCTGCTAGCTGCCCAATTCTTGGCTCTCTATCTATTTGTATTCTGTATATTCACGCAGTGCCCATTGAGGTAAGAAAAGGTAAATCAAACACAAAATTATATTTAGATAACGATCACCCAAGTGATGCCATCAACAAATTTACCCATAGATGCAATCAACTCACAAGAGACATCTTTTCATCTGGTCTATCTAGTATAGGTTAATCTAAGATTTACCTATACTAGATATACCATGACCTGGACGAATGAAAATCTTCATAGTCATTTTCATCTGGTCTTTTTTTGTTATGGGTTAGAAATGATTAATTTTCTGATTCTGTATCCAGCAACTAGAAATGGTCGGGTCACTGACCCCAGCAACCAGATTGTAAAGACTGAAATGCATTGTTTATCCTTCAGTTCATATCCTCCTATTCATCTTACAATCTGACTTCCAAACTCTGACTCATTGCTAGGGTAATAAAGCCCTAACAACCAGATTGAAGTTTAAATCTTCAGAAAATGCAAGTGGGGGGCGGTCCTGCTCCCTGATTGACACAGAGCTGTACCATGAGAGAACAGGGAAAGGGTGGAATCTCTTGATTGGAGTGAGAGCCCTAGAATGGATATGCAGAAATGATGGATCCCTCTTTGCTTCAGATCAGTGATGGATTGATGGGCAGGCTGGAGATGGGGGATTAGTATTTTTAATTAGTATTTTTGGTGGATCAGCAGCTCTCTGTGCAAGATCGTCAACCCCAACTCCCAAAGAGAGGTGCTCAAGATACTGGCATCAGCCGAGGGGAGCTCTGTACACCAACAATGTGTCAGCACTGTATCAGCAGTGTTCGAGAATTGGCCTTTTTATCAATTGGATTTTATAGTTACTAGAAACTAGATGCTTGGTTTTCTGGGGGAATAAAGAACACAGGCAATTTATTGAGTTTTGCTACATACAAAATAATGATACAAGCAGTTCAGGTTCTGGAATGTTACTGGAACTCCGCAAGGAGATTTGATTGCTACAGTCTGTTTGCTCACTTTTACCATTTACTCATTTTTACCTGCAAGAATACTCAAAGCTGAATCCACTCTCTTGTGGCACCACCCAGGCTGAATGGCCTTGCTTGGGAAACACTAATAATAAAGGGCATAAGGAGTTCTCCACATAACTATGATGCATTGTCCGTTTGCTTTCACGTCTTAAGTGTTTGCAGTTTGATCTAGGAAATGGTGAGATACAGCCGATCCTGCGTCACAGATAACTTGCATTCCAACACACGGCACATCAAGAGCGCATTGGGTAAAGCACTCTCTTCCAGAAACATTTCTCATAACATAGAGAAGGCCTCATACTCTGATTGAATATTATGAGAGTTCCCAGCAGGCACGAAACATCCAAATGCAGCTCAGATTCATATATTAATAAAGGATAGAAAGTGGGACAAAGCTGGTGCCTGTCCCATAGAGCTCAAGTGCATATAGATTATACAGGTATGGGATCCATAATCCAGAGACCCGTTATCCATAAAGCTACGGATTATGGGAAGGCCGTCTCCCATAGACTCCATTTTAAACAAATATTTAAAAATGATTTCCTTTTTTTTTTTTCCCTCTGGTAGTCACACGACTGCTGTTGGTAAGTTAGACACTTTTTACCAATTGATTCAATGCAGCTTAAATGGGTAGTTTCTCTGTAAATTAACAATTAAAGGGTCCGTTTACTAAAGTGCGTTAATAATATTCGCACAATATACAGAATTTTCGCCAAATATGTTATCGCCAGTTTACTAACCTGCGGTAAATATAAATTTGCGCATTTTCTTGCGCAAGAATAATTGTTCGGCAGTTATCGCATTCGCTGAAAATAACGCTACGTACACATTAACGCATGGTTTACTAAACAGAGAAATGTGCTAAAGACAAAATTAACACCAGAATATTCGCGAACTTTTACCGCCACCTATGTAGTGGCGTGAAAGTATTTTTTTCGCCAGAAAATTCTCAAGGGGCAGGAAATATCCCATAATACTGTTTTTTTTACCCATCATTATTTGCTGACAGGAGAGAGATCTGTAGCCATTGCTGACAGGATATTTTGGCTTCTGCTTCTATCTGTTGCAACAGCAGCAGTTTCAGCTCAGAGTCGTATTATTGGCAGCGGCATCACAGTCCAAGGATTCGTCAGCCTCCACGCTTTTTTTGGTTTCATTGTGATTGGCTACATTAAACTGTGCATTTCTATGAAGCAAAGAGATTGACAGGTATCATTTCTTGTTCCTATGATTCTATTGGCAGAAGGGTTTATATGATGCAGACATGTTTGATTGGTGTTACTCTGGTGATGTTGTTTGATGGTATAATCATCAGTCAATAAAGTTTATGAGTTTTGAAGATGCATTTCTGGCCATAAATGTCACAGTAAAAATTGCCATAATAAGCGCCATAACAAAAGAATATTTTATAGCATAAATATTCGCAAAAACATAATTTTTCGCGAGAAAATTCGCAACTCGCAAAATTACCGCTAACGTAAGCTGGTTCCTTAACGTAGTTACCGCAATGATCGCAATGACTTCTGAGCACATCGTTGTTTAGTAAACTTAGTTGCTGTGAATATTCTGGCGTAAAAATATTCTCAGCGATAACATGTGGAAACTTAAAGTCAGATTTACCTCACTTTAGTAAACGGACCCCTAAGTATCTAATGAGCCAATTCTAAGAAAAGTTTCAATTGGTCATCGTTATTTATTTTGTACATTATACAGGCATGGGACTGGTTATCCAGAATGCTTGGGACCTGGGGTTTTCCAGAGAATGGGTCTTTCCTTAAGTTGGATCTTCATACCTTAAGTCTGCTAGAAAATCATGTAAACATTAAATAAACCCAATAGGCTGGATTTGCTTCCAATAAAGATTAATTATATCTTAGTTGGGATCAAGTACAAGCTACTGTTTTTAATAATTTGGATAAAATGGAGTCTATGGGAGACATTCCTTAATTCGGAGCATTCTGGATACCAGGTTTCCGGATAACGGATCCCATACCTGTATTTTAATTGTTATGTCTATTCAGCTTATTCCAGTCTCAAACTGAACATCCTGTAATTCCTCCACACCAGAATAAAACAGACCTCCTGCTGTTGCTAAGGAAATAAAGTCCTACTATCAACATAGCAATTGAAATTCCAAACCTGAGAGTTGCAGAAAAAAGTAAATATAGCAAAAACCACAAAAAAGAAAGCCCGATTGCAAATGGTCATAGAATACGGTTGTCTACAGTGTTCTATATGTTACAGGGGATATATATGTATATAGGTAGTTGTTAAAAGCAGTGTTTGTTTTTAAAGTCAGACACAGAGATCAGAAAGGGATAAACAGGAGTGAGGCCTCCTCCAGTTCTTTTAATTGGCTTTATCCAAGCCCTGGTGTCCCCACAGGCTGAAAATAGGGGAGCAGAGGGACAGCCAGTGGGAGCCACACAGAGGGCTTCAGCAATAGCATTCGTGTCCAGAAAGTGTTTGCTCACTTCATGAAAAACAAGTTGATCTTTTTGTGTATAGCACTCTTAAAGGAGAAGGAAGGGTTAAAACTAAGCAAGCTTTATCAGAAAGGTCTATATAAATACAACAGTATAATAAAAAGTAATGCTGCTCTGCGTCCTCTGTAAAAAGAAACACCACATTTCTTTCCTTCTACTGTTTACATATGGGCTTCTGTATCAGACTTCCTGTTTTCAGCTTAAACCTCCAGGGCTTGGTCTTGAGCATGCTCAGTTTGCTCCTCTCTACCTTTCCCCCCTCCCTGCTGTAATCTGAGCTCAGAGTTATGAGTGAGCAGGGCGAGACTCAGGCAGCAATCTAATATGGCAGCTGCTGTCCTAAAAATAACAGAGACAGTGTCTAGAGCGGTTTACTCAGGTATGGAAAAGAATTCTATAGAATAAAAATGGCATTCTAGCTTGCACTGTAGTGGCTAATCTATTGGCAATAAACTGCCTTGGTAGCTTTACTTCTCATTTAATCCAGCACCTTACCTCCAATGCTCTTTATAAGGGTTCTGCCCCAGAGCACACACACAATATAAAGATGAGTAGTGATCTATAGTTTCACTAAATCCTTCCATTCAGTATTGCCAAATAAACACAACACCCAACCAGAGATGTAAGGAAAATCATTTTATATACAATGATGCTTATTTACATTATAATACTGGTCTGAAAACATGACATCATACAGAAAACATTTCAAGATAAATAAAATGAGATTTAGTACATTAAATATGGACATGAGAAGCTGGGCACAGTATTAGATGTGGTAGACAAGTTTCGGCCTCCAGCACGCTAGGTGTCCAGTCTATCTCCTTGCTACTAAAAACAAGAAACAGCACAGAATTAGGGCCCAACGCCCTCTAAAGGTCAAATGAGAAGCAGAGAGTGTTAAATGATTTTAATTATGCATATGATGTGATTGCACAGCAAATTTGTTGGGCTACAGCTTTAGTGGCAGTAAGAGTATACTGTCATATAAATATGTGCGCTTGAACATATAACTTGCGTGTACATATATGTATGTAGTGTACATCCCCAAATGAATAAACATTAGAGGTGGGAGAGCACCAAGAGACAGAACTGAATTATACGTAGTTTGTGACGGCTACTTATTAAAGCAATAGAGAATACATCATCTCATTACTATATAACAGTTTCTTAGCTGTAACGCCAGGCTGCAGATGCCACCATCAGTGCATTTAAAGTGGAACTATTGCGAAAATGAAAAGTTAACATAAGCTTCATCATATTGAAATAAGAAACTTTCAAAATAGAATCAATTAAATATTCTGTACCGTTTCTGAAATAATCAAGTTTATCTTTACTATCCCTCTCTCAGCATCTGTTTTTCTTCATTCTGTCTTCATGCAGGAGTTGGGTGTCAGATATTTATTGACAGTTAGATCAAATATATCTTATAGGGGGGCTCCTTTTGTCTAGAAGATGTATTAGAGCTCACTCTATTAAAATCACCAGACATCATGTCTCTCTACATGCAGGATTTGCGCAAAAGGCAGTTATTTTGTTAGATTTTGTTTGTGCCGGAATAAGTTATTTGAGTGAGCTCATACATTTTCTAGGAAAGAAGACCCCTATAAGATATATTGGATCATTCATCTGACACCCAACTGCTGCATGAAGACAGAACGAAGAGAAACAGATGCAGAAAGAGGAATAGTGAACATAAACTCCATTATTTCAGAATTTTTTACTAATTGTATTTAGAAAGTTCATTTCAGTATGATGAAGCTTATATTACATTTTCATTTTTGTGATAGTTCCCCGTAAAGCATGTACCCTCTCCACAAGAGAGCAAGAAAATACTGGGATATCCCACTGGAAACCACTATGTACATGTCACCCCATTTCTCTTTGTGTAGTTTTCATGGCGGAAATACTCTCTCTCATGACAACAATGGGAACAAGGGATTGTGCAGTGTATTTCCACATTCTCCTGTAACCACTGGATTCATATACTGTACAATGGCCTTTGAACAGATGAATACTTTATTAGGGCCTGTCATTTCTAATGCACCCCCCCCCCAGAGAAGAAAATAATATAGAACATTACGTACGGACATTACGGCAAACAGACAGAACAATAAATAATGAATAGAATGATGAGCGGCTTCTCTAGATGGAACCATTTGACCTTTAGGGACTGCTATAGAACACATAGAACTCAGCTAGCACTAAGACAATCACAGTGCACACATTGTCGGCTTTACGACAATTTAGAAACTTACTTTCTACTCTAAACACTTCAGAACCAATACTTATGCTGGAAATGACTTATGCTGGATCTTCCTGCAAACTCTTCTCCATCCTTCACTGTGAAGGCAACTGGTTCTCTAATAAGCTTAAAGGGCATGTAAAGGCAAAGAAATAAAATCCCATTTTTACTTCCTTAATGAAAAAGAAACCTATCTCCAATATACTTTAATTAAAAAATGTGTACCATTTTTATAAGAAACCTGACTGTATGCAGTGAAATTCTCCCTTCATTTACTGCTATGGATAGGAATTGTCAGACGGTCCCTAACTGCTGAGCAGGGAAACAATCATACTTATGAACAGCAGGGGGAGCCCCCGCCTTACTTCCCAGCCATGCAGAACTCAAGCAGCTTTGTTTATGACGATCCCTAAGCAGCCCAGACCACACTGAGCATGTGCACAGTCTTAGTCTTGCAAAGATGTTTAACAAAGTTACAAGATGATGACCCCCTGTAGCCAACTTTGAAAGCATAAATTATTTGTTTGATTAGGCTTGTGGTGCAGTAAGTTCATGTTTATATTTAGTATACAAAATACATACACTAGCCTTATTCTATTTTAGACTTTACATGCCCTTTAAACCAAGAGCAGGTTATACAGGGGATATGGGTCTTGGCTGTGCCCCATGCAGACAGGTTAGAATCAAGGCAGGCATTGTATGTGCAAGGACATATGTCACTGTAGCACCAACTGCAGCAAAGACTCACCCAGCATGGATATGAAACACTGGATAGATATGTTCAGTACATGAATAGATTAGGGGTACAAATGGACCATTGTCAGCACTGGGCAGCCATACCCATAGGGAAGAAATCATTAGTACCATGGGACTTGATTAGAAAAAAAGGCTATAAATAATTATAAATAATAATTATAAATTATAATTACATGGGCATGTGTTGGCTCATATGGTTGCAGAGTAGTGCATCCCCTACAGCATTGCATGGAAATAGGTTTAGTTATTGGGTCAGTTGTACCACTTAAACAGAGACCAACACTGACTACAGAAAAATGAATATCTGTTAATTGTTCTCAGCGCTCAGCATTGGTCTCTGTTCGTGCAAGTATGTCTGACACCAATAAATACATTGAAACTCGGCACATTGCTCATGGCTACATGCACTGAATAATTGTTAGATGGAACGGCAATATTTATCCTGGCAAATTCACAGCAACATGTGCATGATCTCCCAGGCTTTAGAAGGTTACTACAGCTAAAACACAAGCTTATGCTTGTCACCTGTCACATCGTGGTCTTAAACATCATATACTGATCTAAGTTCTGTTTAAATCCCCATTACAATTAAGCTCTGCCTAGGGCACCTTCTGGGCCTCCATCTACACCTTTAGCAGAAGTAACAACAACCCTACGCAAGCTCCTGCTACTATAACGTGATTTTAATGAACCATGTATTTTAGTTATGGCTTCACTTTAAAAGATGATACTAGATAATGAGAGACGATACTGATGCCCCGACAGCATCCAGCTGTATGACAACATGCGGAGGGGCTGCAAACTGGCCGTGTCCGATTTAACACAACGGGAGCGCATCGCTCTTGCTACAGGATCCACCACTGATTGTATTTTACACCATTGTATTTCTTTTTGCAAAGGAAATGTGCTTTTCTACTTCACAAAGATATGATAAAGACCATTAGTGCATATTAAAATAATGAAGCATATTGCTACTACACTTATATTCAGATGTGTTTCACACTGCAGGGCCTTCTCCAGTTTCATAATGGCCAAGTATGCAGACGGGTATGCTCATTTATAAACAATAGGGCGAGTGAAAACACTGGACTCTTATCTCAGTAGCCCTACCCTTTTTCTTTGCTTGCTTTTATATGGTTTTTTCCCCTGATGAAGACCTCTTACGGTCGAAACAAATAGAGCTGATGTCCCGAATATGTATTTTTTGATGGAATAAAATGCATGTCATTTTATTCTTCTGAGAACAATCTTCATTTTTGGAATGATCCATCTCAGTAGCAAACTGAAACATGAAAAAGGGAACACTATTCTCAGTAGCACCTTCCTGCGCTAAGGCTTTAGTGAATATGTTTGGTAGCACTGCATATCCATCAGCAACTGCAGATAATAATAATATTTATCAACACTGGGCAAATTAGCACCAGGGCGGTAACCCATGGCAAACCAATTTTTGCTTTCTTTCTTTTACCTTCAGCGGACTTACAAACATCGAGGCTGATAAATGAGCACCTAAGGTGTGTGGTTTATTTGATGAAAACAATCCTCCACAAAATATTTTAAGATGTTACATGGATACCCCACATTTTGCGTTTAGATCCCACCAGACAATTTAAATTGATCTGCCAGTTATAAACCAACAAACACGTTACATGTGGAGAGAAAAAAATAACTACCGCCAGCGCACAAACAGGATTGTGTACCTCCCTATTTGCAGGTAGTAGTTGTCAGAATCCCCCATAGTGACGACATTGCAGATATTGCCTTGCTTCTCTTTGCCTGATGATTACTGTGTAATGTAATGGGGCTTATATATGAACACAAGACAGCAGTCAGATATAAAGATCAGACCAATGGTGCACCTTCCGGGAGTTGCATGGAAATGAGTATATCTAGGGGCAGCATGATATGGGCACAATACCAGAAACAAACTGACAATACAGAGTAGCATTGTGCTGCTAAAAAACTCAGAAATTGGCACTTTAGTCTGCAGTTAATCACTGCATAGTTAGGCACACCAAGACAAATGCATATTTTATATTAAATAAAAAATACTTTAAAATAGAAAACTAAAAATGTATTCTTAAAAAAAAAAAAAGGAAAGAAAAGAAAAATAAAATACTAGAAACCCCTATTGTTGTCATGAAAAGTTTGCAATAAACTGCAAGAGCCATAATGAATACAGCCATTTCTAGCAGCACAAGGTTTAAAGCTTAGTTCTGCAGCAAAAGGGAACTAAAATCTGGAATTGATCAATTGAAACTTTGTGCATTACAGGCAGGCCCATGCTGTCCCTATGTCATTCACAGAAAAATACACAACAGTGCCATCTTGTGGGTTCAAATAGCAACCAGTCTCTGTGACTTTTTTTTCAGCAAAGAAAATCTATAGGGCAGCCAGTAAAACATGGTTTACAGGATAAGTAAACCTTAAAAAACAAATATAAAATTGCTCAGATTGCTCTTCTAAGCACTTTTGCAATTTCCATTACTATTTGTTCAGTTTCAGTTTCAATTTTGAAGCAGTGTCACCTGCTGGTCAGTTCCTGCAAATGTACCGTCAAAGAGGTAATTTCAGAAGGAAAACAGAGAAGTGTTCTGATGTTGCTCAGCTGAGGAAGGAGATGGGAAAGGGAACCTTTCTGAGCAAAGCAAAATCAGAACCCTTCTCTGTTACAACAACTAACCAGCATGTGGCAGTTATTATGAAATTCACTATATTGGCAGGAACTAAAAAGTTAATTAGCTGTGAAACTGCAACACATAAATAAATAAATAAAGTAAATTGCAAAAGTGCTTAGAAAAACGCCCTGAGCAATTTCACATTAAATGTTTTTGAGGTTACTTATTCTTTATATATAAGTGAAATATTTTCACATACTTTGATATATACTGGCACATTTACAAAGCAGCTGGTGAACTAGATCCAAAGGCTTGTGCCGTTTCCAATTATTCCTGAGGAAACTGGTAGCCAGTGTAACCAAACTGGTTTTATTCCAATAAGTCTGTATTCAAGTATGTGAGTTATTTCCCTGCCAGATATAACTGCGCTCCACAAGTATATCTAGTAGGAAATGCGGTCACTCTATAAAAGTGCTCTCTGGCACAGATAGAGTTAAACAACCTGCCAGCACCTGTGGTTATGTCAGTAGCAGCCAACAGGCTAGTAAATGGCAAGAGCAGGCCTATAGAGTACTACAAAATGATTAATGGCAGTGAGCAGTCTGCCAGATGTGTAAATATCAGTACAGTAGTCTCCATGTTTAACCTCTATCTACAAGTATACTGTATGTTCAAGCAGTGTGGAAATTCAGTGATATAAATACATAAAATTAATTTACAATTAAGACGCAGCAAGATTTTTCTTCTTTAAGTAAAAAAAAAAATTAAATTAAAACAAAAAAAAATTAATTTCAGTTACTGTGAATCCTCTTGAGAGTTTGTTTGCTCTTCAATAACTTGCTTCACTATTTCTGCTAATTTCAGCCGGTCGACTTTGTCTGAGAATCCTCGACCTGGAAATGACAAAGAGCCCACATACGCTATATGGCAGTATCAACGGAAATGTATAACGGCAAATAAAGAGAGAAGGAAAGCCTTGTCTCCCTTTAACCCAAATCGCAATTTCCTCTCCCACTGAAAGAGTGTGATTGTTACTATGTAATTTCCTCTGCTCCATTATTACTAGCAGAACAATCATCGCTTTTATGAAGGATACAGTATGTTCTACAGTGATCCGGAGACAGCTGTGCTTGTATCTTAGCTATATGACATCCACATTTATTATAACACAAGAACGCTCTTCCAAGAGCAGGTGCTATACAGGCAGGAAATGCTGAATCCGCCCCAAGCACTGGAAAAATCAAAGGCACAGATATTCCCAGCGGAGCAACCAGGGGATCAGGTAGATTAGTCGCCCTAAGAAGATTCGGGGTAGATTAGTCGCCCTAAGAAGAAGATATTTGTCACTGGGCGGCTAATCTCCCGCAATGCCTTAACACCGGCAAGAATGTAAATCGCCAGTGGTATGGCATACCCAGTGCCTCGGTTTCTCGAAGTTACTTTGACTTCGGAAAATAAAGCTCTACGTATGCCATCCCGCCGGTGTTAAGGCATTGCGGGAAGATTAGTCGCCCGAAGAAGAGGAGGTTTGTCGCTGGGTGACTAATCTCCCCTCGAATCTTACCGTGTGCCACCAGACTTACATTTATTGTTTGAGTAGAGACACATATGGCAATGGGTCAGTCTGTTTTTTTATGTTTTTTTTTTTTTTTTCTTACCAGCTGAGCAAATGTGCAGATGAAGATTCTAAGCTTTATACCCCAAAAATAAAAAAGGGACATATTGGGATTGTTGGCTGGCAAATTGAAAGCCCATCTCTTACCATTCCAGCTGAAACTCTGCAGGGTGTCTCGCAATAGCTTACAGTCTCTATTATACTGCCATGCTTCTTGCACTACTTCATTTAACTTCTCATCTTCATTTTCTCCTATTCATAAGAGAAAACGTAAATTCAGGTTAGAAGTTGCAAAAAATGATACTGCCTAGAAAAAAAACATGCTGTCATGACAGAGCTAGGACTAGAAAACTATAATAACACAACAAGCTTCCTGTGCAGCTTTAAAGGAGAAGGAAAGGCTAAAATGAAGTAAGCTTTATCAGAAAGGTCTATATAAATACACCAGTAAACCCATAGAGTAATGCTGCTCTGAGTCCTCTGTCAAAAGAAACGCCACATTTCTTTCCTTCTATTGTGTACACATGGGCTTCTGTATCAGACTTCCTGTTTTCAGCATAAACCTCCAGGGCAGGGCTTGAGCATGCTCAGTTTGTTCCTCTCTCCCTCCCTCCTCCCATCCCTGCTGTAATCTGAGCTCAGACACTGGTTAATGCAGACGGGGATTATCCCCTTTTATTAAGCCACCAAACATTCAACGTTTGAGGGGGGAACACCTACCCTTCACCTGATGAAGGGTGGGTGTACCCCCGAAACGTTGAATGTTTGGTGGCTGAATAAAAAGGGATACTCACCGACTGCATTAACCAGTGTGTGTGTGGATCCGTTTTCTATACACATGCGTTGCCAAGGGACCTGGCTGGGTCAACGGAGGAAACGCACCACCAGTTGCAGGATTGGTGAACTACAGGTGAGCGGTAGGAGAAATTACATTGTAATCTGAGCTCAGAGCTGTAAGTGAGCAGGGAGAGACTCAGGCAGGAAGTGATGTCACACCAAGCTTATATGGCAGCTTCTATCCTAAACAAACAGAGACAGTGTCTAGAGCTGTTTACTCAGGTATGGTAAAGAATTCTGCAGGATAAATATAGTGTTCTAGCTTGCACTTGCACTATATGTTGGCAATAAACTGTCTTGGAGCTTTCCTTCTCCTTTAATGATAACTTATTTTTTGTTTCTTATCTTCAAAATACAGTACAATAAAAGAAAATTGATAAAGAAATTGCAAAACACATTCTGATGCCAACATAGAATGGCTGCTTAGGGCAATGGCACAGGGGCTGCTGTGTTGCCCATGTGACAAACTGCCCAGTAATACTTTTCCATTTAACAGCATTGTAATCACTAGTGCACTGGCATGGATATAGTGTTTACAATTGTATTTCAATGGAAAAATATTTCCTGGAGTTTTATCTCTCGCCCACAAGTGAGATTTTGTGTGGATGACAACAATATTTTACTTCCCTAAAAGTGCTTTAGTTTCTCATAAGGACTAAAAAATCAATGTTCCATAAAATTACTGTGCAAAAAAAAGAACGTATACATCATCATAAAAAAAAGCATCCAAAAAAAAAAAAAAAAAAAAAATGGAAAAAACTCAAATCAGCGAGTTCGGGGTTAACTTGAATTGATTGAGTTTCTAGCGGGGAAAAAACTTAAATCAATCTAGTTTTCGGGCAAACCCCACAGAAAACAACTCGAATATCATGGCTTTTACCATCTTCAAATGGTTCAAGGGACATCTGCCATTGACTCCTACATGACATCGAAAGGTTTCAGATGTAGTATTTTTTCTGATTCTAGTTATTTCCAGGATCAGAGTAAAATAAATCTCAAAAAATTCAAGATGTTTTTTTTAAACGCTAAAAATCAAAATCCAAAATAATAACTTTGAAGTTTTTCGTGAAAAAAAAAAAACAAACAAACTTGAATCTTATGCAGGATGTTTAGCCTGCAACCAACGCCTCAAATTCCTAGTTGATTTGCCACAATATACAAGTCCATGGGTGTTTATATATACTAAAATATAAGAGGCACAAGTTAGTCTGTTTGATGTGGTATGCCCTCTCACTATGGCTATTTATACTTGATTGAGTGTGAGTATAGCTGCCTTGAGAAAGGTCAGAATATGGACCAAAACATCATCTTGGCTCACAAGAATAGAAACTTTTTTCATTGTCACATATCTCAGTGTTGCTGCGTTTTTTGTGCAATGTGTACCATTTAACCATGCACCCGACTGAAGTAGTAATGCAGTGCGCTGCCACCCTTCTGAATACCAGAGATTATCTGACTAAATTCCATCTTACTCTGGGAAAAGCACACCATTGCAAAGTTTCAATGAATTGTTACATTTGTATTGCTTACTTTTCTCTACTTTTTATTTATTATTTGGATTTTTAAAAACAACCCCTGGTTAGAAGGGTTACTTGCTTTTAAGAATCACTTCCCAGAAACTTGACAATGAAACAGCTCTTTGCTTTCACAGCTAGTAGCTAGCAACATAGCTGCAAGCACTTAACAAAAGTATAAAAATATTTTCACACACCTTAGCCTATGGCACCATCATATACTACATATAGAGTTACCTTCTTGTGGTAGTATGCACTGTGCAATCACATCTCGAAGTTTTTCCAGTGCAATGTTTGAGTCTTCGGTTTCATTTTCAGGATCCTGGATGTAAACATTATCTTTTGGTTTCGTTCTGTTCAAAGGAGACAATGCACTAATGGTGTTATTTCATTATTTGAAAGGGGATGTAAAGACAAAAAAAATAAAATGTAATTTTACTTTCTTTAATAAAAATAGAAATCTTTCTCCAATTAAAATGTAATTAAAAAAATGTGTACTGTTTTTATAAGAAATCTGACTGTATGTAGTGAAATTCCCCCTTCATTTACTTGCTCTGACTGCTACAGATAGGAAACTTCAGACGGTCCCTAACTGCTTCGCAGGAAAACAATCATACTTTCAAATGGCCCCCTACCTTACTTCCATGACCTCAAACAGCTTTGTTTGTTTCCCTGTAAAGCAGCCGGCGACTTTGAAGAGATTTGTATCTACAGACAGTGCAGTCTGCATATTCTGATTATTAATCAGTCTTGCTGTATCGGCTTCTGGCAGATATTATTTGACTTCTGCCGGTTTGATAATTTATGATGATCCCTAAGCTTAACCTCCCAACTGAAGTCCAGACCACACTGAGCATGTGCGTAGTCTTGCATAGATGTATAACATAGTTACAAGATGACAGTCCCCTGCGGTAACTTTGAAAACACAAATCATTTGTTTAATTAGGCTTCTGGTGCAGTAAGTTCATGTTTATGTTTAGTATACAAAATACAACATTTCTAGCATTTTTCTATTTTAGACTTTAGTTCCCCTTTAAATTTGTATCAATTCATTCAGGACCTACAACCCAGAATTTCATGGCAGCATGTCCTATTGTATATTGGATAGATTTTTATTTCCTAATTCTGTAAAGTGCCATGGATTCCATTTGAGCTGTAAAAACCACTGCACTCTACAGAAATGATGTGTTACAGTGTATGCTATGTAAATGTGTAACATTATAGCACAATGGCTAAACAGCAGTTTATATGTGTAAATTACAGTAACAATTCTAACGCATACATAATACACAGGTTTTTACAAGTGCTGTATAACAGTTTTATACAAAATCCTATCATTTTAAGCACGACTGACTGACAGCTCTCCACTTTTCTCACAGCTGCTTTTTTCCCGATACCCTCTGCCTTAAAGGGGACCCGTCACCCAAACAAAATTATCCAAATCCTATTTTATCATGTTAGTCAAGCAAAATGAACTTTAATTACACTGTATAACTTATTTGAATATTGTTTCCATCAGTCTGGGAATTCATAATTATAGCAACCAGGAAGGAGCCATTTTGTGGACACTGTTATTAAGGCAAGCCTTGTATCATCTCAGCATCTTGTTTGTGCACCAGGGGACAGGGACCCAATGTCCATCCCCATGCCCTGATTACACAATTAAATGGTTAAGAGAGCTGGGGGAATGTAGGGAGAGCGGTGACATCTAGGAAGTGCTGAATGGAAAGTGAAAGTAATTGCTTGCCCCGCCTCTATGCCTAGGTATAGAGGCGGGGTAGGCAATACTTGATTGACAGCTGATATTTTTAAATGAGTTTACAACAGCTATGAATGCTTTAATAAAAAAAAAATTGGATTTCATATTTAATTTAAGAAGGACTTATTATACAGATTTTTATGTCTGGGTGACGGGTCCACTTTAATTTTACTTCCCCCTATTTCAGTTCTCTGCACATATTTCCCCATGCTTTACCCTTACCCTTTTGCCCACATCTATGTTTTTGAACTCACCCCAACCACTAAAGCTTACTAAAAGATAGTTAATCCCCTTAAATATGATCTATTTTGAACAGAGTCACAACAAATTATTGCTGCACTTGAGGAGTTATTTACCTTGGTCAACATACATTTCAGAAACCAGAGAAAACCAACGCTACAGGAATAAGACTAAATACACATGAATATTTACCCTAGCAGCTTTCTCTTTCGCAGTATTGGATTGTTGACAATATTTAACGGTTTCAAGTTGACTTTCAAGTCTTGTATTCTCATGTTGGCAAGCTGTTCGGCGTGAGCTTGCTGTATCCCAGCAACCACTGCCTGCAATGGGAGACACCACACATCTTTAATTAGTTCCCTTGAGTAGAAAAAAAGGCCAAGAATATGTTTAGTTTAAAAAAAAGAGAAAGCTTATTTCTGTAAGAAATGCTGAGGCAGTGTGAATAGTCTGTTGAACTCTGTTATATAAAGTGATGATTAAGACTGTAAATTTCTTGCTGGACAAGTACAGGGCTGCATAACCACCCTATCCACTGCCAGCTGACAAGGTCATGGCATTCTGCATAAGGGACCCTTCTAATTAAAAAATGACCTCCACTAAGGGAAGGATTTCAGAAAGTGTAAATTTAGACGGCTCTTGGAATTCTTATAACTTCCGAATAGTAAAGACAGGAACTGTCCGAATTATTATCATAGTTGATACTTTTGTCAGTCCATCAGAATCTATTAGACTACATCGAATGGGGCAATAGTGCCCAAAGCAGCTGAGAATTGCAACTGTGTGTTAACTATATTACAATAGCTCCTGCTATGGTTCAGCAGGCAGTCTGAATCTATAGATGTGCACCAGCGACAAGTTAACTGAATATGGAAACTACATACGCCAAGGCCGAAATGTTTGTATGTGACTAAAGGGCAATCTATAGGAAAATATTAAAAGTGCAGTTTCAATTTGTAAGGACTGCATAGTAAATCCTCACTGAACCAAGTCTACTGGAAGGAAAAAATGCAGTCTATCAGAAAGTACAATATGTTTTGAGCACTGAAACCTTGTCCATCATCATCTGTGCAGATGGTAGAATGTTATCCAGCGCTTCAGTTGAGTTCAGCCAAGGGTGGTCTAAAACGCCTTCAATAGTGAGCCGCTCCTCTGGCTTAACCTTCAGTAGCCTGGAAATGAAACAAGACCCGGGAGTCATTTAGAGATAACAATATAGCAAACTGGCGTAGAAATAGTATCATGAGTTAGTAAAGAAGGCAAAACTATTCTGTATATAAAAGGATTTTTTTTCTGTTGATTCTGTATATGAAGAGACATAAGTAAACTCTGAATTCTACCAGGAAAATACTTTTTAACTGTGTGGTTTTAAGAAATAAGGTGTACCCATACTATGCAGCATGAAGAGTATTATTTTGTATTTAATAAAGGTTCGAGTCACTCAACAATTCAAGTCCGTGTACCTTACACAAGGGAAAACGTTACAATTTTGGTATCAATAACCAACTTACTTTAAAACACAGCTACACATTTAATTAGAAACTTGCAAAAAAATTATTTCTTACAATATTACTAACAAAATTAAATATCAGCTACATATATGAATATATAGATGGCCAAAAGATACCCAGATAGAGCATGCTGTAAACAATGCCTCTAATAGACACACAAACCACAGTTTAATTACATTATTAGATTTTTGATAAAAATATACAAACCAAATAAGGATGTTTTTACTGTGAAAATGCAATTAGTAATGAGGACGGTATTCCAGTAAGTACTACCTAATTCATACCTGACATTACATCTTATGACATTATACAAAGAACCTCACATCTATATAATCCTGGTCCTATCTCAGTCTTTAAAGGAATTCTTCAGTATAAAAATAAAAACAAGGTAAATAGACAGGCTGTGCAAAATAAAAAAATGTTTTCAATGTAGTTAGCCAAAAATGTAATGTATAAAGGCTGTGACTGGATGTCCAACATAACAGAACACTACTTCCTACTTTGCAGCTCTCTTGGTTTCTGCTGATTGGTTACCAGGCAGTAACCAGTGACTTGAGGGGGGCACATGGGTCATAACTGTTGCTTTTATATCTAAACTGAATGCCGAGGATCAATTGCAAACTCACTGAACAGTTATGTCCCATGTGGCCCCCCTTATAGTCGTTGACTAACTAACTCATTTAGAGAGCTGAAAAGCAGGAAGTAGTGTTCTGTTCTGTTATGTTAGACATCCAGTCACTCCAGCCTTTATACATTACATTTTTGAATAACTAACTATATTAGAAACTTTTTATTTTGCACAGTTTTTATTTTTACACTGAACTGTTCCTTTAACATAAATGTCAACACTAGGGATAACTACAGGACTCCAAACAATTGAACAATATAGACCCATGAAAACAGTTGGGAAACGTAAATGCACTTAAAGGAAAACTATACCCCCCCAAACAATGTAGGTCTCTATTAAGATACTGAGTAAAACAGCTCATGTGTAAAACCCTGTTTCATGTAAATGAACCATTATCATAATAATATACTTTTTTAGTAGTATGTGCCATTGGGTAATCATAAATAGAAAATTGCCATTTTAAAAAATAAGGGCCGCCCCCTGAGATCGTAAGATTCACTGTGCACACATACAAACCACATGTAAGGTCACATGAGCCAATTAACAGACAGAGTTCTGTCTTTTGCTTCCTCACTTCTTCCTGTTACAGTTAGTGTTGTAGTATTTCTGGTCAGGTGATCGCTGAGGCAGCTCAGATAGAGTCACAAAATGGTGGTTCAAGGCAAGAGATGTAAAAGGGCAATATTTATGTAAATATATATTCCAGTTTGGTAAGATTATTTAATATGTCATTCAATTTGATTTAAACTATCTGTTGCTTAAGTATTCATTTTGGGGGTATAGTTTTCCTTTAAGTAGAAGCAAAGGAAACAACTCACTTTCTCACAATATCCTTTGCCATTTCAGAGATCTGGCTCCATTCTTCTTCTGGGAACTCAAAACTTCCAGTCATGATCTTTTTTCTCATGTCCTTTGGGATGGTTCGACTGTGGTGTTTGGAGTAAAAAGGAGGGTAGCCACAGAGCATCACATAAATTATAACACCTAAGGACCACAAGTCACAGTTCTGGGAGAAACAGAAAATGCCAGTTTAATGTTGCAGTGATGAACTCTACCGTTTACCATTAAACCATTAAATAATCCAGGAGTCACTGCAGAACGATCAGAAAGACTGAGACCTATGTTATGCCTGCGCCATGTAAGCAAGTGATTTCAACAATGCTAGAGCAGCTTGGAGAATTATAGTTTTTGAGGCTTAAATGTTTTAATTGAGTGAAAAAGCTCGTTACAAATCTCTGAAACAGTAATGGCTACCCTGGACAAAAACAGGCCAGCGTTATTATTTTTAACTGGATTACTTCTTAATTAGGCTTCCAAATAAAAAAGAAATCTTATTAAAAATGTAGTTCAGCTGTAAATGTTATTTCTCTCTCCTACAAATGACGAGGAAAAAAATGCAGGATCTGGCTAGATCCGGTAACCAAATTTATAGTCACTAGAAGATTTAATTTGGACTGAACATTTATAAGTCTGGGGTGGCAATGGCTTATGGATTTACCTTGTTGTATGTGTAAGGTGTTGGTGAGGTAGGAATGATCCCAAACTTTTCCTTCTGGTGTCTTCTCTGTGCTTCCAAAACCTGTGGGAATTAGAATCACCCCAGACAATTTGAAGGATTTTTCACTCGTTGCAGTTGAATGCATCTCAAAATAAACCCCCAGCCTTCTAACCACATGTATACACATAAATAGACATAATGTTAAACATTTAGCAATCTTTTACAGTTTACACTTGATCATGGGCAACTATTGGGTTCTAAAGAAGTGGAAATGTCCTCTGGAGTGATAAATGCCACTTCACTATCTATCAGTATGATGGAAAAGAATGGGTTTGGCAGATGGCTGGAAACCTGTCCGTGCAGAAAACCAACTGCAAATATTTGGTGGAGGAAGACTGGTCTGGGTTTGTTTTCCATGGTCAGACAAGGGCTTTTGGTTTCTTTGAATGCAAGTGACTGCTTTGAGGATCCTGAACTAAAAACTTGTGGAATGCATTGACTGTGAACTAGGCCTGATCCCCAAGATCAGTATCCAACCTCACTAATGCTCTAGTTACTATATGGAAGCATGTTTAACCAGCAATGTTCCAGAATCTATGAGAAAGAGTGGTGGCTGTTTTAGCAGCAAAGGGAGGACCCCAACGAAACATATAAAATAAATAAACCCTAATTTTGTTGGTAATTATGAGTAATACTGTATACGGTGTTGCTTTTACATGGTGCTAAAAATTAACATCATCCTTAAAAGTAACTCCTTTATTAGAGCTTCCTGCAGTCACATTAGCAAAGACAGGCTTCAGTTCCCTATCAGGTCCTGCTAGCTGCTGGTTGGCCCCTGTTCTACAGTGCCGTGAGCTGAGAGCCACCGGTTCCCCTGCACAGCATGGAAATTCAGAGAGCAGGAAGTGGAAGAAAAGGGAGGGATTATTAGGGGCTTTTCAGAAATATTCAATAAATCAGCCTGAAACACGGCTTTTGAAAACACAATTCTTCTATATCTAAATAGTATAACAGATATGTTATGTTCTTATTTTTTTTTTGACACAAAATTTCTCCTTTAAGTGCATCAGATGAAGCACATAAAATGCTACATTAACAAAATTCCTTTCTGCACTTTCCTTATGTGCTTACACTGGATCGAGCCAGAACTATTCTACATGGGGTATAATGACAAACAAGGGTTTCTAATTAAGTGAGAATGAAAAGCCAATGGCTCATTATGGTACCTGGAAATCGAAAGCACATAAGTAAAAAGTCACAACAGGCAACGGCCAAATTTTGCGTTTGCATTACCTGTGGAGCTACGTAGTATGGGGTAAATTGTGGTGTCATTAGATCTCCCTGGTCTATTTTGGCAAAACCAAAGTCACATAATTTAACTGGAGCATCCTGTAGCAAAACAAAAAATATTTGAATAAAGCTACAAAAGGAATGGTTATCAACGTCTAAAGATGATGCAACTGTTATTGAGGTGTCATTTATAATTTCCAGTCGAGCAGTCTCTGTATGTTACAGACATTAATTCTGTAACATTATAAGACAGTTGTTATTATAAGGCAAATGTCAAACCGTCTTACCAGTGAGTTGTCCTTGAAGAGTAAGTTCTCTGGTTTGAGGTCTCTATGTGCAATGTTGAGTGAGTGACAATGCTTTACCGCCAAAGCAATCTGTAAAAATGAAAATGAAAGTCAGCCCAAAAGCTAGGTCTTTCATGAAAGCTAAACAGGCAGGATATCTAAAAACTTGCTAATTCTTCTAGCAACAAAGTGGCTTATCTTGCACTTGCCACAAAGCAATATGCTTTTAAATGTTCAAGTTGTACGTTCCTGAATATACTTAACCTTTCAGTGCCAAAGGGAGGGGTTATCAGGAAGGCAGGTAGGAGTAGGTTAAAGCACCCTGTGACTCTAAATGACATATATCCAATGATACTGACTTTTCTGAGAAATGTATATGTAAACTTTCTTGTAGAATTGTTATGAAAAAGTCAGAAAAATGATGGGGAAGCAGAGAATTTAATAAAGTTCAAGAGGAAGAAATGATTACCATCCTATAAGCAGAAAGGTAAGAAAATAAGCAACCACAAACCAAAGCTAGAGAAGAGAAAAAAGGTAGGATTTCAATAGCATTTTTTCAACAGATTGCATGATTCATTAATAAATACATACCAGGGGCTTGCAATGTGCTGCAGGCCCATGAAGCATTGGACAAAATTGCACACACATCTAATACAACAGTGTGGCTGCAACAAAACAGTTATACAAGTGACAGTGTGCATAAAATAATCAGATTATAACAAAGCAGGCAATAGGATCGTGTGAGAGCCTCAGTCCCTTGAATGCACTTTTAGCCCTTAGCTCTTCATTGCAAGACTGCTGGAGGAAGCTTCTGTAACTTGCCTGCTTTGTTACTTGGCTGGCTTGCTTCTCAGTGAAGTGCCGGTGCTGGCTGATTCTGTGAAACAGCTCGCCCCCCTCCATCATCTCCATAACAATTAGGAGCCGTGCCCTGTTCAAAAGTGTTAATTTAAAGAGTGGGTCAAATATCAATGAATATGCAGTTCTTGCTGATGCTGGTCAACAGTAAGTGCGACCTCATTCTCCTTGTACTGGTTTTGACCATTTATAGTGGGACGTGTTTTGGAATTAAATTTATTTAATCACAGACGCGCCCCAGATTGACAGCACTGGCACTTCTCCGCCACCCACCACACTGCTTTCACGAGATGATTTGAGTCAAGATAGGTCACATACCTGGGCAGAACGGATTGTTCCCCCCTTTACATAGTAAAGGCAAGTAGAGAAACCATATGAAACCATAGTAAACCAACAAGATTTGCAACAGATGGGAAATGGCAGCCGGCAGCTGTTTCTCTACAGTACACACATACAGTATGTGGACAGCTGTACATTTATTTGCTACACTCAAATGTATAGGATAAGGCCCACCAGCAAAGTAACAGCAGTTTGCAGATATTACTTCCATATTCAATAAGGACATAGGAGTATGCAGGACTGTAATAGGAATATGGTATCTTCATAAATATAGAAGACATATTTCTGGGGTGTTGCTTAGGAAACATTGGGGAATCAGGGTAAGCTACTCAAACATACGCATTAAATGAAAACTATACCCCCAAAATAAATACTTAAGCAACAGATTTTAAGTGGCATATTAAAGAATCTATCCAAAGTGGTATATATATTTAAGTAAATATTGCCCTTTTAAATCTCTTGCCTTGAACCACCATTTTGTGATGGTCTGTGTGCTGCTGTGAGATCACCTGACCAGAAATAATGCAGCTCTAACTGTAACAGGAAGAAGTATGGAAGCAAAATACAGAACTCTGTCTGTTAATTGTCTCATGTGACCTAACATATTTGGTTTGTTTATGTGCACCATGAATCCTATGATCCCAGGGGACAGCCCTTATTTTTTTTAAAATGGAAATTTTCTATTTATGATTACCCAATAGTACATAATACTAAAACGTATATTATTATAAAAATAGATTATTTACATGAAGCAGGGTTTTACATATGAACTGTTTTATGCAATATCTTTATATAGAGACCTACACTGTTTGGGGGGGGGGTATAGTTTTCCTTTAATACGTTTTCTAAACTCCCAAACGGTGCCAGGAAGGTACTGACTCCACAAGTGTCATCCACCAGAATTTAACCAATGTCAGAGTCATGATATGAAAAAGTTCTAATTATGTGAGCAGCCACAGAAACCGCATCACCAGGGGCACACATTCTTTCCCAGCACACAGAAAAAGAGGTGCAGCAAGAGAAATGGGGTGCAAAAAGTCAACACCTTCTATCCCCTGAAAGGTTAAAAATGTACCTTAAGGAAAAACAACTGGGGATCCAAACAAGAGACCTTGTTTGAGAAAAGAAGGAAACAAAAACAGTTAAAAAGAACATGTGGGTGTCTTTGTGGCTGTAACATTCTCACATGCTTGTATTAACACTGGTTATATAATGATACCCTACATAATGGCAAACAGCAACCAATTTTATAGTAATTACTGGTCATTTATTATTGCTTTTCTTATCTGTATGAGCTGCTAGGATTTTTATCTCTGCAAAAGACTAAAAATGAAGAATAGTAATTTTAGACCAGAATAATGGGGGAGAAAAAAAAAGATCAACAAATTGCTTGGCCTTACCTTGGACTAGACTCATGGGGGAACTGCACACTGTTTGCATACACGTCAATGATCTGTACAATGTTAGGATGTGCTGCACACAGCATGTGTAATCGTACCTGCAGAAAGAACTTGCGTCATTTACAAGACAATTAACTGCGCAGGAGGCTAGGCACACCTACAGTATTAACAAAAACTAACCCCAAAATACAAGTAATAATTCACAGCTGATAATCCAAGTCCCTATCACTTTTACACACACATTAGTCAGTATCGTCAGTTTGTGAAGGGTCAGGCTGGCCTGCCAGAGTAACAGAAGATCTCTCTAAAAGCTTAAAATGAATATGGCTAGAAACGCTGTATGTTCTATAGTGAATTTACTGCACCACCAGAGAGGTTCTGAAGCTCTATTACAGTAATGATCCAGGCCTTCAAAGTTATACACAGGTGCTAGCCATTGTTGCTTGCCACTGGAACGTATGCACTGGGCAGCTATTGATAAGCTAAGCTTAAGGGCCATTGGACTTAATCAACATGAAAAAGTCACAGATCTTCACTGCTAAAGGGCTGCACAAAAGCCTAAAATGTAATGCGTAGCATTTCTATTAAACTTTAGCTCTCATTTAAGAGGCAGTTGAATTCAATTCAAAATACTACATGGCAAGTCACCCTCCAGTAAAATCTGCAATTGCCTATTATAACTACGGAGGAGCAATTTATGCCGACTGTCCAATACTTTCAACAAATGGAGGAGCAGATTTTACTGTATCTATATAAAACTTCCTTAAACAAATGCAGTCCTGTAGGGATGATCGGGCCGGCCCGATAGCCACAGGACCTGCGGGTGGGTTCGAGTTGAGCTCTTCTGCCTGCTCTCACAACATAAGAGTGCCGGCTTCGACTTCCTGTTTTATAGACTCGCAGGTCTATAAATGGAGGGGAGAAGGCTGGTGCGGGTCCAGTGAGGGTCGAGGTTTTCTCAACCTACACATTACTACAGTCCTGGTTCACCTTTAAGTTAACTTTTAATAAATTATAGAATTGCCATTTCTTAGCAACTTTTAAAATTAGTCTTCATATTTTTTTTTTTTTTATAGTTTTTAATTATTTCCCTTCATCTTTCTCCAGCTTTCAAACAGGGGTTACTGACCCCATCTAAAAACAAATGCTCTGTAAAGCTACAAATGTATTGTTATTTCTCATCTATTCAGGCCCTCTCCTATTCATATTCCATTCTTCTATTCAAATCGATGCATGGTTGCTAGGATAATTAGGACCTTAGCAACCAGACTGCAGAAAAGGCTACCTGGAGAGCTGCTGAATAAAAAGCTAAATAACTCAAAATCCACATAAAACAAAAAATTAAAACCAATTGCAAATATCCCTCTATACATCATACTAAGGGGGAAATTCACTAAAGGGTGAATCAACTAACGTTAGCGAAAATTCACCAGCGTGACGTAATTTCTGAACTACGCTGATTTACTAATGGGCGCAGGCATAACTTCACTAGCGAAGGAGATAGACTCTAGCACTACTTCGTACTCTTACGCCTGGCGAAAAAGCGTTACTTTGCAAATTCACTAAGATGCGCCTTTTACTCAACATTACCTGTTCCGCCAGACTTGCCTTCGCCAGCTCAGACCAAGCGAAGTGCAATGGAATGTAAAGGACTTCAATTTTTAAGTCCCAAGTCCCAAAAAGCTCTGATGTCTCTTACTTTTTCAGGCTGCAAAAGTCCGTAAATTTTTTTTGGAGTACCCGGGCTCCCCCAAACATTTCCATAAACTATACACTGGGCACATGTGTAGGGCAATATAACAATTTTATTTTATTAAGGTTTCCTGGGCTTGTGTAGTGTAATGTATTTGCTGCAACATATACGTCCATTCAACTTTAACTTCCCGCCATATGGAAATTAGCCAACGGTAGCGCAACTTTTCCTGGCACAGTACCGCTACTTCGCCAGAGTTCGGCGCCCTGGACACAACTTCGGATTTTAGTGAATTAGCGTTGTCCTGGCGAATCTACGCATGCCGAATTGTTGCGATGTGAGTGAAGCCGGCACTGGAGAATTTCCACAGATTAGTGAATTTGTCAAACTGATTTAAAACTTTTGGAGACCCACAGGAAAACATTATTGGGGGGGAGGCTAAATTAGATACATTTAATCCTTCCCTATTGCACTATTATTTTTGATCAGCCGTACTACCTTAAAAACATACATAAAATATACATGATTTGTAGGCATTTTCCTTCTGGCTTAAAATGCATTAAAACTGTAAAAGTAAATGGAAGTTAGTCACTCATGCCACGTGTATTGCTGTCTTCATAGCCACGCAATTAAAATGGCAGAGACCAATAAGTCTCTTGTGTGGCAAGTTTAAACATAATATAAAACTTCATTACCATGGCTGTTAGAATTGTAATAAAGGGTTAACTCACCTCATTTCTGGCTTTAGGTCGATCAACAAGGATTTTCAGTGCAAAACGTTCTTGTGTGGTCTTTTTCATACAAACTCTGCATGAAGAATCATTAGAAGTATTTATTTATACTCCTGACTACCATGAGAATCGAATACAACGGGAAACAGTGTCTTTCCTGGATCTAAACTAGGTTTATCTGATTTTGATAAAATGAATTATTCATTATTATTCATATTGTGAAAAATTCCAGAATTAGCAAATGGCCAAGATGGAAACGAATATGATGCTGTTCTCCATATACACAACTGCTATTGAAGAAACTGAACAATGTATTTACCAATGAGCTGCAATGAAACAGAAGTGGTGCTGAAATGATGAAGTGTTACATGCAGCACCTAATAACATGAACAACAGTTGTGGCCATATAAATAGTGAAGATGAAAGGGTATTAACCCTTTCCCTGCCAGCCGTTTTGTCCTAGATGCGAACATCTACTGCCAAGCAGTTTTTAGATATTTTGCACTCTTTCACTTTAAGGGCCTTTCCTTGGGTGGTCTTTTAGTTAACCCAGGAAAACAATATATTGTTTTTTTCAGGACAACCTGAACTTTCACAATATGCAAGAATTTTGGTGTAATTCTACTTCTCTAAAAAAATATTGGATTCTAAGTGTCAAATAAAATGAAAAAAATCATGTTGCACGAAGAACAATCACATATATCAGAAACATCATTCATTTTATGTACGAGAACACAGCCGATTTAGAAAGGTCTATGTCTCCTGAACGCGACAATACCAAATATATATAGTTTTATGGAGATTTCTCACTTGTATAGCTCAAAATCTACAAGCAGTACACAACCAAATTTCCAAAGCAACACTCCCCAAACGGCATACTTTTGATTTCAAGGCCAAACATTCCGCTAACAGTAGGTTTACCCTAGAAAACTACCCATTACTAGAAAGAACAGATTCTGGTGAATCAAAAATGGGTAGAAATATCTTTGTACTCCAAACCACCAAGTTGCAATTGTTTCCTAAAGTTATAATGTTTTATAGAAATTGGTGAATTTTTTGAAAAATGACCTCAAAGCTTCCACTCTACAGCAACATATCTCCCACACATCATTAGGTATCAATGTAAAACACCCCAAATATAAAATCCTGGGTCCACTGAACAGTTTGATGCCCAATATGAATAGATGTACCCAAGCACGTGGCATAGGAGGCCACAAAAGGAAGACCACCCGTTTGTTCTGTCATTTCAGATACTGCAAAATCAACACATTTACATCGTTTTGGGGGGCGGCAAAGGTAGAAAAAAGTACGTTCACCCCAGAAAACCATATATTTTCAGAAAGTACACATTCCAACGAATCCAAATTGGGTATGCATGTCTTTCTACGCCAAAGTACCAAGCCGCAAATCATTCCTAAATTTGGTGATTTAGGTGACATTTCCAAAAATCACCTCAAAATATCTACCCTGCAGCATCGTATTACCCACATACTTTTAGGTATCAAGACAAATCACCCCAAATATGAAAGCCTAGGGTCCTCTGAACAGTTTGATGCCCAATATGTATAGGTGTACCCAAGCATGTGGCTATAGGGGCCCTAAAAGGAAGACCCCCATATAGTCTGACATTTCAGGTACTGCAAAATCAACACATTTACATTGTTTTGGGGGGGCAAAAGTAGAAAACAGTAAGTTCACCCCAGAAAACCATATATTTTCGGAAAGTACACATTCCAACGAATCCAAATTGGGTATGCATGTCTTTCTACGCCAAAGTACCAAGCCGCAAATCATTCCTAAATTTGGTGATTTAGGTGACATTTCCAAAAATCACCTCAAAATATCTACCCTGCAGCATCGTATTACCCACATACTTTTAGGTATCAAGACAAATCACCCCAAATATGAAAGCCTAGGGTCCTCTGAACAGTTTGATGCCCAATATGTATAGGTGTACCCAAGCACGTGGCATATAGGGGCCCTAAAATGAAGACCCCCCCTTGTATGTTCTGTCATTTCAGGTACTGCAAAATCAACACATTTACATCGTTTTGGGGGGGGCAAAGGTAGAAAAAAGTAAGTACACATTCCCACGAATCTAAATTGGGTATGCATGTCTTTCTACTACAAAGTACCAAGCCGCAAACCATTCCTAAATTTGGTGATTTTGGGGACTTTTCCAAAAATGACTTCAAAATTTCGACCCTGCAGCATCGTATTACCCACATACTTTTAGGTATCAAGACAAATCACCCCAAATATGAAAGCCTGGGGTCCTCTGAACAGTTTGATGCCCAATATGTATAGGTGTACACAAGCACGTGGCGTATAGGGGCCCCAAAAGAAAGACCCCCATATGGTCTGTCATTTCAGGTACTGCAAAATCAACACATTTACATTGTTTTTGGGGGGGGGCAAAGGTAGAAAAAAGTAAGTTCACCCCAGAAAACCATATATTTTCGGAAAGTACACATTCCCACGAATCTAAATTGGGTATGCATGTCTTTGTACTACAAAGTACCAAGCCGCAAATCATTCCTAAATTTGGTGATTTTGGGGACATTTCCAAAAATGACTTCAAAATTTCTACCCTGCAGCATCGTATTACCCACATACTTTTAGGTATCAAGAGAAATCACCCCAAATATGAAAGCCTAGGGTCCTCTGAACAGTTTGATGCCCAATATGTATAGGTGTACCCAAGCACATGGCATATAGGGGCCCCAAAAGGAAGACCCCCATATGGTCTGTCATTTCAGGTACTGCAAAATCAACACATATACATAGTTTTGGGGGGAGCAAAGGTAGAAAAAAGTACATTCACCCCAGAAAACCATATATTTTCGGAAAGTACACATTCCCACGAATCCAAATTGGGTATGCATGTCCTTGTACTCCAAAGTACCAAGCCGCAAGCCTTTCCTAAATTTGGCGATAAAAGCAACAGTTTTTACATTTTTGAAAATTGTCTAAAAATATTGCAATTGTCCGCATTTATCTCACCCAATTTCTTACATACAATTCTAAAACACCATAAATACTGATGCCAAGGGTCAACTGAACCGTTTGATGCCCAATATGCATTGATATACCAAGGCAGCTGGCATGTGCGGACCCAAAATGAAAATAGTGCATATGATTTTTCTCCGCTGCCGATTCGCCTTCTGTGAACATAGACCCTTGACTTCATATTATATGCCTCAAGACCCTCCTAACAGCAAAGACCCCCCCCCCAAAACCATATATTTTTGGAAAGTACACATTCTGACGAATCCAAAAAAGATAAAGACGTCTTTCTACACCAAACTGCAAAGCTTTTCTAAACGCAGAGGTTTTTACATTTCTGAAAATTGCCTAAAATTGTTGCTGTTTGCCGCATTTATCGCACACAATGTTTTACGCATAAAGAAAAATCACCCTAAATATGGACGTCAGAGGTCTACTAAATAGTTTGATGCCCAATATGCATAGATTTACCAAAGTATGTGGCGTGTACGGACCCCAAATGAAAAACATGCCTATGAATTTTCACGCTAGCCAACTAAGCTGCAGAAAAGAGAGCCCCAACTGTGCGTTATGTGCCATAAGACCCCAAAACTGTAAAAAGACCCCCAGAAACCCATATATTTTTGGAAAGCATATATTCTGGCGAATCAAACTAAGTAAAATAAATCTTTCTATACCAAAGCACCAAACAGCAAAACTATACTAAAGATACATAAGGAACAAAAATGCATGGATAAAATTGCAATAAAACCACAAAAATAGCGTAAATCAATGAAATAAAATAATTGATCCGGCAGCGTAATTAGTGGCCGAAATCGATTATCCAATAGTCACGCTGTCAAAATAACACGCTTTTAGGCAAAACAAACAATACAATGAATAAGTAAAAAAAAAAAAAAAAAAACCTGTTTATGAGTTTTTGTGTATACATATTTGTGCACTAATAAAAGTTGTCTGAGTGTGCAAATACATGTAATTAAGTGTAAATAAGTGTACAAAATCGACCAAGTGTGCTAAAATAAAAAAATAAAAAAATACAAATTTTTACTAAAATGTTTATGTAAGTGTATAAATGTACTGTAGGTATGTGTAAGTGCAGGTAAGTGTGTAAAAAAAGTGCACTTACCGTTTTTGTAGCAGGAGGATCGCTGGAACCGAAGGACGACTCCTGGCAGCGTGTCTGCAGAGTTACTGCGCAGCAGGAAGTGACTGGGCGCGTGGTTCCACGAGGAGGAGGTAAGCCAGCAGCAGCAGCGCTTACATTGCGCTTCTGCTACTTTGAAGTCGGATCTGCGACAATCGCGTCGCAGATCCGACTTGACAGCCCCCCAGCCACGTTGCCCAGGGGGCTGTCTACCCTCCTGACTCTCTGCAGAGGCGGCAAAAGCCGCCGATGCAGAGAGAAGGGCTCAGCTGCAAAAGAACGTACGAGGTACGTTCTTGGCAGCCTGAGCCCTGAACCGCCAGCACGTACGCCGTACGTGCTTGGCGGTTAAAGGGTTAAACCTCTGTCCCTGTCAGCTTAAACACCTGGTCCTAGATTATTCCACTTTTATTTACATTGTAGTCTCTACAAATAAAGGTACATGTTCTTAATTTAATCAAGAGCTCGTGACTTCAAAGAACAGCCATGAATGCTAGTCCTTCTGTGTGATCCTGCAAGATTAACCAAGTTCCCTATAGTCAGAATTTTCAAAGTCCAGTTTTTAAAAAAAAATTATACTGTATATCATGATATGGATGAACGAAAACCATCATAGATATACGTTTTTCTATCATTTGGAGACAAACACCTAAGAACTGTTAAAAGATGTCTGAGAAACAAACCTCTTATTAAAAAAAATTAAGGGGTTTGTTTATCAAAGGGGTTTATCAAAATCTGAATTTATTGGACTATTTAAATAAAAAAAGTCTGACCAAACTAGAATCCTCGATTGGAGCTTATTTATTATTTAAAAAGCACAATACAATCGGATCGGGACAAACACTAAAAAATCAAGCTAAAATCCGAATTGTACGGGGGGGGGTTTTGGAGTTTTTTCACCAAGTCGCTCGTTTTTTTTGGCCTTTTCCTTGAAAAGCCCGAATTTCTAGTATTTTTGCCCAAAAAAAAGTTCGAAATAGCCAGATTTTTGGGCTGATTCCAGCGAAGACCACAGAAGCTTCCAAATAGGGTAGGGACCTTTACCATTGACTTATATACAACCTTGGCAGGTCTGAGATGGAGTGTTTTCGGATTCTGACTTTTTCCATCCTCGGGGTATAATACATTTCGATAAAAATTCTAGCGTTTTTTTCCACTAAAAATTTGTATTTTATACTAAAAAACCTCAAATGTTAATATCTAACCCCATCAATCATTTACATGGATCTAAATGCTGAATGAGTTAAAGTACTGTGACAGTACAGAAGACCAGTGAATGAAGAAAGAATGAAGAATTGTTTCTTAAAGCAGAACTGTGTGGGGAATGGTACTGCCAGTTTTTACAGGATTCTGCATAAGTGGTTTTCTGCAAACATTTCCACACTAGTTAATGGACCTAGGGCCTTACAGAAGCAACCGTTTTACATATTTTTTTCATAATATTTGAAATGATATAAATGAAGACGATATCACGCACACACTTGCGACTGGAGTTAATTTCATATGTATAAATGGTGCACCAGACGGGAGCCTGTAGACTTTCCCTGGAGATAAAGCCTCCCAACGTTAAGTAAAATAGCTCTCTGATTCCAATTGTATGAATTTGCACATTTATGCAGCCACAAGCCGCCTAGTAAAGGATTTCTTCTCCACCTTGCTAAAAATGTATCTTACTGACTTAACATTATGTCACCTTGTATTTTTAGAGGATCATGCATCATATTACTGCCCTTTACATAACAAAGTTGCAGAGACGTGCACTTTTACAATGGCTTTGTCCTCCTATGCAAGTGCCACAAAGTGCAAACCAAAACCATAAAAATGTTTATACGGGCACCATAGAATTTATGATCCCTGGCACAGATTCAGGAAAATATACTCACATAAAGACAAAGAAAATATACTGTGCGTCCATGTTATCATAATCCCTGCATGCCTATAAAATCCTTCCCTGTCTACATGTTGTGGTAAGTAATCTTCTATGACTGTGGCTGCTAGCTGAAGTTATGCAATGCAAATGTCAGTGGGATCAAGTAACGTTTGCTATATTGTGTTGTTCCACAGTAGACCAAGAATGGCTTGTCAGCTCCTAAGCTTTAAGGTAGGAACGCCGAGTAGGCATGGTCACTATGCAGCAGCAGGGCTATTGTCGGCTTGGCCAACATAAGCTGGCATCTTGCTACACAACAGTAAGTAACCTGCCTGAAAAGGCAACAGCTTGCCCTCAATTGTATTAATAGAAAACAAAATAAAGCAGCAGCTATACAAAGTATGTGTGAACTGATATGTGAACTGCAAGATAAAGTGGCCAGGCAGAGGGTCGAATCACCTACAGAACCTACTACCATTAATTATTTAATCTCTAGAAAATGAAACCAACTGGGCAGCTAGGAAACAAAAGCGTTGGCATTTCAGAAAGGATTCCAGTGTTCATCTCAGGCATTTCTTTTTTTTTTTTTTTAATGCCTGACCCCACTCCATCCCGCACCTCATATACACTAGCCGGTAGGACTGCATGCTGCATTTAAGAACAATGGACCATCAAATAAATCAAACGTGTTGGTTCATAGGCAGGGGTTATTAACATGAAACAGTGACAGAGAGAGAAGAGAATTTCAGAAGAAATTTAAAATGCTTCACAAAATAAGCAGTAACGGTATGTGCCCTGCTATCTAGAATGCTCGAGACCTGGGGTTTTCCAGATAAGGGATTTACTTGTAAATTGGATCTTCATACTTAAAATAATTTAAATATTAATTAAACCCAGTAGGCTAGTTTTGCCTCCAATAGGGTTTAATTATATCATAGTTGGGATCCAGTGCAAGGTACAGGTATGGGACCTGTTATCCAGAATGCTTAGGACCTGGGGTTTCCCAGATAACGGATCTTTCCATAATTTGGATCATCATACCTAAAGTCTACTAGAAAATAATGTAAACATTAAATAAACCCAATAGGCTGGTTTTGCTTCCCATAAAAATTAATAACATCGTAAAGGATGTACACGTTGTTTTTCATCATGATTAAACGATCTGCAGAAGAGCCGATACGCTGGGAGGGTTTTGAGATACAAAATTATTTATGGAAATGGCTAGGGTTTGGCATTTTAAACTTAAAATCTAAACATATAGAGCAAATAGATCCTACTGTCAGCGGCAACAGAAGAGAAAATTCTAAAGCAAGAAATGCAGTAAAGCAAATTATATACCAGGTTGTACAGGGAGAAGTGTTTATAGTAGAATAAGGGAGTTTCTACTGTCATTTACATGTCAATGGTGAGCCCTAAACTTAAGATGGTATGTGGCACATCCCAAAAAAAACAGAATTTGCCGTTTAATACCACTGCTGAGCTGTAGCAGGTTTCATTCATTTGCATTGCTATTTGAACCTGCACTGGAGCCATATAAGAATCCCGAACCCAAGGTACAATCTGTTGAAGGAACTGCACGTGCTTTTGATTTTAGGCATGGGGTATAAGATTTCAGTAAGAGCCTTTATTTAGAAAACTCTGGGACCCAAGCTTTCCAGAAAATAGACCCCATACATACAAGTAAGCCTTGTCGATACAGCAGTGACTAATTCACTTAAGGACTGATGTAAAGATGTTTATTTAGCAGTGCCATGCAAGTTGAAATTATCTTCAGGGCTTCTTGGGAGTGGAGGAAACCAAAAGATATTGTGGGTGGTTGTTCTAACAGGGACAGAGCTGCTGGTTATTGGATGTGCAAAGTTAAAAAATTTAAAGGAAACACTTTTGAGGTGGTCTTTACTTGCCCTTTAACAGACAGACATGCTAAAACTACTTGTTTTCCTTTTTTTCTATTTAAAAGTTGAAACCTATCCTTAAAGAGGAACTATCGCGAAAATGAAGATTTTACATAAGCTTCAGGATACTGAAATGAGAAACTTTGTAAATACAATCAATTCAATATTATGCATCATTTTTGAAATAATAAAGTTTATCTTCACTTTTCCTCTCAGCATCTGTTTCTCTTGATTCTGTCTTCTTGCAGCAGTTGGGTGTCAGATAGTCACTAACAGTTTAATCCAATATGTTAAATGGGGGCTTCCTTTCATAGCAGATGTATTAGAGCTCACTCAAATAACTGATTCAAGTACAAACAAAATCTAACAAAATAACTGCCTTTTGCACAAATCCTGCATGTAGAGACATGATGTCTGGTGATTTTAATAGAGTGAGCTCTAATACATCTTTTAGGCAAAATGAGCCCCCCTATAAGATATATTGGATCTAACTGTCAATGAATATCTGACAGCCAACTCCTGCATGAAGAGAGAATGAAGAGAAACAGATGCTGAGAGAGGGATAGTGAAGATGAACTTGATTATTTCAGAAACAGTACATCATTTGTAATTGATTGTATTTAGAACATTTCTAATTTCAGTATGCTGAAGCTTATATAAAATTTTCATTTATAAGATAGTTTCCCTTTAAATTAAAGGATATAAATGTTTTGAAAGAACTTAACCAACAGATAATTTAGATCCCAATATGTGACCTATCAAAGAATTTTATCAGCTTGTCAAAAATACATGAATTATCTTCTATTCTAAGTCAATACTTTGTGATGTTTGGATTGCTATAGAAAAATTTTTATATCAAAAAATGATATAAGTCCCAAAGCTTTCTTCAAGTAAAAAATATTAATTTATTGAAATACATTTAAAAGAGTTATAGCTGGTACATACTACCTCCCATATCCCACCTTACGCGTTTCGCACCCTCCGGCACTTAGTCATAGGTGTGTCTACAGACACACTCACTAGTTAAAACAACTGCAACAACTACAAAAATTGGTGGTACAAATTGCAACAGGGAGAAATGTGGGTGTAAAATGACCTGCGGTGTCCATTCATTGGCTCATGTGCCCTTGGTTTGCGTGAGAACACATTAGATCATACAATCCAGAGAAATGGACTATATTACTTCAAATGCCGTTGTTTTATTTTGGGATAATCCAAAGGTGTATATTATTAGATATTTATTATAAAAAGCTCACATTTATATGCAAAAACTGCTCTATATATGAACTGTGTTAGGAAATATATTTTTAACCTAAAGGCAATATTCAGGGGTACGGTTTCACGGAAATTAAGAGTGATTATTACGAACTCATTACCAAAACTCACCTGACAGGGCCACTAATTCCAGCACCAAGCTTCTGGGTCCAGTTAATTTTGTACTCTTCTAAGATTGATGTGTCCTGCATACATATAAGTGCAAAAGTATGTTTTAAGTATTTTACCTGCAGCAATTTACCACAAAATGCACATGGATCAGTGAAGTAGCAGAGGGCAGTGGTATGCCTGAAAGCTGTGACAGATAAACATCTCTTGTTCAGGGGTCTAAAACTGGCCATAGACGCAAAGACCTGATCATACATTTTAGGACTGTGTGTGGAGATTCCCGACATTTTTCGTCCGGCGGAGATCGGTCGTTTGGTCGATTGGATAGGTTAAAAGATTTCTGTCAGCTGCCGATAATGTCTCTGCATGTATTGCCGATCATGCGATTTTCAGTGGGAGACTGTCACTAGCTTTGGTCAGACATAACTTTCGTACGATTGCTGTCAGGGGCAGAACATTGGCTGATCTGTTCTTTTGTACTTTATTTGATCAGAATGGTTAGTTGCCGGTCGGGAGATGGGGGGGGGAAGTCCAATCATACGTTGATTCATACGATCGGATCTTTGCGTCTGTGGCCAGCTTAACTGTAGTGAACAGTCTGTTTAATGATCCCTGCCAAGACAGGTTAAATATTTAACTGGGTAATACGTATGATAAATTAACTGCACAACATATCAAGGTTGGATATATCCAGACACTCTGCGACTGAATTTAGTTACTGATTTGTTACAGTAACTGAAAGAAACTGGAAATCAGACACAATAGTGCAATTAAAAGTCAATAAATGGACGTCTGCCTTGCAAGAAACAAAGAGAAAGCCACACGAATTGAGTCACTGCACCTGTGTGCCCACACAATGACTTTAGATGTACAAACAAACCTCTTATCTCTCAGGCCGGGGTCAGCCAGGAGGTTTCATTACTGCATTTATAGAAAGTCACAAGTGTAACAAAAGTGCCCTTCCCATCTTGTTATACACGTCTGGAATTTACTAAGTAATATGAATTAAAGGGGTGGTTCACCTTTCAGGTAACTTTTAATATGCTATAAAATGGCTAATCCCAAGTAACTATTCAATTGGACTTTTTTTTTTAGATTTGAGTTTTTAAATTATTTGCCTTCTTCTTCTGATTCTTTTCAGGTTTCAAATGGGGTCAGTGACCCCATCTAAAAATCAAATGCACTGTAAAACTATACATTTATTGCTATTGCTACTTTTTATGACTAATCTTTCCATTCAGCGCCTCTCCTATTTATATGCCAGTCTCTTATTCAAATCAATGCATGGTTGCTAGGGTAATTTGCCCCCTAGCAACCAGATTGCTAAAACCGCAAACTGGAGAAAAAGATAAATAACTAAAAAAACACAAACACCCAAAAATGAAAACCAAATGAAAATTGTCTCAGAATATCACTCTCTACATCATACTAAAAATTAATTTAAAGGTGAACAAGCCCTTTATTCTAAATGCATAGACTTCGCAAAAAATATTTTACCTGGCTTTAAGGGAGCACACCACCATGGAGATGTGGGATGTTTTGTGGCAGACCTTGGAATGCAAAGAATTAAAGAGCATCTTCTAGCCTAAATATTCTCTTGTCATCTCCTACATTCTAGCTCATTATAAACGACTAGTGAAAATAAATGCTGCAAAATTACTGCCCAGTCTCGTCTAAAACGCTTATATAAGTCAATTTATCTCTCCTCACGCATTTGTTTATACTGTTCCAAAAGGTTCCTTTATTAGACAGCAACTTAGAAATTAGCGTGACTGTCCCCTTAAAGTGGTGTTACTGTCCTATATAAAATATGACACTGTCCAACTAAGTGTAATTAAGTGGTATATTAAAAAGGAATAAAGACATGTTTGAAGAGTAAATGGTAGGGGAGCATAGGCAAACTATCTAAGTCTGTTACTGTAACTCAGCTTACACTGAAAATGCAACTAGTAATTATCTTAAACAAAAGTATTAGCCTAAACAAAAGTGGGACCATTAAAGAAGTGAAGTCAATGTGCTATATGCAATGGATTAAATGGGCACAGGCTACTATTCAGACGACTAACAATTTCCTGCTGTATTCTACACCATATAATCAGGCTCTGTCTCCCATGTATTGCCTCAGAATTAGCATACAAAGCAAAAATGACCCTGATACATTGTGATCACCTCTACTGACGTCAACAGGAAACTCAACAAAGGGTGGGTATGCTCTCCTTTCTGCCCAAAGTACTGTGGTAAGGTTTTTTTGGCCAGAAAGTACCCTTTATCTGCACTCTCATGCTCTACTTATTGGGAGTCCCCAGAGGCAGTCATTGCAATTTCTATACTGGCAAAAATATAAAGGCAGAGTAAATGCACTGTGTCACAATTACCTAAGAAACTGGAAATACACTTTTTTTGTGTGCTAGGAGAAATCCCCCGCTGCTCCTCTTCTGCTGCCCTGGGTGCCACATTACCTCCGCTTTAGTGCAGGCAGACTCAGCAGATTTCGGTGCAAAATCTTGTGTTTCAGGACCAAAATCCTCCACATCTGCCTGCACTCGAGCGGAGGTAATGTTTCCAGGTGTGTTTTTCCTCAGGCCAAGATCCGTATGGCGTGCCGAAAATTTAACTATTACTATTCCCTCTTGATAATCTAAAATTCAAGTACAGGTACATTTCTATAGTTATTCCATATTTCTTACTTCCAGCCCTATCCTAATAATCATCCAGTCTGTCATGTTAACATGTAATCATTGCTAGGATAAGTAGGACCCTAGCAACAATTACAAAGGCAGAAGAACAAAAAATGTAATCCCTCTGATTCAGGAGCTATGTCATTAAATACTGCCATTGGTTCTCAAAAATAACCAGCTCTTGTCTCTTTTATTAATAATAAACAGAGTTTATCTGGTCAATCCATTAAACAGCTAGGAGGCATCATGTAATCTCACACTTGCTACACCCAATATATCATAAGCAAAATCCCTTCCCAGAGGCTATTACCCACAACATTACATTGCTTGTCTTTCCATATTTAACTTGCTATTTCACAGCCACTATCCTTCTCAGAGGATGTTACAGGGATCATTCTGACCGACTTTACCCTACCAGTTAGTTCTACAAGTACTAACACAAGTGAAAACAATCCCTTAGCTCACCACAACTGGCACCATATTACTTTACCACTATACAGGTTTTCCCACTGTCCCCACTCAAAATCTATTACACTGTTACAGACCATTTCTCCTTGCTGTACCTGCTCAGGTGTGGACTGAGAATTAAAATAGGCCCTGGCATTTAGGTACACAGAGGCCCAAACAGTCCAATAAATAGACTTTCTATGGCACATTATAACAGTCCTCTGGCATTTGCCAGAACCCACAGATTGCCAGTCCAGGCCTGTACCTGTGACCCCACACCCACAAACCCATATTAAAAGCTATTACAGGCAGCATCTCTCACTACCCTAAGGTTATTATCCCCACTACTACTACAGGTACCATCTATGCCTACTTTACCTGCTGTGCCACAAACACAGTCCCTTCCCAGAGGATATTATCCCACTGCTACTATAGGCACCATCTCTCCCTACTATACCTGCTATCCCACAGTTCCTTCCCAGAGACTTTTATCCCACTGTTACTATAGGCACCATCTCTCCCTACTATACCTGCTATCCCACAGTCACACTCCCTTCCCAGAGACTATTATCCACTGTTACTATAGACACCACCTCTCCCTACTATACCTGCTATCCCACAGTCCATTCCCAGAGACTATTATCCACTGCTACTATAGGCACCATCTCTCCCTACTATACCTGCTATCCCAGTCCCTTCCCAGAGACTATTATGCCACTGCTACTATAGACACCATCTCTCCCTACTATACCTGCTATCCCACCACAGTCCATTCCCAGAGACTATTATCCCACTGCTACTATAGGCACCATCTCTCCCTACAATCTCACTGGCACAGTCACTACTCATAATTATTCAGGCGTCTATAGACGAACAAGATGTACATTGCAGGCACATTATTGATCTCTTGTAAATTCATTCCAAAAGTGCTGCAATGCGGGGGACACATGGGGAGGTGCAGGGCAGCTGCCATAGTCTGAATTCCTCTAAAAACAACTCTGCCTCACTTATAGACACCACAGCAGAGACAGACATTGTCTCATTATAGTACCTTGATTGTTCTGTCCATATCGTTATTCTGGGACATCCCCCTCTGGACAGCTCTGGGACTGGTCACCGATTGGGTCAGAGGAAAGGAGGACACATGAAGGTACTGACGGACGAGCACCAGCACTAGCACAGAGACAAGGAAGAAAGACTGGAGATAAGAGACAAGACCGAGATGTGAAGCGGCCTCATCCAATTACAACACCGTACCCCCTCCTATAGCTGCCTAGTCCACGCCTGTTACAGTCGGACAACCACGATTAAGTCTTACCTCCTGTTGGTTCGCATTTATTGTATTCAGATTATTAGCGAACCTAAAATAAATACTTGAAACAAAGTATAGTGTCAAGTTTATTTTTTGCTCTTAAACTTTTTAGAGAAACTAACAGGCTGCACCCAGGGCACGATATGAAGCGCGGCATTGCTAATATAGGACCTCTATGCGTGCCAGTGAATAGGGGCTTTTTAAGATTGCGTCGCGTTCTGTTTAGGTCGCATATAGTGATATCGAGGTAGACATATTTGTTGTGGGCAGTGTATAATTATTTTGCCTGTTTTTTTTTTTTACTATAAATTAGATTTATTGAAAAAGAATGTTATTACTTTGTCTAGTTTAGCATTATGGGTCATAGGTAATTTTTTGAAAATTGATTGCTTTAATTTTGTAGCATGTTATACATTTCCTGGATTTTTTTGTCCAGTTACTAGTAAAATTGTCAGTGGTCTTGTAGTACATGCATTGTGTGCATTTTTAAACTGAAATCATTTTTAAAATTTTGCTATATTATCCACACCAGTTTGTATATTATTGTCACTATACTGATATGGTTATGAAGTATGCCTAATTGCCACATACACTTCTGCTGTTTTGGGACATTACTTAAAGGGGTTGTTCACCTCCTGTTAGTATGATGGAGATAGGGTTGCCACCTTTTCCAGAAAAAAATACCAGCCTTCCTATATATTTATCTTTTTTCCATATTAATAACATTGGGATCAAACATCATTTTTACCGGCCGGGTTTGTAAAATACCGGCCTGGTGGCAACCCTAGATGGAGAGAGTGATATTTGCAATTGGTTTTCATTTTTTATTATTTGTGGGTTTTGAGTTATTTAGCTTTTTATTCAGCAGTTCTCCAGTTTGCAATTTCAGCAATCTTGATGATAGGGTCCAAATTTCCATTGCAATCATGCACTTATTTCCATAAGAGATGGGATATGAATAGGAGAGGACCAGGATACAAAGATGTGTAATAAAAAGAAGCAATAACAATATGTGTAGCCTTACAGAGCATTTAATTTCTAGTTGGGGTCAGTGACCCCCATAGGAAATCTGGAGTCAGAAGAAGAAGGCAAATAATTAAAAAAAAAACTATTAAAAAAGGAAAAATGAAGACCAACTGAAAAGTAGCTTAGAATGGGCCATTCTATAACATACTAAAAGTTATCTTAAAGGCAAACCACCAATTTAATATGCATTCATACCTCATTTCAACGAGCAATCCTTCATTTTGACTCTCTGCTCCTGGAAATATATTTGCCCCTGGTTCATGGGTTTTAATAGTGACCAACTGTACAAAAGTATTTTTATGACCAGAAATCGTATCTCAGCATTTAAACGGTGTTGTAGAGGTAGTATTGTGCTCTCTGTGCTATAATGGTACAGTCTGGATATCATGAAATCTGTTTAATAAAGCTCATTAAGGGTAGTGTCAAATATTGAGTCCAGCATTACCATAGAGTTTAACTCACCTGCAGAAAACCTCCATGCACCCCTCTGCCCCCCTAGGTCACATGGCAATGTTGCATGGAAGTACAGGAATGGCTAACATGCTAGCTGTTCTATGCCACACAATTGCTATGTAAGGTATAACACTAAGCTTTCGGTGTTTGTTTTTCTCACTATGTAGACCTGACAAAAGAGTCCTGCCAGAAACCTTGTGTGGGTTTTCCTACTTTCAGCTAATAAACAGTTTAGCTCACTAAGAAGAGTTTATGTGCTTCCATCCGTTTATTCATGCCTTCCCACTGCCTTCTCTATGTATAGAGATTCCATAAATAAACAAACATTTTTTACTTTGGCTGAGTGTTGTAATGTAGGACCAAAACCAGTGGTAGGCAAAAAAGGCAAGTGCCTAGGGTGCAAAGGTGGGGGCACTTACCTCTTCTGTCTGGCTTCCCCTAGTATGGTTGCCACCTTTTCTGGAAAAATATACCTGCCTTTGTATATATTTATCTTTTTTCCTTATTAATAACATTGGGATCAGCCATCATTTTTACCGGCCCACCTGTAAAATACCGGCCAGGTGGCAACCCTATTCCCTAGTTTTTTGCTCCTGGAGAGGATTCTGGCATCACTTGCTCATGGCAATCCTCCCTCGCCTTCAGGGTTATGAGAGTGCTTTGCCTTGAGCATACCCAATACTGAGTTGAGCCCTGGTGTCATGGCAGGGCAGAGTTGATTGTGTGCAGGACCTGTAGACCCTTAATGGAAATTGAAACGTGTTTGAAGATGTAATATTGCAGACTTGCCACCAACCTCCAATATACATACTTGGAAACTCAGAGTGTTACAAATGGTTTATTCTAGTGATAGATTCTGAAATATTTCCTTTTTATTTTGAGTTTACAGAGCATAATCTTTATGGGGTGCAGTCTGTCCCAATTGCATATTGTTTGCAAAAAATAAATTCTATAGGCAACAACATCTTCAATATAGTTTTGAACAAAAAAAAAATAATTTTCTCTCAGGGTACATATGTAATTGTGGTTTCATACACATAAAAAATATATATGAGAAAAACATGTATAAAAATCAAGTTTTCACAAAAAGAGATATCACAAACTACATTATGTAAATGTAGAAATACATTTTCTCTTTATCTCGAAAATGTTTAAAATACATTTAACAGTGTGGTGTTTATACAAATGGCCTGTAGATGTCACTATGCCCAGACTTATACTGTGCATACTTCCTGACAGCTTAAAAAGTGAAAGTTACTGTTGTGTAATGCCTGCATGAGCCTGCTAATAAAGCATTAGAGTTATACTCTACTCATCCTCAGCTACCCAAAATATAACAAACAGAACCAGTGATGTTTAACATTACTTAGAATGCATTTTGTAATAAAAACTTGAACACAATCTATAATCTTGTAAATGATTACCATATTCCAAGTCACACAATTAACATCTAACTCTAATTTGGTAGAATTTAATGACTAAATAGATGTTTTTGACAAAAAGGAAGATTCTATATTGCAGACTTGATTATGTCAACAAAATTAACAATAAGTTCCAAAAAAAACTTAGGTTAACTGTTACCTTAAATGCAAGGAACTTGTCAGCTTAAGTGCAGTGGTATAAAGGAGCTACTGGCAAAATTTCCTAGCAGATGGCAAAACATCAGGAATCTTCCTGTGCAGGTAAAGAAGATTAATCACATTATGTTTTATTTATTTATTTTATGCTTACAATTTCATCCTCAAACAACTCTATTTTTTGAGTGCAGTGCCATGGAGCTGCTGCTAGAACCTCTCCCTCTTCTCTTGTTCTTCTAATGGCAGGATTAAAGCAACATGGGTTGGAGTTGCCAGTGCAAACCTTAGGGTAAATGGCATGTGTGCAGAATAATACAGTTCGCACTTTTCAGCAAAATCTATTTTTCCTGGAAGTACATGCCAAAGCTGTCTATATCTTACCTTTCAGTGTATATTTAGAGGCTAGTAGTTAAAAATATATACATTTTACTATTAACTTGAGTTAAAGGGTAATAGCCAGTGTGGTACTTTCCTTGTGGTCCCTGCAAAAGAGACCATTCCAATGGCCAACCAATAGAGATGCTGCAGCACTTGTGTCAGTGTGTAGTTATTGCAAACATAGTTTTCCACCATATTTGCAAGGATACACATTTAACTGATTTACATGCCCAGAATGTACAGTACAGTTTGTTTGTATTTGTGTATTATGTAGTAGTAGTAGTAATAATAACTGGAAAGGGAAGTTTGAGAACATGTTAAGTCACTGAATGAAATTTGATTGGCTGTTGCTGACTCCATCCAGTTTTTCTAACCTTGGACCACAGTCATATAGTAAAGTCATATAGTATTGTCATATTTTGGGGACCCTGGTTTTAATAGTGTCAAAATGGCAGAAATTCCAATTTCCCCACTGAAAGTCAATGAGTGACATTGGATAGATGGTTGGTGGCCCCACCCACTTTTGCTAACTTTGAACTGAAATCCACCAGTGACTAACTAAAGATATGTGATTGCTGTTGGTGGCTCTGTTCATTTTTTTCTAACCTTAAATACATAGTAAACCAGTAACGAACTGTGCAAAGTTTGGGAACCCTGGCATAAATAATCGGAGAATCAAAGTGTTTTACATGTAAAACAATGAAATTCAATGGATGAAATCTGGTGACGCTGTTGATGGTTCCATCCACTTTTACTAACCTTGACCTGCAGTCCACCAGTGAGCAACTGTGAAGAGTTTGGGGACCCTGGCGTTAATACTGTTAGAATGGCAGCAGGTTCAATTCCCCATTGAAAGTCAAGGGGTGAAATCTGGCTGTTCGTTGCTCTGTCCACTTTCTAACAAATATATTTTCATTCAGGTTGACCACATGATTATGTGATTCAAGTTTGGCGAGTGTAGCCTCAAAGAGTGGCAGCAATTTCAATTCACCCACAGAAAGTCAATGGGTGAAATTTGATTGGCTGTTGTTGGCTACTCCCACTTCGGGTCATCATTTGACATTTCTCATTCAGGATGACCCCTCGATTATTTTATTCAAGTTTGTGAGTGTAGCTTCAAAGTTGTAAGATTGGCTGTTTTACATGTAAAACAATGAAATTCAATGGATGAAATCTGGTGACGCTGTTGATGGTTCCATCCACTTTTACTAACCTTGACCTGCAGTCCACCAGTGAGCAACTGTGAAGAGTTTGGGGACCCTGGCCTTAATACTGTTAGAATGGCAGCAGGTTCAATTCCCCATTGAAAGTCAAGGGCTGAAATCTGGCTGTTCATTGCTCTGTCCACTTTCTAACAAATATATTTTCATTCAGGTTGACCACATGATTATGTGATTCAAGTTTGGCGAGTGTAGCCTCAAAGAGTGGCAGCAATTTCAATTCACCCACAGAAAGTCAATGGGTGAAATTTGATTGGCTGTTGTTGGCTACTCCCACTTTGGGTCATCATTTGACATTTGTCATTCAGGATGACCCCTCGATTATTTTATTCAAGTTTGTGAGTGTAGCTTCAAAGTTGTAAGATTGGCTGCAGTTTGAAGTGTTTAGAAAATGGGGTCGCTAAGAATAAGAAGAAGCAGAAGAATAAGCTAAAGTCGAAGAACAGCATTTTGGTTTTTCAGTCGTCTACTGTAAATTACTCAGAATAAGTACCGGTATGGGCAGGGCCACCATCAGGGGGGGGGACAGGGGGGGGAGCATTTTAGGAGTTAAGGGGGGGCCGGCCGTGCTGCTTGGATAGCTGTCTCGCTGTCATTGAGCTGGAAACTTTGGAAGGGAGAGTGGGCGGGAGTCTGCATCCTCTAACTGCTCTGATTTGTCAGTGAATTGTAAGTCCCGGTTAAGCCGCATGGTGATTGGATGGGTGAAATTTGAACCGCCCCTCCAGTTTATCCAATCACCATACAACATTACCGGGACTTACATTTCACTGGCAAATCAGATTGTAATTTTGTGTTAGCACACAACTCCTCCACTGGTGCACGTTCAGTAGTGGCCACCCAACACTGTAGAAGATTCAATGTAGAAAAGAACAGCACCTTGGTAATGAAATAAAAGGCCTTTATTTTATTTCATCATAACCTTTATTGCAAAGATAAAACATGACATACAGTTGAACATACCAACATTGTATTTATTGTATTAAACATTATGCAAGGTACATTCAGTTTGCGAAACCAATTTAGCCTGTTATCATTCGCATGTCATATTCATATCATCATACATACAGCTTGTGAAACAGATACAACAAAATAAGCCATCATCAATCAACTAAAATGGGAGTCCGTGATACGTAACCTCTTATAGTGGGGGTTTTAAAGGGTAAAGAGCCATTATATGTCTACACATCTACTAGGAAGAGGGCCAGTTTCCCCATATTAAGTCAAATTTTTCAGAGGAGGCTCTTTTAGTGAACAAATATTGAATCCTATCAATGTAGAGCTTCATTTGTTCCAACCAACTTTTGTGAGTCGGGGCCTCTGAACTTTTCCATCTCATCGTTATATGTCTACGGGCCTGGAAAAGACTTTGCCTAATCGTAGTCAATTGATATCTGTTAAATTGGAAGCTTTCGCCTATGTTAAGTATAGCCAGTTCTGGGGTGGATCGTGGAAGTGAGGCCCATTGCTTAAATTTGGACTCCACCTGGCCCAGTAATGGGAACACGTTCAGGTCCCAATAGGAAGACGTTGGTAGTGAAACTTCTATCCCCAGGTATTTAAACTATGAGACCACAGTCAAAGCAGGGGTAAGAGGAGGATTTGCTTCAGGTCCGGAATCCACTGTAAGATTTGGATATATTGACCTTTAGGCCCGAAAAATTACCGAAAGTGGTAAGAACCTCTGTCAATCGTTCCAATGATTTGCCGCTATCCGCCAGGTAGACAAGGGAGTCATCCGCGTACAGTTGAATTTTTTTTCTGGATAGGCCCAAGTTCCCATCCAACTATTTCTGGATCATTCCTTATAACGGCCGCCAGAGGTTTGATTGCCATAGCAAATAGGAGTGGGGAGGATATACCGTTGACAGTTACCAGTGCGGAAGGCTTCGCATATAGCAGCTGGGTAAAAGCTAGGAATTTCGGACCAATCCCCATTTTGTCCATCACCTGCCACAGGTATGCCCATTCGACTGTATCGAAGGCCTTAGCAATGTCCAGTGCCACTAATAGTCTATGTCCTTTGTTGTCATGATTTGTGGCAAGTTCGTGTACAGCCTCCGTAGATTCACAGTTGTGCTTGTGCCAGGCATAAATCTGGACTGATCTGGGCCAATAATGCTTTCTATCGCCAGTATAAGTCGCCGAGCTAAAATCTTGGCAAGAATCTTGACGTCACAATTCAAAAGCGAGATGGGTCTGTATGAGCCACACTCCTGTGGATTCTTACCAGGTTTTGGGAGAACAATAATTGATGCCTCTCTCATTGATGTGGGAAGTTCCCCACTTTCCCACTCTGCCGAGTAGACAGCTAGTAACTTGGGAGTGAGAGTTGTAGCATAGGTTTTATAAAGTTCGATGGGTAATCTATCCCTGCCTGGTTATTTCCCATTGGGGAATGCCCGAACAGCTAGCTCTACCTCGTCAACCGTGATCTCAGCGTCCAACGTATATCTCTCTGATCAGGGTTTAAAGTTGGCAATTCAATTCCTGCTAAGTAATGCGGCAGTTGGTGTCTATATGGCCCCAGCTGGGATTTATACAAGTGCTCGTTGTACGACCCAAAAATACCACTGATTTCTTTGGGGTTATCAGTGACATCTCCAGTCAAGGACCGAATCAATGGAATAATTGTGGGAGAAGAGTCCGTCTTGGCCAAGTGAGCTAACATCTTCCCAGTCCTAGCCCCCTGCTCAAATATATTATGTTTCAGAAACAGTAATTTCCTTAGGCTAATGGATTACAAATATTGGCGATAGTTGTCCTGTTCCCGTTGCAGTTTAAGATGGGCATCAGGTGTGCGGGTTGCAACCACCTCTTCAGCATGAGTCACCAATTCCTTCAACTGGGCCTCTTTGAGTTTAGTTTTCGTTTTGATCACGTTGATCTCTCTTATATATGTTCCCCACACGTGGGCCTAAAAAGCATCCCAATTTATCAGAACCCCGTCAGGGGAAGCATTAAGCGCAAAATATTTCTGTAAAGAGTCACAGATTTCTTTAGTTTTCCCCACAATTCTCAGCCATGCTGGATTAAGACACCATCCTCTGCTGGAGGTCTGGTTTCCCCATGACCATACTAACTCTAGTGGGGCATGATCTGAGATTCCTCTTGGGAGATATTCAATTCAATGAATGAGTGGTAGCATTTCCCTGGACATTAGTACTAGGTCTATTCTAGACAAGCAAATATGAGACTTGGAATAGCAGGAAAATTGCCGTGTGGAGGAGTGGAATATTCGCCACATTTCCAGTAGATTCAAGGAGTGCAGGAAATTATTGAGCGTATGATTGACACCTGTACCTCCAGATCCATCCCGTCTCCAGCTGTCTATGGCTGGGTCTGGGGTGGAGTTAAAATCACCTGCGATTAGAATCTTGGATTGGGGGAATTGCAGGCAGTAGTTTGTAAATTCAAAAAGAATGTCATCCGTAAAAGGGGGGGATATAGATATCGGCTAGCAAAAATTCCTTCGAAAAAAGTTTACAGTGCAAAAAAATAAACCTGCCTTTGGGGTCTACTTTAATGTGCAATAAGGAGAATATAACTTTTTTGTTGATTAATATAGAGACTCCACCTGTGTACACTGAGTATGTGGAGTGGTAGTGCCAGCCTACCCACGGTTTCTTAAGGGAGAGGATAGAAGATCCAGTTAGGTGAGTCTCTTGCAAGAAAAGAATGTCTGGATTTAGCTTTTTTATATAGGTTAGAGCCATTCTTCTCTTGATAGGATCATTAAGCCCCCAAGCATTCCAGGAAATTAGTTTTACGTTACTCCCCATGGTGGTTGGTGGTTTGTTTTACCTGTTGGCTCTTGATAGAGTGGCACTGGTTGGTTACAGACAACATAGATATTATCTGTTTCACACATCAAACCCATTTTAAAAAAACAAAACATCAGCATCAATTTGTAAGTATTGTTATCAAGCAAAACGATCACAGCAATACTTACCCCTAACACCCTTTCCCACCCCGTCGCTCCTATCCCCAACTGAGGTGCCACTTTTCCCAAAACCAAACAAAGAAACCAGAGTAGTCCTAGCTCACAATTGAGTAGTTAAAAGGCCTTTATTTAAACATGTCACAGACCAATTGTAGCAAAATCAGAGCACAGGAAAGCTAAAGACACAGACACCCGAGCTTCCCTTAAAGGAAAACTATACCCCTAAAATGAACACTTAAGCATTAAGTGTCATATTAAAGAATCTTACCAAACTGGAATATATATTTAAGTAAATATTGCCCTTTTACATCTCTTGCCTTGAGCCACCGTTTCGTGATGGTCTGTGTGCTGCCTCAGAGATCACCTGACCAGAAATACTTCAACTCTAACTTTAACAGGAAGAAGTGTGGAAGCAAAAGACAGAACTCTGTCTGTTAATTGGCTCATGTGACCTAACATGTATGGTTTGTTGGTTTGTGAGTACGGTGAATCCTATGATTCCAGGGGGCAGCCCTTATTTTTTAAAATGGCAATTTTCTATTTATGATTACCAATGGCACATACTACTAGAAAAGTATATTATTATGAAAATGGTTTATTTACATGAAGCAGGATTTTACATATGAGCTGTTTTATGCAATATCTTTTTATAGAGAAAATCTCTATTGCGCTTTAAAGCAGCCTCTTTCTGCTTCGAGTCATCCGAAACTATGTTGGTAACATACTGAACCCTGTGTCTGAAAGATAGATTCATATTGCTTTATTTATTTAGAGGCTCTTGTCTAGGGTGCAACTGGGGGGGGGGGGACTAGACATATACCTCTTCTACCTGATCACCACTTGTTCAGCTTTCTATAATTTCCCTGGTCGTCTGAGGGAGTGGTGATTTAATATGCCCCCAGGGTGATCGGGGGGGGGGGGATGTCCCCTCATTATTTGTTTTTAAAATTCTCAGACGTTTCTTTAGTCACTGCTTTTTTATCCAGCAAAAGTACAACTTAGCTATGTACAACACTCCATATTGTTATATGGTCCTCTATACGAGACATGTCCAACAAGTGGTGGCCCCTCTGTGCTCAGTGGGGCCTGAAGTGCTAGTGGAAACACCAGAAGTTTTTAGTCTGCTGCCTATTTATATTTTTTGGACTGCCCAGAAATGTATGTATGCAAACTTACATTCATATGTTGTTGCTAAAGAATTTTTTTATTGTAAAATGTTATCGCCAACAATATATAATATTTATTATTTTACAAATGATCACAGTAAACATTAGAGATTGTGGAGGGCAAAGTGTAGAATGAATGCAGCAAGAAGACATACAGTAGATGGGAAACAAAACTCTTGAAAGGGCCATGGGGTTGGTAAAAGAAGAGCAAGACCATTACGCAACAATGTTATTCCTCCTTCTCTTCACCGTGAGTGATAATATGCACAAGGTTTTTGTAGTTTAAATTTCCAGTCACGTCAGGGGGGAAAGCTGTGAACATCTGATCCACCTGTAAGAAAAATCATTGCAGATCACTGTTTATTGATTTTGAAAATACACAAATGATGCATTACACTTAAGCTGGGCACGCATAAGAAGATCTGTTTGTTTAGTTAGGCTTCCAAGCATGCAGCTTTAACCAGATTTGGCCTCCTGTACACTAGGCCAAATCACATTGAGCAGATCATACTACCTTTAGCTATCCATTAAGAGAGGACTGAATTAATACACAGAGCAATACTTGTCTGATTGGATTTTGCATGGGCCAATATGATGCCAAATTGTTCTGGTCCATGTCTGGCTGCCTCTACTTTCATGTTAACTGAACAGCATGGAGAGGCCAGAGAGTTGTCTTCTGTTCAACTACTATACCCTATACATCAGATTTGTCCAAACAATGTGAAGAAGAGAGCTTACAAAAGATTAGTGGGTGGGAATAGGTTATCTAAAATTCAATTCCGACTTATGTTCAACCAGCAATGTATTTAGGTCCATTGCCGCCCTAGACATTGAACCTCAGCGCTCCCCCTGTTGCACAAGTGAGGTTGTGCTTGTGACGTCACATGCACAACATATTTTTTCACTGAGACGTGCACTCATACCCCCTTACCCCCCCCCCCCCCCCCCACTGCTTAGCTGCCGAATATGCTCACAAGTCTCCAACGGAGATTCTGCTCGTTATTTCTCATGAAAATATATTTTTTTGTATATTTTAATTAAGCAGCAGAAACTGAACATGATATGGTTTTTATTTGTATTTCTTAAACGCTTTAAAGAAGGCTTCCCCCTTGATCATGTTTCAATTCAGTGAGAAAAAGGTTTATCATGTAAAAACTCATGGACAAGATTCAATTTGATATGCAATTAAATTAAAAAAAAATGTATCTTATTGTTTAGCAAGTAAAAACTCTATTGAAGTCTATGGGAAAAAAATGGAAATGAATTTGGAGAAACGATTCGAATTGAATCTCGTCCATGAATTTTCACTTGATAATCCTTGAGATACAAGGATTTTTTTTCCAGTCAGAGCCAGCATTCAGGTACTTATGTAATTTTGCAATAACTATAACCCTTTTATATGGCTCAACCCATTGTTTGTTAACATGCACTAAGGGCATTGCAGAATACATTAGCATTGTATTGTATGCTGTATTATGTAATAGCAATAAAACAAGAACAAAGTAGATGAAGTCCTACCTCTTCGCTTGTAAATCTTTCTGCCTGAGTCATGAGCATTTCTCGAATGCTTGGGGGAAAGAAAAACAAGGCCATTAAAATATGCGTTAATATAAAGCCAAAGAACTGGAGAATTAAGTTCTACTGCAGATAAATGTACTTACTATTCTGATTTAAGAAGTCCAGTACCCTCGGGGTCAAATACTTTGAACGCATTTAAAATTGTTTCTTCTGGATCAGCTCCTGGATAACAGAGTAAATGCAATAAATTATTTACGTCAACCTAGGCCGGAAATCATCCTTGATAAAAAATAACATAGTGACCACTTTGTAATAAAGTTAGATTTTATTTTTGTATGTATACAAACATGTGCCTGTCAAGCTGTTATTGATCTAGCGCTTCCAATGTGCACTGAGAGGGAGGCATGATCTGTATTTTCCTTCAGTACCAGGAACATTTCTTATATTGCCCTGGGCACCCATTTCATTAATCTCAGTATGAGCAAGTGTGGATAGGAAGATGGCCCATCAAGCTGAACAATAGGCAAACAATATTGTTTTGTTAAGGTTTATACGGTTTGGGCATAGTTACATTGACAGTTTTCCTGTAGCAGTTAAACAGGGTTGTATAGCTTTCGAAAATTGACATCTTTAACAGATCATGGTATACAAGGGATATCAAGGTCAAAACTTGCACCTACAAGGGTGGATCCTCTTAAAGGGGTGGTTCATCTTTGATGTAACTTGTAGTATGTTATAGAACACCCAATTCCTGCCTCTTTCCAGCTTTCAAATGGGGGTCACTGACTAAAAAACAAATGTCTGTAAGGCAACAAATGTATTGTTATTGCTACATTTTATTACTCATCTTTTTATTCAGGCCTCTCCTATTTATTTTCCAGTATCTTATCCAAATCAATGCATGGCTGCAAGGGTAATTTGAACCCTAGCAACCAGATGAAATTGCAAACTAGAGAGCTGCTGACTAAAAAGTAGGGATGCACCGAATCCAGGATTCAGTTCGAATCCTTCTGCCCAGCCGAACCGAATCGGAGTCCTAATTTGCATATGCAAATTAGGGGCGGAGAGCAAAATTGTGTGACTTTTTGTCACAAAACAAAGAAGTAAAAAATATTTTCCACTTCCCACCCCTATTTTGCATATGCAAATTAGGATTTGGTTCGGTATTCGGCCGAATCCTTTGTGAAGTATTCGGGGGTTCGGCCGAATCCAAAATAGTGGATTCGGTGCATCCTTACTAAAACGCAAAATAACTCAAAAACCACAAATAAAAAAGAATGAAAACCAGTTGCAAATTCTTTCAGAATATCACTCTCTACATCATACTAAAACTAAAAAAATAATTTTAAGGTGAACAACCCCTTTGACATTTGTTAAGATTTAACTAGCACTAGGCCCTTTTCACTGGCTTGTCTTCCCTGGGAGGAGGGCAAATCGTAGGCACCCCCAGTTTTATATATATATATATATATATATATATATATATATATATATATATAATCACTTACCTTATACTGTGGGGTATTTCTAAAGGAGCTCAGTCTCACAATCTTCTTCCACTTCTCCGAGCCTGGACAGGTGCATGCACAGTAAGTGAAAAAGTTCAGCATTCACTCTACTGTGTTTGTGACTGCCCAGATTGAAATGAAGAGAAGATGGAAATAGACAAAGAAGATGGTGACAATGAGCTTCTACAGAAATACCCTTTTGCAGTTTTTAGCAAAGGATTTGGTGTGCCAGTTTGGTTATTTTAAGCTACATTGGCTAATTGCATGCTTATAACCCAGTCAGAACTCTATGTATGTGGCTCCAAGAAAACATAAGTCATAATAATCAAGTGAACATTTGTGACTCATCACTTGAGCAGACTGCAGGGAAATCCAATCATGTATGTTCAACGAACCCCCTGTTTTTTAAGTGTGTGTGTCTAGGTGTGTTTTGCCAAAGGACTCACTATTTTCGTCACCTGATACAACTGTCTGCGTATTTGTATAGTAAATAAGCACTGACCTCATGTTTCAACACCACATACTATATATCTAAATTAATTAATGAAACAGAAACCTATATATAAGGAGCACCTTTGCTCTGTGAGCTCAGATATCGATGATCTATTGCAGAAACCCTGCCCAACTCAATACAAAATTATTAAAAAATGTTTTAATTACGTGCTTTTGGATTGTTTTCTACGACTGTAAATCATGTAATTTTAACAACTGTGCATTTCTGGGTTTATTTTGTTTAGTGTGCTTTTCATTTGATGCCTCAGATGTGATATACAAATGGAAAGGCTTAGTGAACAAATTTTAACCTGGAAATTTGCCAGTTGTATAATACAGGATGAAAGGGCTGCAAACTAAAGTAGTCAGACAATTTTATGTAATTTCATATATGGTCCATGTATTATTTCAGAGTACCGACCCTTTAACTTCTCTCCAAACATGGTCAGAAACACTGTAAAGTTGATTGGTCCTGGAGCTTCTTTTAGCATCTCATCCAGTTCTTCATTTTTCACATTCAGTCGACCTTTAAAGAAGTAAACAATTTTCAGACAACTGGCCTATGATAAATCCATATACATTTTAAAATTCACAAGACTAATATAATATACAGGCCAAAGGGGCAATTGCCCAGGGCCCTAGAGCTGAGTGCCCACCATCAGACCTTCCATTTGCAATCACTTTTGAGTGAAGCATTACAATTGTAGATACTTAATTTTTTAAAGCATTCAGGTTTTTTGTTGAATGTAACCCTCTATCGATTACATTTATGTACTTCCATCCGTTTATTTCAGAAAGGACATAGACAGGACACATCTTTATATCCTGCCTTATTATATTATATTAAAGTGCTCCTGTTTGGGAGTAGTTACACATTTCTTTGGACAGCTGTTGTCGCCCACTAATGAGATCTTTTCTCTGGGTGCACTTGGTACCTTAAAGCAGCCCTGATCTTACTAAATTTTCCAAATCTGTTAAGTCCAAGGAATTGTGATTTTAAGATCATGGTAATTTTTGCACCAAACACAGTTATTGAAACGGATAAACATGGACATAATTCCATGCCAGTGTTGTGCAACTTTGTACGTCTTGTGGTCTGATTATTTCTTTTACCATGGGGGACATTTACTAAGCTCGAGTGAAGGATTCAAATGAAATGGGTACTACGACCTTCGACTTCGATTCGAACGATTCAACTAAAATCGTTTGACTATTCGACCATTTGATAGTCAAAGTACTGTCTCTTTAAAAAAAAACTTCGACTACATACTTAAACCTACCGAGGTACAATGTTAGCCTATGGGGACCTTCCCCAGCACTTTCCTAACCTTTTTTTGATCAAAGAAAAATCCTTCGTTCGATCGCTTAAAATCGTTTGAATCGTTTGTTTTTTACTTCGATCGATCGATCGAAGGATTTGCGCTAAATCCTTTGAATTCGATATTCGAAGGATTTAAATTCTAGGGTCGAATTTGAGGGTTATTAACCCTCGATATTCGACCCTTGATAAATGTGCCCCCATGTGTTCACGGACAGGATTTTGTTTTACATAACATGTCATACAAAGAGGGCGGAGCTCTTGAGCAGACTGGGGGAAGGGCATATAATTCCTTTGGTTCCTTTGCATTCAGCCTTACTTTATGCAGCCAAGGTAATAGCTCCATCAAGATAATGTCTAAACAAGTCACCACTTTTTTTCTCAAAATATTCTCCCAATATACTCTACAGTGGTGTCCAACTGGCGGCCCACGGGCCACATTGTGTGCCCCCCCATGAAAGTCTGCCTGCTGTGTTTGTTTACCATGTCTAAATTTTAAAAGGTATCACTACAGAGATTAACTGGCCCCTGCATTGTTTAAGACTCAAATTCAGACTCAGGTGTGTGTCAGGCCCCTGCATTGTTCACACATGTGATCCCCCATGCATTGTTCACACTTGTAACACCTCTATCGTTCACACCCCTAAATCCCTGAACTGTTCACACCTGAGACCCAGACTGAAACTGACCACATAGTTCACACCTGTTCACACCTTATACAAAATGCTGATTGAGCACCAGCACTGTGTCACTGTATGTAGTACATTATAAAGTGGCCATAGACAATAAGATCCTTCCACCTATATGCCCACCCACGGCAGGGCAATATTGGGCTAATTCAAATGTTCGGATTACAAGGAAGAGATTGAGCGTTGACGGATCGTAGAACCGCTAATGCAGTCCTCGATCACAGGAAAAATCAAACCTGCCCAATCGATATCAAGGCGATTTTTTGCCTAATATCGATTGGGGAGACCAGTGGGAAGAACCAATATTGGCTGCTTTCATCTACCTGTGTATGAGTGGTCCTGATAGGTTTCCCTGTCTCCTGCTCCTTTCTGCCTTCCCTCTGTGTTCCATAATCTGCCTGCCCTATGCTCACTGTGTGTGCAATACTCTGCCTGCCCTATGCTTCTATGTGTGTCATACTCTACTTGTTCTATACTCCCTGTGTGTGCCATACTCTGCCTTCACTATGCTCCCTGTGTGTGCCATACTCTGCCTTCCCTATATTCCCTGTGTGTGCCATACTCTGCTAGCCCAATGTTCCCTGTGTGTGCCATACTTTGCCTGCCCTATGCTCCCTGTGTGTGCCATACTCGGCCTGCTCTATGCTCCCTGTGTGTACCATACTATGCCAGCTCTTTGTTCCCTGTATGTGCCAAACTCTGCTTGCCCAATGGTCCCTGTGTGTGCCATACTATGCCTGCCATATGCTCCCTGTGTGTCATACTCTGCCTGCCCTATGCCCCGTGGGTGTGCCATTACTCATTCCTGCACACTGGAACATGTTGGGGATTAATACGATGCACATAACAAAGCAACTTATTAGTATTACCTAATGCAGCAAAAGTATCTCTCAGATCTTCTTTGTCAATGAATCCATCTCGGTTCTGGTCCATAATAGTAAAAGCCTTAACAAAACACAATAGTTCATTAGTTATACTGACAGTTTGTTTAGCATTTCATACTTGATGAATTTAAATATTATATGAATAGTGAAACTGGGCAAAAAAGAGAGAGTTCATGTTCATAAAAATAAAGAAACAAAATCAGTTGTAATATGTGCCAGGACCATTATACGCAAATGAATATCAGTAAATCGTTATATTTTCAGCCCAGGAATCAGGAGTTTTTTAATGTGTTTCACTCAAAACCATTCGGCCTATTCTATTGTACAGGGGGTACTGGAATATCATACAAAGAATGGATTTATGCAGAAGAGAGAGAAGATTTTCAAAAAGAATCTTCATAGGTCTCTAGAAACAAGTGTCAACCAATAAAAATACAAATATACATTTCCTAAAACATGTACCTGTCAGGAGAATAATGTTAAAAGGGACTGAAATTAAGATGATAAATGACAGCATTCTCAGTTCTAGTTGTAATTCCTTTGGATCCTGGACCAATTAGGAGCCTGTTATACCTAGTGCTACATTCCAGGAAATGCCTCATATGCTCCATTTATTTGCCTAACACTGGATATATTTTTGAGTTTATATTGCATTCGTTTATTCCAGTGGTACTGGCAAGTGAACACAGTGGGGTGTCATTTAGGAATATGTAGAATATGGTGTCATATAAGTAGATATATTCATAGAAAATCAGATGGCACACACAAAAGCATTCGTGCTAAATAGGTTGTAGTTTTATTAAGCTCCCCACAACGTTTCGGAGGCACAGCCTCCTTTCTCAGAGAGAACTTGAGAAAGGAGGCTGTGCCTACGAAAAGTTGTGGGGATCTCAATAAAACTACAACCTATTTAGCACGAATGCTTTTGTGTGTGCCATCTGATTTTCTATGAATATATGGACTAAGGATACCAAGGATTGCAGCAAGGATCCCAGATAGAGCACCACCCAACAAAGTGAGCAGATTCTGCAATATTATATATGTCATATAAGTAGATCAGTCTGTTGTGGTTCTGCAATGGAGCAATTGTATTTCATTACTAGGAAGGGGGTCTTGAAAGCAATGTGTATTATCACAAGTTTTATTGTCCCCTTTAGATGTAGGGGATAGTAATAACAGGCTGTGAATTATTTAATTGATTGACAATATATTACATTGCATGCTCTTTTTTAAATTAACTGTTAAATCACATATGACATAGATTTATACACCAATGACTTACGATTTCATCTTATTTTCTGGCTCATTTATAAACAAAACTCATATTCTCACCTCTTTAAATTCCTGGATCTGTGTTTGCTCAAACATGGAGAACACATTAGAGTTGGCCCCCTCTGACCTCTTCTTTGCTTTCTTGGGTGACTTTAGAAATAAAATGTAATTTGTTACATTTCAAATAGTGATATCTACTCAAAATAATATCTACTAACTGATATGGGTGGAAGTTTCTCTTTGTTCCATACTTTAACCATGCTTGTTTTTTCATTAACACTCTTGAACCAAGAGAATTTTAATAATACTTATATGAAGCCAGTCCATAAAAGAACCATGCAGAGAGACATATATTGGAGGTACCAGGTAGGACAGCTACACTTAGAATATGAGTATATAAAGTGGGTAGTTTCCCTTTAATTTCTCATAATCCGAAGCAGAGACTTTTAGTGCATCCTTACATGAGCCCAGGGAATGCCAGTAGCATATGTGTCTCTAATCCTGCGATAATTCTGTCCTCCTGAAATACTGATTTAGATTCCTAAAGTGCTGAAAGAATGTTACAGAGAGCATCAGACTGTAAGCAAATTGCTCTAAAGCTGGATGATACATCCCTCCACTTTTGGCATACAGTATGTCACGGAAGCTCCATGTTGCAGGTGTACTGGACTTCAGAGGGGGAAAGTGGATTTCCAAACCCTGATTACAGTCAGTCTCCTTTTAGGTAGTTAGGGTCACTGATTTTGGATATCTATTATAGCCTACTAGTGTCTATGATTTTCTTTTACCGTATCAGTTCTTAATACAATCAAATAAATGTATTTTAATGGAAACAAATCTCAGAACAGCACCTCGGTCTATTATCTTTATGCAGGTTTACTACATATGGGTGCATAACATAGGACATCTGGTCTGGATCAACCTAAACAATTTCAAAGCCAGCAAGACTGTATAAGGCATCACTTGCTGCAATTGCCCTTTAGCAGAACAACTGATGCTGTCAGTGCTGAACCATAGCTATTATCCCCTTGTCTACTTCTCATTGGGCTAACTAGTCACACTGGTCATTTTCCTCACACAGTCCTCATTTGGCAAGCGGTGGCATTCAAAATGCCAGCAGGAAACACAAAACCTGAAGCACACATATTGGTGACAGATAGACCACCACTCACAAATGCTTGCTTGAGTGTTCTGAACAAATCTGACTGATGGCGTTATGCATGTTTCATCTGCAACACCAGTTAAAAGTCCAGTGTGACATAAGGCTTACAGAGTTATTCAGTTGTTCTGCAGTGGGCAAGCTGTAATGGTTCTGAACTTATTCATACAGCCTGGATTTAAAACTGATCAGGTACCTCCAGGTACTTACTCAATGCTGTGAACCTCTAAACAGGAAGCCTGTCCATGTTGTAAAATACCTATCCATTGGCATAGATAATAAACATACAAAAAATATATACACACCTAGAATTTGTCTGTGAGTTTCTCATTCATTCAGGTCATGATATATCTGTAGTAATACGTCATCAGCTGGAATTGCTGTTAAAAAATACAGCAAATCCAGTTGATTTGACTTATCACTATAGATAAACTTAGAATTCATATTTTCCAAATGAAAAATTGGAAAACAGTTTACAAAAAAAAAATCAAATTTAAAGAGGAACTATTGCAACAATGACAATTTAATATAAGCTTTATCATACTGAAATAAGAAACTTGCTAAGTATAATCAATTAAATATTCTGCATCGTTTACTGAAATAATCAAGTTTATGTTCACTATCCCTGTCTCAGCATCTGTTTCTCTTCATTTTGTCTTCTTGCAGCAGTTGGGTGTCAGATTAGATCCAATATATTTTATAGGGGGGCTTCCTTTCCTAGCAGATGTATAAGTGGTCACTCAAATAACTGACTCCAGAACATACAAAATCTAACAAGATGACTGCCTTTTACGCAAATCCTGCATGTAGAGAGACAGGATTTCTGGTGATTTTAATAGAGCAAGCTATCTATTAGATATATTGGCTCTAACTGGCAATGAATATCTGACACCCAACTCCTGCATGAAGAGAGAATGAAGAGAAACAGATAGTGAATAGTGAAGAAAAACGTGATTAGTTCAGAAACGCTACAGAATTTCTAATTTATTATATTTAGAAAACATTGTATTTCAGTATGCTAAAGCTTATATTAAGTTTAAATTTTTGCAATAGCTCCCCTTTACACTGATTAGATTACTGTCATAAATGGAACTTCCCATGTGAATCCACATCCTGCTTGTCTTATTAGTAGGTGATTTAGATGCATGTTTTAGCCCTCGTAGCATGAAATATTAGATGAATTACTAATCAGAAACGCCTTGTGAATTTTGTGTGTCCAGTACTTTCCCTTAAAGGGGTGGTTCACCTTTAAGGTAACTTTTAATATGTTATAGAACGGCCAATTCTAAGCAACTTTTCAATTGGTTTTCATTATTTCTTTTTATATAGTTATTTGCCTTTTTCTTTGGACTCTTTGCAGCTTTCAAATGGGCGTCGCTGACCCCCAAATGCTTTGTAAGGCTACAAATGTGTTGTTATTGCTTCTTTTTATTACCGATCCTTCTATTCAGGCCTCTCCTATACAAATTCCAGTCTCTTATTCAAATCAATGCATGGTTGCTATGGTAATTTGGACCCCAGTTACAAGATTTCTTAAGATGCAAATTGAAGAGCTGCTGAATAAAAAGCTAAATAACTCAAAAACCACAAATAATAAAAAATGAAAACAAATTGCAAATTGTCTCAGAATATCACTCTCTACATCATACTAAAAGTCGTCTCAAAGGTGAAAAATTTAAGATGCCATGAACACAAAGGCAGCATCTTTGCTAAGTATAGGCTTCCAGTTGTACCCCAGCTGTTACAGAAGCACACCATCCAGCATTCCCCTGAGAAAGGGGTGATATTCAGACTAGGAATTTTATCAACTATATTAATCAACTTTGGAGTAGTCTAGTAAATATTATAGTAGCATGCTGGAATCCTCCAGTGGCCAAACAGAGGTACAACCATATATACTTAAATAATTTTCCAGAACATGCTTGTAAGTAAAAAAGTTTAGTTTATTACATCAATATTAAAAAAAAAACATTAAAGAATCCCTTTTTGGCGCCTAACGCGTTTCATGCTTACCTAGCACTTGGTCTTAGCCTGACATTGCCTATGACTAAGTGCTAGGTAAGCATGAAACGCGTTAGGCGCTATAAGGGGATTCTTTAATGTTTTTTATAATATTGATGTAATAAACTAAACTTTTTTACTTACAAGCATGTTCTGGAAAATTATTTAAGTATATAGGAATTTTATCAGCCGGCTATTGCTCATTATATATCCCTGAACTTAGGGTAAAGCCCAATGACAATTGAGTTTAGAGAAATTGATGCATGGTGTTAATAATTGCCTAGGAATTAAACCATTGACCTGTATGAATGAAGAAGAAAGGCCATATATTCAGGAGTACTAGCCTCCCTAAAACAGACATTACTGATCCACCCTGGCCTTCACTTACCATTGTTGCGCTGTGGTATGAGATGTTCTTGCAGAGGAACTCTGAGACCACTCTGATCAGCCACACAATAAATACCCTCTTAAACTAGTTATAAATAAACTCATGACCACTTTTGGCAGTGTAAGGTAAGTTAGCCCCATCCTCTAATAAGCTTTTCCCTTGTCTCTGATCGTGACACATTGTTGCGCAGTCTGCTGGTATGTGAGACAAAAGAAGTTCTGAAGGTTACAGAAACCCTATGCTCACGGGCTGCCCCATCCCATTTGTGATTTTATTTAAAGTAACAATACCAGAGCAGATGGCTGGAAAGCTTGCGGAGGACAATTGCTTCTGACATTAACCCTTTGTGAGACACAGGAGTATACAGTATATTCAAATATATCATATTGTGCATCAAGTGTTCCCACTGGTGTCTAATAAAGGGCAGACAAGTTTGGGAGTTTTACTTTGAAAGCAGCAAGTAAGTTGCAGGTAAAATTTAGTCCCTTTGTAAAATGTATAATGAAGCAATTGAATTCTTAATGGATGAAAATTGAGCATAGGACTGGCCAGATATGGGATGACTTTGATATAGTTGGCCAGCTTAAATATATTGCAATATATGGACAAAAAAATCCCAGTTTTGTTTAAAGGGTAAGGCATTTTTCAGTAGCAGTATGAACAAAATGTCTCTGTCTTAAATATATTGATAAAGGGCTGAGTGCAGAGGACTCTTGTATTTGTCAAAGTGTCAAAAAAAGAAAAAAGGTTTATTAGTCCGACATTTCAGTCCCACACTAATAAACCTTTTTTCTTTTTTTGACACTTTTTGTCTGTTGTTTAAATCCTGTGAGTGCCATAACTTTATACATTATATATATATATATATATATATATATATATATATATATATATATATATATATATATATATATATATATATATATATTCTTTGTTTCATTCATAAAGAGGAAGGCACAGATATTAGCATATGGAACCATGGCTCTGGAACGAAAAGCAGCTACACAATGACATAACTACAAGGAAGAATCCACACAATGACATTCTTACATTAACCGGGGTGTCACACATCAATGATATATAACTCCAAAGCATCTGTAACGTATATTTCATTTGAGACAGATATGGGTGTCGCAATACAGTATTTCATCGAGCAGGATACATAATATAGCAATGAATTGTAGCTGATCTGTGTGCAAACAATCCTTGCCAGCTCTGCATGAACCAAAAAAAGCTGAGCCTTCCAGTGATACAAACAGATACCTAGGGTAACTTAGCTGAATCTTTAACAGCCATAGACAGCCATTTTAATTGTATAGTATGACAAATTCTATAATAAGAAATTGCAGGTGCAATTTCCAGGCAAAAGCACATTAATGGGAACAACAGGAGGTAGGCATGAGCCTAGGACCAAAAACAGCAAACAGGAAATTGTTCATTTGCATTAATATAATCTCATCCAGTATTTATAACAATGTTTTGTTTAGATCCAAAATACAGGTAAGGGACCTGTTATCCAGAATGCTCTGGGGTTGGGGTTTTATAGATAACGTATTTTTCCATAATTTTGCTAATCATACCTTGAGTCTACTAGAAAATCATTTAGACTTTAATTAAACCCAATAGGTTAGTTTTGCTTCCAATAGGGATTCATTATATCTTAACTATGATCAAGTACAGGTATGGGACCTATTATACAGAATCCACAGGACCTGGGGTTTTCCGGATAAGGGGATCTTTCCGTATTTTGAATCTTCATACATTAAGTCTACTAGAAAATCATGTAAACATTAAAAAAACCAATAGGCTGGTTTTGCTTCCAATAAGGATTAATTACTGTATATCTTAGTTTAGATCAACTACAAGTTACTATTTTATTATTACAGAGAAAAAGGAAATCAGTTTTAAACATTTCGATTATTTGGATAAAATGGAGTCTATGGGAGACAGACTTTTCATAATTTGGATCTTTCTGGATAACGTGTTTCTGGATAATGGATCCCATACCTGTACAAGGTACTGTTGTAATACTGGAAAAAGGAAATACTTTTTAAAAATTAGAATTATCTGATTTAAATTGAGTATGTGAGACGGCCTTCAGTAATTTCTGAATAACGTATGCTACACCTGTACCAATATTAATTGTATATTCCCTGCATAGTTGCTTTCTAATTGAAGTCTGAACACACAGGGTCATTATTTTCATTTGAGCTTAGATAACACTCCCATGTGCCCACTAATGACCATTTATTATAATTACACTGTTGTTTTATTCTCTTTATGGCTGATAGGAAGACCAGGCTAGGCTGATGTCCCATATAGTGGTTTCTTCCCCCCCATTGTTATAAATACTGGATGCAATTATATTAATGCAAGCTAACAATTTCCCTGTTTGCTTTTTTTTTGTCGTAGGTTCCTGTAGTGCAGTAATTTTGTTCTAGTATTCCACTATCCACTATTTTGGATTCAACTGAATCCCCTGTATCCTTTGCAAAAGATTTGGCCGAATACCAAACCGAATCCTAATTTGCATATGCCAATTAGGGGTGGGAAGGGGAAAACATTTTTTACTTCCTTGTTTTATGACAAAAAGTCACGTGATTTCACTCCCCGCCCCTAATTTGTATATGCAAATTAGGATTCAAATTCCGTTCAGTCGGGCAGAAGGATTCGGCTGAATCCAAATCCTGCTGAACAAGGTCGAATCTTGGATTTGGTGCATCCCTAAATGTAATCTGAAAGATGATTAAATACATTTTTGGGGTAGAAATCTGCCTGTACCAATAAGTCAATAAAAATCGTGTTATGTTTTGGGTAGCGGAGATGAGGAGAGTATAACAGTGCTTTATTAGCAGAGTCATGCAGGCCTTACACAACAGTAAGCTTTCACTTTTAAGCTACCAGGAAGTATGCACAGTATAAATATCAGCACAGTGACTACAGGCCATTTGCATGAACACCACATATTTGGACAAATGTTTAAAAAAGTTTAAAGCAATAATATACATTATTCACATCACATAGTCCTTGGTCCATGCAGGTAGTTTTCTGATTCTCTCAGTACACCTTATAGATTCACTTTCCTCAGGCCTATTGCAGTTGACATCAGGAGTAGGAAAATGATCTTCATCAAATGGAGCTTCTCCAAAGTCATATCTAACAGGAGCAAGACGACTTGCATTCCATATGCCTCCATTATACAGTTCATATGTGTACGGTCCTCGCTGGCGTCTCACTTCAAGTGGTGAAGTAAATTTAGATTGTCCTTGCTTCAGTATTCCTGGTTTCTTAATTATGACTAAAGATCCAAGCTGAAAGTGCACTTCTCTTGCACCACGTTTTCCATCAGTATAAGCCTTGCATTTGGCTTGTTGACGTTTCACAATGTCAGCAGTAGATGATTTTGTAGGCAAAGTATTTTGTGGAAGTTTGATGCCTGCAACATGTAACTTAGTGCGCATCTATCTGCCATGTAATAATTCAGCAGGAGATGATTGGGTTGTATGGCACGTTGCTTTGTAGTTATGTAGGAACTCTGTTGTAAATACTTTCCAAGATTTCCCAGTAAGATTTGCTGTCTATAGTGCTTCTTTCAGACTTCTGTTGAATTGCTTGATTTCTCCATTTGCTCGTGGGTAATACACTGAAGATTTCTTATGCACGATATTCCCCTCTCTCAGAAAGGATTCAAACTCATATGAGACAAACTGTGGTCCATTGTCTGATATTAACTCCGTTGGATTACCTTCTCTGCTAAAGACTGTAGACAGAAATGTTATTACTGTAGCTGATATTATATGAGAAACAAATTCAATTCCAGGCCATTTACTGTAATAGTCTATCAAGGTTATAGCAAATCTACAATCTATAGGAGCATCTGTTAAGGGACCGACAATATCAATACCAAGTTTTTCCCATGCTGAATCAGGGAATGGTACTGGCTGAAGTGGGGTGTATGTGTGATAGATGTTTTGTCATGATTCTGACAAGTAACACAAGAATGAATGGCAGTTACCACATCGGCATCCATTGCTGGCCACCAATATAGTTCTCGTAGTCTTTGTTTTGTACGTACAATTCCTTGATGACTCTCATGTGCAAGTTGTATGAGCTTTTCTCGCAAGGTCTCTGGTACCAGTAAACGATGAGCTCCACAGACAACATAGCCATCTACTAAGGACAGTTCGTGTCTAATCCTGTAGTAAGGTTGAAGATCAGGACTGAGTTTCTTCTCAGCATTCAGTCATTTGCTTTGTAAGATGTCCCGTAAATTTACTTGAATTGGACATGTGAGGCAAGCTTACTTAAAATCAGCAGCTGTAACTGTAGATGATAGTACATCAGTCAAAGCTACAACTTCTTTGTCCTCATCCAGTGTATCAGAAACTGCAGGTAACGATAAACGTGACAAACAATCAGCAGTAACATTTTTCAAACCTGATTTGTATTGCATTTTGTAGTTGAAATTCAGTAGCCTTGCTGACCATCTAGCTATACACATTCCATCTCTTCCTAGTCCCTTTGTTGTAAGCAGTGTAGTTAAAGGGCTATGATCAATGCATTAGGTAAATTCTCTACCCCATAGGTAGTTTCTCAATTTTTCTGTTGCCCAAACACATGCTAGAGCTTCTTTTTCAGCAGTGGAATACTTCTGCTCTGTCTCTGTAAGTGTTCTGGATACAAATACAACAGTTTTCTCTGTATGATCAGCATGGATCTGTGTGAGAACTGCACCAACATCATAGTCTGAAGCATCTGGGTAGTGCAGGATCAAATAAAGCTAGCGCTGGACTGTTCACAATTAGCTGTTTCATTATTTCAAAGCTATGTTGAGCAGGCTCTGACCACACGAGACTTAAAGTTCCACGAAGTAGTGCTCTAAGTGGCTCTACAACTGAAGCATAGTTGGGAATAAACTTAGAATACCATGAAGTAAGACCTAAGAAAGCTCGTTAGGTCTGGAAACAGATCGAGGAGGTGCTTGTGTAACAGCGTTGACATGGTCAGGGTCAGGCAGCAATCCATCTTGTGAGATTATATGACCCAGAAATGACAGCTTAGTTTGTCTGAAGTGGCATTTGGAAAGGTTCAGTTTCAGTCCTGCAGAATCAATGCATTGCAGAACCTTTTCTAGGTATTTGTCATGAAGATCCATAGTTGGCACATAGACAATTATATCATCCAAGTAGCATTCTACACCAGGTATGCCATGGAGTATAGAAGACATGATTCTTTGAAAACAACTCAGTGCTGAAGACAGTCCATAAGGTACACGCTTGAACCTAAATAAACCATTATGGGTGATAAACGCAGTGAGGTCTCTACTTTCCTCATGCAGTAATACTTGATTATAAGCACTCTGAAGATCCAGAGTAGAAAAGAATTTTGCTCCTCGGAGTTCTGAAAATATTTTCTCTATGTGTGGCAAGGGATGATTGTCCATAACAACTGCTTTATAAGGTTTACGGAGATCAACACACAATAGAATACCTCCAGTTTTCTTCATTGTTACAACAATTGGTGAAACCCATTCAGAGGATTCTGATTTTTCAATCATGTCTTGCTCTACCAGTTTCTTTAGTTCCTGTGAGACAGTTTCCTTTATAGGGGAGGGCAATCGCATTCATTTCTGGCGTACTGGTTTTACATCTTGTCTCAACTTAACTTTGTGTACAAAGTTCTTTGCACCACCCAGTGAAGTGTTGCTTTGTTGTGAAATTTTAGACACTGGCTGTGTGGCAGGCACAGGTGCTGTAATAATGAGACCATCAACTAATTGTAGGTTTAATGCAGCAAAGAGATCCCTTCCAAGTATAGCAGTACCCTTATTCACAATGTAAAATTTTGCAGAATTTCATTCAAATTGTACAGTAACTGGCAAGCAACCAAGCACCGGGATTGGATCATTTAAGTAAATGACCAGTTTTAGGGCAGGTGCAACAAGCGGATCTTTTGCAAAGTATTTCAAGAAAATATCCTTTGGTAGTATAGAAACAGCTGAACCTGTATCAAGCATTAGGTTAATGGAGTATCCCTTGTCAGCAGAAGCAGAATTGACACTGACAGTGCATATAAACTTATCTGGAATAAAAGTACCAGCTTTATCCACACTTAATACTGTAACATTTGTAGTAGTGACTTCATGAACATCTTTAGCAGAACTAAAGCAGATCTTAGCAAAATGTCCTACTTTTGTGCAGTTGTAGCACCGTTTAGCTTTTGCAGGACATGTAACATGATTTGCAGTCTGTTATGTTGAACCACAGCGAAAGCAGTATTTTCTATTTGTATTTTCTGCACGGTTTTGCAATTGCAGTGTAGGTGAATCCCTTTCCTTAGCACTGTATTTTGCCTGTGACTGTGCATTATTAGGCCACAGTGCTGAATTCACAATCTGTACATTCCCAGCAGTTCCCTGACTGAGAGTTTTAGCCTCTGCCACTGCTGTTTTAATTTGGCTAGCAACTGTAATAGCCTTTGCAAGAGTTAAATCATGCTATAGGAGCAGTCTCTCTATAATGAGAGGTGAGTTTGTTTTTTCCACTATTTGGTCTCTTAGCATTTCATCTATTAGATTCCCGAACTCACAGGTAACAACCAGCTCTGTCACAGCTGCTACAAATTGTTCTGTGGATTCACCATTACGTTGTCCATGTTGGAGGAATTTATATCTTTCAGCAACCACATTTACTCTTGGCACAAAAAAGTTCTTTATAGCGGTAAGAGCAGTTTCATAAGTATCATTAGGTAATGGTAATGTGTAGAATATACGCTGTACCTCTGCTCCCAGACAGTGAGTAATTAAAGCACGCTTTCTAGCAGCAGAAATCTCCCCTTGGTCAGCAGCAATAATGTAATTTTCAAACATACAGATCCAAGCAGTAAAAGCTATGGTAGGCTCACCAGGGTTTGGAAGAAAAGGTGCAGGCTGCTGCAGAGGTAGAGGTAGTTTTGGTTAGCCGAGGATGAGTAGAGTATAACAGTGCTTTATAGCAGAGTCATGCAGGTCTTACACAACAGTAAGCTTTCACTTTCACTTTTAAGCTACCAGGAAGTATGCACAGTATAAGTATGAGCACAGTGACATCTACAGGCCATTTGTATGAACACCACAGATTGCACAACTGTGAGTATCATGAGCCTTAGTAAGGAAACCATATCAGGATCTGGCCATCACCGACCTGATGCAAAAGTGAGGTTATATCTGTTATGAAAGTTGGTGTTTCTAAGCTGATTATTCACTTTTGAGTTAACTTTTAAGTATGTAAAGAGTGATATTCTCAGACAATTTGCAATTGGTTTTCATTTTTTTATTTGTAGCTTTGCATTATATAGCTATTAATTCAACAGCCCTGCAGTTTGCAATTTTGGCAATCTGGTTGCTAGGGTCCAAATTACCCTAGCAACCATACACTAATTTGAATAAGAGACTGGAATATAATTAGGAGAGCATCTGAATAGAAAGCTGAATAATAAAAAGTAGCAATAGCAACACATTAGTAGCAATAAAGGGGTGGTTCACCTAAGATAAGTTAACTTTTAGCATGTTATGGGATGTAATTGTAATGCGAATTGTAAGCAACTTTACAATTTGCCTTTTTTTTTTTTTTACAGTTTTTGCCTTCTTCTGATTCTTTTCAGCTTTTAAATAGGGGCCAGTGACCCCATTTAAAAACAATACTCTGTAAACCTACAAATGTTAGGTGAAACACCCCTTTTATTGCTACAAATGTGTTGCTATTGCTACTTTATATTATTTATCTTTCCATCTGGGCCTCTCTCCTAGTCATATTCCAGTCTCTTATTCAAATCAGTGCATGGTTGCTAGGGTAATTGGGTAATTGATGAAATTACATACTGGAGAAATACCGAATAAAAAGCTAAATAACTCAAAAACCATAAATATTAACTGCAGATTATATCTGTGAATTTGTTGAGATATACTCTTGTTGTATGCATCTGTAATCTTAGATGTGAGTACCTCCAAAAAGTAGAACAACGAGTAAAAAAATAACAAAAATTAGGAAATGTTAGAAAGTGGCCTAACGCGTTCCGTGCCTGTTGGGGCACTTACTCATAGGTTATGGGCACTTAAGCCTATAAATAAGTGCCCCAACAGGCCCAAAATGCTTTAGACCACTTTCTAAGATGTCCTAATAAAGGTTTTGTTATTTTTTTACTTGCTGTTCCACTTTTTGGAGGTAGTCACATCTATGGTTTGGTTCTTATGTACACACACCCTTGGACTGGGGTGAACTGTGAGTATGCCCTCCTGTCTATACTAATCCTTTTTTCAATTATTGAAACTGTATTTACTTTAGTAGTGCCCATATAGGCTTTGTGCACCATTTCATTTTTGTAGTGCATCTGTAATCTTCTTTGCCACTATTATTTAGTCATTTCCTCTGTTCATTCCTTGCAAAGAAATTCAAGTGAGACCTACGATGCAAGTGAAACTGTAGCCACATTTTCACTTGTATCTCTACAGATATGGGTTCCATTTGCAGTGCTAAGACTTCAGTATCAAAGTCTATCCCATACTGTAGAATTCTATTTATAAATCATCAAAATGTACAGCGACATGGTCAGACAAAATAAACATTGTGTCGATTTCCCTGGTTAAGCACTGTTCTATTCTTTGCCATTATTTTGCTTGGAAGTTAAATATCCTGAGACACAAAGCAAGCAGACAGTAATGCCGGGTATAACAATAGCCTTTTATCTTCCCTCCTCATGTTCTCAGCTGTTTTAGCAGTTAGTTCTTTTCACAAATGCAAGATGCAAACAGCAGCTGTTCAGTTGCTTGGTGCCCCTTAGTGATCATGGGTATTGTTAGACCTGAACCTGTTGTGTGTGGCTCAGTGCTGGAGCTATATAAAGCACAGACCTTGACACAATAAATGAACAAGTGCCACAAGGCTCTCGACATTAGCAATTAGCTGATAGTGTAGAGGTAACCCATCACACACACATACACCCAATGGGGCAATGTGCAAGGTACAGAACTACATGCCTTTTACACATAATGCACAATTTATTCCCAGAATAATACAAAAAGCAGTAGCACTCTAATTAGTGTCTGGGGACTAGTTTGCATACATAGGTGCTGCACCAGTGCAGTTGCAAATACAAACCAATCAGCGATTAGTCACTAAAAATTGCAAAAAGAAAACAAAGACATGACTATTTGGTTATGGCAACTGCTGCTTATGTTGTAAATAAGCCCTCTTGTTGGTTACTCTCGATCAAGTTGTTATTTCATTTTATCTTACACAATGTGGGTGTCCATGGCATTATTTCTGGTGTTTTTATGCACAGTGTCAAAAGCTGAATTAGTAAGCAATACATTAGGTGCAAGTCAAATGTATGTGTCATGTGCAAAGGGGGCCCTGGATGTTAACACCTTGTCCAGGCAGGTATTAAAGGGCACCTAAACAAAAAAAATGAATTGAAGTAAACTTAGTGGTACTCTGAGCACTTTTGCGATTTACATTACTTTTCTATTTTTTTTGGTTTCTGAGATGTTTTTGCTATGATTATGTTTGATTTGAAATATATTTGATTGTTAAGGATACCTTTAAAATGAATTCTTAAGTTAACAACTGTAAAGCTGTACTGAAATGCTCCTGGCATCAGGCAGCTTTGGGCCACTGTATCTAGGTTTGCCACCAGGCAGATATTTCACTGTCCAATCCGGTAAAATACCAGCCAAGACCAGGGCCGATTTTACAAATTTACCAGCAATGTAGTCATGAACTTTCCCCTTTGTGGAACCACCTACACCTTGGCCAGTAAAGATGTGCTAAAAAAAAAAGTGGCAATTCTAACTATATCTATTTTACTTAAAATCATTTTAAGTAATTTTAAAATCTCAGGCAGAATAGAACCAGAACCAGAGTATGAGAAAAATTGCTCTTGAGAGAGAATTAATGCAATAATAAAATTATTTCCGTATGCCATTCCTTGGCTTATGTCATGTCCTTATGTCAGGGTGGGTTATAGCATAGCAATCATTTGGAAATCTGAACAGGTAATTTTCAACCGGACAGCACTTCTGATATTGTTTAGGTGAAAACTGGACAGGTGACACTTTCAGCCCAAATTGTGCAAAATTGCTTATCTTAAGGTCCCAACAACTCTAGATTTTAATCCAAACCATAATGTGATCCATACAATCCAATATCTGAAACTGGGGCAAAATTAACTGAAACTTGGGATATCTCAGCTGGACTTCCTGTAGATTCTTGGGTTGTGGACCTGGTCAACAGGGTTTATATAACATATTTCTCGAGAAAACCAAGGAAACATTATTTAATTTTGACCCTAATTCCAAGCAACAAACAAACAATGTATTAACGTTATTTTTTATTTATTTATATAACAACCAACATATTCATTGTTCAATACACACTCCTGCTCCTAGACAACAGTTTAATCTCCATTGTTTAACACAGATGGACAATTTGTGGGTTGTAGTTCCACCAACTACCACAAACTGTATCTGATGTGCCCCAATCCATTATTTGAAAGATGGTTCAATTTCAATAGCAGCTCATTGAGCTAGGTTTTGTGGTTTACAGCTGCAGTTTTACTCTAGGATAAAATTCAATTCCAATAGCTTTTTCATTAAATAAATACCACCGTAACCCCATTAATTTTGCACAGAATGTAGGATTAAATAGTCAGTGGAACATATGTATCCGTTGAATGATCTGAGTGTCATCAGGCAGTGAAATGGAGCCGCAATGATTCATTAGTCTTGGAGACAGAATGGGCTTAAGGCACTTTTTTAAATCTGTCACAGAAGCAAGTGCAAATATTCTGGCTATTCTAGCAATTTAAATAGATTGAAATCCTCAATAAGAGAAGACAAAGAAATAGAATGGGAGGTTACGTGCTAAATTAACTCAAGGGAAAGTAGACCACTGAAAAAGAGAAAGTTCATGGGAAAGTAAATTCATGTGTCTAGTCTAAAGAATAGCTAATGTAGAAAGCCTAGAGCTGTGTGTCATTATTTCTCCTATACATCTTTTCTACAAAACAGTGAAGTACTCCCTGTGCCTATCAGTGATATATTTAAGCACATTTTATTTTAACTGCCTACTCTTGATTCACTATGAATTCTGGGATTTTCCCTGCCCATAACAGATGAGGGTATTTCAGACCTATCAGAGGACTGTATTCATGGTCCCCGCCCTGTGCGTTCCTTGAGCAAGAATGACCGATTTCTGGCAAAGCAGATACTGGTACAAGCAGAGCAGGTTTAAAGTACTGTATATACAGAACATTTTTCTCTTTGTATTTGTGTTTATAAGTATATGTTGGCTACCATGTGTTCTATTAAAGAAAAATATGTCAATAAAGACAAGTAATATTGCAGTTCTGAATGATATGTATAAATATGCAGAAGTATGCAGAAAATGAATGGTTCTATATGCAGCTGTGCAGTCACTGTCTATTTAAAGGAACATAGATAGCAGATAATCTTTGTTACATATGTGGCATGTACAAAGCAGACTAAAGCAGGTTAAAGGAAAACTAAAGCTTAACTAAAGAAGTAGGTTAGAAATGTTGTACAACAGGGAGTCCTCGAGTTACAAACACAGATACAGATACACCCGACTTACATACAACTCATACTTAGAGACGGGGACTGTTACAGTAACATACTATAGTTTGCTTTGCTTTTATTAGCATTTAGCTGTAATAAACCACCTGCCCCAATCCCCTCTGACCAGCGCCGTTCCTGTGGTAATTGCCGCCTGAGGCGCCTCCAGTAATGCCACCCCCCAGCCCGATTACATTTCTGGATGGGGTAGCAGCAACGCTAGTGCGGAGAGCGTTTTTAAACCGGAAATTCGCCTCTTAAAGGCACCAGGAGCAGCTTTTTGCTGCCCCTGGAAACCTAGCTGGCGTCCCTGTCTCTGACATCTGTTGTCTACTGCAGAGCACAGAAATGTAAAAATAAATACTATGTTAAGACAGACATCTGTTGCATTTGATAAGTAAATGTACAAACTTACATACAGATTCAACTACAAACCTACAGACCCCTATCTTGTATGTAACCTGGGGACTGTCTGTATATTATGTTTTGGGCTTCTGTTCCAGTCCAAGGCAACCACAGGCAAAACATTTGTTTCCAGTTTAGTGATCTGACCACTCAACAGAGGCAACCCCCTTGTGCTGTTATTTCGCTGCATACCTTTCTCTGCCTAAAAGGGGCAGTACTGGTATGGGACCTGTTCTCCAGAATGCTGTGGACATGGCATCTTCCGGATAACGATTCTTTCTGTAATTTCGATCTTCATACCTTAAGTCTACTAAAAAATCATGTAAATGTGAAATAAACCCAATAGACTGGTTTTACTTCCAATAAGGATTAATTATATCTTAGTTTGGATCAAGTACAAGGCACTGTTTTATTTCTACAGAGACAAGGGAAATATTTTTGTTAAATTTTGATTATTTGGATAAAATGGGAGACTAGTCTATGGGAGACTTCCGTAATTCAAAGCTTTCTGGATAACGGGTTTCCGGATAATGGATCCCTTACCTGTAGCACTTAAAACATATGCCAGTTGCTACCTCTAAGGTTTGGGCCAATGTTACACTTGATTTGTTTTGTGAGCAGACTTTTTGTTTTTACTCCTATTAATGAGAAAGTCAGAATTAACTTTTTCTTTAATGGGTGTTGCAAAATACATTGCTATTTTCTTGCATTTCTCAGAACTGTCTAACTGCTACGTAAGAATAAAAAAGGTGTATACTAGACTTATGGGGTGATTTATCAGCACTGAAATTTTAATTTCTGCTGCTGTATATTTGTACTAAAACCCCTGAATTCAAAAACTTAAAAAAAACTTGAATGTACAATATTTATTACATGCAAAAAAATTTTTTAAATTAGATTGGAAAATGTCTTCATCTAAAAGCTGCCAAGTTCATGTAAAATTCAATGGAAGCTATGTCTATATCAATTAAAACAGCTGCCTTTAAAGAAACTCAGGGATTCTGCTCCACAGGGCCAAATATATGAGATGTATCAACTAAATGTATGGATTTAGAACAAGGTGAAAAATGATATATTTTACAAGGTGAAAAATTATATATTTTACAGGTTCTTCGGGACTTTTGTGTATTATATACAGTATAATATCACAAATAGTTTGCACTATTGATATGGGGAGTATTTCCTCCCATAGTGATAATGTTATAATAAATGAGCACTAGATGGCCCTAGAGACCATGGATCAGGTGCAGAGAAAAAATGTCATAGACAAGCCAACAAATCATACCTATAATAATTCATTTACATTTGATTTGTAGTTACTTTTACATCCATTGATGTGGATCATTTTATCCGATAATTATTTACATTTACTAGAAACTAGTGGGGGAATATAATAAAAGTCTTAAGTGTAATACCCTTCATTAGATTGCAAATATTAATTGTATGTAGTTCAAAGTTGGAACATAGTTTAGTGTGAAGCTGTTGTACATACACAGAGCAATGGTGCAAACTATTCATTCGCAATTTATTTTTCCATTAAACATTTGTGCAAAGGAAAAATTGTTTGCAAAAAGATTCTTTTTTTACAGAGGGCATATTTTTCCATTACTTTTATTACATTCCCTCTTATGTATTTATTTATTTATTACGTCACAGTTCATATAGTGAATAAAGTACTCCCTCTTGTAAAATATAAGGATATTATAGGTTACCAAGTTCCATGACCAGGGTCTGACTGGAGCCTTGGGGGCCCACCGGGGGTGCAAACGAAGGGCCCTCTTGGCAGTCTCCAATTCCCGGACCCAGCATGCACATGCGCAAACTCTTTACTTACCCCTCGGTACAGATTCAGGGCATCTGAGTCCACGGCGCCATCTTCTGGCACTTCGGTAATCTTCGGGTCTTCTTCCTTCACCTTGGCAATTTCCGTGACTTTCAGCGAAACTGAAGATTGCACATGCGCTGATACACCGATCTCATTCCGAAGATTACTGAAGAGAAGAAGATGGTGCCCGTGAACTTCGATGCCCTGAATCTGCACCCAGGGTATGAATAAAGAGTTAGTGGTATTTACCCAGGGTAACACCTAGGCTGGGGGGAGTAGGGAGGGGGTCTATGTAGGGTTTTTTTAAATTTAGGGTTGAATTCTCCTTCAAGGGGCAGCCACTGGAGCAGGCCTGGCCGGTGGGGGACCATAAGGGCCCAGTTCGACCCTGTCCATGACCATATAAAACCACAAGACCGTAGGCCCACAGGCATGGATCTCCGTGGTGGCTTCTATTATCCTCATATTTTGCAACAAGGAGTACTTTATTTATTATAATACACAAGTTTTAATGAGTCATGTGACAGAAATGACATCACTAAGCTCTGATTATATCCAATGACAACAATGAGCACCGTTTGGATATTATTTACAGGATATTCATGGCTCTTGTGTATTATTTAGGATTATTTTGTCTTGTGATCATGGAGATGGAATCAAGCATAAATAGTTTGGATTCAGGATTTCCAAAACCTGTGATTGTGTTCTGTTTCTATGTATAAAAGTGATTTACTACAGCAAGTCACAAAGAGATATCTGAACCACAATATATTAACTAAGCATTTACCAGACATGGTACCTCTTTTGTATGTTTGTATATATATATATATATATACACACCATAGGTAGCCGGCAAAACACGTATAAAAGTGTATGGTGCCTGGGTGCAGAGCTGTATAATCGTATGTACAAGAGCCCAATAGAAGATAGCTAAACAACTAAAGTTTCGGCTAGGTCCCTAGCCTTTCTCAAAGTGAAAGGCTAGGGACCTAGCCGAAACGTTAGTTGTTTTTTTGCTTAAATAAAACTCTTTTTTTTCCCCCACCATAAGTCCTGTGAGTGCTAGCTTCTATTGGGCAGTAGTACAAGCTTCATGATAAAATGAATTACAACTCACAGGTGCAAAGTGTAAACCACACACATGCATGCAAATTACTGTTCCACTATTGAGGATAGTGCACTAAAAAATTACACACATAAGTCATGGTGTCATTTATTTCTCAGTGTATATGTAGCCATTCTCAAAAAACCGATTCCAGAAATGGTGTTTCTATTAGTACAAAATGCAAATAGATTCCTGGAAGTTACACTTTTCCAAGGCAGGCTAGAATTTCAATATTCTCTCGCATTTGGGAACCGTGTATTAATGCTAGGTACACTTTATACAACATGTATATGCATGGGTACATTTGTTAAAGGAAGTGTAAACCCCTTAAAAGAGATACTGTCATGAGAAAAAAAAAAATTCAAAACGCATCAGTTAATAGGGCTGCTCCAGCAGAATTCTGCACTGAATCTGTTTCTCAAAAGAACAGATTTTTTTATATTTAATTTTGAAATCTGACGTGGGACTAGACATATTGTCAGTTTTCCATCTGCCCCCTGTAATGTGACTGTGCTCTGATAAATTTCAGTCATTCTTTACTGCTGTACTGCAAGTTGGCGTGATATCACCCCCTCCTTTCCCCCCCCAGCAGTCCATCAGCAGAACAATGGGAATGTAACGAGATAACAGCTACCTAACACAAGAGAACAGCTGCCTGGTAGATCTAAGAACAACACTCAATAGTAAAATCCAGGTCCCACTGCGACACCTTCAGTTACATTGAGTAGGAGAAACAACAGCTTAGTTTTCCGATGTCGCCTGAAGTTTCCTCGTGAGGCAACCTCGGCAGGGGAAGGCAGTTTGGGAAGATTAGTCACCCTGAAGAAGAGGAGATTTGTCGCCGACGGACTAATCTCCCTGAATCTGACCGTGTGCCGCTACCCTTAGAGCGGCTTAAATGAATGAAGCAGGGGAGCAGATTGGACCCGCTTCTCTTAGCCTGTAAAAATATGCAGGCTGAGAGCAGTGGAGCTTACAGATCTGTTTGCCCATAGCCTTAGAATGAGGAGACAGACAGAAACACAATGGGGATGGAAGCAAGTGTATAGGTCAGGGGTGTGTTGCTGCATAGAAACACAAGCAAAGTGGTTCCTCTAGATTATAAAATGAAAAGCATGAATTTGTTTTGAGGTTTTACATTTCTTTATTAGCATTTTGTTAGTGCTTGGTTGATTTTTGTATCTATAAGTGAGCTACTACGGGGACTTCTTGTTCAGAGTAATTTGAAGCAAGTTTGTTGTGGTAAGAGTAGGAATCCAACATGATAAATAACTAATGGTGGCTATACACGTCCTGGCTTGGTTGGGCAGTTTGGCAGATTTGAACTGTACAGTCCAGCTATCTTGGAATAAATTGTACTGGGGGCAGTTCTGACAGACCATTCAACAAACAGTAATATTGAACATGAATCCATGTGCACAACTACATCTCACAATACATTCATTTATATGTGCAGCAATAATAAATAGCAATATGTATGCTGCACACTACACTCAATTATATACAACTCTATATTCACCCTTTGATATATACACCCTTAAGAGTGATCATTTTGGGTTAAGCCAGGTATAATGACTAGAGGAGCCAAACCTAACTCACTTTTTGTGCATCAGCCATGAAGTGTGATAGCCTGAGGCTCATGTTTGAGATCTCTCTATCCTGTGGCTTTGCTTACAGCTCCCTGAATTGAGAGGCTGTAAAAGAAATAGCACACGCATCTCAGAAAGAAACATTCACTTTACTATTCTTTATCAATGGTGTCTTCAGACAATAATAAGTTATGGTTGAGTCTCATGTGTGCACATTATTAACGTTTAATTATTCTATTATGTTTATACGGTAGGTTCATTTACAGCTTACCTGACATGACTCCTCCTGAAAATGTTAGTGCTTTATTTTTAGAACTCATACACACTAGATCTGGTCCTTGCCAAATGCATTCTACTGATTGGTATTTGCTGCCAGAAACTATGGATGTGATGTGGCCAAAGATGGCAGCTGCGCAGCTCTGCATTTAACTATCTTCCAAAACAACCTCAACTCCACTCTTTTCTTTTTTCATATTTTTCCACTTGCACATTTAACCACATCATCTATATCATCTTATACATATGTACACCATACCTTTGGAAAAGGACCTTCCACAGCCTTCCAAACAGATCTATCTTTCATTTTTGGCAAGTGTTCATCTTCTCCCATATGTGTTTTAAATTTCAAAATGAGGTTTCATGTTTGAGTGTCAAAAGAACTCGCATCTAAACAAATATCTTTGTAGTATTCATCATCTACAACAATGCAAACAAACAGATTTATAACCATTTTATAGCCATGTCTAATTTTTTCACTTAGTTCAAGTCTAAATATCATTCAGAATGTGCACTTATAGCAGTGGTGGAACTACCAGGGGAGCAGGGGGTGCGAGCGGGCCAGGGCCCGCACCCCCTCAGGGCCCCCGGCAGTTCACGCGCCGCTAATTCCCGGCCAGTTCCGGGCGTATGGAGGGGGGCGGGGGCCCGGCTGCGCGTCCTGCGCCAGGGCCCGCCCCCCTCTAGTTACGTTTCTGACTTATAGGGTTTCATTTACACATTTTTGTGGTGTCAGGTTGTAATTTTTCGGTTTCTAATTAGTTTATGTTTGTGTCCATTCTATTACTATTTTAGTCTGTCGTTACAAACCCGGTCTGCTTGCTTGGGGCACATACTGTAACCAGGGCCGCCATCAGGGAGCCACAGGGGGTAATGTTGTACTGAGCCTGGCTGTGCTGCACTTTTTTTTTTAAATTAGATTAGAATTTTTTTTAACTTTTAAGGGGGGAGGGGGCTGGCCATCAATTTTTTTTATATACCTTGTGTTGGGGCCACCAATGGGTTTTATAACTTGTAGTGGGAGAGGCTGGCCACCAGTAAATTTGTTTTAACTTTTTGGGGGGCCCTGACCACCAATTTTCTTTTAACACTTTCCTTTTTCTCTAAGTGTGTCTCAAATGCCAAAAAATCTTGAATAATTTTTTTATATATAAATAATTTTAAGTATAATGGAACGTAACACAGTCCACGGTGGCCCTGATGAGACAAACCCCCATGATGATGTGGCTAAACAACCAAGTGAAATTAGGTCACCTACTGCCTCCAGACATCGCTCATGTAGTTCTGGTACTAGGGATGCACCGAATCCACTTTTTTGGATTCGGCCGAACCCCCGAATCCTTCATGAAGGATTCGGCCGAATACCGAACCGAATCCGAACCCTAATTTGCATATGCAAATTAGGGGTGGGAAGGGGAAAACATTTTTTACTTCCTTGTTTTCTGGCAAAAAGTCACGCAATTTCCCTCCCCGCCTCTAATTTGCATATGCAAATTAGGATTCGGATTCGGTTCGGCCGGGCAGAAGGATTCGGCCGAATCCGAATCCTGCAGTAAAAGGCCGAATCCTGGCCGAATCCCGAACCGAATCCTGGATTCGGTGCATCCCTATCTGGTACAGAACAAGAAGTTCTTCAAGCCAAGTGAATCCACCAAGGTCAGAAGACCAGGCCCGGATTTGCGGCAAGGCCGCATAGGCCCGGGCCTAGGGCGGCAAAAAAATAGGGGCGGCATGACGCCCAGCCGCATTATGGGGACGCGTGCGTCCCCATTCATTTACAGCAGCTGCGCCGGCGTTTTTTCGCCGGCGCGCTGGGAAAGTGAGGTGAGGTGGGCGCTAGGACCGCGCGGCCGACTGGTCGGACCGCGCGGCCGCCTGGTCGGACCGCGCGGCCTAGGGGCGCGCCTCAGTGAAATCCGGCGCTGCAGAAGACGACATCCATTCAGACCCCACGAATGTCAATCCAGTGGCTGATGATGGTAGGCAACGAGGCCGCAGGTTTAGCTCTGAAGATAATTTTGCACTGCTATCATTGAAAGATGTGATAATCTGTCTAATTTGTTATGTGGATACAGTATTTTGGTTGTTTAACATTTGCAGCAAAGTGCCTTCTTTTATTTGACACCAATGATCAAGTGTTTGTTAGTGAATATTATTGTTTTTTTTTGCCAAACAAGCCACAACAAAAAGCATTCTGTTGTAAGGATTTTTTTTACACATAAAAATGGTGGCAAAGATTGGTTGTTTATTTTTTATTAATAAATTAAGGGCCAAAGTTTATTAGACACCTGTTTCAACTAATACAGAAAGCCAAAGGCTACAGTCTAACTCGTACTCCAAACCTAGCTGAAATGTTAAAAATTATGTTTACTGATATGTATTTGAGGTTGGGCCGGGTTGTGGCTTAGACAAGGGGGTCGGGTTGTGGCTCGGGAAGGGGGCCGGGTTGTGGCTCAGGGAGGGGGCCAGAGAGCGCTTCTCGTCTAGGGTGGGGGGCACCAAGGCAGCAGCCCCAGTGGGCCCGAGCAGGCCTGGACTGGCAATCTGTGGGTTCTGGCAAATGACAAAGTGGCTGCTATATGGTGCCATAGAAAGTCAGTATTTAGTGGGCTGGCGGCGGCTGTTTGGGCCTCTGTGTGTGCTGATTGAGCCTCTGTGTAGCTGAAATGCCAGGGCCTATTTAACTTCTCAGTCCAGACCTGGGCCCCAGGCCCCCCAGTCCGACGCTGAGTGTGATATCAACTACATCAAATGAAAATTAGCATGTTCATAACTGAGGTAGCAGACACATGACATTTGTAAGCTAAACAATCAGAATCTCATGCGTGAGAGCATTTTAAATCATTTTCCAGGAGAAGTGGCCACAAATGATTTGCTTCCGGACCAGGTTCTCACGTCAGCCTGCATCTGCGGGGTGAACAGGAGGACCAACATGTTGCAGCACATTGATATATTTTTGAAGGTTTGTCTTGACAGCTTTAGAATGTGACCAATAACCCAGAAAAATAAATATATTGAGGTGTGAGGTTGAAGATTATAGTGTTTTCACTGAATAGAAATTGGAGTTGATGTGAGGCCCTTTCCAAGTCAACTTGCACTCTGGCGTTTCAATCACGGGATGGTTGGTAGAGTAAAAATAAAAATAATGATCCAGTACTAGTCAGGTTTACTACACACACTTGTTTCCAAAAAACTAAACCTGAATGATGATGTCATAAATAAAAACAAGACAAATATTTTGAATCAATGTATTTTGTACGAATATGAGAACATGTGAAAAGAAAGTACTTGAAAGTTATTGAAATACACATAGGCGTAGCTGTAAATGCCTTTAAAACACTTGTGCGATGAGGTGCATGTGCGAAAATAGAAGACGAAAAGAGGGCGAAAAGGCTTTAGTTGCATAATGGAAATGGAATGATACCGTGAATACTAAGCGTTACTGGTACTTTTAATGGGCTGTTAGGTTGTGAAAACTTAGGTCACAAAAACATTTATCGGTTAGCGTCCATTATGTTTTTAGTGTAAATCTTAGATGGATTGAACTACAGCCACAATTGGGGGGTTTCCTGTACAGTGTTGGGGATGAGGGCTTCCTTTGTGGGAGGTGTTATATGCTGAGAGACAAGGGGGCACTGCCACCCCTACCAGGGCCAGACAGAGGATCAAAATGGGCCCTGGCATTTCATGTATACAAAGACCCAAACACAACCTGACAGGATGAATAAATAGCGACCTTCTATGGCCTCTTACAGCAGTCTGTCTGCCATCTGCCAGAATTTACAGATTGCCAGTCCAGGCCTGGGCTCCTGCCTGACAGAGCCCACTCAACCCTCCGCACTGGTAGCACACAAAAGAAAAACACTCTCCAAACTCTGGAGAAAACATACAAATAGAGACCTACTGGAAAACTAGTAACTTCACAATGTGCAGTTGCTGAAACAGTCAAATGATTGTAAAGTGGTTTGTAAATGTCATTGCCATTGAAAGCAGTATTTCTTTATCCATTTGTGGTTCTTTGCAATCCTGGATCTTGACTCTTGTATCAAACATCGGTTCAGTTAATTAGCTGGCTCCCACTCTGACTTTCAGGAGTCAGAACCAGCAGTGAAGCAAATACAAATAGACCGATACTGCTGCAATGTCAATTACATTTACAAATAACTTGAAAACCATTGAAATTATTCAGTAAGTCTATTCTGGAAAGTTGTTTAGAATTTGCATTTTTAAAAAATTATGAATAACTAAGAGCAGAACCAGCACACCGTATAATTATTTTTATCTATTTCCTTAAGCACCTTTGAAATGGTTGACAGTGGAGAAATTGTGTGTATTCTCTGCTCACCTGTCACATTCAATACAACATAATGTTTTTATGGCCACCAGGTGGCAGGGCATTTAACGTTCCTTTTCACAGTCAATTATTATTTTGTTACTTTAAAAAATGTAGCACCAAAACAGGCCAATTGGGTCCATTTCACTAACAAACCAGTGCACAATTGTCTTGGCAATCCCCTCCTTCCACCCCACTTATTTTAGCAAAGAACAAGGCATGTGGATTTCCTCATACCATACAGAATAAATATTCTGCTGATGTTACAGTTCTAACGGATTTAAAGATTTTTGTGTTGTAACTCATTTCATCCTATTTAAAGTAGCAGCTCTGAAGTAATTAAAGTAATTGGACTAGTGACGCCATTTTCAGGGTCAAAGGTGTTAAATTTGACTGTGTGTGTGAGATGAATAAAAATGAACTTCACTGATTTACATGAACCATTTACTTATAGGCAGCCATATAAATGAATGATTTGAAAGGCGCTATATACATTCATGGAGCCCCTGCAACTGTACCGATGGTCAGTGAAAGCAGCACCCTGCACCATGCGCCAGATTTTGCAGCCTGCAGCTTATATGTACATCCTTAATGGAGAAAAAACATGGTGGCCGGTGTACCAGCCACAGTTGCCTCCTGGCCAGTGTTTTACCAGCTCACACAGTATATATATATATCATACATAATGCAATTTCTTTTAAACAAGGAAGAAACACAACAAAGATAGGAGGGCAGCATTTGGACAACTCTGGTTATACATCATCAAATATCAGCACCCACCCCAAACCTATACATTTCATACTTTATACATCTATGGTCCTTGTCTGTTTTGTCTCTGGTTATTTGCCTAAGCAAACAGCTCAGTACAGTAATGTTTAATAGTTGTTGAAAACATTGAAAAACACTGACATTTGGCCTGCCATAATTCACTCTACCACATAAAATGTATTTTCTTTAAAGGTAACAAATGTATTTTTAGTTGTAATATTGGTGTGCAGCAATCTCAGGTCATTGTGCCTGGTCATGTGGATCCAGAAACAGCCAGTACTTCACAATGGAACTGATTTCAGATAAGCTATTGTGTCTCCTACTCAATGTAACTGGAGGAGTTGCAGTGGGACTTGGATATTTACTATTGAGAGCTGTTCTCATATCTACCACTAGGTGGGGCATGGGAACATTTGTAGCAATACAGGTGTCACTGAGCTATCTTGTTATCTTCCCATTGTTCTGTTGAGAGGCTGATATCAACCCAACTTGCTGTAAAGCAGCAAATCTGTTTGCTTTTTTTAAACATGTCTTCCAGGGCAGAATTCTGCTGAAGCAGCATTATTAACTCATGTGTTAAAAAATATTTCCATTGGATCCACTATTACCTTAAACAAAGCAACCCTGCCTTATGACCCAGTAGTTGAGCTGGGGTCCATCAGATCGAATGCACCACGTGCATGTTGGTGGTTAAAGGTGGCCATACACAGGTAGATTAAAGCTGCTGATATTGGTCCTTTAGACCAATTCGGCAGTTTATCTTTCTGAGTATGGTGTGTTCCGATGGGTTTCCATGATCAATACCAGGCTAAAAAATTGGGCAGATATCTATCAGGCAGGATTGATTTTTCTTGGTGATTGAGGGCTGCATCGGCTAGTTTATGCAGTCCTAGTCCCATCATGCCAATTTCCTTCATGATAATCTGGTCATTTGGCCCCAGGGCCAAACTCTCTGTATTTGCCAGCATATAGTGAAGGTTGCTACTTTTTCCTCGGATATTTACAATATTTAGGGGGTTATTTACCAAAGGTCGAATTTTAGAGCTTTGAAGGTTTTTTATACCTTGAACTCAATACCTGAATTTATTCAGATTTAAGAAAAAACTTGAATGGAAAAAACTCAAATCAGTGAATTGGAGGCGAACAACCCGAAAACTCAAATTGAAACCCACTGAAAAAAAGTCGAACATCAAAAGGGCTATTAACATCTTCAGATGGTTCAAGGGACCTCTGCCATTGACTTCTACATGACCTCGACAGGTTTTAGCTGGAGTATTTTTGGATTTGAGCTATTCCAGCTTCAGGGTATAATAATTCTCAAAATATTTGAGGTTTTTTTAAAAAAAAAAAAAAACACTCAAAAAATGTTAGTTTTTTAACCCCCACAAATTAGTTTTTTTTTTTTTTTTACCTGAAAATGCGATCTTTGACTGAAAAATACCCTGGAACTCTCAAATTTTTCAGGTTAAATACAACTTGACCTTTAATAAATCTGCCCCTTAATGTAGAGTTATCTCTATAGTTGCTAGACACAGCTTTCCCATAATGCTCTGATCAAAGAGATAAGAGTCAGATCTGCAATGTAAAATACTGAGAGAAAAATAATTAGAATTACCATATTTTTTCCTGTAATTTTCACTTCAAAATCTCCATTTACCAAGCAGCAATTGGGTTCTATTTATACTGTGTATATCTATTTCTAGTTTATATCACTTTAAAGGGGTGGTTCACCTTTAAGTTAACTTTCAATATGTTATAAAATGGGCAATTCTAAGCAACTTTTCGATTGGCCTTCATTTTTTCTTTTTATAGTTTTTTGAATTGTTTGCCTTCTTCTTCTGACACTTTTCAGCTTTCAAATGGGGGTCACTGACCTCATCTAAAAAACAAATGCTCTGTAAGGCTACACATGCATTGCTATTGTTACTTTTTACTACTTTCCTTTCTATTCAGGGCCTCTCCTATTCATATTCCAATCCTTTATTCAAATCAATGCCTGGTTGCTAGGGTAATTTGGACCCTAGCAACCCAATTGCTGAACTTGCAAACTGGAGAGCTGCTGAATTAAAAGCTAAATAACTCAAAAACCACAAATAATAAAAAATGAAAACCAATAGCAAATTGTATCAGAATATCACTCTCTACATCATACTAAAAGTTAATTTAAAGGTGAACAACCCCTTTAAGTGATATAAATATTCCCCTTTTACCTTGAATCACCATTTTGTGATGTTCAGTGATCAGCTGACCAGAAATACTGCAGCTCTTACTATAACAAGAAGAAGTGTGGAAGCAAAAGACAGAACTTTGTCCATTAATTGTCTCATGTGACCTAACATGTTTAGTTTGCTTATGTGCACTGTGACTCGTAGGATCCCAGGGGGCGGTGCTTAGTTCTTAAAATGGCAATTTTCTATTAAGGATTACCCAATATCACATGCTACTAAAAATTATATTATTATGAAAATGGTTTATTTACATGAAGCAGGAATTTACATATGAGCTGTTTTATGCAAGATACTTTTATAGAGACCTACATTGTTTGGAGTATAGTTTTCCTTTAAGCCCACCAAACTTTGCTATATAGCACCTGAAAAATCAAACTGTACCAAATGAAATCACAACAATTTAAATAAATAAATATCACTTTAAAATGCCAGCCTGTTAGTAAGCAGACTGGGTTGTTATTTTGGTTTTTCTTTCTTTCTTTAGCCTTTGGTGTATGTGGTAAAGAACAACAAGAAAAAATTCTGAGGATTTTCCCTTCTTTTATATTGGTTTTATATTTCTTATCAGCATCACAGATATGCTAGCAACTAATGTATCCAATTGCAACAGTTGCTCTGTTACAGACTCTAATAAATTATAGACTATGCTCATTAGAATCTAAAGCTGTTAACTCAGGCAATACTCAGAATCATTCTATCTATAAATTCTTCTTATAAACCAATGGCAGATTTTGCCACCTATTTATATATTTTTTCATAACTCATAGAATGATTGGAAAATGTTCAGAAAACAGTCACCATATTAATTAAAGGAATGGCTTCTGCCAGATTAGATTTGTTTACTTTTTAACAGAGGGGCCTTAGAGGGGACTTGATCAACATGTACAAATATATACAAGGTCAATATAAAGATCTGTCTAATGAACCTTTGGACAGCAAAGATGGCAGATAAACTTAGACTGGAGGGGGGCTTGCCATTTGTGTGCTGAAATGGTTTATTTTCTATATAACAGATCAGTTTGAGTTAAAAAAAATAGGTCAGACACCTTGCTGGAAAGAAAGGGTACATGAGTATGCCACTGTGATCCATAAATAAAATCAATCGTGACTAATGTGTGAAGTTATATAGCAGCCTTTTAAGGTAAGGATGAAATTTCCCTCCCTTGCTGAGGCTGACCTGGCTGCTGACCTGCTGGGGATGGAAGGTAGAAATAGCATTAGTTGATTTTGATGAACTTCGACCTTTTTTCAATACAGATCTCATGCTATACTACAGTTTTGGCAAACATCTAATTTGTTTATTTGCAAATGGCTGTTGTATCATTTGCAATGCACCACTGTCACAAGTCCTTGCACTAAGGGATGGCGACATTATTTATTTTATATGGGGAATAGCTGCTCCCTTTATGCAAACATTAACACATTTGTCGCCAAATTATAAACATCACCACTGCAGAGATGCAGAATATGTTGTATAATCTTGTTAAAATGTTTCTTGTTAGTTAGCATCAGAATAACATTATATGCTAGTGTAAAGTAGGATAAGTAATTTTAATATACATGTTGATATCTCACTGCACACATCACTTTGCAAACCTCAAATATTCAACTGTGCAATTTTTCATTGTCCTCACTCTGTTGATATCCACCTGAGTGAACACACACCACTGTATATTTAACTACACTATAATGTACATCTCAATGCACATAGCACTTAGTTCAACCTCTATAGATCAATCTGACAGCACACCTCTCTGTCAGTATACACTTCACTGCCCACATCTTCCTGCTCAGTTCAAGAACACCTCAATAATCCCATTAACCCAAGCTCAAGTGCATCTCACTATGCACAATAACTTGCACAGCCCATGCACATCTGGCTGCATCAGCAAAACCAAATTAAAGAAAATATGGCCTTGGAGTTGAAAATGTATTGGGTGCCTAGAGATAGATGGAGAGATTAATGGATACATGGATGGATATAGAGAAATTAAAATAGAAAAACCAGAATACAACTTCAAGTTGGACCTCTAGTTTAGTTTTGCTAATGTCCTTGAAATGAAAATGGATGCTGTGTGTAGTTGTGTGTGTATGTTTGCTTTAACCACACATGTGCATATGGTTATATCAACAAAACCAAATTAAAGGTAATATGGCCTTTGAGTTGAAAATGTATGTTTGTGCACATTTGCTTGCCTGGGCCTACAGATAGATACAGAGATTAATGGTTGAATGGATAGATATAGAGAAATCAGAATATAAAACCAGAATACAACTTCAAGTTTGACCTCTATTTAAATGGCTTTTACCATGACTTGTGTTAACATAGCATCTAACGGTGGCCATACACAGAGAGATCCGCTCGTTTGGCGATATCGCCAAACGAGTGCATATCTCCCCCATTATGCCCACCTTGAGGTGGACAATATTGGGCTGATCCTAATGATGGGTAACGGGCGGTCGGAACGTGCGACCGAATCAACGAACAGATGCGGCCACGATCCAGCGGGATTTTTTGTCTCGTCCGATCGACATCTGGCCGACTTTCGGCCAGATATCGATTGGGGAAGCCCGTCGGAGGGCCCCATACACGGGCCAATAAGCTGCTGACTCGGTCTGTTGGCAGCTTTTATTGGCCCGTGTATGGCCACCTTAAGGCTAACAAATGTAAAAGATCCATCAAGTATAGTCAGATCCCAGGAATAGATTCCATTGTAAAGACAGCAATATCCATTCACCAGTACAAGATTGCAGCTAACAGTACAGCATTCCCAGCACTCTACAAGCACATCAATAACTGCATATAAATATGGTGACACTTGGAAAAATTGAGCCAATCACAAAACAAGAGGTGTCCGTATAAATTGGCCAGGTTCAAGTGTCACAACAAGCAAGTAGTACCTAGCAATGGTACCAGTAACAATTCTCACAGGTAACAACATATAAGATATATTGATTGAATCACAGCCAGACCCAGATTGGCAAATTTATAGATTCCTGTAGCTACTACAAGATGCCATAGACCAGGGGTGTCCAACCTGCGGCCCAGCTTGAAGAAGAGAGAAAAGGAAAAGATGGGAAAAAGAAAGAAATTAAAAAATAAATGTATGGAAATACAGAGAAAACGAGAGTGAAATAACACTTAGTGCTCTCTAAGTCCAGATACATTAACCACCTCAGTCTTGTAAGGAACAGGCTTACTATGCCAGGTTGTAACAATGTTTACAACCTGGTATAGGATTATGTATACTTAGCCAGTATGATTCTGCAAGCTCCTATAGTGTATATTTCTCTTTCCAGGTTACAAAAGACAGGTTATGCTTACCTGGAAGCCATTAAAAACACATAGGACAGTTGACCCCATTGACTCCATGAAGAGTAATAAATATTTTTCTGTGTCCCCAGAATACCAGGGCCTGTAAATCTGTAAAGTGTCCCCATATGGTGCTAACTGCTAGGCACAGTGCCTTTCCTAAAATATAGCACTTGTCTGCTGCAGTCTATAAGGCCTGTCTAAAGGGCCATAGTTGCTGGGATATAGCCCCCAGTTCACAGGGCTCATCAGGGCCGGAACTAGGGGTAGGCAGAGTAGGCACGTGCCTAGGGCGCAAAGCTGGGAGGGCGCCAGGCACGTACCTGTCTCCTACCCCAAGTCTGGTTCCCTTCTTTTCTCTGTGCGCTTCTCAGCGCTTCTGTGCATGCGCGCGGGCAGGAATTCGCGCATGCGCCCGCGAGCAGGAACTTGCGCATGCCCACATGAGCAACTGCCGGGCCTGCCTAGGGCGCCTGCCCAGCGTGGCCCGGCACTGGGGCTCATAAATCAAATACAAAAAATATATCCCAAAAAACTCTACAATTAAGTTAAAAAGTTCATCTTTGTTTAACATAGTAGGCATACAGACCAATTGATGTTCCACCTTCAGGCCCGGATTTGTGGAAAGGCCACGAAGGCCCCGGCCTAGGGCAGCAGGATTTTAAGTTTAGGTTTTCAGAAACACTGGGGATGCACAGGAGATATTATAGTTTTTAAATTTCCATGTGCCAATACCCATTGCTCCTAGGGTTGCCACCTTTTAAAATAATCTTCACCTGCAGGTGAAGGGGACGGGGTTAAAAGGGAGGGACCGTGACGCTAAAGGGGGCGGGCCGTGACACGCTATTGACTGGCCGGGTCGTGGCGTCAAAGGGGGCGCACATTTGGCAAGAAGCCCAGGAAAAAGGTGAGTTTGGAGCAGGCTGGGGGCAGGCCACAGGCTTTTTTTAGGTGTATTACAAATTTACCGGCAGCTACATTGCCGGTAAATTTGTAATACTGGCCCCGGCCTTGGCAGGTGTTTTACCGGCTAGGCCGGTAAAATACCAGCCGGGTGGCAACACTAGTTGCTCCAGTCCCAATGACAAAAAATTGCCTCAATAAAGGGGAGGGCGGCGATGAACGGCTGTGGGCCTAAGGGTGCCCGCTATGTAAATCGGGCCCTGCCCACCTTATGCGTTTCATACCCATTGGTTCTTATTCATAGGCATGAATGGGATATATTTTTTGTATCTGAACAGTGACTTTCCTATCTCACATAAAGGTCTGTTTCAACTTATAAGATCTTTAACAGTTGTGAATTACAACTCTCTCTGCCTCTTAGACAGTCTAACTTCATTTTCAGATACTGGGTGTAGGCTGAATAACATTTCTGCTTCTCTAAAGAGCTGATGGGCCCTGGGCAAATATCTACTTGTGTGAGATCTAAGATCCAGTTTACGCCAGTGCCACCCTCAATCAGATGTATACAATAGGAGAGGCAATTAAAAGCAACATAGATTTCTGGTGATTTTTGTGCTCATTGCTAGGAAACAAACAACGAGGAGCTCACAAGCCACCTCTGCATTGTATAGCAAAACAAGCTCAAACTGCTGCACATACCTGCTTTTATTTTACTGGAACAATCTCTGAAGGATATTTATTATTTAAGTAGAAAGGTAATGTAAAAGACGAAAAAATGTAAATGTTTATGCTCTTCCATGAGATTAAAAATTGGGTCTGCCATGCCTTTGGAATGCTGCCTACAAAAGTTCTATAAGATGAAATGTCTGATGGTTGTTCACCCTCTGCCCTGATATTTCCCTCCCAGCCCACACTAAACATTGACCATCAATCTGCATTGCCCCAGCTCATGCTACTCTGCTCCTTTATGCAGTCTATACCACCAGACAGCCAGGGAGAGAGGGAGGGGAGACTTTATCATCATACAGCATCTCAAGCCTCACATGTTAATTGAATCGCACACCCCCTCCTACTCTCCCAGGGTGTATCGATCCGCACGGTTACGTTCCAGCAGCAAGTTCAGTGCAAATCAGTCCCGGGGTGACCCGGAGACCCGAGGAGGAGAATGTTGCTGAGGCTGCTGCACTTTGGGGGGATTAGGAACCCTGCTCTCTGCTGACCGGGTGGGTTTCAGTCGGTGAATTAGTGGGAGAAGAGGAAGAGAAGAAGAGGCTGCTCCAGCCTGGAGATCCTGTGTGAGGAGGAAAAGAAGAACAGTATCCCAACACACACACACTTTGCCTCCAGTATCCCCCAAGATGGCCACCAATGTGGGATCAATGATTCAATATTGGAAGCGGTTTGATCTGCGGCGGCTGCAGGTGGGTGTCCGGGACTGGGCGGGGGGCTGCTGATAGGGGAAGCCCAGAGCCGGAGCGCTAGGGAGGGAGGAGTGAGGGGCTCATGGAGGGACTCATAGTATTAGCCATTGATCATCATCTGCCTTTGTTCGGTTTTGTCATTGATCAGCAGCAGCAGCCATAATGCTCTGTGTGTGTCTGTGTGTGTTTATGTGTATGAGTTTGTGTGTGTGGGGTGAACCCCAGTTTATTGACTCCCAATCCATCCTGCTACCCATCAGCTATACATTCAGCTATACATGATTCAACTATACATCAGCTATACATTCAGATATACATTCAGCTATACTCAGCTGTATAATTCAGCTATACATTCAGCTATACATTCAGCTATACATTCAGCTATACATCAGATATACATTCAGCTATACATTCAGCTATACTCAGCTGTATAATTCAGCTATACATTCAGCTATACATTCAGCTATACATTCAGCTATACATCAGATATACATTCAGCTATACATTCAGCTATACTCAGCTATATAATTCAGCTATACATTCAGCTATACTCAGCTATACATTCAGCTATACATTCAGCTATACGTTCAGCTATACATCAGATATACATTCAGATATACATTCAGGATTCAGCTGCAACTCCCAGCATCTCCCCTTAGCCAGCCCTGTTTGGAGATCTGCAACAGCTGGGGGGCAGCAGGTTAACAGGACAGTTATTATCAGTAGTGGAAAGCACTGGCAGTAGGGGCCTGTGGATCCCCCATCAGTCTGGCTTGTCAGTAGGGAGCTTGGGACAGTAGGGGCCAGGCTGGGAATGTACTGGGGTCACATCACTCTGCTTCATCTCATAATAAACCATTACATTGGAGTTCATACATTGTGCCTTTGATAACCCCAAGTGACACTAGTGAGAAATGCTGGAAAACAGTTACCTCACTAGTAATCGCTTGAGAAAGCTTCTATTGATGTACCGACAATGCCAAACCTACAATTATTAGCATTTGCACATCAGTTTATTCTTATCCAACTGTAGCAAAAATGTTTCCCATGGAGTCTAGTTCATGTTTTTTTTGTTTTTTTTGTTTTATTGCAGCATGTTCGCTTATCTGCTCCCTTATTGCAGTTATTGATCTGATGCATAAACAAACACCCACCCCATTTGGTGTCACAAACATTGTTTGCACTTCAATATTAGAAAAAATATAGTTACATTTGGGGATAAAGAGTCTTTAAAAAAGGCAAGATGCAAGTATTGCAAATAGATATTGGTTTTATAGAGTGTACTCTGTTCTTTTATGGTCTCTGTCTCTTTAAGTTCATGTAAGGCAGAAGTGAGCACAAACCATTGCTCTGTGAAGAGCTGCAGCTCCTATTCTTATGAATGGCTGTATCGTGCATCTTTTGTAGCTGCCTTTAGCCAGAAAAGCAAGCAGTAGGATGTCCCCTCGAAACCTTTTTGCTCTCCTTTAGTAACTGCTGGGAACTTTGTGATCAGTTCCAGAGAGGGAGCTGAATTCCTGAAACCTGCTTCTTTATCTTCTTCATCTCAGGTACTAGAATATTGTAGTGCACGTATATATATATATATATATATATATATATAATTTTCCTTTGCTTCTAGTATCTGCTTATGCAATGAATCAATAATTCTGCTATAATATATGTATATATAAAGCTAAATTACAACAGTGGCCTCTTCATTAACACCATGGAGCTATATATATACAATATGGCTGCTAAAGTGGCAATATTATTCAGCTGATAAACAAAAGTAGCGTGTTTATCTCTGAAATAGCCCTGAGCTAATATCTAATTATGGTACTTTACTGTATGGGCTGGATGGATGGATATTCATTACTTATGTAGACATATCTAATGAAGAATATAGGACTTGCATGATGTGTGTTAAATAGTTGTCTGCTCAGACCTCTCTCTCTCTCTTGGAATGGAAAGGCTTTTTTCAATAATGTACCCCATAAGACATCTTCCTCAGCACTCTGTGTTTAATGATGGTCTGTCTGTTGAGGGAAGGCACCCAAACAATGCAGTCTTGTTTGTTATACACACACACACACACACACACACACACACACACACACATATATTTATTTATTTAGAGCATGTAATGTAATTTCTGGCAGGGGAGGGCATTGTTTGCAATAGTCTGTTTAGTTAGAATCGCCGTTAGGGGAAATAGTGACTGTATTCCCTGCTAATGTTTGTAAATCAGACCTGGGCACTCTCAGGGGCTGTGACTCTTTATTTCTGATTGATGTTCTGTAACATGAGGGATGACAGGAGCTTGGCAAACAGATATTGGAGAAAGCAGGAGCCAGTTCACATGTGCTCAGGGGCAGCTGCCTGTGATCCTCCTCTGCTCCTATTGTTATTCAAGTCTGGAGAATTTCGACTTGCACTGGTATTTGGATTCATTCATCCCTGAATGTCAGTTAACAACATTTTCATTAAGCAAGTGATATTCAGTGCTCTAACCTTTAGTCCGCGTGCAATTAGATCGCCCATTGGCTGCCTGTGTTTTTTTTAAGGCTTGCAAACGCCATACATTTATTAGATTAAAATGACCCCTCTCGGTCCTCTTTAGGTCACCTAATTCCGCGTGCAGCTGTAGCGGTACTGGCCTGTGAAATTACCAATACGCCTTTTGTTTTAATGTATAAAAGAATATGGCTTGATTGAAAAGCCTCTTCTGTATGCTTGGATAATGGTAAGCAAGCCACAATGATTAAACAATTGCTAAATAGATGTATGTGTGTATTTGTTATTGCTGAGAAAAGGGCAGCACATTATTAAATCTCACCTTGCAGCGTGTAGCTGCTTATTTACATGGATATTAAAAGCTTGTCCCTCTAGGAAAGCAGAATATCCAAATGCTTGGCAGAGGGAGAAAACACACATAACTTCCTTTTATTTTGCTGAGTCGAAACATCACAGTCTCATTAATAATATTCTGTTCCCAGCAATATTACTTAAGTAAAAAAAAACATTTTAAATCTCATTAATAGAAATAGTCAGACACATTGATGCAGTGGATGTGTTAGAGAAGGATTGTTATACCAAGCCCTAGCAATGTAAATACTAATGCTAATGACCTGTATACAGATCTGAGGGTAACCAGGTTTACAGGTAAAGAACCAAGCTCCACGAAGACAGGGTTAAGGGGGTTACCCTCCTTATTCCACTCAGTCTATCAGTGAGAATTGGGGTAGCCATTAGAATTCTTCATCGGGCCATTTGATACCCAAAATATGGTAGGACTCTTCCCTTAACACATAAGTGGATTTGTATAATTCCTATAAACTGTGGCTGTCAGTCTGACTAGTCCTGCTCCTAGGATAAACGTTTATGCTGGGGTACAGAGGCCCTATCAAGGTTGCAATAAGTTGGCAATATGGTTGGGCAAATCATGTGTACAGGACAATAGTGTAATTTTGCAGTACCTACAAAAACTGCCAATGACAGGAGAGGGGTTGAGTCTACCAGGGGAAAATGGCATTTGCATATTTTGGGGCTTTCTGTATAATTAATAGATCCAATGCATGTCATTTAAAATCCTTTCAGCTCTTAAAGGGGTTGTTCACCTTCCGACACTTTTTTCAGTTCAGTTGGTTTCAGATAGTTCACCAGAAATAAATAATTTTTCCAATTTCTTTCTATTTTGTATGTGTGACCGTTCTATTTTTGAAGTGTAAAGTTTAGTTTTTCAACTTTTAAAGCAGTTGGGGGGGGTCGCCGACCCTGCAAACTGTTCTAAGTTGATACATTTCTTAACTTTGGCCCTGCTAAGCAGAATCCCTGAATTTCATTACAGGCAGCTGGTATAATTGATATAATAGTTGCTAATATTCCAGAGATGTTGTAAAAGCTACTAAATGTTGCAAAATTGTAACAGTTTAGAGTGCGCCTGAATTACTGAGCTGCCAGACTCACCAGACCGGAACATTAACTTTAAACTTAGATTTTAGAAAAAAAACAGTAAAAAATAAAAATGGAAAGTAATTGAAAAAAAACCCCTTTATTTCAATCTGAAAAAAATGTAACTTAAAAAAGTGTTTGGAAGGTGAACAACCCCTTTAAATCGGTGCAACCAGATAAATACACATAGTTTGCCCTGATAGGTCTTTCCTTTTGCAGCACACTTTATTTGCAGAGTGTAGAAATGCAAATAGATAGAATCTGGAAATGATTTAGGGCACATTTCATTTGCTTACTGGGTTGTGTTATGGGCCGTATTACTAATGCAGTTTTATTTTACAGCTCCTTGCATATCTGTCATTAAAGGAGTCGTACCTTCCCGATTTGCCTGCTTAATTTATTCTGCTTCTGAGTGCTTGGTTTACTGGTGTCCTCATTCCCAGCGAGCTCTGAAGCACTAAAGAGATGCTGAGAGTGAAGCTCCTTATGTATTTGTCCTTCTACCCTAACAACTGGATTGGAATTAGAGTACAAATTGTCAGTTAATTACATCATACTTTACAAAAGTCCTTATCTCATAGGACACTGCATTCTGTACGGCTATTTACAAGAACAAGTCCTTCTGAGTAATAGAGGAGTACTTGAAATTAAAAGCCTTGATATGGAGGCTTCAGCATCTTAAATAAAATATTGAAGTTAAAACATTACAGTCTAATTGGTAGTTGTAGTAACAGTGCTAGAAAAAAGTTCTTAAAATCACTGAAATTATGGCGTATTTTCCTGTCCTAATATAGGAATGTAAGTCTTGCAGCCAGGGCTATTATCAGAAATCCATTTTTCCACTGGGGCCCCATAAATCTGCAAAGTTTTAGGTCCCCCGTGTTATACTGAATTGTTCTAAATATTGTTTCTTGGAGACCCGACATTGACCATCCACCATCCACTTTTATCGTCATTGAGTTGCAGTTCAACAGCTGCTGAATGGATGCAAGTTCACTTCTGCTGTTCTAGGAATACTTTTTTTTACTATTTAGGAGTCAATGCCACTTTCATTTGCCTGAATTTGCTTTGTTTGTGGCATTATGAAAGTTTGGTCTCAAGCTTGACTGAGCTTACTAACTTTCCAGCAGAAGAAAGGTTCACATTTCCAGCAATGGATAAACCGATTAGCTCCCCATTTACAGACTGTTTCTGCATGAAGGATACACATGAATGTTTCCTATCATTTACTGGTGAGTAATATTTTTTTTTGCAGTGGTTTATTGTGTTTTTTATTCCCCTTTCGATAACAGTAAGGACAGTAATGGCTTTGCTGAAAATAAAACCAGCTGATACTTCTCTATACACTTCTACATAAAAAAGCACTTGAAATGATAGAGTGGGATATTAAGTATAGGTTAATCCTTCCTCGAATAAGGTATATTTACCTTTTATATCCTTCCAAGTTACTTCCTGGGCATTTTATTTGGGTTTGCAATTAGTGATGGGTGAAAAGTCAATGGGCATCAAAACATTTTTGACGCGCGTCTATTTTGACGTGATCGACAATTTTTATACAGGTGACTGTTTGGTCCAAATGCATTAAAGTCATTGGGCGTATGAATAATTTTGATATGAGCGACAATATTTATGCGCCCCCCAATTCTGATGCGCATCAATTTTTTTTGTGACGCGCCAATTTTTTTGCCGGGCGAATTGTCACCACAGTTTGGCAAATTAATTCACTTGCAGCGAAACACAGAAATTCGCCACATATTTGTGTCTGCCGAATTTATTCGCCCATCGCTATTTGCAATATGCCATGCTTGTCAATTAGAAGGAGAAACAATGCCTCCTTAGCTCATTAGCCTTACAGGCAGCGGCTGCTTCATATAAATACCTGACTCATTGATAGATGTATAGCACTGGCACTGGCTAGTGATTAAGGTGCAAACCAAGCTGATCTTAAGGGTTGCAGGTGGCAAGCTTCTGTTCTTAGACTCACTTTCCGATTTAGCTGCTGTGTCCACCTTCTTTTTCCCATATACAATGAGGCCAAGGTGGGCTGAGTTGTCTGGATGGGAAATTTCAAGAAGGACCACCTGCACATTCCATACACACGTCATTGCTTCATGCCGCCCCACCAGGGAGAAAAGCTGTACAAGTGAAGTCTCATTCCGAGATTGACTGAAAATTCATTGAAGCGGACACTCAAGGAAGGCAAACTACCACCAGGCAAAGTTTTCAAAGTGAAGAAGTAGTTTACTGTGTTCACAGCCTGACTTGTTTTGTGTTTACACACACTTAATCATAGGCCTCTCATTCTGAGATTGGCTTCATTTGTTGGGGGTGTTTCTGACATCTTGACTGCAAGAATTGCAAAGCCAAAGCATGTACGTTATATATGTGCTAAGGTTCTGGTTGAAATATTGTATAAAATATTAGTACCCTCTCCCATATTATATATTTGCAGGGGAACTTTACTTTTCACGTTAATATCTAGTATAGGTAAATCAAAAACAAATGGACTTGCTGTGTAATCATTGAAGACGTTTCAGTACTCATCCAAGCAGCTTCTTCAGTTCAACTGACTGGTGTGGGGAGTTCTTGGCATATAAACTCTTCCATTTATCCAATCACAATGGCACATTGTAACTCTTCAATCTCTTCAATGAAGTGTTGATTCTGTGTAGTTACTGTGATAGGATTATCCAATGTGTCAGTAGAGAGGGGTGTGTGTATGGATGCTGGGTTTTCATTTGGAGGGGTTGAACTTGATGGACTGTCTTTTTTTCAACCCAATTTAACTATGTAACTATGTAACTCCTAGAAACAGGTGTTACTTGTGAGGGTTGCATGAATGGATGAAGTGTTCTGAAACCGCCGGGGTACAGATGTTAGAACAGCATTGTATGTAGCAGACAGGTGGTGTTGAAGGCCCCCGCCTCTGTTCAGGGATGGTTTCTCCACCTTGACATTGACTCGCCTTTTTTTACGCCTCGTTCAAATCAGAGGTCTTCTTTATCCAATATTTGGACCTTGCTATCTTCAAAGGAGTGTCCCTTGTCTTTTAAGTGTAGAAACATAGCTGAGTTTTGCCCTGTAGAGTTCACCCTCCTATGCTGAGCCATTCACTTGGTGAGCAGCTGTTTTGTCTCCCCAATGTATAGATCTGTGCACTCCTCGATACACTGGACTCCTTATACCACATTGCTTTGTTTTACCAGTTTTTGTCTGTGTGTTGCTAAGTTTGAAAAACAGGGACGTGGTGTTTGTTGAAAATCCTCCTGAGTTTCTCTGACACTCTAGCTACATATGGGATGACTATATTTCGCCTACTATGTCTCCCCGGGCGGTTATTTCTATTGGTGTTCCTGTTGGGCGTGGTTGCTGCTGTTTTGACAAAGGCCCAGTCTGGGTAGCCACACGCTTTCAAAGCTCCTCTGAGGTGTTTTTGCTCTTTGTCTTTGGACTCTGTATCAGTTGCCACACATTCTGCCCTGTGGTGCAGAGTTCTAATGACCCCCAGTTTGTGTTCCAGCGGATGGTGGGAATCAAACAACAGATATTGATCCATATGAGTGGGTTTCCTGTATACTTCCATCTTCAAGTTACCCCCTTCTTGGATGCATATCAAACAGTCCAAAAAAGGCAAGTTTGTTCTCATGGACATCTTCCCTTGTGAACTTGATGTTATTGTCCACTGAGTTAATGTGTTCTGTAAAGGCCGCCACTTCATTGGATCTGATTTTAACCCAAGTGTCATCCAAATACCTGAACCAGTGACTCGGTGTAGTTCCCTGGAAAGTAAAGCTGGCCATAGATGTTGAGATTTTTAAAAGATCTGATCCTCATCTTAAGAACCACGATTTTCTCGGAACGATCGTACGAATTGACCATCAACTAAAAAGACCAATTTGCCAGGAAAACAAAGGAGAGCTGCCTGCTTGGCCCTGCAAACATAGATTGATTGCACTGGGACCGACAAAGCTTTTTTAACCTGGCCGATCAATTTCCTGACAGATGTCGGCCGAAAAATCTTAAGATGTACGATTGTTCGAATCCCACTAACCGCACAATAATTTCGAAGGATTGGCCGGACTTCGCTAAAATCGGTTGTTCGGCAACAAGAATCGTTGTGTCTATGGGGAGCTTACGTAAGGCCCTCCTTTCCACTACCTCCATGTACAAGTTTGCTACAATGGGAGAGACTGGAGAACCCATTGCACAGCCATGTTTCTGTCTATAAAAAAGGTTCTTGTACTTGAAGTATGTGGTGTTAAAGCGATTCTGACACGTTCCTATAAAAATCATAGTATCGTGTCAATAGGAAGAAAATGCTGCACACAAAATATTTCCTGCAAAGGCCCCCTCAAATCCGCCCCTAGCCCTGCGCACCTTTCTCAGCCGAATCCCTCCCTGCACTGACTGATCTTCCGGGTTGCTTCACTGATGCTGGGGGCGGAGCAATCCTTCCATAGGCTGAAATCCCGTTGTGATACGTAATCAGCCAATGGAAGGATCGCGCCGCCCCCAGCCCTGCGTCAGTGAAGCAACCCGGGAAGATGTAGGAAACAATTGAAGAGATGTAGTCAGCATTTGAATTCAGTTGTCTTTTAGGTGGGTCGGAGGGTCGGTGAGTGCAGGTTTGCGGGGCTCGGGACGGCTTTGCGGGGGGCTTTGAGGGGAAATATTTTGTGTGCAGCATTTTCTTCATACTGACATGTTCCTATGATTTTTATAGGAATGTGTCAGTATCACTTTAAGGCTCAAATCTAGCAACAAACATACTTGGTTGGGACTGAGCTTCGTTCTGCTGCTGAGGGTGTTATCTTGTTGCAGTCGATTTCTTACAGTGCTTCTGTCGTAGGTATACATGTGAACAATGAAGTGACATCATGTGATACCTTTGTTTCTTCTGCCTCTAGTGTAACACCTTGGTTACAAACTCTTTGGCATTCTGGATATGATGCACTGTATTGCCTACCAACGGGGCTAAGATGTTAGCCAAGAATTTTGCAATGCTGTATGTCACTGAATTTATGCTGCTGAAAATGGGTCATAGTGGGGCTCCTTCTTTGTGTATCTTGGGGAGTCCGTATAAGCATGGTGTGGCTTCTCTGGGGTACAGGCGGTGGTATAAAACTTGATCAATGGCTTTCTCGTTTTCAAGTTTTCACCTTTTTCTTGTAACCACTGGTTGGGTCTTTCCTTAAGGGTTGCTATCACTGAGTAGATTGGTTATCTTGCAGTCGTCCCTGTCCGAATAGGATATTTGCTCGAATTTTTATCAAATTTTGAACTCTTTTGGAAAGAACTGGCATTTTAGTACAGCTGCTACAATGTCGTTATTGGCAATATTGCTAATTACTTTATATTATTATGCAGCCAGACTGACTGGCAGTGTCTTTGTTGTTTGGAAATGCCACAGAAAGAATTTGCCCTGTTATTACAGGGCAGTGTTTTCAGTCTTTAGGGCAAGCTAACATGCCAGGATTTTGCTGTGCTTGAAAACAGACCAGATTATGACATGGCAGTAGGTTCCAAGCTGTACATACACAGGCCGATTATTTCATTCAGAATGGACTTTTCCACCTGAATGTTATGGCTGTCTATGTGAGTGGTGTACCTGCAAGTTGACCTGCATTTTATGCTCTCTAGACCTACAGAGTTTTTGTTGCCATCCAGTTTGCCATTTTCACATAACCTGGAATTAATGTTACACCAGGAGGTGGATCAGCAAATACAGAAGATTGCAACTATTGTGCCCACAAAACACCTGTATAAATGAGGGATTTGGGCTTTTTCAACAAAAATATTTGGGTATTCAGGCTGGTACTCATGGATACCTGGTGAGAACTCTTGTGGTTAGTCTGGAAGCACCCTGCATAAGCATCAAGTTGAGCTCAGGTTCATATCTAAGCTAAAAAAAAAAAAATCATTTTTAGTTCCAGGCTGGTCTTCCTTGGGGACAGAGTTTGCTCCGGGTTACATGGCATCTGGCAGGGTTACTAAGGTCTCTACATTGTTTGTCTGAAAGGAAAAAAAGGTAGTCCATGTTCATATGGGTTAATAGCTGGCCATAAACTACATGAGCCATGGTAACATAGAGTGATGAGAAGTTTGCCGTTTCCCTTTGGCCAGATTTTCTAACCATGATAAAGCGCCGACTACTGTTTATTGCAGTTTTCCACAAATTTTTGCTATGCTCCAAATTTGATCTCATTAAGGTGATTATTTAACAATGTTTGAGTGTTAAAGTTTTTCTATACCTCAAATGAACTCACAACATGAATGCTATCTTATTTAAGAAAAAACTTGAATGTGAAAAACCTGATTCTGTGAGTTTGAGTCCCAAAACTGGAGTTTTCGGTGGAAAACTGACTATTTTGATAGAGATCCAGTCACTCACAGCCTTTATAGATTACATTTTTGGCTAACTAACTATATTAGAAACATTTTTCATTTTGCACAGTCTGTCTATTTATTCAGTTTTTATTTTTATGCTGAACTATTCCTTTAAAAAAACAGACAGTAGGCAGGTACTGTACTTATCTATTTCTTTAGTTTGAATTACTTGTATATCAGCTTTTTAGTTTGGAATTATAGCAGTTATATGGTTGCTAGGATCCAATTTATCAGGCAATGTTTTGAATGAGAGACTGGAAGATTAATAGGAGAGGGCCTGAATAAAAATATTTTTGGGAAGAATACAAATTTTACTGTTTGGCCGGACTTTGTAAAAGTTGAACATGCCAGATTTTGTTTCGGATTCCCTCCATATTTATTTTCTAAATTGTGTTAAGAACTTAAATTGTCCAGGCATTGTTTGATGTGGTTAGAAACCCCATTAAATGAGGACATATTGGCTTGTTAATGCAGTCCTCTTCACATAATGACCTGATCGTTTTGCTCCTGCACCCGATTTTTGCCCAGTTTTGGCCAGCACATGGAGGACAAATCGAACAAGATTCAGCAGATAGATGGATCTTATTCTAGATGCCCAGTTTATAACATTTGGTGAACAAATGAAATAAATGAAAAAATATGAGATGAATGTATCATCTGGCTTGAACATTGTTTCAGGAGTCAGAGCCAGGAGTGCAATGAATGCAAACAGCCAACCAGATATTGCATTGTTTTGTATTAACATTTGTAGTAGCAGGTTTATTTACAAATAACTTTAGGACCATTGGAAATTTGTAATAAATGTATACTGGAAAGCTGCTTAGCAATTCTTACTTTTTTATCAAAAATAGATTATGAGTGGCACACCTCTCTAAATGTACTACATTGGTCTTTTGACATTTGGCTTGCTTTGGGCACTATACAAATGCCAGTATTTGCCTTGTAAGGCCAGACGGATAGAGTAGGTCAGAGCAGCAATATCTTCCTGCAGAGAATACACCAGCCTCTCCTGATGCCTTGCTTAGTCATAATCAGTAAAAAAAAAAACTGTCTAATGTTTATATTCAAAGGGGTCTGGATGGCAAATTTGCTGCCACCGATGTTAGACAAAAATTATATTTATAATGGGCACCGCAATCCCACTGCTCGTGTCACGAGATGAAATATATCAAGTGTTTCCAGTGCAGGAAAAACCTGCAATGTGATTAAAATATCATAACCTTCCAATGTTCTGAATTGCATAAATTTGACATCCCTACTACATAGCTGCACCGACATCCATTAAATGATATGACAGCTTGACTTATCTAAATGTGTTATCATTTAGCAGCGTGTCAAAATTCCTCTTTATGTAGATGACAGCAGTAAATAAGCCATCAGTTCAACTAGCGGTGCCTTCTCTCCTGAAATCTGGATTACAAGATTCTCTATGGCTATTCAATATTACAGTTTCTTCATCAACATCTTCTTCAAAGATAAATCCAGTCAGTTCTATTCCAGGTTTATTTATCAGTGGCTGCTACAACCAGCAGTGCAGGCAAATGAACAGTACTTACTGGAACTGCTATGGTTTTTCCATGCTCATCTACAATTCCCTTTTCCCTTATTTTTTTTATGAAAGGTTACAATGTTGGCCACATATATTGGTTTTCCAATACTGCATTTGCAATATAATCGGAGTGTAATTTTTGCCCTTATAGACACTTTTGAAATTCAGCACACTAACACACTTATTGCTTGTTCATACCTCCCAACTGTCCCTTTTTCGGAGGGACAGTCCCTCTTTTGAGAGCTCAACATGCTGACCCTCATTTGTACTGGAAAGTCCCTATTTTCTCTGCACTGAACAGCCAGAAAAAGAAACAAAATTTCTAACTTAAAGGAAAACTATACCCCCAAAATGAACACTTAAGCAACAGATAGTTCATATCATATTAAGTGGCATATTAAAGAATCTTACCAAACTGGAATATATATTTAAGTAAATATTGCCCTTTTACATCTCTTGCCTTGAGCCACCATTTTGTGATGGTCTGTGTGCTGCCTCAGAGATCACCTGACCAGAAATACTTCAACTCTAACTGTAACAGGAAGAAATGTGGAAGCAAAAGGCAGAACTCTGTCTGTTAATTGGCTCATGTGACCTAACATGTATGGTTTGTTGGTTTGTTTGTGAGTACAGTGAATCCTACGATCCCAGGGGGCGGCCCTTATTTTTTAAAATGGCAATTTTCTATTTATGATTACCCAATGGCACATACTACTAGAAAAGTATATTATTATGAAAATGGTTTATTTACATGAAGCAGGATTTTACATATGAGCTGTTTTATGCAGTATCTTTTTATAGAGACCTACATTGTTTGGGGGGTATAGTTTTCCTTTAATTGGCTTTTAGCACAGAACAGCTAACATGTGCAAATAAGATACTGTGTAACAATTTTGAGACACCAAAAAACTTTAAATAAGGAGAAATATTTTCAAACTTGCATAACATGCCAAATTTTGTAAAATGAACATGGTAATTAAGGGATGTGGCCACAGAAAAGGGCGTGTTCAAAGAAATGTCGCTGTGCTACGTGCGAAAAAAATATTTGTCCCTCTTTTTACTTCCAAAATGTTGGGAGGTATGCTTGTTACGTATTCTACTTGCTCACAACCTTTGCTTTTTCTCTTGATATATTTGCTAGTCCAGTGTTTGCTTAATATAGTGTCTCAGTCTGGAAGATTTACCTTGTGTGAAAGTGCTAATATCCCTTTTATTGGATCCTGCATTGCTGCTATAGTATCACTCCCAACTGGAAGACCTTGACATCTGCTTTTTATTATTCAAAGTCAGAAATTTGGAAATTTTAAAGGATAAACAAAATCTGCACACTCTGTATACAAAGGCACCCATTTTTGAGCAGGAACATTTGTCTCCCTTGGCTTGGGTGCCAAAGTACCTGGCCCATCTACTCTGCTGCATTGTGTGTTTCAAAAGCGCATGTGGGACCAGTTCAACACTATGGTGAGAAGGTGTAGCTCATACCATGTTGTCCTCATTCTAACATCTCTTCAGCAGTCTCTCTGCATCTACAAATTTATAGACATATTACATAGGGACATATTTACAAATGGTAGACAGACTGTTTGCCAGAGGAGGTAATATAAAAACCCTCTTCAAGTGAGAACTCTAAAAATTTTCCTCTAGTGAACTGAACAAACTGTCTGGTGGCCTTTTGGCTTATATGCACCATAGTGGGAAATGTAATTCAATTTCAATCTAATTTACAGGATTCAGACTTTTTCAGTTCAAGAGCCCCTTAAAGTTCCAATCTTTTGTTATGGGACCCCAAAATCCCAACAAAGTCACAGATATGGGAAAACTGATGGATCAGCCATTCAACCATAATACCAAGAATATATAGGACCAAAAATAATTGCTTAGCCCAATCTCACATTAGTTGACCTTCAAGATGGTCTTTCAGGTGCATATAGGGGTGCAAATAGACGTCTTACCTCCCTAAAACTAATTGGGGCAAATTAACTAAAGGGCGAAGTGGGCTTTTCTAGCAAAAATTCGCCAAAATGAAAATTTGCAGGGACATCGACAATTTACTAAAAGGCGAAGAGGACAATTCACTAGGGAAAAACCTCAGCGCTAGAGAAATCTTGCACCATTTTGCCAAGGAAAATTTTTACGAACGATCATTACTCCGTAGACTTTGAAATTTTCAGTCCATTACCCTTTTCACTAGAGTCTGTTTCGCCAAATTAAACCTGGCGAATTTATAAGATAGAAAAAATGTTTATAAACTATTTAAAGCTCATGCTACATTTATTTTAGGATGGGCTCATGTCTAGGACAATAGAGGATCCCCTTTGTCTTTATTTTGCTTCCTTGCTTATTTTAATAATCCCAGTTGCCACTTCCAGCAATTTCACCAACACTCGCTAATAAAGATGATAATAATGACCTGTCATATTTAAATTAAATTCGTAACTTGACGTAAGGATGTATGTTAATGAAGTTGGAAGAATGTAACGCTAGCGAACATTCACTTAGAAATGTGTGTGCTTACAAATTTATGCTGGTGAAACTTCACCAGCGTTCATCTGCTGAGACAAAACTTTGCATTTTGTTAAATATGCATATTCGCTGAGAATTAGCATTTGACAAGGTTGCTCGAAATTGATCCTTCTGAGGCGAAAATTTGTCCTTTAGTAAATTTGCCCCATTTTGTACAGGTTAGTTTCTCTGCAAGTTTGTATACACTTTGGAGAAACCAATCGATGTACATTAGCTTTAATATCACCCTAGCTGACCTTCAGGCAATGCTCCAAATCCACCCAGGGGAACCAGCCTCACAGTTAGGGACACGCTTCTCTTAGGGTTGTCACTTTCCCCACGATAACTCCAGGCGGGGGGGGGTTGTGGTGAAGCCACGGAGGCAGGTTGGTGATGCCAGGGGTGGAGCTATTACCGATCGCCATGTAATCCTCTGGGTATACTGCCCTGTTTTCCAAATTTGAAAAACCCGACAGGCAGTTTTTGACCCGAACAGCCATTCAAAAAATTGGGCTGTCCGGGTCAAAACTGGACAAGTGACAACCCTAGCTACTTTAAATTTACTGTATAATGGCTCAGTCGAGCTTTCAAAAGTTAGCATCTCGAAAGAGGTTTTTTTTATAACTAAAATGCAGTCAATTACCTTGGAACAAAATAAAAGTATTAACGTGGGACTCGGAATGTTTCCAGCTTTCTCTGTTGTATAAAAGCAGCTAATTAACATTATTCTTGAATTATTGCTTTTATCAACGAGAGGTCTGATTTGCACCAACAGGGTAGTAATACTGGGTCTTTTAACTACCCAAGTGCATGCTTCTGTACCAGCCTCTGTAGGAAGGAGTTTGTGTCATCTGGTGATGTTGCTTAATGGGAGCGCAGGGCTAATGATTGCGCTCAATAATTCTGTTAGCTGCACTGCTAGCATGTAATTCAGCCCCTTAGGCTATCACACTTTGGAAACCTCTAGGTAGTCTCAAAGTCTCCATTCTTAATTAAATATGCAATTTTTCACGGTAACCAGGTTAGTTCTTTTGTGTTTTGCTGTAATACTGTTAGGAATTTGTGAGTTCTTATTAAACATTATGCAGCCATTGTGCATTCCATAATTGCAAAAAAAAAAAAATAGAACAAAGCTGATATCACTCATTCCCTGTTTAATTTATCAAATGAATTTTGATTTTTTTTTTTGATTTAGTCCCCAGACAGAGTGCCAAGTGCTTTAAAGGGAGAAGGATTTAATTGCTCTGCAGGGATTGGCTGGCTATAAAGGATTTGCCTGTTTGATTAGTAAACCCTTCAGGGAATAGTTAATGCTCCTCATCTTAAAAAATTGTCTGATTGTTCTGCCTCTTTACATCTACAGCAGCCATCTCGTATAATCAGGATATATGTGTTCCTCCAGAAAAATTCCACGTGGGCATAATCTTTCTTCATTTAGTTACATGAAACAAATATATCTGCTCCAAGAATATGATGAAATAAAACAAGAGAAAGGTTCATATTTCTAGCAAAATGAATTCCACTTGTCGCTATGTGTATCTTAATGTGCATGCCAGATAAAGGAAGGCTTTGAATCTCTTTCTTTTGACTCAAAAGTCCTGGAAGGGGTTGTAAAGCTGGCCATACACGGGCCGATAAAAGCTGACGACAGACCGAGTCGGCAGCTTATCGCCGAGTGTAGGGCCCTCTGACGGGCTTTCTTGATCAATACCTGGGCGAAAGTCATCCAGATGTCGATCGGGCAGGGTTAAAAATCCTGCTGGATCGTGGCCGTATCTATTCATGTATGCGGTCCCGCGATCCGACATCCCTAGGGCCCACGATGGATCAGCCTGATATCACATACCTCAATGTGGGCATATCAAAATCACCTGTGTATGGCCATCTTAAGTGCTACAAGAAATATAACTGCACCTTTAGATAACGTAATGTGGCAAAAGGCAACAAGGCAGCCTTCCAGATACTGTTGATATACAACTTCCACCCCCACAGCAGCATATTTTGGTGGCAAAAAAGGTGAATTTGCAGGCCTTTTTCAGGGATCACTGCATAAGGGATAACACAGTAATGTATTCAATAAAAATGTAACTATACCGTAGTCTCCCCCTGCTGTTCATAAGTATGATTGTTTCCCTGCTCAGCAGTTAGGGACCATCTGACAATTCCTATCCACAGCAGTAAATGAAGGGAGAATTTCACTGCATACAGTCAGGTTTCTTATAAAAACGGTACACATTTTTTAATTAAAGTATATTGGAGATAGGTTTCTTTTTCATTAAAGAAAGTAAAAATGGGATTTTATTTGTTTGCCTTTCCTTGTACTTTAACTCCAGTGAGGACCAACTGGTAGCTTTCCAGAAGCTGTTGAACCACAACCTCTACTACAACTCCTGCATCCTTTTATTTTCAAGGATCACTGTAGAACAGACAACACAGGTGTCCTCATAGTCACAAGCCTACCACCATAAGGTGCATTGGGTCCCTTTGCTTTTTTGTGACTATGCTGGGCTATAGAAAAAGTTTCCTCAAGCCTGGCACAGTACACAAAAATCAGTGGTACTCTTACACTCTAGTGTCATTTCTTGACAGTTTTGCAATCTACAGACAATATTTTTGAGTGCTATGTTGGATAACTAAGTAGATGCGATACTATTAGCTTGTGGTATTATTAAGGTTCAGATAACATAGTGCCAGGTTTGGAAAGGTTGTGTCATCCATCTAGAGACAAGCATATTGACAGAACAACAGGTCAGCAGAAGGCACCATGGGCATGATGGTTTCAGACATATGCAGGAGGAATTTAGGGGTTCTATGAGGATATCTGCAGGATCTCTTAGGGAGCAATGGATTTTGAAGACATATGTTTTCTAAATCAGCTAAATAAGTTAGAGTACTTTATTCATATTTAGTTTAATTTCAGATCAGACTAACAATTCTATCTGACTACAGTTCCATCATTGACTAATTCTATTGTTACTGTACAGCCAGTACTCATTGGCTTTTGTCAAGTCAGATTCCAGGTTGGACCTTGTGATTCACCAAGCCTATGACTAAGGAAGGTAGTGGTGTTGTGGTTTCCATGTAGTAGAAATCCACCTGAAGTAATTGGATGTTAGTGCTGCTATAAAGATCCCTACATTCAGGTCAATTTGTTGGTATTAACTGCCAGTCTGTGTATAAACATACAGAAATACTACTCTGAGTATTTACAGACATGTCCATCCTGTGGCCCTCCAGTCATTGTTCAGCTACAGGTTAGGCATTCAAATGAGTCAACTCTCAGCTTCTTTACATTTAGAGCATTGTAGACCTTGTTGGTGCTGGGGCATTTTAAATATCTTACTATTAAACTGATTTTTGTTATCGTTTTAAATACATTTAAACTCATTCTGAAACTATAAAGCCATTTAAACTCTAAACTTCATTCTTATTTGTTTATACAGAATTACTGGTTGAAGGTTTGTACTTTTTAAAACCTGGTTAGAATTTGAATAAGCTTATTGTATTTGCTTTAACAAAGACTCACTGCAGTGCCAAAAAGAGTAAAAAATACATAATTCACCCTAGAGCGACACATCATAATTACAGAAAGCAGCAAAATAATGGAAATGTCTATAGGGACAAAAAAAGGCATAATCATGCAGTGATGTGTATATATTTATATATACGTAGACAAGCAGAACATGCACACCTGAGAATACCAGGGGAATATTTTATATGCTTCAAATGAGATTGTTATGGTCCCATGGAATTTCCGGAACCAACCAATGAGTGCGCTCGGAGGAGACAGATTTTGATAGTAAATTAATGTTAGGGTCAAGGGGGTATTTTTTAAAATAATGATGGACTGTAACAGTATTTTGTATTTGTATATTCCATACAAAATATTCTTCATAATCTGCAAGTGTTATTTATGCCACAAATATTAACACCATGGCTAAATGTGTGAGTCCATTCTACAAATTATAAAATCAGATAACCTCTGCAAATTTCCCACAAGTTTCAATATTCATTCTGGAATTCTGTGTACAGATGGTCCAATAGGATATTCACTAGCACCCACATTTCCTGTGTATGTGCATACTATAATTTTTATTAAAAAAACACATATACTGTGTTCCAACATTTGTTTCAGGTCTGCCTTTCTTTACAGCAAGGTTTTGGATATGATAAACACAGACAAAGTCTTCATTTTATAATCTCAATTCCTGTATATCAGTGTTCTCCCAAAAACTCACCCTAAATGTGGCCTCCCAATCTACTGGTTTTGGTCACCTTAGGGCAGTGGTTGTCAGTTCATGTATGCCTTGGTTGCCAACTTTTGGTTTAGAGCACCCTTGGCTTATAACAATGTTATACAGTAGATGCAGGAATACATTAGGATAAATCTATGGCAGCAAACAGGGTTTTACCCCAAATATCACTGTAATTGACATTCAAGCTGGTTTTTCAGCATTATCTAGAAGAGCAAATAGGCATTTCCCCTAAATCTTAAAGGGGGCCTGTCACCCAGACATATAAAGCTGTATAATAAAATACCTTTTCAAATTAAACATGAAACCAAAATTCTTTTTTTTTTTTTTATTAAACAGCCATACCTTTAAAAAACTCAATTCAAACTCTCAGCTGTTAATCATATATATTCAGCACTTCCTAGATGTCACTACCCTCCTCAAATTCCTCTCCATCTAATTGTGTAGCCAGTGCATGGGTATGGATACCCGGTGCCCCATTCTGGAGCATAAACAAGATTTTGGGATGATGCAAAGCTTTCCTTAAGAACTGTATCCACTAAATGGCTGCTGCCTGCTTGATGTGATTGTGAATTCCAAGACTAAAAGAAACAAGATTTATAAAAGTATATTGTGTGAGTGAAGTTTATTTTGCTTTAATAAAATCATAAAAATAGGATTTGGAATTATTTCTTAGGATGACAGGTTCCCTTTAAGCTGGACATAAACATTCACATTTTATTCCTCGTACGACGAACATTCGGATATAGTTTTAATGCTAACACTAAGGTTCAGATTTAATTGTAGGATTAAAGTAGAAAAAATAGATTTACCCAAACTGGAACTCATGTAGAGCCCCTCTGTCACAGCTCTTTCTCCAAATTAAGGTGGCCATAGACGCACAGATAATATCGTACTAAACAAATTTTCGTCCGATATTCTTAGCGTGTATGGTGGAAAAAGAGCTGACCGATATCGTCAGAAGATTTGGACACCGGGCTGGATGGAAAATTTTGATCGGGTGCCTTTGAAGGGACCCAAACATCGCCCATTGTTAGTGCTGAATCGTCAGATACAGGTAGAATTCTATTGTTTCTTCCCGTATATCTACCTGTATATCTGACGATTCAGCTCTACACATGTGTATTGAAACGAACGATCTGTCTTGGAAAGATTTTTTCCAAGAAAGATCGTAATTGTTACGTCTTTGGCCACCTTTAGACTAGCCCTTTGGTTTGCGAACAACTGCTTTAGGATGGCAGCGTGTAGATTCAGAGGCTGCTATTTGTTAAATGCAATTCAGCACAACTAGGTTGAGAAATACCTGTTCGTACTTGCTAATTTGTAGCTACAGTATTTTCCAGTCTCCTTTTGTTTTAGCAAAACTGATCCATCAGTTAATATTGTTCTGACCACTGATCCATCAGTTAATATTAAAAGCTGGTACTTAAGGTAGCAGCTTACTATGGCAGTCTTTTTATTTACTCCCAAAAATATGTAAAATGCCGCAATAGAAAAAAAAATAAATTAACATGTCACAAAATGGTAATTCAAAGAGAACTACATGCAGAGCCGGTTTCCCCATATAATCCATGTGCGTCTGCATTCAGCTGTGAGAATAGGCTGGGGGGGGGGGTCAGGACTGAGCAGATACCACTAATGTATTCGCAGTCATGACACAGAACGGCATGTCGTGCACCTCTGCCTCCTGGGAACAATGGGCCTGTGTTATTGGCTTTAACCTACACAGACCGGAGTCAGTGTGTAAATTCATCAGGCTAAGAATATTGCCCTTGGACTACTGAATAATTTACAATTGGTAAAGCCCAGTCTGGCGCAGGTCACGGGGGTTCAGAGGTTAATAACAGGTTTTAGTTTCTGATGTCAGCAGCTGCCTCGATAACATATGAAAGAATCCAATTCTGTTGATTAGATTTTGAAATGGATCAATTTTTAATCAGCGGTACATCTGACTCATTCAATGAGCCTTGCGTGGTGGAGACTGAACAGAGGTTTATTTAGGGTATTGTTTGTCTTTTGTAGTACAACTGGCCCTGCTCCCATGGGCACCTTCACTTACTGACAGGTTGCAGGTGAGACCCCTCTCCAGTTTAACAGAAATGGATTGGCCTTCTCTGTTTAAAGGGCCAGCGGCATAGAAATGAAAGAACTAGTTACGTTTAACGATCTGTCGTCCTAGCTGCTTGAGTGACTTGGTTTGCATAACAAAATATATAGCTGTTTAACTAGTGCAGATTTTTCAGGTTGAAATGCCTATCAAGGCTGTCTGTACGCACACAGGATAAATGTGGATTTGCCACCAAATGACTAAAAATGTATTCCTCATTTACAAAATGGCTGATCCTGTGCATACACAGGATGGGGTAGATGAAAGCAGAAATCCATTATTAGAGAAAACTCCAATTGTGACATTGGTCTTAAAGGAACAGTAACACCAAAAATTTAAGGTGTATCAAAGTAATTAAAATATAATGTACTGTTGCTCTGCTTCAGAAAGACTACAGTCATTCAAGCTGGAAAAAAAGAAAAAAGGCATAGGTTAGATAGCAGATACACCATTGTATTGCACCAAACACATCTGTTATCTGCTGTGTAACCTGCGCCTTTCTCCATTTTTTGGTGTTACTGTTCCTTTAAGGGGACAATTTGGTTATAATGTAAACCTTATATCAGTCTTCTGGAGATTACTTAGTAAACATATCACATTATAAATGCTTTATCTTGTATTTATTCCAATATATTTAAAGAGCAACTGGGGCACTCACTCATTATGCACACGTGTGTTTCACACAATTACATTAAATTTGTAATAGTGGCTCCAGCCTGTGGATTAACTGCCTAGGCCCGCAAAATACCTGTCAATTGTTGTTTTGGTTGCTGTTGCAAACTACACTGAGACAATTTAGCCCCCAGACATTTGAAGCAGATAATTTCAGCCTCATTTATTACAGTATTTTATTCCTATTATCCTTTATGTATATAGGGCTTGCCCATTCTAAAAAGCTTTAGACTAATACCACACAGGGCTGAAAATCAACCTGCTGCCAAGAATTGGCCACTATACTGTCATTAGCCATACCGACCAATATTTTGGAAATAGAAAGAGGGACGCACATTTTTGTGACCACACCCCTAATTACCATGTTCATTTTACAAAATGTGGCTGGTTATGAAAGTTTGAACACATTTCTGTGTTTTTTTTTTCATGTTATTACAGTTTTGCTAATGAAGGTGAATTGCCCTTTAAACGGCAAGTCAGTTTCCCCAAGAGAACTGCTTATCTTAAAATGTTACAATTACTTATTTGCTTATCTTAAATTGTTACAAAAGTATCCAAGTGCGCCTGGTGGCTGTTATGGGCTCTCTGCCAAAATCCAATTAAGTTAGAAACTTTATATCTTTTTCTGGCTGTTCAGTGCAGGAAATCAAAGAGAAAGTCGGATATTTCAGTAACAAGCCGGGACTGCTGGTTGAGCTGTCAAAATTCAAGTTTTTCTTGGGTAATTTCAGTAAAAACCCAAATTTTTTAGATAAAAAAACCTCAAGATTTATTATGCCCCGAAGCTGCAGAAATCTTGAATCCAAAAATACTCCCAACTAAAACCTGCTGAGGTCATGTACAAGTCAATGACAGAGGTCCCTTGAACCATTTGAAGATGTTTTTAGTCCAGTGGTTTGCCCCCTAAAACTCGATCAACTCGATCTATTCAAGTTTTTTTCACAGATATCGTGATCAATTTGAGTATTCGAGTTTTTCCCTTCCGATTGCATTCATTCGAGTTTTTTGCATTCAATTTTTTTCATAAATAAGCAAAGCATTGGAGTTGTGAGTTTATTCGAGGTAGAAAAAACTTCTCAAACCTCACAAACTCGACCTTTGATAAATAACCCCCTTAGTAAGAGTTTAGTGTTTAGTGGTATTTTTAAATGGTATTTGCAATTGGTCTTTCAAATGTTTTAACTCTGTTTTCTTGAAAAGTGACGTAGTGGAAGATGCATAAGAGCAGGTTTTACAATAGAGGCAAATGATAACAAAAATTAACCTCAGGATAAGTCTGTGCTCAGGTTGTTGAGGTCAGTGACCTTGGTAACCAGATAGCATTTAAAATTTTAGGAGGGACAATGGCAGAATTGAGGGAAATAGTTTGAATTACGCACAGGATAAAAATAAAGACTAAATACTGGTGTAGGATCTGTTATCCAGAATGATTATAACCTGGTGTTTTCCAGAACTTTCCATAATTTTCCGTAATTTGGAACACCATACTAAAAATATCCAGATTTCTGGATATGAGATACCAATAAAAAATACCAATAAAAAATGTAATACTGAAGGCCAGATTTACAAGGTTCGAGTTGTGTTTTCCATGAAAATTCCTGAATATTTCAAGTTTTTTTTTGAAAAAAAAACCTAAATTTTTTCGAGATTTATTATACCCCACCCTGGAAATAGCTCAAATCCAAAAAAAAACTATCTAGAACCTGTCGGTCATGTAGAAGTCAATGGCAGAGGTCCCTTGAAACATCTGAAGATGCAAATAGCCTGCATGATGTTAGAGTTTTTTTCGGAGGGTTTTGCCCGAAAACTCGAATAATTTGAGCGATTCAAGTTTTTCAAGAATTTGCAGGTTGTCAAGAATTTGGATTTCAGGTCTCATTTATTTATTTTTTTAAATAAGAAACCATTCAAGTTGCGAGATCATTTGAGTTCATTCGAGGTATGAAAAAACTCTTAACACTCGACCTTTGATAAATAACCCCCTTAAAGTTAATTTGAAGGCGAGCTGCCCCATTGATAATATATAGCTGTTTGTTGCTATTACAAATGCTTTTCAATGGATCCCACTCACCCCATTCATTTAATTGTACATTGGGGATTTGAAGATTCTGTAAGAGAGTGTCATATTTATATTGTTATAGCGTCAATGGCAGGTATTCTGTGTACAGCCACATTCATTATTTTCCCATCCAGATTAAGGGATCTTGGGAGTTGTAGTTCAGACACAGCTAAAGGACTACAGTCTGCAGATCTCTGCTTGAGGCATACTGTGCTTTACCATGTGATTGCTCACCCAATCAGAGGACTCTGTGATTGCTAATTATAATTCATATTTTCTCATTAAAGCTGGGCCAGATATTGGCTTTTATAAGCCTGCTGATGATTGCAGTGTGAGCAGCCATGTTTGTTCTGTCTGTAGAGCTGAAGTGTGATTACATTTATTGGATCAACATATGGCACAAAGTGGCAGGCTTTCCAAGCCCAGCAGAGGATTGCTGTGAAATAAAGGAGCTTGTGATTTCCTACCATATGTTGGCTGAATAAAAATACCTCTCCGTGCTGCCTATTCCACCTTCCCTTCTTTTATCCCCTAATTGTATAAGTAGCCATCCAGAAACACCTTCGCAACGCAAGCTCCACGGCACCGGCACACAATCATTCAGCATTTTACCTCCAGCTCGACAGAAATTCTAATCAAACAGCTTCTCTTTAAAGGGTAAGCATTCCACTCCATATCCTTTTAAGATGAACTGCCTTTGTGCATTGGCATGTATCAAGAAGAAAGTGACTGCAGAAATCATAAAACATCTATGCTCAAATAATAGTTGTAACAGTTTGAACTCCCTTTAGTCCCTCTGCCTTTGTATCACAGCCTCCAGATTCAAATCTTTCCATTCTTTTTCTGTATCTGATCTGAATGTCATAATGTAGACTGGAGGGAGTGGAAACAGGGAAATGTCACAACATGATGGATTGTGCCAAACCTGCTTGACCTCGTCTGGGGCTGCAATATATTTGTGCTCTTGCCTCCAGGCTAGAACATGGGGGAAGGGTAGTCAGACCTGAGCAGGCATACCTAGACCCAGTTTTAGGCTCCTTATAGCCTGGTGGTGCCTGATAAGAGGACAATGACCGTGGCCCTGTCTGCTGGGCCTCTAATTATATGTAGTTATTCCTAGCGAGACATTTCTCTCCCTGCCGTCTCTTTATTTCCTGAGCCTTTAGCCTTTCACATTAGCTAAACATTATAGTTGCACTGTCTGACATTTAAAAGAATAAGTAGCTTTACGGTGATAGCCGGAGTCTCGACTGGAGAAGCCTCTTGCAGACACATATTGATGTTGGGAAAAATTGATATATATAGGGATTTGCATACTTACACAATGATGAACTGTGACTCTACCATGACAGCAATGGCCTTTTGTCAGTCCAAGCTTAAATACATTTTTTACCATTGAATGCTACCTAACAAGGTAATATCAGAGTCCCATATCTTATGCTGTATAGCGTCTTTAAACTGCAGTCGTTCTCTATGGAATCACAAAAGCAGACTGAGCATGCTGTGGCGCTTACATGGATTTTTTTGGCAGACACCAACTAATTTTTTTAAATTATTTTATTTAAAGGGTTAAAAAAAATAGTGTTTTACTTCATGTATGTGCATGCTTTGGATTAGGCCTTTAGATAAGGCAGTGGATTTTAAGGATGAAGGCTAAAAATAAAAAGGTGCCAGACTGGGCATCCATCAAGTTCTGCTGCTGTCACCAAAACGAAATGAATGGCACGCTGAAATTCATTAGGACAGCACAGAGGCCACGTTCTTGTGGGAGATCTCAGTGCTAGGGGGATGGAAATGATATGATAATTAGCCAAAACCTCTTGTCTGGGATTCACTGAAAACGAGAACATAAACATGACTGATAAATGGCTGTATCTAAGGCTGTAATACAAATGAATTCCGGCTGTTATAGAGATGGGTCAGTCAGCTTCTGCATTTAAAGGGCGACTCAGATTAAATATAAATTGACTCAATTTGAAAATGCTATTTGGTATCCTATGTATGTGTTCAAAATCATATGAGTTGAAATGTAGCTGAAACCTGTGCAATTGTTTCCGGTCACCAATGTGGAAAACTGGAAATACGCAACCAAAATGTTGTTGACTGCGATCTGTTATGCTGGAACTGATTCCACTGGTACTGATTTCCATAATTCCATTTTCCACTAGAGATTAACAGGAAATTTTAAGATACTCCAGGCTTTGTCCTTGCAAGGTAGATGCTGTAAGTGGATTTCTAGCATACAACCTGCCTACACCCTTTGTTTTGTTTGCAGGAGTCCATTACACAGGGAACTGGTAATCTAATAATGTTAAATGGCATATTGCCCCTTTAACCATGATATCACCTGTTTTTTTTTCAGAGGGATTTTGGGAAAATAAGACTGTTAGCTCTTTGGGGCACAGATGTCTTCATGGTGATTTTGTTTTTAAGTTGCTTAGCATTACATTCACACAGTTTTCGAGTGGAGTTCCCCTTTAAGGGCATTTCAAACATGCATTGCCCCTACTACTGGTTCTCTAAAGTGATCTGTATTTGTGTTCCAGTGAATGCTAACCATTATTAGTGGGTGACATTTTGCATTTCATCAGTGATGCCTTACGGCACATTCTTATCAACTCACTGACTTCAGCTAAATATCCCTATTGACGTCAATAAAGATTTTTCTATTACAATTAGGTTGACTGACTCACACATGTGTGTGTGTATGTATGTATATATATATATATATATTATACTAAGTATTAGTAGCTTTTTTCAGTTGGCAGGGTGGGGAACTATAATGTTCTGCTGTAACAACCTAGCATGCATGGCAGTGGTTGGCTTCAGATGGTAGTTTTGGACCCTTAGAGTGACCACTTTACCTGTTGTATTGTCAACTGGAGATATGCGGAGACAGATGTCATTATTTTTATTTCTTGCCCTTTTTCTTTAAGCTTTAAAGGGGTTGTTCACCTTTAAATTATCTTTTAGTATGATGTGGAGAGTGATAATCTGAGACACTTTGCAATTGGTTTTCATTTTTTATCATTTGTATCATTTATGATTTTTGAGATATTTAGCTTTTTATTCAGCAGCTCTCCAGTTTACAATTTCAGCAATTTGGTTGCTAGTGTCTATTACCATAGCAACCATGTACTGATATAAATCAGAGACTGGAATAGGAGTGGGCCTGAATAGAAAGATGTGTAACAAAAAGAAGCATTTACTATACATTTGTAGCCTTACAGAGCATTTGTTTTTTAGATGGGGGTCAGTGAAGCCCATTTGAATACAGGAAAAACCAAAAGCCATAACCTTCTGTAGTATTCATTATTAACATGTATTTATACATTCCACATGTACATTCCACAGCGCTGTACTATAGGTAGGTGTATACATCAAACATACAGGTTACATAAAATAATCAATAAGGAAAGAATTTAGAGGTTCTAACTCAATTGAGCCTACAATCTAAAGGATCTATACCCTCCTTGCATCCTTATTGTTGCATTTTTTTTTATAGTTGTGGAACTCCAAAGATCCTTATATTTTATGGCATGGTCAGTATAGGAAGGCCTGGTGCCTGTATCCAGTTTAAAACACTCAGCAATTCCAGCCACATATTAATGCGGGTCATGGCTGGAACTTTTAAAATACAATGAATTGTACATTGACATTATTAGTAGGACCCACATTAATAAGTCTGGGCAACCTTGCTATAACCTAATTTTAAGGGTAAATATCTGCTTTATACCCCAGATCTGTTCATCTCATTTATTTTTAATTTTCTATGCCAGAAACCATTGATCTTTACAGCAAATACTTAAAATTAACATATTTATCTTTTAGAGCGCATTTTTACATAGCATATATGGCTAATTCATCTAGTACAAAGTCAGATGAGCTCTAAACAAGTTCATTTAATTCATGATTCAGCACTGTGCTGCAGAGTTTACATCTGAACACAGCATTTTATAATACCTAAAGATTTCCTTCTGAAAATTCCCCTTTACATAAGGCAGCACATAAGAAGAGTACATGAATAATTAAGTCTATAAATAATACAGTGTGTCAGTAAGGCAGTGTATAAATAAGACTGTGTATAGATAAAAAGTTAGTTGGCACCCAGTCTTTTCATTAGTCGTGCATAGTTCAGTGATTGCAAATGCTTTATGGTCTAAGCTATTATAGTAGATTTTTAGTGGCTGGAAACGTATGTAGGTAGCATTTTGGCGCTATCACTAGATGAAGCTAAAGGTCTTTCCTTTGTACAAATCCTTATCACTACCTGTTTATCTTAAATCATTACAATTGTTTCTTTGCTTATCTTAAATTGTTACAAATGTATCTAAGTGCATCTGCCACATAGTCTGGGCTCTCTGCCAAAAGCTAATAAAGCTTTAGTAACTTTGTATCTTTTTCTGGCGTTCAGTGAAGTTGTTAAAAAAAGAAAGCCAGGACATTTCTGTTACAATCTAGGACTGTGGGTTGAGCTGACCAAAATCAGGACTTTCCCACGAAAATTAGGACAGTTGCGAGGTATGGCTACTACGAACCTTTAAGCTGGTGCTTTCAGCTCAGTATAAAAAATACAAACGGATCAGAATGGAGGCAATGCAGGCGGTCGAATCGCGGGACCGCATCAACAAACAGATTTGGCCGCGATCCAACAGTATTTTTACCCTTCCCTTTCAAACGACAAGGGGGAGCCCCCCCATCTTACTTCCCAGAACTTGAACAGCTTTGTTTGTTTTCCTGTAACAACTGTATAGATTTGTATCCACAGATCTAGTGCAGTCTGTATCAGGACTGGACTGGGATTCAAAATAGGCCCTGCCATTCCTAGTAAACAGAAGCCCACTTAGTAGTCACTTTCTATGGCACCTTACAGCAGGCCCTCTGGCATTTTCCAGAACCCACAGATTGCCAATCCGGGCCTGGTCTGTATATTCTGATTATTAATCAGTCTTGCTGTATCAGCTTCTATGGCAGATATTATTTTACTTGTATTGTTTTGATCATTTATGACGATCCCTAAGCTTAACCTCCCAACTGAAGCCCAGACCACACTGAGCATGTGTGTAGTCTTGGTATTGCAAAGATGTTTATGATGTGCTACTTTGAAAGCATAAATAATTAGTTTAATTGGGCTTCTGGTGCAGTAAGTTCATGTTTATATTTGGCTTACAAAATACAGCATTTCTAGCATTATTCTATTTTAGACTTTAGTTGCCCTTTAAATTTTTCTTTGTATAGTTTTTGAATTATTTGTCTTTGCTGACTCCAGTTTTCATTAGGGATGCACCGAATCCACTTTTTTGGATTTGGCCGAACCCCCGAATCCTTAGCGAAAGATTCAGCCAAATACCGAACCGAATCTGAACCCTAATTTGCATATGCAAATTAGGGGTGGGAAGGGGAAAATATTTTTTACTTCCTTGTTTTCTGACAAAAAGTCAAGCAATTTCCCTCCAACCCCTAATTTGCATATGCAAATTAGGATTTGTTTCAGCCTGACAGAAGGATTCATCCGAATCCTGCTGAAAAAGGCCGAATCCCGAACCGAATCCTGTATTCAGTGCATCCCTAGTTTTCATTGACCCCCATCTTAAAAACAAATGCTCTGTAAGGCTACAAAATTGATTGTTACTGCTACTTTTAATCACTCGTCTTACTATTCAGGCCTCTCCTATTCATATTCCAGTTGTTTATCCAAATCATTGCATGGTTTCGAGTAGGGATGCACCGAATCCACTATTTTGGATTCAGCCGAACCCCCCCGAATCCTTTGCAAAAGATTTGGCCAAATACCAAACCGAATCCTAACCCTAATTTGCATATGCAAATTAGGGATGGGAAGGGGAAAACATTTTTTACTTCTTTGTTTTCTGACAAAAAGTCACACAATTTCCCTCCCCACCCCTAATTTGCATACGCAAATTAGGGTTTGGATTCGGTTCAGCTGGGAAGAAGGATTCGGCCGAATCCGAATCATGCTGAAAAAGGCCGAATCCTGGCCGTATCCCGAACCGAATCCTGGATTCAGTGCATCCCTAGTTTCTGGGGTAATTTGGGCTGTAGCAACCAGATTGCTAAAATAGCAAATTGAAGAGCTGCTGAATAAAAAGCTAAATAGTTCGAAATCCACAAATAATCAAAAATGAATACCAATTGCAAATTATATCAGAATCCACAAATTATCAAAAATTAATACCAATTGCAAATTATCTCAAAATATCATTTTCTAAATCATACTAACCCCTCTAATTATATTTCTGCAGACAATGCAGTGCTGGGCAACTCTTGTTTATGGATGTTAGCTGACCCTGCGGTATGTACTGGTCTGTAATAGATGGAAGCAGTGCTGTCAAATGAAGATGACCCCAGCAGTGACATGGTTAACGTGCATGCGACCAGTGTTAGTTACTTGGCTTAAAGTGCCTTATGTAGATAGATAGCTGGAAACCTGTCCAGGGATGCAGCTTTCTGTACATGATAATTCAGCTGCAGCCGGTCAGGGTATTAATGGTGTATGGCAGGTGCATAGACAAAGCCATATATTTCAGAGAATGAGTGCACTTATTGTGTATATTCGGAGTACATAAAGGTTATATATCCTCTCTGAATAGAGGTTGTAAAATGAATCAGACTTGGTTAGCAGAGCAGTGAATGCACAATGTATTTTTGATAGAGTGGCAATGGAGCGGGGTCACTGAGAGACTCCCAGATGGAGTTCAGGACAAACCAAGCTTGTATTTAATGAGCCACATTTCAGTACGATTGAAATCTGTAATTTTTTTAATAGCCATTGTAGCAGCCTTTTATCTGCCTTATGTCTATACTTTAATACTTCAGAATTGCTTGAATTTATTTCACTGCCATCCTAAGGTTAACCATACATTTCCTTTAAATTTGGTTATTTTATTGTCTGCAGATAAATACATGTCATCGGTTTCGTGACTGAAAATTAAGTTTACAGCGATGGTGGAAAATATAATTGCAATAATTGTATTGGTTCTGTTAGTGGGGGGAAAATATCCAGGCAGGGTTCAGTTGGACTAGTGTTATAAAAATAAAATAATTGATAAATGTAACCGTCTGTATATGTTTCTAATGAAACTGGTATCAGATGAAATACCCTTACTATGTTGGGTTTCTGTTTAGAGAAGAAATACTGTATATTATTGCAAGTGAACTAACTGTACTTGGTATAGGCCTTAAAGCGATGTGTTGTTGTGTTACTGCCTACATCACTCAAGACATTCGGGGCAACATATTGCATTCTCGTAAGAAATTATGCATGTTAAAGGGGTAGCTCACTGTTAAGATATGTTTTAGTATGTTTTGTGACTTTTCAATTGGTCTTCAACGGGGAGCTGCTAAATAAAATTAAATAATTAAACTGCTATTCACTGCTAGATGTGAAATGGTTAGTTTGGTCTTGAGATAAAACTACTGAAAAAAGGCTGTAAATTAGTTTGTTTCTAAAGGACCTTAATGCCATATTGAATTCATTGCTGCTGTAATTGTTAAAGATCAACCAGCCATACTCAACCTACTTCTGAGTTGGTCTCAGTATTTTACAGTATCTAATAATGTCCGCGAGGACAGAGAACTAGAGGGGGGTATACAGTGATAATTGCAGGGGAAATATTTGCTTAGCTGCAGTTTTGTATTGGACAAAGGCCAAAAATTATTTTGCGTGTGACATTTTCCTCAATGGAAGGCCAACATGTATATTTTATTTCATGGGAAGTGTAAAGCACCAGTACTAAACTGGCTTGTAGGTTGCAAGTAATGATAATCCAGCACAATGCCCAGTGTAACATTTATAACATAACTATGCCATTATTGTTGGCATCATTCCCTTTCTGTGGCTTATAAGCTAATAGTGATACCAGCCTATATCTGCGTCTTTTTTGGAAAGGATCTCCTGATTTTACATTTTCCTTTTTAAAGAGTACCAGTGTTATTTAGTGTTTTATAGATGGACCTTTCCTGAACAAATTACATTAGTCTTTTCCATGCTTCTTTATTATTCTTTTTCATTCTGGCTCTCTATCAGCCTACTACAGGTATGGGGTCCATTATCCAGAAAGCTATTATCCAGAATTACAGGAAGGCCATATCCATTGGACTCCAATAAAAATTAAATATATCACAATTTTTAAAATGATTTCCTTTTGCTCTGTAATAATTAAACGGTAGCTTGTAGTTGATGGAAACTAAGATATAATTAATCCTTATTGGAGGCAAAACACTCCTATTGGGTTTGTTTAATGTTTAAATAATTTTCATTAGAATTAAGGCATGGTGCCCCATGTTATCCTGCAAACCCCAAGTTCCGTGCATTCTGGATAATGGGTCCCATATCTGAATTGGTCATTACCTGGACAGAGATATCCGCTTGATATTTGGAAGATATGTATACATACTGATATATTTCATAACTGTACTGAAGCTGACAAATGGCAACATACCTTTGGTCCCTAAACTCAGAACTACATCTAACAAATGTACATTATTAATATATACAGTAAACAGTCTAGTCAAGAAAGAGAAAGGCATTTTCTGGGTTTTGTCCAGACTGAAAGGTTGCTTCCCTTTGATTTGTAAATTTCTCAGTGAGCTGTGATAGGATATAGCCAATTACAGTAATCTGATTTACAATGCCCACAATTAATGCTTGGTCATGATGGATAACTGCATTGATAACTGTGGTAAATGAGTCTGCGGCTTTTCACATTACTTTAAATCTGAGTTCCATTCCGGCCTGCCAGACCCACTGGGCATTTTGCTGACCTTTACTTCCGGAAAATCATGGATGATGTCCAGTTTAGTCGGATTTCTTCTTCTCAGTTGAGGAGCATAAAGATGGCTATTCAAGTTTTACAGCAGCTGTTGTTTGTGCAGATGTGCGGTACTAAGTCATACATTTGAAAAATTGCATTTAATAACATATAGTGAGCTTTCGAGCATTATAAGGCAGCCATACATGGTAGACCATGTACTGTATTAGAGCTATCAGCTGGCAGGCTTAAAGGATGAAAATTGTACAAGGTGCACAGTACATACACAGTATGGTGGCCTTTTTAATTGCCCTGATTGTCTGGGCACCCCGAGTGACCAGCTTTCAATATTGAACAGCACTATTCAATGTTTTGAAGTCAAAAGTGCCTTTATTGCATTATTTTCCAGATAAGTAGCTGTAATGCAATAAAGGCACTTTTAAATTTGAGACATTGAGTAGTGCTGTTCCATATTGCATGCTGTATATAAAGTGGCTACTGGGGAAACCTGCTGACCATTTGCTTCTGAGCCCAAATGACCAGAACAGCAGGAAGTGAGGAGGAGCTGCAGCTCTTCTTTACCGGCTGATACACTGGCAAGTTTAGTGCACTGAAAGGCTACATTTTAAAACTTGACCAAGCTGACTGATATCTATAACACACAGTTAGCGTTACCGAAAATCATATGAAATGGTTCGATAGTTCCAGAGTTCCACAGATGTCAGTTTTTACTAATGCCATTTTGGGGCCCAGATCTTCAAGGTGAAACCTTTGCTGAACCGACTGGTCTTAGATAAGGATCAGCAGCTTTATATTCACGGTTCCGCACACACACAAATTTCTGCAGTGATCAAAGTGCCCCTCCTTTTAATTTGTTTACACCAATGTTTCGGGGGTTAAAACCTCCCTTCATCAGGATAGAGGATCGCCATATGTTCTACATCAAATAAATGCCAGTTTAGAAAAAATCCATACTGGAAATTAAGTCTAAAGGGGTTGTATACCCAAACATATAATTTTGCATAATAAAAGCTAATTTAATTCTAAGCAACTCTTGGGGACGAGGCCAACATTTTTATCTCCGGTTATGATTTTTAATGTGGGCATGAGTTTTTCGTTGTGGCCAGCATAGAATGCCACTTCAACTAAACCCCAGGCAACCCAGAGCACAATCATGTTTTGTATTACCTACTACTATACACAATATTATACACACTGTTTTAGGCATGAGCAATCACCGAATAGAGTGAGATGTTATGACCCTAGCAACCAGATAGCTATTAAAATAAATGAAGAGCAGCTGTATTAAAAGCTAAAGCTAAATAACTGAAAAAAAACATAAAAATGAAGACCAATTGCAAATTGTCTCAATATATATGCCTACATCATATCAAAAGTAAATGTAAAGGTGAACGATCCCTTTAAGAGCTAAAGTAGGCAGTATATGCACATTACATGTTGGTAGTTCTTGTGGCCACATATTCTGTGGATCTGAATCAAGGGAGAAAGCGTATAAAGCTGCCACTTGTGAAATCAATATGAGATGACTTTTAGGCTTCAATTTATTTTGCTGCAAAGTGGCTTGTGCAAGTCAGTAATGGCTGAACTGGAGGCGTCTGTGTTGTTAAACCGCATTACAGAATCCTGAGAGATTCGCTAGAAAATTGTCAGTCAGACACCATAAGTACAGAATATTGGGAAGACTTCACAGGATGAAGGGTTAGTGGCTGAGAACTATTAGTTACTACACAAAAGCACTCTGCCAATAGATAAAGACAAAAATAAAGCAGTTCAGGAGTAAAGCAGGGAATATATACACTTTTTGTAAAGCTATTTTTTTAATCGTACAGGAATGGGACCTGTTATCCAGAATACTCAGGACCTGGGCTTTACTGGATAAGGGGCATTTTTGTAATTTGAATCACAGTCTATTAAAAAATCATATAAACATTAACTAACTCCAGGAGGATTGTTATGCCTCCAATAAGGATTAATTGTATCTTAGGATCAAGTACAAGGTACTGTTTTATTATTACAGAGAAAAAGAGAATATGTTTCAAAAGGTTGAATTATTTGAAAAATGGAATATATGGGAGTTGACCTTCCCATAATTCAAAGTACAATGTGAGTTTGACGCCAGCACCTTGCACATTCGGCACGTTGCGTGACTTAATCTCGCTTGGTGGAAATTTCAAATATTTAAAGGGACCATGGCCATTCGTTCCTTGCCCAACGTAGGTCTATTCCTGATAGTTCCTGGGTGTGTTTCTTGTCTGTTCTACTGTTCCTTGACCCTTGCCTGTCCTTGACCACCGCTGTATTGCTACCTGAACCAATCCTTGCCTGTCATTGACCATTCTTTTGGATCCTGACTCTGAACTGTACTTATATACCCGGCCTGTTTATCCTGGCTACTCTCTTGGTTCCTCATACTGCACTACTGTTGGTTTTGACCCTGCCTGTTCCACAACTACACCTACTCTTTCCCTGTTCCTCCAGTCACATGATACATTTCCCTTGCATGCCCAGGACTCTTTCCTTGGTCCTCTCACTGTAAGTCCTGGTGGCATCTGAGTAGCGAAGGTCTCCTCTTAACGTGAAAGGCAGCTGATATAGACCTCCAGACCTTATCTTTGGGCCAATCCATGAAACATCTCTAGATGTTAAAATATGGAATTTTTTAGGTGTTGGCCAATCCTTGTAATTAGGCAGGATCTGTTGAACTATGGGAAATTTACACTATTTTATATGGCGGTTTACACCATGACCAAAGTGACAAAGCACTGGTGTTTAACACAGACCTTTTGCACTGTACTACTGAAATAAAAAGTAATATAGGTATGTGATCTGTTATCTGGAAATTCATTCATTTCTGAGAAAACTGAGAATTACGGGAAGGCTGTTATTAATCAAATAATTCACATTTTTAAAATGCTTCCCTTTTTTTGTTATAATGAAGCAGTACATTGCATTTGATCTCAGCTAAGGTATAATTAATACTTATTGGAGTAAAAGCAATCCTATTGGGTTTATTTAATGTTTACATTTTTTTTTTGTAGACTTAAGCTATGGAGATACAAATTACAGAAAGACCCTTTATCTGGATAGTCCCAGGTCCCAAGGGATAATTTGTCCCATACCTGTATAATTTTAAAACTGTGCAAATTTGATGAAAATCTGTGCCTGACTAAGTGTAATGCTTTTGAATCCTTAATTGGTTACTATAAGGTTCCTTTATCAAACCTATTTGAGTGTAAGACAGTAAGAGCATATTAAACTGCCTTGGCACTAAGCAACTGGATATTAATAGCATACAGTTTCCATGCTTTTGTAGATGGATTGGCACTGTTATACGCTCAGTGACTTACTGCACCAAGTTCTGACCTGAAAAGGAGACCTGATCTGTTCTTCTTAGAATCATAAAGGCAAAAGGATAATATGGTGCATTTGAGGGTTGTTTGGTTCTGCATTCCAAATGCTCCTCAGAAAATGACTTTTATTGGCATGAGGTGGAAAAAAAGGAAAGGCAGATTTTCTCCAGAGAGGCAAATCCATTAGAATCATAATTGTTATTATACGTAGAGCTGCTTTGTGTACTTGTCGAAGGAACAGATCACAGGGATCAATACAAAACATATCTAGAATGAAAGATGTTAACTGTAAATCTGTAGCGTTCGATTTCTTTGAGAGGAAAAGTTTGCCATGCCTGAGACTAATGCACAAAGGCTCATCTTATCTGGTAAATCTAATTCTTTGTCTGCTTGCCTGTGGTGCTTGAGAAACTGTCTAAAATTGTGCAAAAATCTCATCAAACTAAAGGAAAAAAACACAAACTTAACTTGCTTCCAGCTTATTCTGGGCCAATATGTTTGTAGACTTGAATGAATGCTACAGTAAAGTCTGCACCATCCATGCTTATTTACTTAAACTTACAAGACTCTCACATAGTAACAAAACTCAGTTATGTTTCAATATGGGTATAAATATAATTTACTAGCTCCTAGACAGTGGCGTAACTATAGAAGAAGCAGACCCAGCAGTCGGTGAGGGGTCCGGGGAACAGGGGGGTCCAGACTGTGGGGTCTGCTTCCTCTATAGATAATATATAATCCTCCTCCCCAGCCGCTCTCTTACCTGCGCCGAGGAAGGGGGATGCAAATCGGGTGGGAGTGGGCAGAGTCTGAGTGCAACCCCACCCTTTTCTTTCTCCATTGTGGAAGGAATGGATTGTGTGGTACTTGAAAAGAGGTTCCGCCTAAATATTCGGAAGGGGTTTTTTACAATGAGAGATGTGGAATTCTCTCCCTGAATCAGTTATACAGGCTGATACATTAGACAGCTTTAAGAAGGGGTTGGATTGCTTTTTAGCAAGTGAGGGAATACAAGGTTAGGGAAGATAGCTCATAGTACAAGTTGATCCAGCGACTAGTTCGGTTACCATTTTAGAGTCAGGAAGGAATTTTTTTCCCCTCTGAGGCAAATTGGAGAGGCTTCAGATGGTGTTTTTTTGCCTTCCTCTGGATCAACTAGCAGTTAGGCAAGTTAAAAAAAAGTTAAAACACTGAACTTGATGGACGTGTGTGTCTGTTTGAAGCCCCTCTATTTTCCAGAGAATCAGTGCACCAGCCATTGATGAAAGCAGAGACTTCAAATTCCAGATAAAAATTCTATTCAAAATGGAACAAGGATTATTGTGTATGGGACTTAAAGAGTTAGTTCACCTTTAGGTAGACGGCAGATTCGGGGAGATTTAGCCGCCTGTCGACTAATCGCCACCTGCTTGAATGAGAAAACGCCAGCGCAATGCACTCGCGGAGCTTCATTCAAGCAGGCGGAAGGCAGGAAGAAGGCAGTTCGGGAGATTGTCACCCCGCAGAAGAGGCAATTAGTCGGCAGGCGACTAAATCTCCCCGAACCTGCCTGTCTGCCCTTAGCCTTAAGTTAACTTTTACAATGTTATAGAATAGCTTTATTCTAAGCAACTTTTAAGTTGGCCTTCATGTTTTTATTTTTTAAACAGTCAGATTTCCCCTTTAGGTTGGTACTCATCTTTGGTTTAACAGATCATGTGATTGTGCGATCATCAGTCCATGGCTTAAAAATGAAATCTGCTTAGTTTGGCCCTGCACTCATTGAATTGGCCCCACTAGTGACTAGTATTTACTTCCTCTGTTTTTCAGTGGCACAGCATAAATAAATAAAGGCAACCTTCCTCTCTGGAAATTCTAATTGCTTTATGCCTTATTTCTGGGAAATAAAACACAAATGACTATGTGAAACTAGAATATGGAGGAAAAAATCAGCAGGTGTAGGGGGAATGCCTGTTGACTGACCTAGATACTTCTTAAAGCCCAGTTCGAAGGTCAAGTAAGGTGAAATAAACAATTTTTGAGTGTTGGATTGTTAAAGGGGTGGTTCACCTTAAAGTTAACTTTTAGTATGTTCTAGAATGGCTACTTCCAAGTATCTTTTTAATCCAATGCATGGTTGCTAGGGTACTTTGTTTACAGCAGCCCCTCTGGCATTTGCCAGTGTCCAGATTACCAGAATCCCAACTCAAAGCCAATGCAGATGGATGAGGAGCAGGTTAAATCTATAGGGAGGCAGGTACAGGAGTAAAGATAGTACCCAGCAGTATTATACTAGAAACTGTCTTGCATGCAGAAATATAGCATTGTTGCAACTCTCTGTAATAGTAGCAGTCTTTAGGAAACTAATATGTTATTTAATATTGCTGAAGGAAGGCCTACAGGGACTGAAGCCCACTGCAATACCTACTAGTGTCCTGCCAGGCCAGTCTGACCCTATACTAATAAATGTAGTGTTGAATCCCCAACTGATGGAAGGCCTGCGAAAACCCTGTTTTCAAGGCCAAATACCCATCGCTTGACTGTATTCCACTAAAAACTTAATTTGTGTGACCTTAACAGTTTTGTGACAGAATGGTCTGAATGGACATTAACCTTTCATTTAAAGACGTGGACTATAATGCACCATTTTGTGATAGATATTTAATTTTCTGGCCCAGGGACCTTCCAAAACAGTCAACCTGCTTCTTTGTTTCTAGCCAAGATGTTGTGACTGTTGAACAGCTTATCCTATCTGCTCTATCTTGTTGACGTTGCTATTTCTTGGATTTGTGCTTTTATTTAGAAAGAGAATGACAGAGAAGGGGAAAATGGATCAGAAATCTTTGCATTGCTTCAGCAATCACCAGGAATAAGATGTTTATGCCTGCATTCAGTGAATCAGCCAGGTTTCTTGATTTTTCCTTTCACAACGCTGACCTTGATGAACATGACATTAACATCTTAAGGCTCGAATCTTGAAGTCTTTATGCATTCAGAGTCAATGTTACACAGCATGAATTTGTATATGAGAATATTGCTCATTAGTTGTCAACAGACCAGGTTTATAATCGTAGCACCGTCATTACCGAGGTTTAAATAGATTCACATCCAACCTGTCTCACATTTATTTACAGTATGTATTATTGCTGGTAATTCAAGAAACAGTGGCAGCCTTAGGATCAGAAGCAAGCTTTCTTCTTGTATCTAATTATTCCTAGCCTGTCAGTAGGTAAGTGGGATGCTGCCCCTGATATTTAGGTGTTCATTGCCTTGATCTTTCCCACTAACAAATATGCCACATTTAAAGAGAGTGTGGGCCGTATAGGTCAATGGTGCTTGCTTATTATATGAACATACAGGAAGCTGCATTAATACTAAATGTAAAAGTAAAATGTTTGGTTCCCAACCCATTTTCTTATTAGGGAGTTCCCTCACTTATTTTTCTGAAGACCTGCTGGGATCAGAGGTGTGTCTCTCCACCTTGAATATTCTCTTTTCTTGTTTCCTGCATTTGATTCCCACATTATTTCACATATACCAGGTTGGGGTATCACTGTGAGCTAAAAGTGGAAAATGGGAAGCATATTCATTCCATTAATTTAAGGTTTAGGGTAACAGTGCCGCAGCTTATGTGCAGGCAATGTATAGCAACTATATAGAGCAGTGATCTCCAACCATTGGCTCACAAGCAACATGTTGCTCACCAGTGACCTCAAAGCAGGTGCTGATATTTGAATGCCTAGCTTGAAGGCAAGTTTTGGTTGCACAAAAACCATGCATTCTTCCAAACAAAGCATCCGGTACGATAGTCAATCATAGCGCATATTTGGCACCCCAGGTACTTTTTGGATGCTTATGTTGCTCTCAAACTTTTTTTTACGTTTGAATCCGTAGAAAAGGTTGGGAATACTTGATATAGAGTATAGTATGTCACATGGCTCCTCAACTTTGCTGACCTACAATCTCATAAACCTGATGAAAGCATTTCACTAAATGAGTTAATTTCACATTTGGGGACAGTCGACTTGTTTGTAGTATATATAGTATCTATTTTGAGGAGTAAGTTATAGAATTACGATATACTAGAAAGTTATCGCTGTGTCAGAACTATATTGCTCCAATTGCGTGGTTTTATAAATAATTTCATATCAGTGGCTAGATGCTCTCTCTCTGCTCAATTCAGTGGTCTGTGTATTTAAAATATTTCTTCAGTTGGGTACTTTACAACTTGGATAGGTGTCAGTGCCAGCCTCAGTCTTAGGCATCTTCATTCAAAATACCCAACCTGATGCTTTCCGTTATATATTTCTTCAGTATTTGTTAGTTGGCCAAGGTTGCCTATCCCTAGGCTCAGTAAAAATACAATTTTAAATTTTCATTACTGCACCCAAAAAAACTGTATGGGCGCTAAACATGCACTGTAGTATAATCCCACTAACCAAAAGCACCACTGGCTATGTGCTAATATCAGCCCTCCTTTTGGTGATCAAAAGCTCCCAGCATTCGCTGAAAATTGGAACAGCTTAATTTATCTTTTTCAAGAAAATTGTGTTTCTGACAGAGCCAAATTCCTTTTATAACAAATGTGCTTTCTGCTCTATAAAAGGATGCTACTTTTTCAGAACTCTTTTGGGCCTATTTATGAAGCCTTGATTTTTTTCTGGTGCAGTTTTTTAGGGGGAAAATCCAAAAATACTCCAGCTAAAACCTGTTGAAGTCATGTAAAAGTCAATGGCAGATGTCCCTTTTACAATTTGAAGATGTTTCTTGCCTTCATGATCTTCTAGGTCAGGGGTGCCCAAAATGTAGATCGGGATCTACCAGTAGACCTTTAGCTGATGATCAGTAGATCTCAAGACACTGTCAACAAACAGCTTGTCTAAATAACCCTCTTGTTTTATGCTTTTCATATAGATATTTATTATGTTAAGGTTACATAAGAAATATTATATTTTATTAAATATAGCAATATACAATTTCTCATAAATCAATATTTAAGTAATATTTTCCATGGAACAGAATGCTAACAATGCTTTTATGAATGTAGATCATAATGGGACAACATCACTAAGGGGCCCATTCACTAAGTTCGAGTGAAGGAATAGAGTAAAAATAGTTTGATTTTCGAATGGTTCTTTTGGCTACTTCGACCATCGAATTGGCTACTTCGACCTTCGACTACGACCTAAAACTAAAAATCGTTCGAATATTCGACCATTCGATAATTGAAGTACTGTCTCTTTAAAAATTTATTCGACCCCCTAGTTCGCCACCTTAAACCTACCAAGGCCAATGTCCCCATAGGCTTGCTAACAATTTTCTGATCGAAGGATAATCCTTAGATTGATGGATTAAAATCCTTCGAATCGTTCGATTTGAAGGATTTAATCGTTTGATCGAACGATTATTCCTCGATCATTCGATCGAACGAATTGCGCAAAATCCTTCGACTTCGATATTCGAAGTCAAAGGATTTTAATTCGGCAGTTGAATATCTTGATATTCGACCCTTGATACATCTGCCCCTAAAAGTAGACCTCACATTAGTACAATATGGGCTCTACTGTTCTAGGTTTTCAGGCTGGTTTTCATTTGATAATCCGAAAAAAATCTAGTTTTTTTTGTAGTAAAATGAAAAAAGAGTTACGATTCGAGCTTCAAATTGAAAAAGTTGCATGATTCAATTTGACGCACACTATTGTCATGACTTTTTCCCGCGTTGACTTTTTAGGTCCATATTTCTGCGTATCATTGCACTGGCTAATAAAGCAGAAGTTGCTGATGTGCAAAGGAATGATGATTTTCTCTCCAAACCAAGGCAATCTCTGTAAAATTCACTTTTCATTTTCCGTGCGGTGCTTAACCTAATAATGATTGCATGTTACAAATGGCAATAATATCTTTCAGCATAGTTAATCAGAATAGACTTAATACTGTCACTACTTATTAACCTCTGTTGAAAAGCAAGGCATTTTTTTCTCTCCCGCAGTCTGTTATTGTTGGCCTTGGCAACTTGGCAGGTTCCCTCAACATTAAAGAACCTTGGCACGCAAGGGAATTCTGTAATGACAACCAGAAAAGCCAAATGCTTGGTGCGTGAAATAGATTTCATACACTTGAGCTTTGCCATACAGATCATGTAGTTATGGCTGAATGCAGGCCCTCTATTCTCACACGGTATATAGGACTTAGTAGGTATAGGAAACACCAACATGTTATTATTTATCTTGCCAGTTTTAGTTGGCTGCTTTGATGTATCGATTGTCTAACCCAACCACAAGTAGTCGATTATCCTACTATGTGGTACCATCATGTATATTTAGCCCCCACTTTGCTACAGCATATTGGTGTCCAATAATATTGCTTATTATTTGCAAATATGTTTGCATATATGTTCCCCTATAAAACATTGGATTAATTGCTGTAGCTTTGTATTAGGTGGTACATTAGCATGTTCCCTAAATCTTACATCCAAACCTTTGAAAATCAGAAAGAGGGACAGAATTTTTTTAATTGTGACCCTTTTTGTGACCATACCCTCTACATGTCCATTTTACAAAATTTGGCAGGTTTCTGGGGGTTTTAGGGTGATGCGTTGTGTGTATATATATATATATATATATATATATATATCTATCATTGCAAAGGATAGCAGTCCGTCTCGAATGTCAACCCGGTGCAAAGAAAAAATACAAGAAAAATAAAAATGACCAGCAACACCAGGAATTGTACATACAATAACAATTTTGGTTGATGAAATTCCTGCTGTTGCTGGTCATTTTTACGTATATATCTGAATTGCCATTAAAGCTGTATGTCTCAGTTCTCCTAAGAGACCTGCTTATCTCAAATAGTTACAATTGTATCATTGCTTACCTTAAATTGCTACAAATGTATTTAAGTGCAGGTGCTGAGCATTCTCTACCAAAAAGCCTCTTGTTTAATTAGGTTTTAGAAACTTTGATCTCCTGCACTGATGCCAGAAAAAGAAACAAATAAATTTGGGACATTTTGGTAACAATCCGGGACTGCGGGCTGAGCTGTCAAAATCTGGACTATCCCATGAAAAACAGGACAGTTGGGAGGTATGCTATATCTCTTTGGAGGAATTTTATCATTATATCCATATTTTTATTCTGCCCATGAGCAGCTGCTGAACATAGCCACCACATTAAGGCGAAATAAACCTGAAGGATATTTGAAAACTCTTCAGCTTGTAGTTTAAAAACAAAAACTGATGCTTGTTGAAAAATGTTGGACCTGATTTGGCTGGAAATTACATTCATTACATACGTCTACTCAAATTAATGCAAGAAAAATGTATCTAATGTGAGTCTTCCCACAAGTGTCCTTTTAAAAGTTGGATCTGTTTCTTTTAATGCAGTGAATGTATTTCTATAGCAAAAAGTTCAGTGCTGAGATTCAGTCAAGTATTTATGATGTTACAACAGTTACTCCTCTACCAAAAATAGGGCTTATTTATGTCCAATACTGCAGTTGCAGACATTTCCCCACAGTCTATTGCATGTAAAACCCCATTCATTAAAGGTGCTTGTGCCAAAGGGCACTCTTTTCACTTCTGTATAGTTGTGCTTGGCACCACTTAATCCTTCCTGCTGTCTGTTCTGAATCAAGCACAGTTGCACCTATTGACACAGAGGAACATTGGAGATACCCTTATCTCCAGAATAGCTCCATTTAGAGTCCTGCAGCGGGTCGGGTACCCGCAGGTTACCCTCAAAAACCTGCGGTACTCTGCGGGTTGCTTTTAGAAGTTCGAGGTGTGGGTATACCCGTGGGTCGATGGTTCTGCGGGTTTGCGAGCTGTGGGTCAGGCCACGGGTCTTCTCAATATAGATATTCACTCCTTTTTTCTGGTCACGTCTACTTCCGATTACGTCACTTCCGGTTTCCAATGACAACACTTCCTGATTCTTGATGGTCAGCGGGTCCGGGTTGCCGATAAGGTACTTGCGGGTAGGGTCGGGTAGCGGGTCCAAGTGGGTAAGAATGCAGGTTGCGGGTCCGGGTTTGCGGATTGCAGGTTGCAGGTAATGGTCGGGTTTGGGTCCCAAAAAATGGACCCGCGCAGGACTCTAGCTCCATTCCCTCAGTGCTGATGTCTATAGGTGCAACACACTTCCATCTATAGAATTAGGTACACTATCCTGCTGAAATTGTGCCAACCAGACTTGAAAAACTTTCAGTGCAATTGTGTCAGTGCTCCCTTGTAACTACTGAAAATCTGGGGGAAAAACTGTATTGTGGGAAAAAATACATGTGATTACTCCTGAAATTGCACTTGTACTTGTGGACATAAATTAGCCAAAATGTGGTGTTGTGGTTTTCTGTCCTATCAATTACCATGGAGGAAACCTTTATAGCACCCAAAGTATGGGCTGGATATTGCCTTATCTGGTGGTTGTAAATATAGATTAAAAAATAGTTTAGGCTATTGAGGGTCCACATCCCACATGTGTGTTCTTGGGAGTGCTTCCATTTTTGTTCGTAGTCATATGGGATTGGGCTAATGTTTCAATATTTATTATACAGGTCTGGGATGCGTTATCTGATAATTGTGATGTCCAGTATTACAGGAAGACTATCTCCCATAAATTGTATAATTCAAAATTCAAAAATTCCTATTTTTCTGTAGCAATAAAACAGTACCTAAGACATAATTAATCTTAATTGAAGGCAAAACAATCCGATTGGGTTTATTTAAATTTATCTTAATCTTATCTTAATAACAGGTCCCTTACCTGCATTCAAGTTTAAGGTTTTTTGTTTTTTAAAACTTAATAAAAAAAAAATTTGATTATTTCTGCTACATTGATTTATGTAGTCAGACAAGCAGTGTGTGTCTTTGTGACCATGCTCAAACGAATACTTGTGTGCGCCCGCTCTGTGGCCATTATGGAGACCTGGACTAAGGGTAGACAAAAACTTTGAAATAATTAAAAATATTTAATTTACACAAAAAGTATGCAACTTTTTTGCAAAAAAATGTTTGGGTGGTCAGTGCCTGAAAGTCTATATACTATGTCCAATATTAGCGTATTAAAGAAAATATAATAATTACTGTTACCCCTTTTAATATATTCTTTTGAAGCCTTGCTGCCCCCATAAATGTTTTTATTTTCAAACTGCACTGTGTATGAAACATATCTATTCTTTTGTCATTATTTATTTAGGCCATCTTCTGAATTGATTGCCAATAACTACCAGGCTGAAATAACCATTTGTGTGCATAGCGGTATCCATTAGCTTTCTATGTCTAGCGCAAGATTGAAGCAGGGTATTAATGTGTCGGCTACGCTAATAAGCAAATATGATCATCTTGTAAGTCTGCTGAAAGCATCATACTTGCTGACCCATAAATTACACAGAATGTGGATCTGGTCAGTGCACTGGTTTTGGATTTATGTACCAAATGAAAGATGGTTTAGTGCTATATTTTAATATTCATTTTTTAGGTACGTGCTGCAATGAAATCACAGGGTATGGTTTATAGGAGTAACTGAATTAATGAGCCTGCTTCATACAGTGCAGAAATCGATGATTTCAGTATTAATACCAAAACATCCTCAGCTTGTTGTGTATGCTGATTTACTGAAGGGCATGCGTCTCTCTTTTTTGTAAAGATTTTCTGTCAATCACTGGTGGGACAGGACACAACAACAACGCAAACCGAGCATTCATATCCCTTTAGGGTTCCATTTAGATGGCTTAAGGTACATAGTGTATAGCTGGCATCCACCCTCCTCTGTCCCAAACCTATTATCCGCAATGATTATAATCGGGGGGTTTTCTGTTATTTGGATTACTGTATTCTGTTAAAAATTATTTAAACATTAAAGGGGTTGTTCACCTTTCAGTTAATTTTTAGTATGATGTAGAGAGTGATACCGCATTCTGAGACCAATTGGTTTTCATTTTTGATTATTTGTGGTTTCTTAGTTAAAAAATCTATAAAAAAAATAAATAATGAAGACTAATTGAAAAGTTGCTTAGAATTAGCTATTCTATCACATACTAAGGGGCACATTTACTAAGGGTCGAATTCCAAAGTTAAAAAACTTCGACCATCGAATTTGATACTTCGATATGGCCGTTTCCGAGCAAAGTAAAAATTGTTCGATTTTTAAGGATCGTACAAAAAAAAAAACTTTGACTTCTAAAAACGTAGCCAAAGACTAAGAGCGGTTCTAGGAGGTCCATAGGCTAAACAGCAATTCGGCAGGTTTAAGGTGGCAAAGTGTCGAAGTTTTTTAAAGAGACAGTACTTCGATTTTCGAATGGTCGAATTTGTGAAGTCTTTTAAATTTAAATCGAATTTTGGCCTATTCGATGGTCGAAGTACCCAAAAATTACTTCGAAATTCGAAGTTTTTGAATTTGAAAAGTCACTACGACCCTTAGTAAATGGGCCCCTAAAAGTTAACTAAATAAGTTAAAATTAGTTTTAACTTAGGTTTATTTATCTTAGTTAAATAACCCCAATAGGATTGTTTTGCCACCAATACCGATTAATGCATCTTACATATGATCACCTGCAAAGTACTGTTTTATTATTACAGAAAAAAGGAAATCATATTAAAAATTTGCTTTGCTTAAAATGGATTCTATGGGAGATCATTTTTCGTAATGCAGAACTCTGGATATCACGTTTTTGGATAAAAAAAAAATCCCTTACCTGGACATACTGTTAGACGGAGCCAGCAGATGCTGATGAACTACAAATTTTTGCTATGAAGGCTGTTGGTGGGATGCAGGGTTTTTAAGTTGTTCAGCAAGTGGAGGGCCACAGGTTAAAAAATGTTGTTTTCTGTGTTCACTCATATAATGCGGTGGAAAGATTTTGGCCCTCTAGCTACAGAAAACTCATAACCTGGAGCTTATTTATAGAAACTGTAGTTTAAGAATATATAAGGTATTAGCTGCTACTGGTTCTTTACATTTAGCTGAACTGTAATTTTCACTGTCATAATGAAGTCTTCCTGCAGTCCTGCTTTCCTGCTTTCCTATTGGGCTAATTTATTAATATAGATTCTAAAATTGCATAAGTCGAATTCATTTTCTTATAGTCATAGTCATCATTTATATAATGTCAGCAAGTTATGCAAAACTTTACATGAATTTATAATAGACATTATAAATAGACATTTTGTATATTTATATAATAAATATAATTTGAAAACTGATTGCTGATTGGTTGATTTTGTTAACTGAAGAAATGAGTCCTTATATTTTATATTATGTGATTAGAGCACTGTTATGAATTGAATATTTACTGTATATACTCAAGATATAATGTTGACAGATGTGATTATCCCATCCTAGTAAATGTACATTTAAAACAATTTTAAACAGTGTCGCTGCCAACCAGCAGACAAAAAAATGTCATGTTGCAAGTTAGCTGCTTAAAAGAGGATTTGCCAATGTTCATAAAGGACTAAGAAAGACCTTCAATGACCATAAAAGCCTTTAATCTGCAAGTTTTAATATAAAAATGAAGAAATCGTTTCCACTTCCCGTCTTTGTATTATTAGAGAAAGGGCAGAGATTTGCTGAGCTGCTGCAGTTTCTTCTGAAGACTTTGCTGTTGCGTGGAAGTCGGCTGAAATCACAGCACTTTGTAAGGAGTTCATGGGAAGAATTAATCTGTCTCTAAACCAGAGGATCTTAAAAATGCAGATCAAACGCGGATCTGCTATGTGATACAGAGATAAAAGAGCATCATTTGAAAGCTCCTTAAATATTGGCAAGCACGAGGGTCAAGATTTTGTGTTATGGAAAGCTAGAGATAATTAATGTTGTTGAAAGAAGATTTTTCGTTGGCGTCTTCCTGACTAGCCCCTCCGACTGGTTTCTTTATAAAAGAAACAAGTGGGGGGGGGGATAAAGGCTTGTCCAATGAGAAATAGCCAATTTAAATGAGCCATAAATAACTCACAGAGATAAATTCCTATTACATGCCTCAGGTGGTGGCTGAATAAAGTTTTAGGGGATTTTTATTTCTCAAGAACAAAAGGCAAAAGTTTCCCAGGCAAATTTTAAAGATACAGTTTTAAAATCTTATAACTATAGTACTTTTCAAGATGTTATCAAACTATATTACCCAGCATTCTCTGCAACCAGCCATCATCATTTGAAGGGCAACACATTACCAAACCATGGTAAAGGCAGAAGTTAATACAAGCAATTTGACAACCTTTATTCGTTCTATGTTCCTTTACTGCCTCTCAACAAGCCTATGTATGCTGATAAGAGAGAAGTGTTGTTAAAGGAACAGTAACACCAAGGTGGGGGGGCAGGTCTGCTTCCTCTATTGTGTTTGAATCCCATGCCAACAGGGTGGGTTGCAGGCGGAAGCGGTTTCGCGCGCCAGACCCTCTTTAAGTTTTTCTGGCAGGGGGCCCAGCAAGATCTTGTTACACCCCTACACCCCTTTAATGTTCCTTTCTGGTGTTTCAGCCTGGTAGCTCAGTAATTCAGATTCTGAACTGTTACAATTTGCTAAATTAGTTACTACATTTCTCAGCCGCATCTGTGGAATAGTAGCAACTACTGTAACAACAAATGTATCAATAGCTGTCTTTTATTAAATTCAGGGATACTGCTCAGCAGGGCCAAAGATAAGAACTTTATCAACTAAATGTATCAATTAAGAACAGTCTTAAAGGGGAACGCCGCAAAAACATATTTTATGCTTTTTGAAAAGTAAACTTAATTTCAAGCAATTTTGCAATATACATCAATTATTGCAGACTTTTCAGGATTTTTAATGGTTTGGAACAGTTTCCTAAGCTTGGCTCCCTGCTCTCCTGCTGATCTGTCTGACTGCTTTACTGAGCTGGCTGACTACTGTTACTTTGTATCAACAGCCAGCTGTCCTTAGCCTGCTTCCTCCAAACCCCACAATTAATTGCACACGTGATTTCATTATGGAAAAAAACATCATAGTGCAATGCATTGTGGGTTATGTAGTTCCTGCATGCTGTCTGTAAGCTGTGGAGAAGTTGTTACAATTTGTAACATCAGTGTTTAGTCCCTCCTTCCCTGCCAGGATTTTAAATGATGGAGAAAGAGAAGAATTTTTAAACGGCTGGATTTCAGCATAGAAAATTGCATTTATTCATACTTTTTTAAGAAACAGGTAACTGTGGTGGGTATATTAGGGGGTTCTTTATTATCAAATTTTGGTTTGAAGTTCACCTTTAAATAGAAAAAAGCAATAGAAAAATGTATATATCTGATGAGTTATCTGAAAACAACTTTGCTGAAAAAGGTGTTGGAAGGTGAACAAACCCTTTAAAGGTCAAGATGTAGACTTTGTTCTGTCATATAAAGGCATAGGGGGCACTGGACAATGCTGCGAATGGGCGCGGACGTGTTGCAGGACAGCATCAACTAGGCGATGCGGTCCTGGGTCGCAGAAAAAAAATCAAACTTGTCCGATTGATTTCTGGCCGATTTTTTGCCTGATATCGATCGGGAGGACCCATCGGGAGCCCCCTCACACGGGCAGATAAGCTGCCGAAATGGTCTAAAGGACCGATATCGGCAGCTTTAATCTGCCCGTGTATGGCCACCTTAAAATAATTTGCATAATGTATGTGAGTGGGTATAGATTGTATTGTAATCATGATTTAATACAAATAAGTCTAGTTAGCCCTTGTGTGGAGTGGGGGGGGACACAGTAATGGGCCTCAAATTGGACAGCCCTGGTTTAAATCAATTTATGGGTGTTGTCGTATTCCCACTCACTGTAATTTTTACCAAACATCCCATACAAATATATAAAAAAAGATTTTATCAGCGTGAGAAACTCCTGTGTATTGCTGACAGAGATTTTGTGAAAGCTCAAGCTTTGTAAGGTTTAAATGTAAAATGATATGCTATTTTTTATAAGTTGTGTTTATCATCCATTTATTGACCTTGTACAGGCAGTGAAGCAATAGCCTGCTGTGTGCACATTTTCTCTGCATAATCACATTTATATACATGATGGGGAGAGGGAAAGTGATGGTAGAGTTTAAAGGAAGTCAAGCCGTACCATGTACCAGTTAAAATCCGAAGCCTGTCTGGGAAACAAAGGAAGGCCACTAATTAAATGGGGTCTGGGGCACGGCATTAGGGAGGCTGGGTACTCCAGACTGGATTGACAAATAGAATTTGCTAAATTAATGGGCAGTGTTTTGTAGGATTGCTTAAAATGCTGGCCCATTCCATTCTATCCGTCACATTTTTCATCCAATTAATAGATTAGAAAAGGCTTCAGACTGAATATTGAACATAATAAATGGGGATAAAATGATTCTAGTAATGGCTTAATAAACCAGGTGAGGTATCTCAGTCTGTCTGCATCCATGCTTGGAGTGGAGCCAGATTGATTTGTCAGATAGAAATGCACTTGTATTGTTGCACTTTGGTGATTTCATCCCCTTCAGTGCCTTTGATTTGCCCACTGTTTATACTTGCAATATGAGTGATAGTCACCACAGCCTTTATTTTAATTCTCTACCATCTGCCATCAAACAGCACTTACATAGATATTAGGGCAGAGAACTACTTGGGCTGCACTTCCATTAACTGCCTTACACACTGTACCATTTATTATTGCCTTGATTCAAAATTAATGAACTGGCAGTCAGTTCTATATATCAACTTTTAGGACTGTCTGTGGTGGAGGGACCTGGAGCAAGCTTCCCAGTCCTGTATATTAAATAGGACTTTCCAACCAATGGCCTTCGAGCTGTTGTTGCTTACAGCAAAGAAAGGGTAAAATACTGTTTTGCACACACACACAAACTGGTATAGATTTCCCATGCCAACAGCAGCCAATCACATTTGTTTTTTAATAGATACCTGCTAATTGGTTTGGAGCAAACTTTTCCCAGGGTTAGGTAAGAATGTCTTTGAGCGTTATGTATAGTTTTACTGTCTGTTACCAAAGTATTCTATGTGTGCAACATGCACCACTTATGTATAATGCCATTTTACAAATATCTGTGATGGGCCATGATGTGATATAGCAGTGGGGCATAGTATTTTTTATACAGTCTGTATGGTTTAGACAGTTCCATACTTAATTGGACATGGCCTCATTTTTTATTTCAGTTTTTGCCAAAATATGGTTTAGGGGTTACAGTAAGTTTTAAATATAGTCCCACTCCTCTTCAAGGGACCAAAAGTAATTGGACAGTTGACTGACAAGTTGTTTCATTGCCAGTTGTGGGCAATTTCTTCATTATTTTGATAAGGTTAATGGCCATAGTAAGGTTTGTTGACAATGGTTAAATCTGCACTACTACAGGTGACACATAACCTGAAAATGACTTGCTATGGCCACTGGCATACTACTGTATAGGGGAAGCAGACTCCGTTATGGGTGGGCCAGGGGGCCTGGAACTTGGGGTCTATTTGCACTATAAAATCCTCCCTCCCCAGATGCTCTCCTACCTGCAGCTGGAGAGCAGGAGAATTCAGAGGCAGACAGGGTACGTCAGTTTGTTCCGGATAGGCATCACTGTGCACTGGGCCTCTATGAAGATTTTTTTGCAGGGGGGGCCACCACCGGCAAGTTATGCCATTGGCTATAGCATAACATTCTTGCCTCAAGTAAAACATATTATTCATGGAGATCCAACTTCATTGCGGGAAAATGCGTAGAGACAAATTCCCCCAATTAAGCCGGATTGCTATGTCTTTTTTTTAGATTTGTCTCCCGCAGTAGTGCAGATTTAACCATGGGTGACAAATCTGACCTTGTACCATTGCCCTAACATGAGTCCCCAACCTTTTTTTACCTGTTACCCACATTCAAAAATAAAAAGAGTCGGATAGCAACACAGGCATGCAAACATTTCCTGGGGGTGCCAAATAAGGGCTGTGATCAGCGATTTGGAAGCCTTCAGGAGGCTCTGTTTGGCAGTGCACCTGGTTTTTATGCCACCAAAACTTGCCTCCAAGCCTGGAATTCAAAAATAATCACCTGCTTTTAGGCCACTGGGAGCAACATCCTAGTAGTTGGTAAGCAACATGTTGCTCGCGAGCTACTGGTTGGGGATAACTGCCCTAACAATTAAGTAGGTAAACAGTTTGGAGTTTATTCCAGGTGTGGGATTTGCAGTTCTGTAGACATTTTCCTCGACCACTTTCCTTATCTCTAAAATATTGTGAAAAAAAGATCAGAGTCTGTGTGTAGAAAAGAAATATTTAGGGCCCTCTACAGTTTGGGTGTATACTTATATTAGTGACAGTTTCCCTTAAAAGTGTACCCGGGACAAGCTTGCAGACAAAAAAATCTAAGGGCAGCCCCTCTAATCAAGGGAACTGGGGGCATCATCTCAGATCATAAGATGAGCAATGCAAAAATAGACTAGTCTGACAGGTATTGTCAATTGATTGCAAAGTTATGGTGGGAAAATCTGGAAGGTTGAGCATACAGTTAGTGTGGGAAATGATGAGAGAATGCATGTTCATCCAAAAAACTCTAATGAATTATGTAGGATACAGTTTGCTGCCAAATGCATATGATGTTGTTCCCAGATCTAAACTTCAAATTTCTATTTGCAGCGGGACATCCACACTGCATTGTAGCTCATCAATAAAAGAAATACACTGCGACATAGGACATAGACTGAATGTTGTAGATTGCAACATAAAAAATCCACTCTACAGCGTAGCACGCTACAATACAGGGCATCAATCCAGTCTCCCACACACGGGACATTTACTTCAATTTAGGGCCTTCACTGCAAGGTAGGATAGCTACACTGGCACATTCCACCATGTTGGTTTTTTTCCATGCCACTATATATTGTGATATATAAATTAACAGTTCAGCCTAGCCATTCTCAGTTTACTGCACATGCTTTAATTGCGTTCTGATTCCACATAAGTATTGGTTACAGCAGAATTAGAATTGTTTTTTATAACCTAGAGTTTTCATTGTTCACATATTTGGGTTGTGCTACACAGACTTTTTGGTTATTCAGACTAGTCACTTATGTAGTCACAGGCAAAGAACAAGTTTTAGTTCCCATTCTTGCACTTCATGAAGTAATAGTAACTCTTTCATGTTGCAAAGCCTGCTTGATACCCTTTAAGCATCCATTAGGGGAGACATGGCTTTTACTGGTTAAAACACCATTATTATGATTCGCTGTGCACACAAACAAACCATACATTAGGTCACATGAGCCAATTAATGGACAAAGTTCTGTCTTTTACTCCCACACGTCTTCCTGTTAGAGCTGTTGTATTTCTGGTCAGGTGATCTCTAAAGCAGGACACAGACCTATTCTAGGTGGTAAGATTCTTTTATATGCCACTTTATATGATATCAATTATTTATTCATATTATTATTCATATTTATTCATTAATTATATAAGTTATTTATTCATTTTGCGGGTAAAGTGTTCCTTTAAGAGAGTAGCAAATAAGGAATTAAGGTGAAGTGATTATAAGGTCACTGCGTCATTATGGCATCAGGTCATGTCCATACCTTCAGTATGATTTTTGGTGTATATAACAAAAAACATGTGACTTTAAAAAAAAGACTTTAGCTATGTTGATGCTAGTATATACTGTACAGTGGCATTTACAACATCTAGATGTGTTTTAGTTGCTTAACAGGCCTGTCTTCTCCAAGCTTTGTTTTCCACCAAGGGTTAACTAAAATATCTCTCATTGACTTCCACAGGCCTGTATACATGTATCTGTGACATTGTCTGATCTCCATATTTCCCAGTGCTGTCATTTGTCTCATATCTCCTTGATGCACCAAACCAAAGTACTTGATATTTGACTTATTTATTATTAAATGTTAGATTTGGCACATTTGAATGCAAATTTTGATGTAATTCTGAATGTCGAGACTGAATTATTTGTTCACCCAGACAAAAAAACTGCAAGAGCCCCCTTACATTCATCTCACCCACTGAACAATGTCTTGAAAGTGCAGTTTTTATTTTTTTTTTTTCAAAATGCTTTACAGAGTTGTAAAACCCAGTATTCATGACTTACACTATGATTTCTATAGGACTATATCCCTTATACTTTCTGTAGAGGACCATACACTCTCTTCAGGCATCTACTGCTCACTTCCAAGTAGGTTAGTTGAGTGACCTAGTCAGTCAGCAGATTTACTGAAGTCACATCTGGCAACATAGGAATACCATCTAAGGCATTCCTTAGGACAGGAGGTGCTCCATAGTGCAGGTAAAAGTCACTCTGTAGCACAGGAGATAGGCACACCATAGCGCAGAAGATAGGCACTCCATAGTGCAGATGATAGGTACTCTACAGCGCAGGTGAGAGGTGCATCATATCACAGGAGATAGGCACACCATTGCACAGAAGATAGGCACTCCATAGTGCAGGTGATAGGCACTCTATAGTGCGGGTGAGAGGCGCAGCATATCACAGGAGATAAGTTCTCCATACAGTAGGACAGTGCCGTCCAACTGGCGGCCTGCGGCCCGCATGTGTGGTACCCCACATGAAAGTCGGCCTACTGTGTCTGCTTACTGTGTATAAGCTTTAAAAGGTATCAGTACTGATATTAACTGGTCCCTGCATTGTTTACACCTCATATTCATACTATTAACTCCTGCATTGTTCATACTATGGTTCACACCCCTAAAGCCCTGTACTGTTCACACCTGAGACCCAGACTGAAACTGCCCACATAGTTCACCTGCTCACACATCAGACAAAGGGGCACCAGCAATGTCACTGTATGTAGTACATCTTAGAGTGGTCCTGATATGTTTTCCTTTCTCCAGCTCTGTTCTGCCTGCCCTATGCTCCCGGTGTGTGCCATACTTTGCCTGCCCTATGTTCCGTGTGTGTGCCCTACTCTGCCTGCCCTATGCTCCCTGTGTGTGCCATACTCTGCCTGTTCTATGCTCCTTGTGTGTGCCATACTCTGTCTGCCCTATGCTCCCTGTGTTTGTCATACTCTGCCTGCCCTATGCTCCCTGTGTGTGCCATACTCTGCCTGCTCTATGCTCCCTGTGTGTGCCATACTCTGCCTGTTCTATGCTCCCTATGTGTGCCATACTCTGCCTGCCCTATGCTCCCTGTGTTTGTCATACACTGCCTGCCCTATACTCCATATGTATGCCTTACACTGCCAGGAGATAAGCACCCCATATCGTAGGAGATAGACACTTTTTAGCGCAAGTTATAGCTGCAGGAAATGGGCAATCCATAGTGCTCCATAGCGTAGCTGATAGACACTCCTTAGCGCAGGTGATAGGCACTCCATAGTGCAGGTGATAGGTGCTCCATAATGCAGGAGATATGCCACAGGAGATAGGCGTTCCATAGCACAGGTGATAGGCGCTCCTTAGCGCAGGTGATAGGTGCTCCATAGTGCAGGATATATGCCACAGGAGATAGGTGCTCTATAGCACAGGTGATAGGCACTCCTGCTCTATAGCTCCCTGTGTGTGCCATACTCTGCCTGCCCTATGCTCCCTGTGTGTGCCAAACTCTGCCTGCCCTATGCTCCCTGTGTGTGCCATACTCTGCCTGCCCTATGCTCTATAGCTCCCTGTGTTTGTCATACTCTGCTTGCCCTATGCTCCATATGTATGCCTTACACTCGCAGGAGATAAGCATCCCATAGCGGAGGAGATAGACACTTTTTAGCGCAGGTTATAGGCGCTCCATAGGCAGGCGATAGGTGCTCCATAGTGCAGGAGATATGCCACAGGAGATAGGTGCTCTATAGCACAGGTGATAGGCACTCATTAGCACAGGGGATAGGCACTCCTTAGCGCAGGTGATAGGCGCTCCGTAGTGCAGGGGATATGCCACAGGAGATTGGTGTTCAATAGCACAGGTGATAGGCTCTCCTTAGCGCAGGTGATAAGCGCTCCATAGCGCAGTGGATGTGTGCTCCATAGTGTAGGAGATAGGCGATCCATAGCGCAGGAGATAGGCACTCCATTGTGCAGGTGAAAGGAGCTCCATAGAGCAGGAGATATGTCGCAGGTAATAGGAGCTCCATAGAGCAGGCGATATGTCGCAGGCGATAGGAGCTCCATAGCGCAGGTGAGTATTATTGGCACTTTGATTACTGTAAATTATAATAAAGTAGGCTTTAAGCCACCTGCATTCTGGAGGCTCGAGCTGGCATCCTTGTATTGACAACATCCCACACAACTCTGAGAGGGGACTCAGAAGGGAATTTTTATTTTAACATATACTTTGTTTTCAGTGTTAAAGAATGTCAAACCAGTGGAATTTTAATGAATACAAGTGAGTTAATTTAAATGTTCCCATATTCCTGGTCACCTGGCTGAGTAGGGAATACTTTCATGTAATCTCTCTCTTTTTTATTAAAGTTAATTTCCTTTTATAAAAGTGGTAACTGCATTGCCATTTAGTAGGCTTTCTCTTCAGAGGAGAGACTAATATCTGTATAATTTCTTTCCTGTTATAGTGCTTAACACAGATCTTCTCAATCAGGAGTTCAGCGCCAGATAAGAACACTTCATCTGAAGAAATTGTTCTGAGTAATCTCACACCCTGACCTTTTGCAGTACCTTGTAAAACATCGGTCGGGTGGTAATTTCTGGCATAAAGCAAATTACCATTGCTATAAGATTTACAATATAAATCACATCTGACAGTCAGGTTTCTTCTTTGTAAGTTTAGGGTTAGGAAATGAATTATTTGTATCAGGTACAGCTGTAACTGAGCCAGGCAGAGCATTTCGGCCCATTGTTTTTTTTTAATAAATACTGCAAAATGAGAAATAAAATAGTGTAGGTGATAGGCACTCCATAGCACAGGTGATAGGCGCTTCATATAGCAAGTGATAGGTGCTCCATAGCGCAGGTGATATGTTCTCCATAGCGCAGGAGATAGGTGCTCCATATCGCAGGTGATAGGTGCTCCATAGCGCAGGTGATAGGTACTCCATAGTGCAGGAGATAGGCGATCTATAAGAACACTTCATCTGAAGAAATTGTTCTGAGTAATTGTTATGTTTTGGGTAGCCGAGGATGTGTATAACAGTGCTTTATTAGCAGGCTCTCATGCAGCCATTACACAATAATAACATTTACTTTTAAGCTGTCAGGAAGTATGCACAGTATAAATCTGGGCACAGTGACATCTACAGGCCATTTGTATAAACACCACATATTCCCCCTTAAGTAGGAAAGCATTTGGGCAAATGTAATAAACAACAACAATGCATCTTAAAGAAATAATATACATTATTCACATCACATAGTCCTGGGTCCATGCAGGTAGTTTTCTGATTCTCTCAGTACGCCTTATAGGTTCACTTTCTTCAGGCCTATTGCAGCTGACATCAGGAGTAGGAAAATGTCCTTCATCAAATGGAGCTTCTCCAAAGTCATAGCTAACAGGAGCAAGAGGACTTGCATCCCATATGTGTCCATCAGACTGTTCATATGTGTATGCGCCTCGCTGGCGTCTCACTTCAAGTGGTGTAGTAAATTTAGATTGTCATTGTTTTAGTATTGCTGGTTTCTTAATTCTGACTAAACATCCAAGCCTTGCATTTGGCTTGTTGATGTTTCACAATGTCAGCAGTAGATGATTTTGTAGGCACAGTATTTTGTGGAAGTTTGATGTCTGCAACATGTAACTTGTGTAACTAAGTGCGCATCTATCTGCCATGTAATAATTCAGCAGGAGATGATTGGGTTGTTGCATGGCCCCTTGCTCTGTAGTTATGTATACTTTCCAAGATTTCCCAGTTAGATTTATTGTCTGTAGTGCTGATTTCAGACTTCTGTTGAATCGCTCGATTTCTACATTTGCTTGTGGGTAATACACTGAAGATTTCCTATGCACAATATTCTTCCTCTCCCTCAGAAAGGATTCAAACTCGGATGAGACAAACTGTGGTCCGTTGTCTGATATTAACGCCTTTTGATTACCTTCTCTGCTGAAGACTAAGCAGAAATGTTATTACTGTAGCTGATGTTATATGAGAAACAAATGCAATTTCAGGCCATTTACTGTAATAGTCTATCAAGGTTATAGCAAATCTGCAGTCTAAAGGAGCATCTGTAAAAGGACAAACAATATCAATAGCAAGTTTTCCCATGCTGAATTAGGAAATGCCACTGGTTTTACATCTGGTCTCAACTTTCCTTTTGTACAAAGTTCTTTGCACAACCCAGTGAAGTGTTGCTTTGTGGTGAAATTGTAGACACTGGCTGTGTGGCAGGCACTAGTGCTGTAGTAATGAGACCATCAATTAATTGTATCCGCAATACTGTTTGGTGAATAAACTATTATTGAAAATTACCACTTTCGTTGGTGTCTGCTTGGAGGAGGTAAGTTCATTACTACCTCCTCTGAATTACCCATTGGGTTTTTAAGTGCTTTTAGCTATTTTTATCCTTTTGGCGCCTCTGTTTTGTCTTACTACTATATCGAGTCCACCCCGAGTGGAGGGGTATCATCCCCTTTTTCTTTTTCTACAGAGAGCGACGTTTTATTCCTGAGTGGGGTCAGGATAATCTCCCCACCTGCCTATACAGTGGTTGCCTATCGGTAACCCTGGTTTGTGAGTATTAACTTGTTTACTCTACCATTACTCCCTGTAAAAACATATTACACTATTGGGGCTCTTGGTGTTCCTTTTTGTCTCCATCAATTAATTGTAGGTTTAATGCAGAAAAGAGATTCCTTCCAAGCAGTGTCGGACTGGGACACCAGGGGCCCACCCAAAAACCTTAGACCAGGTGCTCTCAGGACTATTATTCTTCATCTCCTCAATCAACCTCTATTCTCCTAGTCTGTTTTCTTTACATACTATAATCAATTATTCCATCTATTTAGCCTCTTTGTTCTAATAGAAAAAGGGAATGGCCATGAAATTGGCCAAAAGTTTAGCAGCATGAGGGCCCACTGACACCTTGGCCCACCATAAGTTTTCCTGGTATCCCAGTGGGCCAGTCCGACACTACTTCCAAGTATAGCAGTGCCCTTATTCACAATGTAAAAGTCACATTTTGCAGTATTTGATTCAAATTGTACAGTCACTGGCGAGCAAACAAGCACAGGGATTGGATCCTTTAAGTAACTGACCAGTTTCAGGACAGGTGCAAGAAGCGGATCTTTTGCAAAGTATTTAAAGAAAATATCCTTTGGTAGTATAGAAACAGCTGAACCTGAATCAAGCATCAGGAATTACAGAATGGCTGTCTCCCATAGACTCCAGTTTCGCAAAATAAATCAAATTTTTAAAAACTACTTCCTTTTTCTCTGTAATAATAAAGCAGTACATTGTATTTGAACCAAACTAAGATAAAATTAATCCTTATTGGAGGCAAAACCAGTCTGTTGGGGTTATTTAATGTTTACATGATTTTCTAGTACACTTAAGGTATGAAGACCCAAATTACAGAAAGATCCGTAATCCGGAAAACCCCAGGTCCCCAGCATTCTGGACAATAGGTTCCATACTTGTAGTAGGCAAGAGGTGGAGTACAGTATGCAAGCCAGAATTGAGAGCCAGGGATGCCATCTGTAATCATGAGGGCAGAGTACTATTAAGTTAGTAGGTTTTTTCCCACAGGGGAGCCCCAATTTTTAGCTAGTCACTAGGGCTATTGGGAGATGGGCCCTGTCAACTAGTAAAATGCAGCAGCGCCCCTAATATGCCACAAGGTACTTGGGAGCTTATTTATCATGCTGTGTAAAACGTTGAGGAAGAACATCACCAGTAACCAATCAGCAAATAGATTTAAAAAGTCACCTACAAGTTAGAAAACAAAAGCAAAGATCTGATTGGTTGCTATGGGTATCACCGGTGATGTTTTTACACAGCATGATTAATAGGCCCCAGTAGCGTAACTAGAGGGGGGCGGGCCCTGGTGCATGACGCACAGCAGGGCCCCGCCCCCTCCTTATGGCCCACATTTAAAGTGGCGCAAGGGCTGCCGGGGGGGCCCTGAGGGGGTGCGGGCCCTAGCCAACTCGAACCCCCTGCTCCCCCGGTAGTTCCGCCACTGATAGGCCCCGTAGTATCGCCTTGCTACAGCACCGTTTCGTAAGCCATGTCCCTATTGCAAACTGTAAATCATGTCTTTCCATCTCAGTGTGTCCCTCTGCTACAGATCCCATGAGCGCAGTACCAGCTGTACCACCATTATGGCAGCCTTGATCAGGGCGCACAGTAGACCGAGTCCAGTGTAAAGACCAGTAACAGGTCTGGCAGAAAGTTCAGTGTACAAAGCCAGTGGTCAGAGTATTAAATCCGCAAAAGTTTTCACTTTAAATACTGTAAAATTCTTTCAGAACGTTTAGTTTATTAACACAGTGTGATGAGAATCATAGTGTGTATACTTAAACAATGAAATCATTGTACAAAAAGATACAGTAACAAATTACCCAGGGGCAACAATTAATTATTTCGTAAACATGGTAGAACTCTGTTTCATACCATTGTAGGTTCTTGGAAGTCTATAATTAGTGCAACATAACTGAAATCAAAAGGACTCATGAGCAGAACATTCTGATACTGTATACTTCATAAGGCTACGGGGAAGGCCAGTAACAGCTAGCTTGTTCTTCCTGATAAGAATAGCTACATGATAGAAGGCCACACAATAGATATTTGTTATTTCATGACTTCTTGCTAATCAGGTAACTCTGCAAGTGCAGCTGGCAAGCAGAGGGAGAGAGTCCAGTGTACGTCAAGCCAGGTAATCACAGAAGAACGCAGGGACTAGTTCACGGCCAGATCTCCTCCTGCCAAGACTTAATTTCCCACATTGCCTCTGTTAATCAGCTGGGCTGGCTGCTGCTGTACCCTTTTAATATTAAAAACCAGCAGTAGAGATGCTTGTACTTTTTTGTTTATATTTTAAATTTGTATAATTATATTATTTTTTTGTTAGACAGACATTTTTGTTTTTGGGTATACAACCCGTATGTATTGCCTATCTGACTATATCGATGGGTGACTGTCACTATTATTTGTCAGACATAACTGCTTTATTTGAATTATTGGCCAGAACATTGTCTGATTTGTTCTTTTTACTACTTTATTTAATCTAAATGGTTAGTGGTAGGTTGGGAGATTGCAACGAACAAGCAATGTCTTTGGATATATCTGAACGTCTATGGCGAGCTTTACAGTACTGCCTATTGTTTCTCTGGAGTGAAAAGCGTTTTTAATCATTTCAAATGCTCTAAATACTTTTTATAATGTGACAAATAATTGCTGGCATTTTGTATACATAGATTCTATATTATTATTTGATTTTTCTCTCACGCCTCTCCTGGAAAGCTGCTCAGTTTACTGAATTCCCTTTTTGGCTGGCCTTTAATTCTGTGATATAACCCAGCCGGTAATTGTCGGTGTTTGTCCATATGTTCTGATACGTGTACAGTTGCTGTTACAATAAGGTTCTGGCTCAGCAGCATTGTGATCAGCATTCCCTATATACAACTCTGATGGCAGATCTTGCACTGAAACATGAGCAGTATGCAAATGTCAGAGGTGACATGCAAACACGCTAATAAATGTGCCCATCTTTCACAGAGAGATGGCATTCTCACAAGGCGTCTTCCATGTTGTCATGGATACTAACACATGGGGCCCCAGAGATTGGAGCCTGGAATTAATGGCCATCCCGAGTAAAGGATTCCTGTCTTGGCTAAATTGATGGATTACACTGATGTGCCATTTGTCATACTGTAATTGTTCTGGCAAATGTAATACCCACTAGTATAAACATTCTGCTGCTTTGCTAATAAAACTGCAAATAGAAAGAGAAAAGATGATGTAGTGCTACAGTCAGTTAAGGGGACACTCTTTGTTTTTCTCTAGCTAGAGATGTTATGGGACCTCTAGAAATAGACCTTTTGTGTTGACTCCTGATTTAGAGTAATTTCTTTCTCAATGTCCTTAAGCACCTAGAGAGATCTGTTGGTAGGGAACCAAAATGCAACTACCAGCATGCCAATTTTGCCTATTGCATTTCACATGGAGAAGAAGGGATAATACTCCCCCTGTCACATTTAAGTAGTTAGATTACCTTACTTTAATTACCTTTTTACAGCTGTGGGAAGCATCAGTGGACAACATACTCATCATGAGAAGTAAATTGCATGGGATCTTAAGATGGCTATAAAAACTAGCACTGCAGGGGCCCTCTCAAGAAGCATTCATTTAGCAGCTTATTTAAAATGTCTTGGTTGCCCAGGCATATTCATTTGCATGCGGACCTTTCTAGGGCCAGACAGTCTTAAATCCCTTGACATAGCCATCTGTCAGTCTACTGATGTCTAGAGTCATTGTGTGTGTGAAAGTCATTGTTGAACCTGACGGTGATAGAGGCTAAAGCCTCAACCCTGCATCCATACCCTTGTCCCACGAACCAATAAAAACAGGCATTGGACTGCCCATGGCCATGGTCAGAATACTGGTTATTGTTAAATATCAGTAACTACTGTAAACCATAGCAAACAATAATCAACTTGCTTATTATTAAACATGCAGTAGACTGTTTACAGTAAATTACTGATTGACTGGAATGGATTATTGCACTTGGGCTAATTTGCTAATGTTGGTAAATGAGCCCCTCTGTATATTTGCAATTGCAATGAGCTTGTAAGCCTAAATGGGAGAGCTAGAGTTTGTTGCATGTGCAGATCATTGGCATTATGCATCTGTATCCATCAGTATTTGTATGTATTCTTTATATTTGATACTGTATATCTGTATGTTGTATAGTGTGCCAGAATATGCTGGAGCTTTACCAATATGTGTTAATAATAATTATAATAATATAAGATGGAAAAGAGGAATAAAATGAAATAAAATAAAAGGTGGTGAGGACAGTGTAAAGTTTGGGTAGAGTTTTCAGCTGGTCATAAGATGGCTAGGAAAGTTGTCATTGGAAGATGCTACCAACTTGCTGGTATAAGTGAGGAGAATGAGCCTCATCTATCATTACAAATGATAAAAGATTTTCAGTATAGGTGAAGTTGTAATCATGGACTATTTCACTTATGCAGACATTTGGCCTCATGTGTGTTTATAAAAAATTGCAGTTGAGATCCAGGAAGTCAGTTGCGAGTAACACCATCCCAGGGTCAAAATGTGTTCCTTGCACTTTGGTATACATGTATGGGACATGTTATCCAGAATGCTTTGGACCTGGGGTGTCACAGCCGGCACCCAATACCAGAACCGGTGCCAAGTACCCTGGTCTCGGCTCAGCTTCACCAGTAGTGTGACCACCGTTGGGCTTCGGGAGGAGCCCTCAGCTTACTTGGGTGCCACCTGGACTTAACTAGGGGTACAAGGCAAGATGTTCTGGCTAGCAGAGGGGCACGGCAGGTAGAAAGTCTTTTGGGCCGAAGGTCACGGTACAAATGGAGCAGGCAAGAGAATCGTCAGACAGGCAGGGTCTAGGCAGGCAGATATCAAGAGTCGTCAGGCAGGCAAGGGTCAAACCGGGTAATCAAACAGATGGTGTCAGGCAGAAAGAGTAGTCGAGATGCAGGCAAAGGTCAGGATTCGGATATCAGAATAGTCAGGAACAGGCAGGGATCAAAACCGGAATAGCAGATGCAAAATACTCAGGAACAGACAGCACAAGGCTTCAGGAACCACCAGAATCAAGATTCTATCACGGGCACTGGCTGGGAGTATGAATGGGTAATCAAACAGATGGGGTCAGGCAGAAAGAGTAGTCGAGATGCAGGCAAAGGTCAGGATTCAGATATCAGAATAGTCAGGAACAGGCAGGGATCAAAACCGGAATAGCAGATACAAAATACTCAGGAACAGACAGCACAAGGCTTCAGGAACCACCAGAATCAAGATTCTATCACGGGCACTGGCTGGGAGTATGAATGGGCCTTAAATACTTTCAAATTTCGCGCCAAAACGTGCGCCAATGCACGCTGGCGCAATCACGCCAGTGCGCCTGTACCTTTAAGAGGCGCGCCACAAGAAACCAAGATGGCGCCGGCGCTAGATGCAGGTGAAGGAGCGTGGTGGCGTGCACCACTAGACCACCAGGTATTTTTATTACATGGGGTTTTCCAAATAACGAATCCTTCAGTAATTTCGGTTTTCATACCTTAAGTCTACTGGACAACCATGTAAACATTAATGGGGATGTAAATTCAAAAAAAATAAAATCCCTTTCTTTAATGAAAAATAAATCTATCTCCAATATACTTTAATTAAAAAGTGTGTAATTAAAAAGTGTGTACCGTTTATGAGACCTGACTGTATGCAGTGAAATACCCCCTTCGTTTTACTTGCTATGACTGCTGAGGATAGGAAACTTCAGACGTTCCCTAATATTTAAGACAATGAAACAGATGGGTGTAGGACCATTTATATTGTAGTAAGTTTATGGAAACATGCAGAATACAGATTTCTGATTATATAAATTGTAAATTAAGTCTTCCTTTTTGAAAGACTTTATTCATACATTTAGCTATAGGAGACTAGTTCATTTCACAGCAAAGTCACTAGATCATATGAAAATAAACAAAGGTCCAGGACATGTACAGTATGTAGTCACTCTGAAATTTTAAAAGAATTTAATTCTGTGGTCACCAGGACATTTCAATTTTGCCAAACCTCTTGGTGAAGAGATTTGCTATTTCCAAATTAGGTGCCATTATCTGGTTCTTAGCCTGATAACTATAGGATTGTTAGTTTGACATCTGTGGTAGAAAAGCTTTTGGAGGGGATATTACTAAATAAGATACTGGAATACTTTTAAAATTGCAATATTATGAGGAAAACCCAAGGCAGAGAACTGCATTGCCTTCCATCTCGAGGTGAGCAGAGCGTTAGACCTTGGGGTAGAAGTAAAGATTCAATTTAGAAATATTGCCTGCAACATAGTATTTTCCATTTCTGGTAGCTTAGTATTTTACAGGAATAATATTGAGAGAGCTGCACCATGTTTAGAACGTTTGGTTTAGAACAGGAAGAAGAGCTTTTGTTTTATCTGTTTATTACACTTTAATGATATATCACAGATAATGACACATTACTTTTTCAGGGATTGTTCACAACTGTCTCTGACCCAGCCTGGTACAAGGCAGCAGAGTTAAAGAAAGGGAGTTTGGTCCATTTTTTTTCATAAAACAATGATATTAATTAATTAATCAATTAATTGAGTTTTAGCGGATTTGCCCCTAAGTGGCAATAAATTACCTTCAACCAGGTGGGATCAGGGTAATCTGGACCTCTGTATTAATGATTTAGTAGCACAATAGTCAATTGATTAAGTTAACTGTTCAGACTTACAGGGGTGTTTTTAAATTTAAATCTTACATGGGTCTGACAAAACCTTGCTCTGCCTGCTGTTTAAGGCTACTTTCAAGCCTAAAAAACTGACCAGATGTTGCCTTTAATTTGAAATCCTTAAAATACATTTTATTATGGATGGTCCAGGTTTAATAACCTACCAAATAATAAAGGGGAGCCAATATCTAACTTGCAAGAACCAAACATGGAGTAGGATCAGCTTTTCTGTTTGCCTGTTTAACGCTAGAATTAACCACATACCTTTTTGCCAATTGTTTTAATCATAAAAATCTAAAGAGTTAAACAGGGCAACCAGTTACATTGGAGCTGCTCCATGTTAGGGCCTTGTGAGGCAGATAATTAGATAACAAGTGTACAGATTGCAGTGAACCTTGTAAGGGCCAAACTGATTAGCCTCAGTAAAGGTGGCCATACACGGATAGATCCGCTCGTTTGGCGATGTCGCCAAACGAGCGGATCTCCCTCCGATATGCCCACCTTGAAGGTGGGCAATATCGGGCAGATCCGATCGTGGGCCCTAGGGCCCAACGATCGGATCCAGCACTCACAAACGGGCGGTCGGATCGCGGGACCGCATCAACGAACAGATGCGGCCGCGATCCGACGGGATTTTTAACCCCATCCGATCGAGATCTGCCCGACTTTCGGCCAGATCTCGATCGGGGAAGCCCGTCGGGGGCCCCCATACACGGGCCAATAAGCTGCCGACACGGTCTGTCGGCAGCTTTTATCGGCCCGTGTATGGCCACCTTTACTTTGTTTGCCTTGTTTAGTTTCAGAAATAAAAACTGTGTGATTAAAATAATTATCTGTTGTTTATATTATGCCAACATATTTACCCAGCACTTTACAAAGATTATTAGGGCTTATGTAATTAAAGGCACTATGTTTGCCCAGGAGCAGTAACCTATAGCATCCAATCAGCAGGTAGCATTTTCTAGTCACCTGTTTAAAATAAATCATCTTATTGGTTGCTATGGGTTACTGCTCCTGGGCAAACAGTGGATTTTATTACATATGGGCATATATGTCATGCCCCTTCCTCAGTAGCACTTACAATCTAAATGTGGCCATACACGGGCCAATAAAAGCTATAGACCGAGTCGGAGATTTATTCCCCGATCAATATCTGACCGAAGGTCAAAAATCCCATTGGATCGCGGACCGCATCTGTTCGTTGATGCGGTCCCGATTCAAGGCCGTATTGCCTGCATTATGATCCGAACATTGCGCTCTAGGGCCCACAATCAGATCAACCCGATCTCGCCCACCTCCGGGTGGGTACATTGGGGAGAGATCCGCTCGTTTGTTGATTTCTACGTGTATAGCCACCTTAAGGTTCCTGTCGCATTCACACACAGTGAGGCATTTATAAACCTGGCACAGTGCAGAATGATTCGCACAGTGAACACATGTTCCCTGCACATGTTTATACTTGCCCCACGTAGACCCCCTCCCTCCTCCCCCCAGGCTAGCTGCCCCCCCCGGGGAAATGCCCCTAACTTTATACTTACCCCTCGGCACAGATTCAGGCATCGGATTTCACCACAGCCATCTTCCGGGTCTTCGGTATGATGAGTGGGAGACCATCGAAGCAACGCATGGGCAGTTGGAGCAATTTACCGGTTTGCACCAATGCGCATGTTCGGAAATGGATAGAAATCGCCGAAGCGCCAGAAGAAGACACGAAGACCCGGAAGATGGCTGCGGTGATGTCCGATGCCTGAATCTGCGCTGAGGGCTAAGTATAAAGTATGGGGCATTTGCCCAGGGGGGCAGCTAGCCTGGGGGGAGGAGGGAGGGGGGTCTACGTGGGGTGGGGGTAAGGGTTTTTTGGCTAGACAGGTGAATTCTCCTTTAAATTTGGCATATTTACAAGCTGTGATTTTTTTATGCACACACTCCAGATTGATTTGGTGGCAGAAAATATATTCACAAAAAACTGTTTTTGCAAATTGAGAATTTATATATGCAAATTTACTGTCAATGCTTTTGTGTTTAGGCACAATGACCTTGCACAGTGGTCTCGCCAATGTAAACACCCATTTCATTTGCTAACTGCGGATATTTGTGAGCAATACACATTTTGCAACAATCCGCAAAAAAAAGGAGACTGGCACAGAAGTGCAATATTTAGGCATTTAGGAAATAACACAGGCGATACAACCATTTGAGAATAAATATGTACTGTGTGAATCTCATAAATGACCCCCAGTATGCTCAAGTTTTATCAGGAGCCAATTAACCTGCCTGTATGTTTGGAGTATGGAAGAAATCTCATGCAGACATGGGAGAACATACAAAGTCCTGGCAAATAGTGTCCAGCTGAAATCAGAACTCCAGGTAGAAGAGCTACCAAAATTATGTTCATTATGCTCTATGCACTACAAATATGGCACATGAATGGTACGACACAATATAACTTTTCTGGTATTTCTTGAGTATAATGTTGTTGGCCAAAGACTTCAGATATCAGACGGCTCGTCGATCAGTTAGGTTGGACAATTTTGATCAAAGGCGATCAAATTGGCTACTGTTTACTACTGAATCACCATCAGAAACAGGTAGAATTCTATTGTTTCTCCAGTATATCTGACGATTCAGCTCTCAATGTCTGTACTGAAAATGAACAATTGCAGGAAAGATCGTAATTGTAATGCGTATGGCCACGTTTAAAGTGGGCACTCATTTCAGAGACTTTGATTGGCTACTAAAGCCTACTTAGTAGGTGAACTGATCCTTTTAAAGACTACAGATTCTGGAAACATTCCTTTGTGCAAAAGACTGTAAATAATATTTGGACATGACAACTCAGATTGAATAGCAAATGTTTTTCTGCTTACACAGGACTGATGCGCAGAGACAGACAAATGCCTTCTCTATGTTTGCAGTCATACGTAATTTCTGTCTCTCGACCTTTAACTCCAGCGAGAGAACAATGAAGAACTATTGCAGTCATTTAACACCCTGCCTCCTTCCAACTGGTCTCTGCCTGTGAGCTGAGCTTTTTTAAATTGGCTAATGTAGAATACTTGCAGAGCTAATAATAATTCCGATTACTCTTGTCGGCCATTCTGGTTTCATGGGTAATTTAGTAGTTGAATACATTTAAGTTAACAAAAAAAAAGGGGGAGTAATTTGTTACCATGTATTGTTATGAATCAGAGACGGTTTACCACGGGCAGCAGTAACTGTATGAAGATTTAAATTGCTACTGAAAAGGATTTGAGTGAAGGTAATGTTTTATAATGTTCGGAGCCATATGCACTACTTTCAGGCCTCATCAGTTTTACATTGATTCCTAGTGAAGTGTTTAATTGCATCATGAATGCAATATAATTCTGTTCTTTTTTTGCTAATATGCTCTATAGCTCACATAGATATACTGCACTGACTATGGAAATTTCCAGTTCTTTCTAAATAACATCACGGCTGCTTAACCCTTTCCGCAGTCCCGGCCTTGAAGGAGTTAAGCCAGTCGGCACATTCAAGGGGCATTGTAATCATTCTTGGCAGTAGTGGAAACAGCAGGCCCATTGTTGTTGTCTGTTTTAATATTTTACATCCTTTATTCCGTAATTCAAATTAAAGACACTTTGTAATGTGAGCACATAAATGGATTTTTTTCTGTACAAGTTTGTTAGCAATAAAGAGGCAGGTTTATTTGCTATTCAGTCAGTTCAGCAAAATTATTACTTAGCAGCGCAGAGCAAATTGTCTGCGGCTCAGCATGGCTAAACTCTCACACGCTGTGCTATAAATACAAGGGATATTTTAGGCGCTGAGGCTGTGAGTACATACAGCTTCATGCACTTGAATCCCCCAAAGGTGTCGCTGCCATTAGTTTCCATTTAAAAAACTCCAACATATACCACAGATTTGCATATTTACTTCTCTTCTTCCAGACAATCCCGACTTGCTTCTGTATGATAAAACCGGTTTTCAATTAACTTTGGTGAGGATAAACCGTTTTACTTGCGCTTTATGAATTATTTGCTGGCTCTTAAATTTCCCATGACCCTAGCATGAGGTATCCAGGGACACTTCACTTAACTGAGTATGTGAATCTCCAAAAGTAGCATCTAATTAAATGCCTCCTGTGCCAGGCTACTTTACAGCTCTTGAGCATCTTGAAATAAACTGAATTTAAATCTGTCATTATGGGGCTGATCATAGTGGAACTGTGATCATTTTTAAAGAGTCACCATGGGATATGTGTATGAATGTTTGATAGCATGGCTCTTTTGTAGACCTTACATGTGAATAAAAACCTAACTGTGATACTTATAAAGGTGTTTCTTTTATTTTATGCCAGAATAACCCCTGAACACAGTTATGTTAATACCACACTAGACCTGGAATATTAAAGTCCATGGAACAAGTTCAGACAGGCAAATATTTCTGGCTTAAAAAGCTGTGTAAAAATGTGTGGCAGAGCCTAAGGATGAAAGTACTCATTGGATTGCCCTGGAGGTCACTTCTACCCACCACCCACTGTTCTCCAGCTGCACTGGTTTGGACCTCCACTGTCACCCCTAAACTTAGCTTCTCAACAGCTGCTCAAAGCACACTGACCATGTGCAGTGCCTCTGGCTCGTCTAACAAAATCCAAAATGGGACATCTTTGAAGGTCTGGATCATTACTACTATAGAGATGCTGAACCTTTATCCTGGTTCAGTAACTTCAGTATATAAAATATGGCATTTCTAGCCATATTCATTTGTACGTTTAGTTCTCTTTTAAGTATTCTGTTGATTGAGTATTCATTCCTTGGTTATAATCACAAATAAAGTAGGGAGCACCACCTATCAATTGAGAGATCAGTAGATGGTGTGCAGGGTTAAAAAGATAAGTATATATAGGAGAGAAAAAAAAAAAGGTTAACCCTTAAAATTGCACCACCTCATCGTGAGACCCGATAACTCGAGGAACATGGTTAAAATGTAACTTTTACTGATATATTAAATAAAATCGTGAGTCCAGGAAACCATTTAAAAATTAAACTAGGACCAGGGAGACAAAGAACCAAAATTAGGTGAAACGACAAATGCGAACCATGAGTAGATTAACAGGCTAATGTCTAAAGTCTGTAGTGAATCACTACAATCTGCAGTGAACAACTGCAGCAAACAACGCCGTATGGGGCGAAAAAAAAAAACAAACAAATATCACGTGGCCTGTATGGAATCTCTATAGGTAACCCATTCCATTGCCACTAATTCCACCACCCATCCATTTTCCAGCTTTGATAATTCCACCACCCATTCACCCTCCGGCGCACCCTCCCATTTCCATGGAGAAGTTGGTATAGCAAGGTGGTATCAGAATTGATCCGCTATTAAATCACTGGAATAAATTGTAGTACTGGAAGGATAACACCTAGGTACGCGTAAATTCTACCCCAGAGCCAAGCTCCGTCGTTCTCCCACCCCTTCACCCTCAGAGCTTCCCGCCCATTTCAGCCACGAAGAGGTAGCCTAAATTAATGTAAGTTCAGTCCCCCTGCCTAGCTGAAGCTAAAAAGCGCCTGACGCGCGTTTCACCAGCGCTAAGCCGGCTTTGTCAAAGGCATTCCGCTGCCGGCGGCTCTCCCCGGCAGCGGAATGGTGCTGGTATGGATCTACTGCGCATGCACCAAAAGTCACGAAGTTTTCCGATTTCACTTCGTGACTTGTCGCATGCGCAGTAGATCCGTCCCGGTGAAATGCTCCTACTGCGCATGCGCCAAAAACGCCAGTCAAAGCAGGAAGAAGATCGCTTGAGAGAAGGTGGCGTCTGTGAACTCCGTGGACTGGACCTGCGCAGAGGGGTAAGTAACAAGTTAGGGGCATTTGCCCAGCAGGACAGGTAGACCAGGGGGGAGGGGAAGCAATACAGGGGCGGGGGGAGTTTTTTTGCGCCCAGGGGGTTTCCTTCTCCTTTAAAGCAGGAGTGCCCATACTTTACTAATGTGAGGTCTACTTTTAGTCATGATATTCCATTATGATCTACATCCATAAAAGCATGGTTAGCATTCTGTTCCATGGAATATATTAGTTAAATATTGATTTATGAGAAAATGTATATTGTTATATTTTAACAAACAACTATTTTTTATGTAACCTTAACATAATAAATATCTGAATGAAAAGTATGAAATAGGAGGGTGATTTAGACAAGCTGTTTGTTGACAGTGTCTTGAGATCTACTGATTACCAGCTAAAGGTCTACTGGTAGATCCCGATCTACTTTTTGGACACCCCTTCTTTAAAGAGATGCCATCGGTATTTACTCAAAGCAACCAATCACGTATTTGCTTTTGTTGTTCACCCTGCAACTGGCAGTGATTGGTTGCCATGGGTTACTGCCCGGGTGCAACTTTACCCAGTTGTTAAAAATTAACTCTATAGTGTAAACCTGAAAACAATGTAAAATATGATGTGAAGTAGAATCGTTTTTGAAATAAGTGTTACCTTTCAGGGTCATAGCCACTAGACAAAGAATGATCAAATACCCTTTATCCCAATGGCTCATAAACATTTACAACACTGCTGATTGTAATGCCAGTGGTTAGCTTAACAGTGGGAGCGAAAGAGTTAAGACATAAACCATACATGCATCAATATGATCTTGTAACCAGCGATCAGTCACAAGAACGATGGTTTGGTATGTAGACTGCTAAATTATTAACAATATATGATCGTTCACAGACAAGTCATGCAGGTAAAGTCAGTAGTTAGGGATTTGTATTTCTGATGGAGGATGGTGGAGGTGACCTTGCAGGTCAATAGGTAACTAGTTTTGGGTTTCATTGAATAACAGTAACGTTTACTCTTTTATGACATGTAACTTCTCTGAGTGAATTTCACAGAAATGTATAATATTTATATTTTATTATCAGCGTGTACCTATAAAGGAAGCAGACCCGCTTCCTCTAGAAACATTCTACATACAGAAAATGTGTGTGCCCACTGCCTGCACTCAAGCAGTTGTGGAGTTGGCAAGTTGGAGGGCCTGGCGGCAGGGCTGCATTTAGGTCAAATAATTCTAAATTTAAAATAGTATCTTGTACGTGATCCAAACTAAGATATAGTTGATCATTAATGGAGGTAAAACAATTCTATTGATGTATGGACATCAAAATTATGTAAAGATCCCCTTTTTCTGGAAAACCCCCAGGTCCCAAGCATTCTGGATAGTAGATCCCATATCTGTACTGTAAGGGGATCTTATTAAGGGATGTTTTAAGAGGGACTTATGGGATGGCTTTAAGACCTATGCATGCTGTCATTTTATCTTGTTTTGTGCTTATGTTATTCTTGGCAGTAGCCTCTACAAATTACAGTTTCATAGAGTGAAACATTTTTGGAACTATAAATATCTATATATTTTGTGCTAAGGTACGGCAGATGTGTAATTAATCTTTCTCTGTGAAGAATGGATGTAAAGTAATACTAATAAACAACAACTGGCTTCCACTAATGCAAAGTAATGGGCCTTTTTGGTAGCAATACAAAGAAGCGCTCCTTATGATGCTAGGAAATGCACTCTGATTGTACTGGTGGTTTGGGAAGCTGTAAGTTAGCATTTTATAGCTGTGCATTGGGTTTCATATTTTTTGGAATACAAAGTAATGATTAACTGAAAATTCTGTGACTGTTCCTTATTAACTCCTTAGTGTCCCTTTTGCATTTTTGTACCCTAGTATGGATATAGAAATTGCCCTTTTACAGTAGGGCAGAGAGAGCATTTGCCCTGGGTGAAAGTATCATAGGGACCCAATAAAGGGAAAAAACCCCATAGATTTTATACTAAGATCTAAGGACATTTATTGTTTAGTAGTTGTTCGATTCCCACTAACCTCACGATAATTTGACGGATTGGTCGGATTGCACTGAAATCGATCGTTCACCAACGAAAGATCTTTGTGTCTATGGGGACCTTAAGCCCTCCGTGGGTGAGGGTCAGAGCGTTATATGAATAGCACCTTGGAAATCATACAGCAAGTTACTGTAATAGCATGGTTATTTGATGGATCACTTGTGGCAAAGCTTTAGTTGTTAAAAGAGACATATAGGATAAATGACCCCCCTCACTAATATTGTAGGTTATAATGAATAATATATGGTTCTGGTTTCACTATCTTTAAAATGTACCCTTTATTGGAGCTCCCTATAGATTTGCTATGGTCCCTGTATGTGTTTCAAATGAGGGGTGGGCGTGTCCTAGCATTCCCTGCCAAAAGTACAGTATGAGGGCGGACAGCCAATCACAGCCCTGCAGTCACTCAAGCAAAGAGAGGCTTCAGTACCCTATAAGGCCAGCCTAGCTGCTGATTGGTTCCTATTCAACAGTGCAGTGTGCTGAGTGCCCCCAGCTCCCCTGCACAGCCTGGGAAAGGAGGCAGTAGGAAGTGGAACAGATGGGCGGGATTCATTTTCCAGAGTTGCCAAATAAGAGCTGAAAAACAGTTGGTTGGCTGCTGTCAGTTTTGTCCACATAGAATTAGACATTTACATGTACAGTTTTACACCACTAAAGACTGAGACTGGATAGGAGCTATAAAAGGAGAAGAGCAATGGACAGTTTGGTCATGTTCTATCATTGGCTTTTAAATTTAGGACAGTATAAGTATAAAGAATGTTTGATGATCATTTAAAATATGATGGTATTTGAAGTCTAATCCATTAAATTCTGAAACACATTACAGAATGAACCCAATTAACTTTCGAATGGCATTTTAAAACAACTTAGACCCTTGATGTATTATAGTTGTGCAGCTGAGCTATATATAATCTTAATAAAAGAAACCATTTATAATACATCAGTTCTATTGCTAGGAGAAATTAATAGGACACCAATGCTTTTATACACAGCTGAATATATTCACTTGTCATATAACAATTTAAAAAAAACACATTTTAGTCATCATATGGCAAGGTTCTTGTGGCATTAATGCAGCGATCCAGGCAAGAAATTGATCCCAAATAAGAGTGTATCTATTTTGACTGCACAAGTCTAGTCTATCCCTTAAGGCGACAAAGAGGTGCCTAGGGCAGAAAAATGAGGAAGCATGGTTTGAGTCCTGCCTACAGCCCCCTTTGTGTGGCCTCCCACATGATAGTCTGCCTACTGTGACTTCTTACCTTCTTACTTCTAAAGCCCTATACTGTTCACACCTGTAAAGTTCTTTATTGTTCAAACTGAAAGTGCCCACATTGTTCACCTGTTCACACCTCAAATTGCTGGAGGGGCACCAGTATTGTGTCACTGTATGAAGCACAGTATGTACTGTTCATCTTAGAGTGGTCCTGATAGGTTTCCCTGTCTCCTGCCCTATGCTCCTTGTGTGTGCAGTACTCTGCCTGCTCTATGCTCCCTGTATGTGTGCCATACTCTGCCTGTCCTATGCTCCTTGTGTTAGCCATACTTTCCTGCCCGATGTTCCCTGTGTGTGCCGTACTCTACCTGCCCTATGCTTCCTGGGTGTGCCATACTCTGCCTGCCCTATGCTCCATGTGTGTGCCATACTTTGCCTGCCCTATGCTCCATGTGTGGTCCATACTCTGCCAGCCCTATGGTCCCCATGTGTGCTATACTCTGCCTGTCCTATGCTTCTTGTATGTGCCATACTCTGCCTGTCCAATGCTACCTATGTGTGGCATTCTCTGCCTGCCCTATGCTCCCTGTGTTTACAATAATCTGCGTGCTCTACTCTGCCTGGTAGGGGTTGTATTGGGAGTTTGTTAGCATTTTGAAATTGTTGTTAGGGGCCGCTAAGGTATATACTCATGATCTGGGGGTTGCTGGGTTATCCACAGGGGAGGAGGAGGAGTCATGTTTTAATATGTCTTACATTTTTCACATATGAGTGATATCCCTGCAGTAAAGACCAACCATTTGTTTTTGTTTTTTGGTGTGCTACCGCCATTCATGTTTATATGGTCTTAAAAGATCTTGGTGTAACATGGGGGTGGTTTAAAGTGAATATGGTTTAAAAACAGGGAGTGGTCAACACTGACTTCCATTTTTGGCCCTCCACCACGTAGGCCAGAAAAAATTCTGCCCTCTGTACTACAGAAGTTGGACAGCACTGGTTTAGAGGATATTTTTTATTTTAGTTTGCTATGGCTTCCCCAAACACTGTTTTGCTGTTTTTGTCAAAAATGCAATAACCCAACAAAACTGATTAGCAAGAAGCTTTGATCATTCTGCTTCAGCGAGAGTACTGAAATAAAATATTACTGAAATAAAATATTAGTTACTATGGGTTGCCACACTGAAGGAAGTTTGCCTGCTGAATGACCCCCTCTGTCATATACTGATACAGTAGTATACCAACTATACTATGTGTGGGATAGGAGCTTTTAGGTAAAGATAAATACAAAGATTGATGTGTGGATTTCTGTGTTTTCTACTGCTAAAAGTGAATATTTTGTGTAAAAAAAACGAGGATCAAGAAACAGGTTTCCTGTTGGTAGAGGCTGGACCTTACCATAGAGTCCTTCAGCAGAGAGGCACATGTGAAACATCTGCAGTGCATGGTGGGTTTTTTGCAGGTGTTTTTTGGGAAAAAAGTTTCATGTATGAACAGATAATTGGTATTCAATTGGCACAGGTCAGGTGTGGGTCCCTCACCATTTAGGCCAGGTTTTACAGGACTTTGTGATGTCACATCTGGGTTCATACCTATGCAGTACAGTTTGGATCTGCCATGTACACAACTGACAAATTCTATAAATGCATGTGTGGAAAGCACAATACAGATGAGACAGAATATTGCATACTTAATATAGCCAGCTTATACATAATTAAGGCCTGTGTGGCATTAAAAATGACCAACAGACCAACCTCTAGGATGGAGATCCCCAACCTTTTATACCCTTGAGCCAAATTCAAATGTATAAATAGAGCTGGGGAGCTATTCAAGCACAAAAAAAGTAAATGGGGGTGCCAAATAAGGCATATGATTGACTATTTGATAGCCCCTATGGGGACTGGCAGCCTACAGGAGGCTCTGTTTGACAGTACACCTGGTTTTGTGCAACCAAAATGTGCCTCCAAGCCAGGAATTAAAAAAATAAACACCCATTTTGAGACCACTGGGAACAATATCCAAGGGGCTGGTGAGCAACAAGTTACTCTTGAGCCACTGGTTAGGGATCACTGCTCTAAGGAGATCTTGCTGTGTTTGATGCAACTAAACAAGAACAGACCAATCATTGATCCAATCTGGCACATCTATGGGTTTGCCGGATGGCTTGGGACAGCATAGGCCACACTTCAACATAGTGCTTTTGCACTTGAGATCAATGCAGTTTGGCTATACCCATATGGGCAGTAATATGCAATGGATCATAAGATTGGGCAAGGCGAAAGAAATAGGACCTATCACATGACCCTTTCTTGTGACAAAGTAATAACCCTTGTCCCTGATACCTTGCTGTTACTCTATGGCTATTACTTCATGCCCTGCTTTTGCATTTGTGGTCTGCAGTTAAAATTAATTTAATTAATCTGGAACATTTACAGGCTGTTTCCTGTACCCCCTGCAATCACTGGAGTAATGGCATTGTACATATGCTGTTCTGAGGCACACGATGTAAGAGAAGTACTTGTTTCCCAGTTAAAGTTAAAATGGCTTCGCCATGGACTGACTCCAAACTATAAACAAGAGCATACTAAAGCACTGTTCTCCTTGGCAAATGAAAGCTAACGGAGCTTGACTACAAGAGAGCTTGCCTTGCAGTGCAATGATTATTACCCTGACAGTGCTGTACCCACATAGCATTTCTGTTACAGTAAATTAGAGCCTTTTATCAAATTAGTATTCATTTATGATATAAAAAAAGAACTAATCACATTAGTGGCTTTTAGATCACAATAGTCTATACATTTGAAACGCTCTCTTGCTTGAAAATAGCTTTTAAGAGGGTTTTGAGTATAAAGAGGCACAGCATTAGAAAGCCACAGGAAGATGAACAGCGATACAGTAAGGGAAGGTGATAGCAATGGCTTAAATCAGGGAGTTTGTACTTAAGGCCTTGAGAGTTTTGGAAAATTAGCTCTTAGCATCCTCTAACAGTTAAGAATAATTTGCTACTGTGCTACGCTGCAGTTATACATCAGTGTGCCACTTATTACATATGAGGAAAATAGTCTCTGTTTAAGTTATGGGGAGTGTAATTTGCCCTTGGCATTTATGGATATGTGCCACATACAGTATACAGTAGCTGTCTCAGTGTGCTCCCCTTTCCATCACGCACACAACGTCAATGCGCACACAGGCGTGTGACGTCACTGCGCATGCGCATAAAATTTTACAGCCCATACGCGCGCAGCCACAGGAGAAGGAGTCGGCGAGTGTCGCCGCGCCACCGATCCCCATGAGAAGAAGAGGGCGAGCTGGCCGGCTGGGTTGCCTAGGGTGCCCGGCCGGCATGGCCCGCCTTTGGTGCTGGGAGTGTCCTGTTGACAGATGGTATAGCTAGCTGTTTTACTAGAGGTTCTATGAGTCTCTCGGAAATAATCAAAACACACAAGCTACATATAAGCAAAGGTTTATTACAGACAATAAATGAAGAAGATATACATTACCGAATGAGCAAACTGAGCAAGCACCCCTCACTGTAATCTGGACTGGGAGATCCCGATACAGTCCGCAGATTGAGGCTCAAACGGCTTCAAAGGTCCTGTGGCGGCATACGTTAACCCCACAAGTGAAATCTCAACTGACCGGATGGAGACCCCCAGTTTATATATGCCTATAAACAATGAGCTCATATAGTAGTTTAGTCAATAACTCATATAATGATTTGGTTAATAAAAGATCCTGCTTCCCATGCTCTGATCAGGATTTGGACAGACTCCCAACAAGCATATCCGAAACAGAGGTCTTATGTTAGCTAACTAGTAGCTGAATAGCATATTGTGCCCCTAGCTACAATAAAGGAAGGTCTGACGAGGACTTCAGAAATCCGAGCATATTAGATAATACATATGAGAATATCCAGAGTAAGAATAAAGAACAAGTATTAGGTCATCGAGTTGATTAGTTCCCATGATTTCTCTTGCACAAAGCTTTATTTTACAGGATTATAGATTATAAGGCCATCTTGTATACTATGATACAAAGCTTTGTTATGCACAATTATACGTTATAAAGCTGTCTTGTATACTATATTGGGCTCAACATACGACAACGTGCTCAACAGGAGAACAGTTCTTTGTGTTATATATTTATACAGTTCTTTATCAAAGTATTGCACATTAGATCCTTGAGAAAGGCACTAATGTGGCCCGAATATCTGATGTACACCATCTGTAAATACATTAAGAGAAACTTTTGTTAAGAGTGATTTCAAGTGTTTGCAGAGCATACGAAATACTATGCTACGGACATAGCAATACATACATTTCAAATTTTTTAGCTTGCTGGCATTGCATTCAAATGTTACAAAATGGCATGTCAGATGGGTCCCTATATGTGTTACACCTGTACTGTATTAGGCACCAGAGGGAAAAGCAGGACCGTATTGAAAGCATTACCTGGATGAGCCAGGGTTCTAGACTGAACAGGGCCTTTCAAGAGGCTTTCCAAATTCTTCTTATCAGGTATAATTTCATGAGCTACAATTTGGGTTTGCAGTTGGAAACTGGAAGAAATAGATCAGAAGCCAAATCATCATGGAGTTACAAAAACATTTGTTGGGTTGGACAAACTATGAGCGAGACTGCCAAGAAGAACTGGCATCATTTGCAATCTGATTATATGGACACTCTGAACACTGCCTAATGGATAGAACATATTTTGCAAAGAACAAGGAGTGGAAGTAGAATCTAAAACAGAGACTGACAAACCTTGGACTTGTTCAGCTACCAGTCCGGATTTAAATTGGATAAAATAGGTTTGTGGTTAACAGCCAGTATAGCAAGGCAGGCTGTATCGCATCAGCTGTGCATACTGACTTATTCAAATCATTGTGTAGTTACAGTGTAGTGGGCTTCTTCTTCTAAAGCAATTTTTAAATCAAAATGGAAATTGAATAGTTGAGGGAAAAGGAAAACAAGCTATAAGTAGTCATAGGCAACACAACTCAAATCAATGTTTTTTTTTCTGTTCAGGGTTTGCTGCCCCCCAACAACCAAACTTAGCTCTGATAAACTTCAATCACTCTTTACTGCTGTACTGCAAGTTGGAGTGATACCCCCCCCAGCAGCCAAACAAAAGAACAATGGGAAGGTAATCAGATAACAGCTCCCTAACACAAGATAACAGCTGCCTGGTAGATCTAAGACCGCACTCAATAGTAAAAACCCATGTCCCACTGAGACTCCTTCAGTTACATTGAGAAGGAAAAACAGCAGCATTTCTCTCCTAAAGTGCAGGCACAAGTCACATGACCAGGGGCACCTGAGAAATTGACAAAATGTCTAGCCCCATGTCAGATTTCAAAATTGAATATAAAAAAATCGGTTTGCTCTTTTGAGAAATGGATTTCAGTGCAGAATTCTGCTGGAGTAGTACTATTAACTGATGCCTTTTGAAAAAAAATATGTTTTTCGATGACAGGATCCCTTTACTGAGAAAAAGGTGAACATAGCTTTCTAATATTTTATTCTGCTGACTCCAAATCATAGGAATTTACCTATCTGTATAGGCATGAGTCCTTATTCATGAGTACAAAGGGAATTGACTCTCTTTTGACATGAGAGAGATCATAGGCAGATGACCACAATGAGGTTGTGACCACAAAATACGTATAGACAAATACAAGAGTCCTCTGCACTCAACCCATTATCAATATATTTAAGACGGAGACATTTTGTGCATACTGCTACTGAAGAATGCCTTACCCTTTAAACAAAACAGGGATTGTTTGTCCATATATTGCAATATATTTAAGCTGGCCAACTAAGTCAAAGTCATCCCATATCTGGCCAGTCCTACGCTTAATTTTCATCTGATTCATTAAGAATTCTATTGCTTCATTATATATTCTACACAGGGACTACGTTTTACCTGCAACTTACTTGCTGCTTTCAAAGTAAAACTCCCAAACTTGGCTGCCCTTTTATTAGACACCAGTGGGATCATCTGACTATAGCTGGGAAGGGTGGGGGCTACTACATATGTTATGGTAGTGTTCCTGTGATGTAAAATACATAGAAACTATAATTATCATCGTTTAGGAATCCGGTTCGGCATTTGGCCAGGATTCGGCCTTTTTCAGCAGGATTCAGATTCAGCCCGAATCCTTCTGCCTGGCCGAAACGAATCCAAATCCCAATTTGCATATGCAAATTAGTGGTGGGAAGGGAAATTGTGTGACTTTTTGTCACAAAACAAGGAAGTAAAAAATGTTTCCCCTTCCCATCCCTAATTTGCATTTGCAAATTAGGATTTGGTGGTTCAGCCAAATCCAAAAGAGTGGATTCGGTGTATCCCTACCTTAGTCATAAGTTTTCTTTCAATTACAGAGTATATTATTAAAGAACCTGCCTACAAGTATAGTCCCACTGGTGTCTACAGGGTCGGACTGGGGGGACCGGGGCCCACCGGGACTGTTGCCGAGGGCCCCCCTCCGGCCACCCGTCCCCCCACTGTGACGCGCTGGCTCAGCAAGGAAGCCGCTCGGTGCGCATGCGCAACAGCGCCGCTTGGCGCGCATGCGCAGGCGGTGCTGCTCAGCGCCGATAATTTTTTTTTTTTAAATATAAATATTTAGAGAGGGGTTCTGGCCCGGCGGGGGCCCATGAGGGTCGGGGCCCACGGGTATTTTCCCGGTGTCCCGCCGGGCCAGTCCGACACTGGGTGTCTAATAAAAGTGCTCCAGACAATAGTGCAATGTATTTGCTTTGAGCCTTTAAAGGAAGAAAACTGCTGCACCACAAGCATGCCTGCTGACATTCATTTAAGGGTTTATCAACAATAGCATTTCCCCTTTAAAAATATTTAGGGTAGATTCAACAAATATCGAACTGGTCTTGCTTCTCACAGTTTGATCCTTACAGTAATTTTCCTATATTTATCGAAGATCGATCAAACTGGGCTATACGAATTGAGCAGTTCAATAGGCTAGTTCTATCAGTTCAAGATCAATTTTTATCATTATCCATAACCTTCAGACATTCATTAATTCAGAACGCCTGGTCTGAGATGCTGAATCCTATTGAAGGGTATGGACAATTTTTCCATATTATTTTTCCTAGCACATTCAATCAATATTAGTATTGATCCAACGCACTATCCTAGCCGATCAATTAGAATTAAATTGATTCAGAGTGAGTCATTCTGCCTCATTCTGAACTGAACCCGGTTCAGTCGGATTCATACTGGGGTTTGGTAAATCCTTGAATCGTTATGGATCAATCAAATTCAATCGTTCCATAATATTTTTCTGCAAGTTATTGACCGCTTGGTGCAAAGTCTGAAGAAATGTACAGCTGGCAGGAAAAATAACATTCTTCTAGTCCTGGCATATTAGCAATGTGCCTTCATGGCTTGTCACAGTGCTCTTGCGTTTACATCTACTCTAATATGATGAGAAAGTTGCTCATGGATGTAGCTTCATATTAGTGAAAACAGCCATTAATATGACATAATAATACATCTCCAGTATGGAATAGCATTTCCTAATTCATCATGATGTGTGTGATGGGGCAGCGTTTCATATTTATTTAAAGTGGATTTGATTTTATTCAGACTGAATTGTTACAGCAGAATACCTAAGCATTTTACTGGGTATTAATTCAAAGGGTAAGGATATTTCTACACACATCCAGAATCTCATGCTATCAAGGCAGGACTGTACCAAGCTGTGGCTACTACCACTAGTACTTGCACCCTGATGTGAAATGCTATGAGATTATTACTATTAGTCTTTACGTAGCGCCAGAATGTTGCTCAGAGCTTTAATAGAGATTATTTATCATTCTGTATCAGTGCAGATGGTGGTGTTTTTTTCTTTAATAAACCCTGACTATTTGAGGTTTCGTAAAATACTTTTGCATATTTTTGCATTTGTGCCTTTTCTCTGTGTTTTTTTTCTCAAATCAAGTTCAAAAAGCCAACATGATTTTTGATAAACAAGCCTCTTAGGGGCACATTTATAAAAAAAAATCATCACATTTTCCACTTATTTAAGAAACATCACAAATGGGTTCATCACGATCGTGTAAAGTTGCACAAAACAATCACATTTTAAAGCCATTTGTGGATATGAGCAGGTAAAAAATTCTGTATGCCAGAACCCTGCAGATCCACAGTCATAGCCAGTCTTATGAATGGATTTGTTTTTTTTTTCAAATAAAAAAATATAAGCCTATTGAAAAAGCAAAATCTCCCCGAGAAACTTGGAAAATTTTCAAGAATCCCATTTCTTGCTGATTGTCAATGACTTTATTATAAACATATCCCAACTGCTTGTGATAGAATTAACAATTTCCCGATTTACAACCTTCGCAAAATTTCAATTTCTGTCATACAGAGGCAAGTCATTTGAACCAGAACAAAACAGAAATAAGCATTAAACAATTATTGGAATTTAGGTTTATTTAAAAAACCAGCAGGGTTGAGGGAACAGGCCACCCATTAGTGAGAAAGAGCTATTGGACTTTTTAACAACCTGCTGTTTCCTGGCTCAGAATCCAATGTGGACTCTGCGAGAGGTGGCAGGCCCGGATGGTATCGATTACAGATGATGCAGCAACAGTGCAATTATATCTCAGTTTGTGATTGCAGCACAAATCCTCCTCTGCTTTACAGCAGTGACTTTGCTAAATGTGTTGCTTTCTTGCACTTATTTATTTCAGACTTTTGTGTACTGACGCCTGTGTAGTTGTGGTAGTTTGTGCGAATAGAACGAGAGAGTAATGAAATAGAAGAAACTAGATCCATACCACTGCGTGTGCAAGGGTATAATCTTCATAGCGTGATTGTTTGCTAAAGACCAAGCAGACCAGGTTTCATGTGGAGATATTAAATAATTTGAGAAAATAGATCCATATCTGTAATATGCAAGCAGGTTTTAAGCTGTGTGGGTGTATATTGGGTAACCGGGGCTATAATACATCTACATGGCAAGTATGCATGTATTGAGCTGTAGAATAACGTAACCAGCATGGGCTGCATTTATTCATCTTCTAGAAACCCCTCCTGCTGTGCACAGAAGAGAGAAAGAGAGCTGCAGCTACTGTAGTTGGTTTCTGTATAGTTTTAATGTATAATGACATTTATATGTGTTTGTTTAAAGTATTAGTCTAGCTGGTCCCCTCCTTTGTTGTCCCATGACTTAACTACCATCTAATGCTTAGTATGGGATCCATTATCCGGAAACCTGTTATCTAGAAATTACGGAAAGGCCATCTCCCATAGACTTCATTTTATCCAAGTAATCCAAATGTTTTTTTCTCTGTAATAATAAAACAGTACCTTGTAGTTGATCCAAATTAAAATATAATTAATCATAAAGTAATATATAAAGTTAATAAAGTAACCTTACAGGAAGCAAAGCCAGCCTATTGGGTTTATTTAATGTTTATATGTTTTTCTAGTAGATTTAAGGTAGGAAAACCCCCATGTCCCAAGGAGCATAACATGTCCCATACCTGTATAATCTACACAGTCACTTTGCACACTAGTGTATTTTGGGACATACCATTTTGCACTCAGTTCACAATTCTTCATGCCCTGATATTAGCTATGTGCTAAAATTAACCTTTAGGAAAAAAATTAATCAACTAGGTAATTTGTGAGTCCCCTATGATAGTGCTACAATGACAAAAAAACTTACAAGATTTCTGTATGCCTAAAGGAGGCCATACACATAGAGAGCCACTTGTTTGGCAATTTCGCCAAACGAGCGAATCTCTCCCCGATATACTCTGCGATATTGGGCTTATCCGATCGTGGGCCCTAGGGCCTAACGATCGGAACGTATGAGCGGTCAGATCGCGGGACCGCATCAGTGAACAGATGCAGTCTGCGATCTGACAGGATTTTTACCCCTACCCCGTCTACATCTGCCTGACTTTCGGCCAGATATCGGTCTGGGAAGCCTGTCGGAGGGCCCCACACACAAGCCAATAAGCTACTGACTCAGTCCGTGTATGGCCATCTTTACAGGGGAATGTAATAAAAGTCGCAAAGAGCACAACAATTCGCACCAATAAGACTAAAAATCCACATCTCACAATGTAATATTGTTCCTTAAACTGTTATTGCATTGCGAATTTTAATTGCGCACTCATAAGAAGTGCTTGAAGGTGTCGTAATCTTTTGGAGCAACCATAGTGACTTTTTCAGTAAGAAGTTTTATTACATTGACTGCGCATATGCGCAAACTATAAAATTCGCAAACGTTCTTTCACTGTCGGAAGTGGTCGCTAAACAGTTTCCGGGCTCGCAAAAGCTATATTAAATTCGCACAAAGCAAAATTTGTTCGCGCAGAGGCATAACTTTTTGCATTGCGAATAGTTTTTCCGTTAGCGATTTTTATTACATTCCCCCGTTAGTGTGTTATTATTATATAAGCAGCATGGTGAAGAAATAGCATTACTTCCTGGGATTTATTCTGACCAGGATACTATCAGCCTAGAGCTTGCTTGCTCTTTCTGCCTTCTCATAGTGCATACCTCCCAACATTTTGGAAGTAAAAAGAGGGACAAAAAAATTTTCCCGCACGTAGTGCAGCAATTTTTTGACCACACCCCTTTCTGTGGCCACCCCCCCTAATTATCATGTTTGTTTTACAAAATTTGGCAGGTTATGAAAGTTTGAAAATATTTCTCCTTATCTAAACTGTGTTTTTGTGTCTCAAAATTGTTACAAAGTATCTTATTTGCACCTGTTAGCTGTTCTGGGCTCTCCCAATTAAGTGAGAAACTTTGTTTCTTTTTCTGGCTGTTCAGTGCAGAGAAAAGAGGGACTTTCCAGTACAAATGAGGGACTGGGGGTTGAGCAGTCAAAAGAGGGACTGTCCCTCCGAAAAAGGGACAGTTGGGAGGTATGATAGTGCCATGGCTGTTTTTTTTACCTGCCATCCATTAGCTTGCTATTCAGTTCTGCCACAAGAAATTGTGCCAGGGTGAACAACTCATAAAACCCTGGTTTAACGGGTAGCCAAAAAAAACCTAGCAAATACACATTTACAAGTAATAAAAATAATCACTAAACTAAAAATAATCACTGAGTTTTTTAACTGGAGATTCAGTGCAGTGTAGTGCAGTGATCCCCAACCAGTGGCTCGTGAGGAACATGTTGCTCCCCAACCCCTTGGATGTTGCTCCCAGTAGCCTCAAAGTAGGTGCTTATTTTTGAATTCCAGGCTTGGAAGGAAGTTTTAGTTGCATAAAAACCAGGTGTGTTGCCAAACAGAGCCTCCTGTAGTCTGCTAGTCCACATAGGGGCTACCATCAGTCAATTACAGCCCATATTTGGCACCCCCAGGAACTTTTCACATGCTTATGTTGCTCTCCAACTTGTTTTTACATTTGAATGTGGCTCACGGGTTAAAAACGTTGGGGAACCCTGTTGTAGTGGATGCTGTGTTGGCTCAATGAGCAACAGGGAGAATCCTCTGTTCTCCAATTTGTTCTCTGCTTCCAACTGGAGAAACAGTCCTCATCTTTTGCTTTCCTACTTTCATTTTTGCTTCTTTCCTCTTTAAAGAGCCAGTATACATCCTTGTATATGAATAGTTGTGCTAAACATAGACACCTATCACTAAGTGCTGGAAGGTGAGAAAAGCATAAGGTGGGCCATGTGGGGTCAGTATGTATCCAATTTTTAACATGCATTTGAATAAATAATTTATTTTTACTAATGAAAAGCTTTGGAACATATATCCTTCGATATATATTGTTTTGCAAGTGGACTGCCTGTGAAGTGGGGCAAGTCCCTTTGGCTTGGTTAATAATTCACAGAAATCAGAAGTGGACCCCCGATTGAATAGGAATAATTTCTAAACATACTTTTTGACTATTGTTTTGATCATGAACAAAACAGGGCAAACTATAGCTACTTCACGTTTGGTCGTTGTGAGTTTAATAATTAGATCACCGGTGCATAAATTCCCCTAATTCCCCCTAATAGATTTCAGCTAACAAAACAGTCACAACAAAGGGGGAGGGGGAGAGGTGTGTATACTGGTAATCTAGTCACATAGACCAAACATGGAGTAGCTTGAGTTTTTTCCAGTTTTTACTGTTTAGCTCAAGAAATAACAAAAAATAAAGCAATAGGTAAAATGAAGAAAAACTGGATGTTATGTGAAATTCCTCATAACAGGCAGTGTTATTGTAAAATAAGACGCAGGACATAAACAAGTAGGGTAATTGGCAGCACTGTACCAACTCATGGGAACTTTTTACTGAGACTTCTCTAAAATAAAAAAGCACAGTTAAAAAAATGTTGCAGCTAAAATGTTGTGCACAAATTTGAGTAAATGGGGTGCAAGTGCATGCAGGTTTAATCCACAATATATCTAGTGTCATGTAGGGTGGGCAAAATAAATGTACATGCAAGTTAAAGGAAAACTTAATAGCACAGTTGGCATATTGGCACTAGGTCCAAGAAAACTTTGGCACAAACTGTAGTTTAGTAAATCTGTGAATGGTGAGATAATACAACTAGAAAACATACTGTGGTATGAGGTCAGAATAAACATATTGTAGCTCTGCAGTAAGTGGTCTCTTGTGTCCCATCACATGGTACCTTCTTTACTCCATTTCTGCCTTTTTACACCTCCTGTGTGCAGACTTGTTATTATTGTCCTCATGAAGATACACTGGCTAGTAGATTGAGGGCTCAGTGTTTGTAGGTACAATATAGTTAGTTTAATACATGCTTATTAAGTTTGGCAGCATTTGTTTGTCTCTGCTCAAATTGCGTTTTTATTCTTTAAGGAAAAACTACAAAAAGGTGTTTAGATTAATCTAAGAAAGTATATTATATCCCCAGCAGAGATTCTTGTTTCTCTAGCGGCTTCATTTTTGTATTTAACCCATTGGTTTACTCAAATTGGAATGGCATATGATGGGGCACATTTAATCCTGTCTCAGTCATAGGCTCGGACTGGCAATCTGTGGGTTCTGGCAAATGCCAGAGGGGCTGCTGTAAAATGCCATAGACACTCACTATTTAGTGGGCTGGTGGGGGGGTGTTTGGACCTTTGTGTGACCTGTTGGGGCCTCTGGGTACCTGAAATGCCATAGCCTATTTTGATTCTCAGTCCAGACCTGCTCAGCCATGAGGCATTGTGATAACATTGCCCCGACAGCAATTTGCCATCTACCCATTCAGTAGCCCACAACAATAACCTATCATTCAGCCAAAGAGAACAGAATGAAATCTCTAAATGCAGATATGAAGAGATGCATTCGATGTTTGTGCATGCAACAAGGTGTGCCCATACCAACTGTCTATCTATGAAGTTAACATTTACAGATCAATTAATTTAAGATGAACCAGGGCACAGATTAACGTTGGTGACATTATCCGATTTGGGAAGAATTTAGTCTAAGGCATACCTCCCAACTGTACTCTATGTTCAGTTTGGATAATCATTAGTTTAGATCCAAACCGGATACTTTCCAACTGTTTCATAGTCAATATAATTTCTGCATTTTTGCTATACAAACAGTTTAACTAGTATTATCCAATGCTCACCACATACCAGCAATGAAGACTGGCCAGATAAACTATAAACCGTGAAACCTGTTTTATTTAGCTTTCCCTGTACAGTAAATCAGCATTTTCCCCTGGAGTATTGTCTGCCCACCCCCAGCTGTCCAGCCTCATTTCTGTATAGCACCCACATTTCTGTGGCCTGGAGCTGTAGAAACTGTAAATTATGAAGCTCATGGTGAAAGTGACTGAGCTACATGACCTTGTGGATTTTTCTGTGCTCTCTGGTATAGCAATAGTTTTATCCTGCTTCTGTGTTACAATAAGGAGAGAAATCCAATAAAAGTTGTGAAGATTTAATCTAAAAAAGAAAAGCCAGTGCTAGTTGTACTGTGTTTTTAAACAAGCTGCAAGCAGATGGATGTAGAGGATGAGCCAGAAAATTTTTTTATAACCAGCAAACCCACAGATTACTAATTGGCAGAACCTGCAGGTAGACATAATTAAATGCCCACCAAGTGATGAGGATCAGGGCAAATGCACATTTTTATCAGGCAGCAATAATAACAAAATAATATTAATTATCTTTTAATTTAGTGAGACCATTTGGTTGATTTTGCCTATTCTTTGGACATGTTTACCACTACGGTAACTGGGGACACGTCCCTGGTGCATTTGAACCATTCCTATTATCACTGTAGATGAGCAGTTGTCAAGAATCACAGCTCATGATCCTTTCCAGTTAAATGTTTGGTCAATTAACCTGAATTACTTTGCCCAACCCTGTCGATGACCAAACCTGTTGAATAAACTGTAAGATATTTCAGATATGGCCACGTTTAGGGTTATGCTTACACGGCATTATTGTATGGAAACGATGCCCTGTAGCTGTCGCTTCTCTCCATAAATATCTCATTATAAGGCATTATTAGAGGATAGGCACAGAGTCATTATCTCTCTGGCTGACCTTGGAGTTTTTCAAGCATTTAAATGTCAGATACATCATGTTTAGCTCTCCCTTATATTGGTAGTTTATGAAGTTAGAGGAACAGCTGCAATTATTCTCCCTGTGGAAATTGTCTGCATCAGTTTAACCATATTTTGTACACATCTTATTGTTTAAAAACTGCTCCAGTCAGCGGTTTCTTCCTGAAGTACAATGCTTTGAATACGAAAGGTCTATGTAAACAGAGGTCTGTGTTGCCTGCTTCGGGGCTCTTTCCATAAATCTGGATAATGAGTAAAAAGCCAAATGAGACCAGTATCATTTGTCACCTGTTTCTAATGGAGCTAACATTTTATCTGAGTGGAACTCATTTCCCACTCAGTTTGAGAGAGCTACCTGATTTCTCTTATGAATTTCTGGAGGATTTAGCTTATATCTATAAAGAAGGTTATCTTATATTTAGTGTATATCTATAAAGAGGGTTTTAAAATTCAGCCAGTGGTTGTTTTTAATAAGTCTGTAGAGAATCATAAAACTACAGGTGCAGAATTTGCACACTCAAAAATTACTTTAACAGTGCTGAATGCTCAGGGAGTAGGCATATGTTTTGCCTTCATCTTTGTCTCCTACTCCCAACTCCAGATTTCAAGTGTTAACATGCACTTAAACGGCAAATGATCAGCCAATGGGCGGCTGGTAATACATCTGTAAAAAACCATAAAACTCCAGTTTCAGAAGTCTCATCTGACTGCTGGCATAGCAACAATTATGAACTGAGCATTGGCCCAAGCGCCAAATGATTGGATCAGCCGAATATTTATAACCTCAAGGTGGGCATAGGGCTGGATTTATATATGGGGCACACCTAGGTCGGGACCACTTGTCGCCCCCCCTTTCCCCCTTTTGCCTCCCTCCTTCATATGCATGCACAAAGTCTTATCTTGTTGGGTCCAGAGCATAGGAATTGGTGCACAGGAGATTTGAAGAGCTATGTACACATCCCCTGTGCTTCTGAACCCATTGACATTCAGCTGTGTGACTTGCCACCCTAGGCCCGGGCTTTTGTGGCCTTTCCACAAATCCGAGCCTGGGTGAGCATACTATTTTTGTTATAATTTGTGTTTTTTTGAGTTTGCAATTTCAGCAATCTGGTTTCTAGGGTACAGATTACTCTAGCAACCATGCACTGATTTATATAGGAATAGGAGAGTGGCCTGAATAAAATAGGAGAGGGCCTGAATAAAAAGATAGCATAATAAAACAAATTTCTCCAAGCTTATACTATTTCTAGAACTGTATATTTTAAACTCCTGGCAGTGGTGAATTTTTTTAAAGAGATCTGGGAGTTCATAAATTTGTAGCCTAACAGAGTATTTGTGACTCCTATTTGAAAGCTGGAAAGAATCATAAGAAGAAGACAAGCAATTAAAGAGGTTATTCGCCATCCAAACAATTTCTTTAGTTCAGTTATTTTCAGATTGTTCATCAGAAATAAGAGCTTTTTTTAAATTGCTTTTACCGTTTTTCCAAAATTGAACTTTAAAGTCAAACCTTCCTGTCTCTGGTGTTTCAGTTTGGCAGCTTAAAAATCCAGGTAGAGTCCTGCAGCGGGTCGGGTACCCACGGTTTACCCCAAAAAAAGTTGGTACCCTGCAGAATGAGGGTAGGATTTTTAGGTATAGATGTGGGTTGGGTTGCGGGTCTCATTTAAATTTATTATCTTATGTTATATTGTCTATATTTTAGTCCTTTTAACATTTTACAAAACTTTCTTCTGTCCCCGCCCAATTATGATGTCACGTCCGGTTTGCAGCAACATCACTTCCTGTTTGATGGTGGTCAGCGGGTTGCAGGTCAGGTTGTGGGTCAGGTTGCGGATGAGGTAGTCTCAGATGCGGTAGCGGATCATAGTGGGTAAATATGTGGGTTGCAGTTCGGGTTCCGGGCTGCGGGTTCGGGTCCGGGTCTCAGAAATTGGTTTTCACGCATGTCTCTAAATAAAGGTGCAGATTCTGAACTGTTACAATTTTGCTACATTAGTTGATACATTTCTCAGCAGCATCAGTGGAATATTAACAACTATTGTATCGATTACACCCTTTAATGAAACCCAGGGATTCTGCTCAGCAGGGACAAAGATAATAAATGGATCAACTTTTGTATCAATTTAGAATAGTTAAAAACTGTTGGTGACCTCCCCCCTCCTAGAGCTCTTTCAAAAACATAAAAAGGTGAACATTTTAATTTAAACATCAATCTAAGAAAAACAGTCACAAATATAAACTGGAATGTAATTGGAAAAATATTTATTTACTGATTTTCTCCTTAAAACTGTTATTTCTAAGCCCAGCATTGCTTGTGTGTTGGATAGGGGTTAGTATGAAGAGCAACATAATTCTACCTTTGGATCACAGCAGAGCATGGCATTATAAGAGCACTAAACATCATATTGGACTTGGAGGGACATTATTCTGTGATGATTGATACCAAGTAATTAACTTCTAAGAGTGATTGAGTCTGTCTTTTGACAGTTTGCTTGATAAAACAATTTAAATATCTACTGTTTAAATGGCGAAAAATAACAAAGAGGTTAGGTTTGAGGAGCTAGGGTTTGCTGCAGACCCATTATGTCAAATAAAGTAATTTATTCCTTTCACCTTTGTGTTAACTTTTATTATGATGTAGAGAGATATTCTGAGATAGGTTGGAAATGGTTTAAATTTTTTATTCACTGATTTGCAATTTCAGCTATCTGGTTGCTTGGGTCCAAATGACCCCAGTAACCATGCATTGATTTGAATGAGACCCTAGAATACTAATAGGAGAGGGACTGAATATAAAGATGAGTAATAAAAATTTGCAATAATTATATTTTAATAAATACGTAGCCTTACAAAGTATTTGTTTTTTTAGATGGGGTCAATGAACCCCATTTGAAAGCTGGAGAGAGTCAGAAAAAAAGGCAAATAATTAAAAAACTCTAAAAAGTAAATAATGACCAACTGAATGTTTGCTTAGAGTTTGCCATTCTATAAAACTCCTTTAAAAGAACATTAAAGTTTCTATAGTAATTATATACTGATACACTATTATATCAGTAAACATAGACCTCCCATGTCTGTGGGATTCTGCATTCAAACATTATACTGTCTAAAACCAATTATTATTTGTCCACTCTGGGCACTCCTACATTATAGTTTGTGAAGGGGTAATTTGCACATTTTGTCTGCCAAGCAAGAAATCGCTTGGGAGTGAAAATGTGAAAGAAAAAGCTTTTTTACCCAAAAATGAAACATTAAACCTGCTCCCATTGAAGTAAACGGGGGAGGCAGATGACAGGGTTCTATCAACATTTTTCTGCCATGTGTAATATTATCTTGAATATTTCAGACAAATATCAGTTTAGGTTGGCCTTTAAACCACATTGAAGCTTTGCATTTTAATACATTTTGGAAAATAAAAAAGGAACGCTATAGTATAAAAAGCTTTCTGTTTTTTTTTTTTATCTTTTTTTTACTTGCACATATTAAGGGAACATTGGGAACGGTGGTCTTTCTTCTTTGGCTGTTTAGACTTCAGGAATCAGATTAAACCTCAGTGAACACAGACTGGAAGCTTATCTGACAGCAGTTTGATATATGTCTCAGCTTCTAAGTCACTGCTCAGAAAAAAGGCAGAGATTTGTGGCACTTTTAAGGTTACAGAGAGCCCAGCCGTAAGTACTATTCATATGACTGTAAAAATCTTCCCCGCTTACTTCTTAAATAAAGCCCAGCGATTTCTTGTCTTGCAGAGAAAGACATATTGCAAGGAGATTCTCTTTGGAGTAAAAAAAAAAAGCTCTTGCAGTCTTGGGTCTTCGGGAAGACTATCCTTCATGGCTGAGGAATAGTGCTTTAAAATAGTTAGAGGGGATAAACAGCTTTTAATGAAGTTGCATTGCCACATAATGGGTATTATAAAATTGCCTTCATAGTATGGGATCCCTGGATGGTTCTTAATATTGACTGAGCCGGAATATGTTTTGATAAAGCTGCACAGGCAGCTGTGAAGAATACAAAGTCACCTTAAATTAAAGGATTGAAATAACCAGCGGATGAAAAGAGCTGCACTCCGTGGAAACAAATTCTGCCTTTGGGGTGGTCTGTCAGACCTGGTTTGCAGGTAGCGTGTTATTCTGAGGAACATGGGGGTTTCATTGCAGCAAAACAGCTGTTCATCTTGTTTCTCTATTGGCTGTTTGATGAGAAATTTATTGCTCTTCTGCTGGGATGGAGCTCAACTGCTGTGGGAGTCTATTAGCCAGACCAGCTGCTGGATCGGAGCCAAAAAAGCAATGTTTTGATGAAAGCTCTTGGTCTGTGGGCGCCACTAATAATGCATTGGCTAGACTCTCCTTATTGGGCCATTGATTGGCCCTGATTTGATTTATTGATCAATACCCCTCAGATTTGGCGTCTGAGAAGCTGAACTAATCTTTAACCGCTGCAAAACATCTCTGCCTGGTGGAGAATTAGAACTGATAAGGAATGTATGAAAAGAATCTGAGCTTATCTTAATCACACAGTGCGTCTGCCTCTGCCTTCAACCCGGAGAGTATGTGTGTGCAGAACACAATCACCAGGCAGAACAGAACAGATCTATACATTGATGGAATTCAAAGCCTCCAGCATCGATTACCATTATAACAAACAGTGGTGTACAGAATGTCTGATTATTTTTAGACAAAGATTCTGTGCTCTCAGCAGCAATTTTGCTGATGCTGTCAATGTGTCAGATGTCTGCTGTTGATTGCAATTAGATGCAAAACAAAAAATATAAAACCCATCTGCATCCGTGCTATTATTGTGAACCTTTAAAAGACACATCTTGGTCTTTGTGTGCATCTCGCACCATCCTAATACTTTATTATTTTCCAGACCTCTGTATTTTATGGAATGCAATCAATCACTTCTCTGTCTATTTTGGATTTAGTTAAACTGGTATTAACACAATATTTTTTGCAGATTTATATTCTTTGAGGCACACACTGATGCCAAATGTTTTTTATTCTGATCCTTTTGGATCTTCTTTACTCCAATAATATGTTAACAGACAAGAACCTAAAGGAATAATTAATGTGCCGTATATTTACCTATGCTAATATTCATATTTAAATGATTTCTAATAATTGCAGGCCCTATAAACACCTAGTTAAAAACTGTGCTTTATTTTCTATAGGAGAATAGTACAAGTATGGGATCCCTTTTCCAGAAACCCATTATCAAAGGAGCAGACTGAGCATGCTCAAGCCCCCGCCCTGGAGGTTTAAGATGAAAACAGGAAGTCTGATACAGAAGCCCATGTGTACACAATAGAAGGACAGAAATGGGGGTGTTTCTTTTGACTCAGAGCAGCATTACTTTGAAGGTTTACTGGTGTATTTATATAGACTTACTTAATTTTAGCCTTTCCTTCTCCTTTAATGGTTCTCTCTGAATCACAGCGCTCAGCATTCAGTCAAGTGCAGGAGAGTGTAGTTCAGGAATCCTTGTAGGCAGTAAGTGACACCTGTGCAATAAGAAAATGTCATGCCTTTATATCAGGCTTTAAATACTGTAGAATTGAAGAAAGACTGCAGAATATATTTTTTTTTGCTGCGAGTTTTTAAAAAGTTTAATATTTATTTGTACATTTCATATCATTAATTTTATTAATTAATTTTATTAATTAAGCTAAAACATGTTCCTATTTCAAAACACTTTTCAAAAACCTCTAAGATCATGATGGGCGTTTTGGGATGATGACGGTGCTGAGCAGGTATGAGTGGGTGCGTTAGTATGAGTGCATGCTGGAAGGGCTATTAAAGGATATTGACATCAGTTTTTAATATACTGTAGGTACAGAATTGTCACATTGCAGTTTTCCATTGCTCGCAATTAAGAAACCAGTACAATTTGCATCAGAATTTCAGAATGAATTGTTTGCTTGATTAATTCACAATGACCCCAACTTAGCTTCTCAACAGCTGCCCAAGGTCAGGCCAGGATTTGTGGCCTCACCTAGGGCGGCATAAATTTAAGGGTGGCATGCCGCCTAGCTGCACTGGTAGTAAGTTATATGTGCTTAGCACTCCGGTATGGAAAGGATACGCATGCGTGCAGTCCTGTAGTAGGGAGGGGGGTGCCAGAGAACAATGACCTCCGGGAAATCTGGCCCTGTCCAAGGCACACTGAGCATGTGCATACCACTGACACTCTTAAGAAAATCCAACATAGTAACATGGTAACATAGTAAGTAAGGTTGAAAAAAGACACATGTCCATCGAGTTCAACCTTTTTTTTTTTCTATATATATTAACTACCTATCTGATATATATTAACTACCTATCTGACATGGTGAGCTCCTGTGCACAGCTTGAAGGCCTGGATCTTTTATAGAGATGCTGAACCTTTTTGCATACCCCCAACATTTTGGAAATAAAAAGAGGGACAAAAAGTTGTGGTGTGGCGATTTTTTTTGACCACTCCCATTTTGTGGCCACACCCCCTAATTACCGTTTTATTAATGAAGGTGAATTGTGATTGTAACTTTTCCCAAGGGACCTGTTATCTTACATTGTTGCAATTACTTATTTGCTTATCTAGATACATTTGAATTGTTACAAAAGTATCTTATCTTGTGTTGTAGTTATTCTTGTCTCTCTGCCAAAATCCAATTAAGTTAGAAACTTTGTTTCTTTTTCTGGCTGTTCAGTTCAAATGAGGGACTGCAGGTTGAACTGTCAAAAGAGGGACTATCCCTCTAAAAATGGGACAGTTGGGAGGTATGCTTTTTGGTTGTGCAATAAGCAATTTCTAGCCATATACATTTAGTCTTGCACCATGTGTAATGCTACGGTACTTCAAAATTGGAGCTAGAGGGGATTTAGAGTTAGGACAAGGAAACGTCCGGTTTTGTTGCCCATCAACTGCCCCAAGCATCCTCCTTATCAGCTGCAGTCCTTATTTCCCACATCTTCTATTTTGTATTCATTCTTTGTTTGCTATTAGTCTGTGTGTGTGTCTATTGCGTATAGATAAATAATCACTTTGTAAGGATTCACTACTAGTTCTGTATGCGTCTCACACCGAATGTGTGGCATGGCTCTGAGACTACAGACACCCCCTTCCTTCCCTGGGGTCGTTTACATTAGCAGGCTAATGCGGCCAATTATATCTGCAATATCGGTGATTGTTTGAGCCTCCTTACATCAGGCGTCATGATGCTTGCAGCGATACAAAATGTTTGCGTGTGATATGCTTTGATCTTCACCACTAATTGCTAATATGCCAATTAGGTTACATTTAACAGCAGATTGGTGTACGCAGGTCATGGTTTGCTAATTAATGCCAGGTAATAATAATGAACCATGTCTGGCACTGAGAAAGTACTTGCAAATTCAAGCCTGAGAAAACCAATGAAAGGTGTATTTACAGAGACAAATATATAGATTATATTAGTATTGTGGGGGCTACCACAAAAAATTTTCAGGTTGAAGGCAGGTTCGCAACTTCACACTGCCGGCTTCTGTTCCCCGAATTATACACTCTGTAATGTGAGAGTCAAATTTCCCTTGACCCGCACCTGTCCCTAACCCGTCCCCTCCCAACCCGAAACTGGCCCGGCCTGCCTCGTCCCCTCTATTTATAGACCCGCACCCACCACACAGTGATGTCATGAAACGGGCAGGTCGCGTGCGGGTCTATAATAGAGTTGGGAGGGGATGTGTTAGTGTCGGTTGCAGTCCAAGGGAAACTTGACCCGTACTAGTTTATAATATACTGTATATGTAACAAATGCAAGACCATTAAATTAATAATATTATATATATAAGCAATGCAGAAGAACGGCACTCACAGAACTTACTAAATCAATCTTCCAAAGGTTTATTTTGCGCAACATTTCAGTCCTCCACAGGGACTGGCTTCAGTGGAGAAACTACCGGGGGAGCAGGGGGTGCGATCGGGCCAGGGCCCGCACCCACTCAGGGCCCCCCCAGCAGCCTGTGCGCCACAGAAAATGCGGCCGTACGAAGGGGGCGGGGCCCAGCTGCGCGTCACGCAGCAGGGCCCGTCCCCCTCTAGTTACGCTACTGACTGGCTTATATAGAAATGCATTTTCTACATAGGAGGAATGACCACGCTCCTAGCTGTTTCTGTGTTACAAAATAAAAGAAGCACTGTGTTACAAAATAAATTTAAAGGAACACCAAAACAAGCATCAAAAAATGAAAGTGTTTTAAAGTAATGAAAATATCATGTAGTGTTGCCCTGTACTGGTAAAACTGATCTGTTTGCTTCAGAAACACTACTATAGTTCATATAAACAAGCTACTATGTAGCAATGGTGGAAATTATGGTTACTATTCCTTTAATGAGCTTTAGAAGTAGAATTACTCTGGCTGCATATGTTGTAGAAGCACTTAATGCGAGCCAAGACCGCTATAGGAGCAGGCAGAAAAAAAATAAATAAATAGATAGATATATATATATATATATATATATATATATATACACACACACACACACACACACACACACACACACACACACACAATATTTTAAATTCTGGACCAAAGCTGGTGTCTGTATGTAGCAGGTTTAGGGCTCTTACTCACGAGCGTTTCTTCATGCGCTCCCCTGCGCTCCGTTTGGCTGCGTTCAGCCGCACGGGAGCGCAGGTCTAGACGCTGTTAATATTTTTCTATGTGCCTGTACTCACACAGGCGCATGTAAGCGCTGAACCATTGAAAAACGCAGAAAAATGCAGCATGCTGCATTTTTCCTGCGTTCAGCGCTTACATGCGCCTGTGTCAGTACAGGCACATAGAAAGATATTAGCAGCGTCTAGACCTGCGCTCCCCTGCGGCTGAACGCAGCCAAACGGAGCGCAGGGGAGCGCATGAAGAAACGCTCGTGAGTAAGAGCCCTTAGGGTAGTTTTGCACATGCTACAGAACATTAGTCACACAGTAGTGTGTTTCAATAAGCATTGATAATACAAGTATGGAATATATTATCCAGGGCCGGTGCAGTTTTCTGCTGATAGGAGCACCGGCCTGGGGTTTCAGGTAAGTCAATACAATCACTTGGGGGTGCCTAACATTTGGCACCCCCAAGTGCAAACAGACTTCCCTTCTCCTTTAAAACAGCCAGACAGTTTGCTGACAAAGTGCCACAGTGATTCTTGTAGACAGTGTCGGACTGGCCCGGCGGGAAACCGGGGAAAAAACCCGGTGGGCTCCGACCCTCATGGGCCCCTCTTCTGATATAGGAATTCTAAAAAAAAAAGTTTTCTTTCGGCGTCGCGAAGCGCCGTCTGCGCATGCGCCCGCTGTTTGCACATGCGTGCTGTGTGCGCATTCATGCGTGTGGCCCTGGGGGGGCCTGGACAGAGGTCCTGGTGGGCCCAGGGCCCCCCAGTCCAACCCTGCTTGTAGACACCTCCACAACTTGACAAAACTGTGATGCACATTTAATTGTCCTTACTCACATTTTTGTCACTGCAACTATCAATTAGTTATCCAATTTGATTTGGTGGTGCTCCTGTGCAATGTGAGAGGGCCAAGTAAGGGCAGGCCTGAAATAATATAATTCAAGTTTTTCCATGTAATGGGCTGCCAAATACTACATATTATCAAGTCAGATGAAAAAGTAGATAATTCTTCACAATGAAGTCTGTGGAGCACTTGGACAGGTTGGGGTCCAGACAAAATCCCTCATTTGCTGCATGTGGCCTGAATTCATGCTGCTACAGACACCCATCATAGATAATTACTCTGTTATTAACCTCAAGGCATACTGTAATGGAGAAACCCTTAAGTCTTATGAAAGAAATAATATTGCCCTTTAATTGTTCTCTTGCATTCTCTATAATTGGTCTGGGCTTAATAGCGATGGCAGAGGCTATAATTGTTTAGACTATCAGTAATTCAGAAGCAATTATAATCTGATTTTTTTTTAACACCGTGAAATCAGATGTTGGTGTGTGTTTGTCTTTTCTCTGGCTTCTGACTTCTGACAGCATAGTCAAGCACTTGTGAAAGACATCAGCTACAATCTGTTCAATTGCTAGAAAACCAAGGCATGGCTTTTAGGACTATGCCCTCACTGGGCAATGTTGTATTGAAAGCTGGACAGCTAAATGCTCTGTGTGACCTAATTGCTCTGTTCTTTGGGTGTTGATTTTGTATTTACCTCGCCTTTAAAGGAGTGGCCTGGAAGGGTTAAAACTTGTGTCAGATGGGTGGGGTTAGTAAGTATGGCCAATATGTCTTGATAAAGGCGTAAGAAAAACACCTTAACGTGGACATTATACCAAATCCATACAATACTTTTAAATGGAGCGTGTACCTCTTCTGTGCTCAGAATTACGGGAAGGTCATCTCCCATAGACTCAATTTTAATCAAATAATTACGATTTTGAAAACATTATTTCCTTTTTCTCTGTATTAATAAAACAGAATCTTGATCCCAGCTTAGATATAATTAATCCTAGCGGCAAATCAATCCTATTTATTAAACCCGCGCCCAGACCCGCAATCCTTATACTTACCCGCTTGGACTGAAACTTCCACCTGCAACCCAAGGGTTACCACAGGTGTAATAGCTTACCCTCGTGGGGGTATGCCGCCAGTCATGTGTGTAGGTGTTGTATATTTGCCTCTCTCTGCTTGGTTGCTCTTTCTGTATCTAGTAATAGTAACTTCATTAACCATCCATATTTTTTATAGAAAAGGGGACATTTTTTCTAATGCTATACCAACTTCATTGTGATTTCACTTCATTAGTGAAATTGGTTATGTGATGACATCACTAAGAAGCATTATAACGGTACTATTCTTGAATCACTGCAGTGTGCAAAGTGCAATTTCTAGGAGAAATTTAATTTTTTTTACCCACAGTTCCCCCCTTCCCCGCTCCATCCCTATAATTCCAGTGTTGTTACCAATGCCAGAGCAAGTAAAGAAGACGCAGTTGTGGCTGATGCATCAAAACTGACACTAATAAGGCACAGTAGCGCTAAAAATGTAAAATGTCCAGGTGGCATCATCCAGCACAGGGGTCAGCAACCTTTACTATCAAAAGAGCCATTTTGCCCCCTCTTCCACTAAAGAAAAAGAGTCTGGAGCCGCAAAACATAACACAGCTTATAAACTTTTAAAAGTTTTAACCTTTTTTTAATTTTAACTGTTACAACAACAGAATATTGAGGGTTAATTAACCCTCAATATTCGACCATCAAAGTTAAATCCTTTGACTTCGAATAGCAAAGTCGAAGGATTTACTGCATTTCGTTCGATGGAACGATTCGAAGGATTTTAATCATTCAATCAAATGATTTTCCTTCGATCAGAAATTACTTAGAAAGCCTATGGGGAAGGTCCCCATAGGCTAACATTGGTGCTCGGTAGGTTTTAGGTAGCGAAGTAGGTGGTCGAAGATTTTTTTAAAGAGACAGTACTTTGACTATCGAATGGTCGAATAGTCGACGATTTTTAGTTTGAATCGTTTGATTCAAAGACGTAGTCAAAGGTCGAAGTAGCCAAAAAAATACTTTGAAATTCAAAGTATTTTTCATTGTAATCCTTCACTCGAGCTAAGTAAATGCTAGAGTTCTCATCTGTTTAATGTGACTTCTGTTTCTGAAGCTCCATGCTGATCTTCCTTCTCTTGTCGAGTGTGTGACCGCGTCACGGACCATAATGAAGCATCTTGCTGTGGCTCAGTCTTGCCTGTCACTCCTGGGATGTCTATACAGCCTTCGCCCCTGCTGACGGCTTCCTGAGAGTGCGACCGCGGTAATCTAACGGTTAGCTTACCGCGGTCACACACTCAAAAAGCCGCCAGCAGATGCGAGGGCTGTATAGACAATATGACAGGCAAAGCCACAAGACCGAGCCGCAGCAAGCAGGATGAAGAGCCGCATGAGGCTCCGGAGCCGCGGGTTGCCTACCCCTGATCCAGCATTTGGCTTATGAGTAAGGATTTGCAATCTATACTTTTGTACCGCAGGCCATTGTGGGAGCCCTGGAACTACCGCCCGGTTCAGAGGTGGTGGTAAATCCAGGGTTCCCCCATGTTAATAGGTGCAAATGTAGGAAATTCAGAATAGGAAACAGGAAGAGTCAATTGGTGTCCAGTTTAGCAGCCCCACTTCATAAATGGCGCTAAAGGTTTTTTACCAGATATTTGGGGCTTTTGTGCATTACATTTGCATATATGAAATATTTCTGGATGAGTTTTCTGGGTGGCTCTTTTATTTTAGATTTTTCTGAGATACATACATATATGTCTTTAAGCTCTTCATATTTTTAGAGTGAAAAAAGAAGGGTGAAAAAAGAAACATGATTCAGTACTCCAAAGCGGGGTCAGTTCTTCAATATTGTGCACGTAGTATGAACTGTAATTTGATTTAATCCTCAGTGTGGAAGGGGTCAGCTAACAGTATGGGGGCAGTTCCACTTTCCAATATTGCACTAAAATTAAAAAGTCATATATATCTTTATAAAGCGTATTTATGAACACTTAAGCAGAAGTAAGTCCGGTCTGGATTCATTCCCTCCTGTTGATATATGTTCGCTGGCATCAGAGTGTTCCATGCATTAGGTTCCTGAGAACAGTATATTGTATCTTGCAGCGCTACAAAAAAGTTCTCGGTAACCTCCGCTCTCAAAACCCCTTTGAAAGAAACTTTACTGAGAGATATTGATTAGAGCAGCGTCTTATTATTTAAAAGCCGTCATGATTTAGCATTGAATACATAGTTTTCTTTCCTAAATAATTCATCCTTGCAGTCAATTTTTTTTTCCGGCTGTCTCTCAGAATTGACAGTTTTGTAGACTTGGGCATAAAATGGGTTATGTATATTATTTAAAACTCCAACCCCTCTGCTTTTCTTTCTGCAGAAAGAGCTGAACTCCCTGGCGTCGGAGCTGGCTGCACGGCAGGAAGAGAGCGAACATTCCCACAAGCAGCTTATTGAACTCAGCCGTGAGTTTAAGAAAAATGTCCCAGAGGTACTATAGCATATTCACTCTTCTATAACTGCATCCCTAAATGAGCAGCATAGCCTCAAAATGACTGGGTGTGATTATGAAAATTGTTTTATATGTATGAGGATTTATTATGTCTGATGCACCTCTGCCATTACATCATAGAATAATTGTCTGATAAAGTGTATACATGTGCCTGCTTATTTCATAGCTGCAATTTTATCAGTATCTCCTTTGTGGGCATCATTAGATAGTTTCAGTACTATAATGTACAACAGTGGTATTCAGCTCTTCATGAACAATGACTTCCAGAATCCCTGCTGAGACAGTGACTGGAGAGCCATAGGCTAGAGATCAGCATTGCACTTCGTTACAGGCAACATAAGAATGCTGTTGCTTACCTGTGTGGATTTGTACAGCTGTTATGATCTTCCAGACAGAAAGAGTTGGTATAATGGAGAACTGAACACGGATAACGGGTCTTGGTGTCCCCTCATTCTCTCTCCAAGAGATTAGTTCTGTTACCATTGTCTAAATACCCTTTTTATGTGCCCCTTTGTAGTATTCATGCCCTTATTGCTGCTCTTTCACTTTCTCCCGTTTCCACCCCCTATTTCCTCACTTGTATTTTTTATTCTGTATTGTATAATTCACCTCTTCCTTTAAAATTGTTCCGTCCTTCTTCAGTCTTGATATAGAGTGGGATACTCAATGTACAGGTGTCAAATGTTTCTACAATGATATTGTCCAATAGCCGGACAAATCAGCTTCAGTAACAACTTTGTAGGGCTGATTCTCACACACAGAGACACATTTTCACTTACACATTGTGTCCCCTTTTTAAATTCTTAACCTTGGAGCCCTAAGTTTCCTGCACCGTTTAAAGGAGAAGTAACCCCTAAAAATTAATATGGCTAAAAATGTAATGTTTTACATACTGAACTTAGTGCACCAGCCTAACATTCCAGCTTCTCAATAGAAGCAATGATCCAGGACTACAAACTTGTCACGGGGGGTCACCATCTTGGAAAGTGTCTGCAACACTCACATGCTCAGTGGGCCCTGAGCAGCTGTTGCAAATTATCAAGCAGAAAATAAGGTTGGTCTGTAATATTATCTGATGCTTCAAGGCTGATTATTAAATTCTGATGCAAGTTGCACTGTTTTATATGCTGCCATGTAGTAATTAGCAGCATTAATTACTAATCAGCCTTATATTGTGACATTTATATTCTATGTGTACTGTATATTGTGAATTGGTCCCTAAGCTCAGTAAGTGACAGCAGCACAGAGCATGTGTAGTGATTCAGCTGAAAACAAGATTGGGAGCTACTGGGGCATCTTTGGGGACACAGATCTTTCCTGCTGAAGAGCTGTGGTTGCCTTGGGCAATTATTTGGATAAAATGGAGTCTATAGGAGATAGCCATTCTGTAATTCGGAGCTGTCTAGATATTGGGTTTCCGGATAAGGGATCCTATACCTGCACAACATTTCTAGTTATTTCTTTAGTTAAGCTTTATTTCTTCTTCAGCATTGCATATATTGATGCAGGCAGAAACAAACTTTAAAGAATATAGATGTATATGACAGTTTAATTACAAACAAAATCTGTTACTCCCTGCAAGCTGTTCTTCCTATACTGTCAGGTATAAAGTACTTTAATTGTTAGTGATAGTGTAGCAATATTAACAAAATCTGTTACTCCCTGCACGCTGTTCTTCCTATACTGTCAGGTATAAAGTGTTAGTGATAATGTAGAGATGTTAAAAACAAACAAGACTGATTTTAACACCCTGCAAACAAGCTTCTTAGAAAAATACAGCTTATTTTTAAAGTGGGTGCTGAGAAAATTGTGGCACTTTTGATTTAAACTAAAGGAAATAAATGAGAAAGAATAGTGTTTTTTCCTCTGCCACAAGCATCAAAGCTTAACATTCTGTGTAATTCATATCCCTTAGGCAGTGCCTTGGCTCTCTAAGGACTCCTGAACATCTTTAAGTGATTAACCACTTAAATTTCAAACTTGAGTCTAATATGTTTGGGTTCAATCAAAGAGGCATGCAATTCCATACACCTATCTAACCACACAAGGTACTGGAGACTGGAACAGGACTTGGTGGTGTAGTTTGTAGCAACTGTCAACATTAATATTAAAGATCTTTAGAAAGCTCAAAGAAAATCACTTTGGTGATTTGGAGGTCTCTATACATTCTGCAGATATTCCCAATGTGTAAAGTTTGCCTAAACCAAAATGGAAGGAGAAGTGCCTCCATTATTATAAAGTGCAGGTACATTTATAGCCGACAGCTTAGATTCATCCACATCCTTATTTCTCTCTACATATTTGTCTGATGGGAGGGAACAGGATGAATTAGCATAAGATTCATTGGAATATTGCTTCAGTAAATAAAATGTCTCCTGAGCTTTATCTGACCAAATAAATCTTTTTTTTTCAAGAGCATTTTTGACAGGTTGAATCATATAAGAAAAGTTCTTAATACATCTCCTGTAAAAAAAAATTTTTAAATCCCATTAAAGGGGTTGTTCACCTTTGAGTTAACTTTTAGGATGATGTAGAGAGTGATATTCTGAGACAATTTGCAATTGGTTTTCATTGCTTTATATTACTTGTGATTTTTGAGTTATTTAGTGTTTTATTAAGCAGCTCTCCAGTTTGCAGTTTTAGCCATCTGGTTGCTAGGATCCAAATTCCCCTAGCAAACATCCATTGGTTTGAATAAGAGACTGGAATATGAATCGTAGAGGAATGGGATAGAAAGATGAGAAAGTAGAAGTAGCAATAACAATAAATGTGTAGCCTTACAGAGCATTTGTTTTTAGATGGGGTAATTTGAAGGGTCAGAAGAATAAGGCAAATCTTTAAAAAACTATATAGAATAAATCATGAAGATCAATTAATACGTTGCTTAGAATTATGTAACACACTAAAATTTAACTTGTGGAATGTGTATGGTGGAAATGAGAAATCCCAAAAAGAAAAAGTTTTTTAAAAGTCTTATTGGAAAGCTTTAGAATGCAATTTCTGTGTTTTTAATATCAAATGCATTTTTAATTTCATATGCAGACAATGTTATTCCAGTGAAGTGGCATAACAAAACTATCATGCAAGTGTGCAGTAACAAAACTATTCAATAAGTCAAATACAAAATGTTGATAGGTGGCCGGGGCCTTGCAGAAGCCTAACAGTCTAAAACTTTAAAGTGCTGAAAAAGTGCAGAGAAAAATTCCGTCTTTTTAAAAGACCAGATGATTGTGATCTTATGAAATTAACGAAAGTCAATGCAAGCACCTGCAAGGGAGGTAAATGGATGATTAAATCCCTTTCTCAAGATTAAATACTGAAGCAAATGTAGTTCTGGAATAGGGTTATATGGAATAGAAGAACCTAAAAGATTATCAAAAGGGCAATTGTAAGGATGATATGCGGTAGAATGAAGGGTCTCAGAACATTTATTTATCAAAAATATCCAGGAATTCATGATAATGAGCTGAAATTATTTGCTACTTATCTTTATACTGAACAGTAGCACACAGTATGAAAGATGTGGCTAGGTGATGGAAATAATGGTGACAGTACTGAGAAAATAACCCCACTTCAGGGGTCCACCTAGCCACGGAGCAGCAAGGAGGGGCCCCTCCTCCATTGCAATCCTCTCCTTGCCACCCCACTGCATCCTCCTCTTGATTGCCTGGCACTAAAAAGCTTGTGTCACCACAAACCGATCACTCCGCCTTCCAGATCCCTCGCAGCATGGGTTTTCTCCTGGTCTTCCTTCAGCCCAGCCAAGGTGGAGCACAAGGAAGGTCCCAAAAAGACTGAGAGCTCGACTATTTAGCTTGCCTTTTCCTAATTCTGCTGGAAGTAAAATTTAAAAGTTCCTTTATAGAATATAAATGTTATATAATATAAAACTGTGACACACGCAAACTTATCTTTCAGGTTCTCAGAAAGTTATTATTCATACTGACTGATTGAAGTATCATCATTATTGTCCACTGCCCATCAACTTCAGTAGAATTCCCAGCTGGCATATGACCCTATTTGTCTTTATTTTTTCTGTGGCAAACACTTGAGAATATAATTAACAATGAAAGAGTGGCCTTCAGTTGTTGAAAATCTTGAAATCCTTCTTGTCATCTGAAGAATATTTGGGTTCTGAACTATGAGTATTACTGGCCATAGGAACCATTGGTACTTCAGATGGATCCAGAACTTGAGGAATATTAGGAGCAGGGCCAATGGGACCTGAAGAATGAAGTTCTTCACTCTGCCCTTACGTGACATGGTAACCACTCCACAATCCTCTTAGTGCTTGACGCAATGCAGTTATTTGTTATGAGAGTCTCCTCCTCCTGAGTAAATGCTTTTTTGCTTTGGAGATATTGCCATAAACACCTTACTGCATGGCTAAATTTGATGTAGCAGGTAGAGTTTTGAACAGTGTATAAACAGTAGGTGACAGCTAGTGCCACAAAAAACAGGACCCATGGCTAGCAGAGTATCAGATAGGCAGGTTGAAACCAGAATAGAGCACTGACAGAAGGCAAAGCCCCTAAACAGGCTGAGGTCAGGGCAGGTGATCCAAAAGGCAATACTGTATGCAAGTAGAAGTCCGCAAACAAGAGGCAAAATTCAGTATTGAGGCAGTGGTCAGGGCAGGTGGCAAGCAAATGAGAAGTGGAACAAATCAGCAACAGAACTCAAGTCAGTCTGTAAAGAACCAGAATGGTACCACTTAGTGACAGAAACCACAACTAGCAGAGTATTAGTGGTGACAAAGCCTTATAACTTGTACAGGTTATAGTCATTGAGATGTCTGTATGAATTATGTGGCCACAGCCTCATTGCATCCCCACCCAGTGGTATAACATTAAGTGTTGAGCACAGCTTTCCCTTTTTTGCTATGGGCCATTGAGATTTGTAGCTCAACAACTTTTGGAAGTCCACTATTTGCCCATACCTACAGTACATAAGAGCATTCTAGAATCGTCTCAGAATCCAATTCTTCTTTACTTTTCTCTATTCTTTTTAATCCTTTTACCGGTGTTATCCTGCACCAGGTCCGACAACATTTGTTATCCAGTAACCATAGTGCCATTTTCAATCCTATCATGATCTTTTTCTATTCTCTAGCTCTATTAAATTTTCCTTATGTCTGTTTCCCTATCCTCACCTGCACCTGCTACAGACCGTTCTGACAGCCGTCTCTCCCAATCAACATTATTATTATTAACGTATTTATATAGCACCAACATATTTCACAGCGCTGACTTCTAATCAACATTTTGTTGTTCAATTACAGGAAATTAGAGAAATGGTAACTCCTGTCCTGAAGAGCTTTCAAGCAGAGGTAAGATGACTACTGACTACACACTACTTTTACCTTAAACTTCTGAGTTCTGTTCCTTACAATTATAGGTAAAACCAGACAGAGTAATAAAACTATAACAGTAATTATAATGCTTTGTATCGATGCTGAGGTTCCATGGGAAGTTTTAATCAGCATAGCTCACAGTAGCCATAGGCAGAAATTTAGAGTCTACAAGTTGAGAGACCAGAGATGATAAAGAAAAATACAATATTTTACTTGTTACTTGTTCAGTGTTTACAGTGAGGAAGGCTTCACTTGTACCTTGGACAACTGGACAACAGATATTTTGAGCAGATACAAGGGATAGTAATGAAATACACACGTAAGTACTTTACAGTTTGTTGCTAAAGCCATTTAATGCATTCCTATTACAGCTCTCTGTGACTGGTGATGGGCACATTTACTTTACTCCCATTATGTCCGGGTTACAGGTACTACAGAGTATAAAAAATGTTTAATTCGGCTCGAAAACTGATTCACGCAGCTTCATGGGCGGATTTTCATTAAGGCTTTGGGAGGCTAAGCCTCCCCAAACATGCCTAACACATAATCTAAAAAAAAAGTAAAAAAAAACAATACCAACAAAATGTACAGCTATCGCTTGTCCTAAAAATGTGGTATTACTGAGTTATTGCTGTTTCCACTGGGGGGCGCTGTTAGTGATTTATCGATTTGCACTGCCGTTACCAGTACTTTGAGGTGGGAGCACAAAAGATATGGCTGCACGCAGGTCTCCTTGTGTATCGGCTGATACTGATGACTAGCAGACAGTCAGCAGCGTAGTACGTTGGGTCAGTGCCCCTGTGCAGGAGTTGCTGGCTTTCAATAAATCCTTCACATTAAAAGCTATTTTTTGACATCGTTTTTGGGATGCTGCTTTTCTTTTTTTACATAGCACTGTGGCTAACAGAGAGGGAGGCTGTATGTGAAAATTATTGGAAGCCAAATTGACTCTTGTAAAGGGCACTAAGCCTTCAGCCAATATTCCTGCCTTTCTAATTTCCAGCACTGAAATGAAACTGTGGAGCACAAAACCTATGCACAAGCTGTTTTGGCTTCTGCAAAAATTAACAGCAGTGCATGAACCTAGTTTTTACATGTGAACACCATGTTCTTGTAAATTCAACAACAAATACCTTACCTTACACAATATCACACCTTTAAAGGACAAGGAAAGTTAAACTAAAGAAGTAGGTTGAAATGTTGTACATGATGTTTTGTGCCTCTGTACCAGCCCAAGGCAACCACAGCCCTTTAGCAGTAAAGATCCAGTGTCAGACTGGGACACCAGGGGCCCACCCAAAAACCTTTAGACCAGGAGCCCACTCTCAGTACTATTTTCTTTCTCTCCTCACTGAACCTCTATTCTCCTATTCTCTTTTCTTTACATACTATAAACTATTATTCCAGCTATTTACCCTCTTTATAATTATAGAAATAGGAAATGGCCATGAAATAAGCTAAATGTTTAGAAGCAGGAGGAGGAGAACTAAAGCCTAACTAAAGAAGTAGCTAGAAATGTTGTACATTATGTTTTGTGCTTCTGTACGAGCCCAAGGCAACCACAGCCCTTTAGCAGTAAAGATCTGTGTCTCCAAAGATGCCCCAGTAGCTATCCATCTTTACTTTTGCTGATTCACTGCACATGCTCTGTGCTGCTGTCATTTACTGAGCTTAGGGACCCACTGACAATATACAGTACACATAGAATAGAATGTCACAATATAAGGCTGATTAGTAATTAATACAGATAATTACTACATGGCAGCACAGAAACCAGTGCAATTAGCATCAGAATTTAATAATCAGCAAACCTGTAGCATCAGCTTATATTACAGGGGAAGCTCATTTTCTGCTGGATAATTAGTGACGAGCCCTTATCTTAGCTTCTCAACAGCCAATCAGAGCCCACTGAGCATGTGAGTGTCACAGACACTTTCCAAGATGGTGACCCCCTGTGACAAGTTTGAAGTCCTGGATCATTGCTGCTATTGACAAGCTGAAACGTTAGGCTCGTGGAATAGTTCAGTATATAAACCACGGCATTTTTAGCCCTATTCATTGTAAGGGTTTAGTTCTCCTTTAACTGCATGTGTAATATTACAGACAGTTTTACATCGGATTTCTCGCTAATTTGGCCATATTGTGAGTGTCATATATTGGCTCTTGAATGCTCATTTTTTTATTCAACTTTAGATTGTGCAGCTTTTAGCCTCCCCAAACAATAATATCACCCTCCGCCTATGCGCAGCTTTCTCTTCTCTTTTGAATCTAACTGATGGCAAGCTTAATCTTTCCACCTCCACTTTGCTGACTACTGCTAACCTATAATGTATCCTAAGGGATATCTTATATAGGGCACAGGCATGTCTCCTCTGAATCAGCCAGCAAGTACATATTGCTTCTTGGACTCAGCAGGAGATATTATTTTTTAGATCTGTTCAATCCACATAGACAGTGAATAAGGAAACATAACAGTTTTAATAATCTTTGTTTGATCTTTAGTATCACATTTGGATGAAAGTATCAGTTTGCAAAATTCACTGCAGTTTTCTTGGTTCTGTAAGGCTCAGCTGGGATTCCTGGGGACCTCCTGATTGTGGACTGCTCTTATTAACATCTGAGACAGGGGACCAGCCAGCAAGTCTCTCATTCATTCTTTAGCTCATCTGTTCACTTGGTTTTCTTATCACACCTTACCAGCTTTTTTGGTCAGATAAGGTCAGCCAATCAGAGCTGACTCTGTCCTATACACCCACTTCTGCTACCTCACTTCCTGGGCTGAGCACTTTGGCTTGCCCCTAGCTTTTGCTCCTCTTACGCTTGCCTCTCTTGTCTGTTCTTTTTCCAGTACTGACCTGCCTGGTCTTATTCCTGTCCTGTCTCTTTGCTCGCTCTGTCCCGCTCCTGTTTGTTTGTGTGTCATTGCCTGTTCCATCCTGCTACTACCTGTTCCTGTCGCCTTGCCTGCTCCTGCCTGTTCTTGTTTCTTCAACCACACCTGCCTTTTCATGTCTCTTTGCCTGCTCCTGCCTTTTCATGTGTTTTCACTCCCTCCTGCCTGTTCCTGTCCCTACTCCTGCCATATCCTTGCTCCATCCTGCCTGTTCTGTTTTTACTTTTAGCTGGAACCTGAATTTCAGGACCAGGAGAGTTGCCCTTTCCCTGAACGACTTATCCCATCCCCATCAGTTCCAAGCTCTCTTACAAATGCAGATATAATTTTCTCTGTTTCTCTATATTTTATTACTCTTAAACTGAACTTACCTCCCAGTCCAGTTTATCTTTATTATTCATGCCACAATTGGTGTTTGCACTGTTGAAACAACTAGTTTTCCCATAACCAATGACCACCTTTTTGCACTGGTCTTTCTCCTGAGCCCATGAGAGGAGACATCCTAGATTAGCCTGGCTCAGAAGGTAAGTGCAAGGTAAATTGGAGTATAGGGCTGCTGTATATGGCTCTACAGGGCTGCTGTACATCTCGGAGTTTGCCCTTTTACAACAAACTTACAGCAAAGCTTCCTTTAAATATGCTTAGTTCGGTTTTTTTTTATTATTTAGGTACTACCATCTTAAGCGGGTTTGTTACTGCAGCTCCTGTGCTACTTCCATTTGCAAGCAACAAGCAGATTAAGACTGGCATGCACAATCCATCTGATACTGCTCTTAGATTAATAGCTCAGCTCAGGGACAAGGTGTTCCAGCACCCAGCGCATCAACTGCCAGATTACTGCTCCTTAGTGATATATCATCCCAGTCTACACAGACATCCAGCTCCCTCTGGAGAGATTGGTGTAGACCATGTGGCCAGCATTGCAGTTTATTTTGAAAATGTAAGGGATCCTCTATTCTAAAAATGTGGCCTCTAGTACACCCTAGTGAGTAGCTACAGAATTCTACCAGGTGGGCTCAGAATAAAGGAGAGGCCCTGAGAGTGGAGGAGCCCTCTTTTATTGTCCTGTATATTAAATCCTTACCAACTGGCAGCTACCCTGAATCTACTTCCCAGAGTTGAAAAGTGGCTCTAGCAAAGAGTAGCTTTACTGATAAGTATGGAATAGATGTATCACTACTACTATGGCATAGAGAAGAACAACTTGCATCTTAGCCTCTAGACATTGTTCAGCTTCAGCTACAAGCATTACTGATGTGGAGGCTGGTAGTTTATGGTCTGTTATTGGGTAGGTTAAGTATGAGTGAAATGACCTCCCAGGCAAAGATGTCAGGTTTCTTATTTTATGGCTGGCGTATGGTCCCAATAGAGGTCCTAGGATAGTGAGATCCAGAGAAGACATAGAGAAGTAATTGCACTTAATAGTGGCTGCTCCCTCTTACATTGAGTACATAAAGAAAGGAAAGCGTGCATTTTCCTGATGGAAACGCAAAGTACTGCTGCATCTTTATAATTGACATACTGAATGAAGGCTGTCTGAAATGGCCAAACTTTGAATATCCTAGTATAGAAACCCCAGAGCAAGATGAGAGCCGTGCTAATTACAAAAGTTGCTTTACAAAAGATAATTCAAAGCAATAATTTAGCAAACATAATCAACTCGCACAGATGGGAATTTTGATGAATGGTTTGCAACATGCAATTAGCAGTTCTTGCAGTTACATATCATTAACCCCCAGAGCACAAAAATTATTTTCTCATTATTAGCTGAAAAGGTAAAATTAAGCTGACTAGACTGTAAAGGGGGAAAAATAAAATTAATTACTGCCATTTATTATAATCATTATTTTAAAGATACTTTTTTAGCTTGATACGTGGTTGAAAACATCACAATTATAGGTTTTGTTATGCTAATTTGCTGATGAACCTTCTATAAAATACCCACATGAAATGAAAAAAAATGACTGTTTAGGTTGCTTTTTTATTCACAAGATAATTACATAATGCCATTAAGGCTGCATGTTAACATGTTTTAAATAAAGTGCAAAACTTGAACCTTCACGATAGCACTCAAGGCCTGATCATTTTTGAATGTAGACCACTGCCTTTAGGGTAATGAAGTGCATATGACTTGAAAGGCTAGAGTTCACTCTTTTTAAAAAATTATTTCCTTTTTCACTGACATAATAAAACAGTAGCTTTTACTTGATCTTAAGGAATATATAATTAATTGTTATTTGAGGCAAAACAATCTTATTTGGTTTAATTAATATTGAAATTGTTTTTAGACTTATGAGGTTGTTAGGTATGAGGATCCAAATTAAAGAAAGACCTGTTATCTGAAAAAACCCAGGTCTTCTCCATTATGGAATTCTGGAAAACAGGTCCCATATATATATATATATATATATATATATATATATATATATATATATATACATACATACATACACATATGTATATCTATCTATATCACTTAACTGCACTATTAATTATATAGATTAATATATGGATTTGTTTCCTAAACAAATCTGTTTGCTCTCCTGTGCCTCAAGTTGCAAAGAGAAAGTGCAAGCAGTTCACATGAGGAATTTGCTGCAGCTGCTAAACTTTATGTAAACTGGTGTGTGCATTTTAAATGGTTTAGTTTCATACTGAATCTTATTGGCTGAAACTTTGATTAGTTATTCATTGACGAGTTATATGTTCCTATTTTAAATCCTAAATTAGCCCTTCAGTTTCAGGGTTGAAAAAATGACCGACTAGAAGCTATAATTGTATTTTTATGTGCTGTGTGCAGCTCCCATTAGACTTTAGTGGGCCACTAAACATTGTGTCTTTGTACATGTATGGGACTGGTTATCCAGAATGATTGAGACCTGGAGTTTTTTGGATAACGGATCTTTCCATAATTTGGATCTTCATACCTTAAAGCTGGCCATAGACGCAAAGATCTGATCATACGAATCGAGGATTCGTACGATTTACAGACCGTGTGTGGAGAGTCCCGACATTTTTCGTCCGGTGGAGATTGTTTGGTCAATCGGACAGGTTAGAAAATTTCTGTCGGCTGCCGATAATATCTCTGCGTGTATTGCCGATCGTACGATTTTCAGTGGGAGACTGTCACTAGCTTTGGTTGGACATAGATATCATACGATTGCTGTCAGGGGCAGAACATTGCTGATATGTTCTTTAACTAATCTGACTGGGAAGACTTTGATCTGAATGGTTAGTGGCGGGTCGGGAGATGGGAAAGTCCGATCGTATGATGATTCGTACAATCGGATCTTTGCATCTATGGCCAGCTTAAGTCTGCTAGAAAATCATGTAAACATGAAATAAACATAAAAAGGTTGGTTTTGCTTCCAATAAGGAATAATTATATCTTAGTTTGGAACATATACAAGGTACTGTTTTATTATTACAGAGAAAAAGTAAATCATTTTTAAACATTTTCATTATTTGACTAAAACTGAGTCTATGGGAAATGGCCTTTTCATAATATCGAAACTTTCTGGACAACAGGTTTCCTGATAATGGGTCCCATAGCTGTATCATGTTACTAATAAGGTGTAGGGCTGTTGTAAAAACTGGGTAAATAGATAGGCTGTGCAAAATAAAAAAAAATTTCTAATATAGTTAGTAAAAATGTAATATATAAAGGCTGGAGTGACCAGAAGTCTAACATAATAGCCAGAATGCAACTTCCTGCTTTTCAGCTCTAATGAGTTAGTCAGTGACTTTAAGGGGGGCCTCATGGGCCATAAATGTTCAGTGAGTTTGCAATTGATCCTCAGCATTCAGCTCAGATTCAAAAGCAAACAGGTATGACCCATACAACCCCTTTAAGTCACTAATTGGTTACTGCCTGGGAACCAATCAGTAAAAAGCAAAAGAGTAGAAAAGCAGGAAGTAGTGTTCTGGCTATTATGTTAGACATCCAGTCACTCCAGCCTTTATATATTACCTTTTTGCTTAACTAACTATATTAGATACATTTTTTATTTTGCACAGCTTATCTATTTATCCAGTTTTTTATACTGAACAATTCCTTTAAAGAGGTCACACCTTATTTAAAATCCCTGCAACACCAAATAGTTTTTTCCCCAAAGTCCACTCATCCCATTAAGGGCAGTACTTCACGGGCGATTTTGCAGCGATCCGACGCGCTGCGCAAAATCACAGGCGTCACGTTGGATGCGACGGAAACAATGTAAGTAATGGCAGTGACGGATCGTGTCGCATTGTTGATGCGACGCGACACAAAAGCATGTAGCGTCTGCATCCGACAGTCGTGTCGCGTCAACGATGCAACATGATGCGACAATTGAATTACTTACCTTGTTTCCGTAGCATCCGACGTGACGCCTGTGATTTTGCACGGCGCGTCGGATCGCTGCAAAATCGTCTGTGAAGTCCTGCCCTTAGTGCCAGCTTGTGGAGTGTCTTTACTGTAAAGCTTCTGTTTTAGAATATTATCAGCCTTTCTCTCTGCCCTGAAAGAAATAATTGACACATACAATACAACATCTTTAAAGCTGTAGAGCCCTTGTGAGTGGTTTCTAGCATACATGGGGATGCATTCCTCAGTAGAGAGGTAAGGCTATAAGGTATGTAAATAAGATAGTCCAGCTTTATTCAGAGGATCATTGTCCATGGACACTGATTGCCTGGGAACCATTAGACTCCCCACTTCCTTGTTGTTTATTGGAAGTGGGAGTGAGTAATGATGTTGGCAGCCTGCACTGCCATTAGACAGTAGCTCTACTTAATACCTTAATAGTCTGAAAAAAAACTGGTTCCAAAGTGCAAAGCTTCTGCCTGTCTGCTGAGGCAATGTTGTCACAAGTCAAGAAATGCATATTCCATTCTAATTTGTGTCAAATTAATGTTGGTCACTATATCAAACTCTGGAAGTTTAATCTATGAGATCAAGTGAGTGATTGATCCGTCTCAGTACCTAAAACCTTCTCAATATATATAAATGGGCTTTCAGGAAGGATTAACTACTTAAACTACTGGATGCATTAAAGGCTAAAATGTCTGTTTGCTTACAGTAGGCAGAATGAAAGGTTTCATTAAAGATTTACATTTGGGAACCCAGAAGAAGTGCAGCGTGTTATAAGGTTCCAAAAGGGAGTACACCTAGAAGAGAGAAGTCAAAAGTTGCCTAAAGTTATTAACTTTGTCACCTTTTGTAGCAGAGGTCAAGTTTACTATGACAAAAGGCTGAATTTCTGCACTCAAAGAATAGTATTGGCCACTAATGTTACCTCTGTTGTTTCATCCATTGATATAATGGCATACTTGCCTGCTTGCACATACACTGGGAATACAGAGCACTGTTTAAAATGATTCAAAGCACCATTTGGGGACAGTACAAGTCATAAAAAGGACTACACTTTCCCAAAATATTACTTTTGGTAGTCATTTTTAGTGATTGGCCATGATCCACCTTTTGTTGATTCTTTGGAAATAGCACACGTTTCCATTTGTTCCATTGCTCCAAATATAAACCCAAAACTGTTTTCTGGGGGTTTTTTGTTTGTCGGAAGCCTGAAAAAAATAAAATGTAGGGGGGTACCCGGCTTCCCCCCTACATATGGCCTCCTTACATATGGCATATAAATTATACACTGGGCTCATGTGTAGGGCATTATAACAACTGTATTTTCTTTTATTAAGGTTTCCTGGGCTTTTGTAGTGTAATGTATTTGCTGCAACATATACAGCCATTGAAATATAACTTCCTGCCGTATGCAAATTAGCCAACACTAGCGCAACTTTGCTTTGCTTGCCGAATTAACGTTAGCGAAACGTTGCCATCCATTCAGCGCCCTGGACGCAACTTTGCATTTTAGTGAATTAGCGTTGTCCTGGCAAATTTTCGCCTGGTGAAGTGTGCCGATGTGAGCAGAGGTTAGTGAATTTGCCCCTTAGAATACTAATAAAATCTTATGTTTTTAAAAGCATGTCCTAAAGAAAGCTAAACATTAACTTGTTCTTTGAGTGTATAAACTAGTGGTTTCTTGCTTTTTTTAGTAGCAGGGTACTAAGTGTGCCCAAAAGTAGTGTCTTATGTATCAAAGGTGAACAGAAAATCACAAAATTCACGGATTAGAGAATGCCAAATCCAAAGCAAACAGTAGAGTATTCCTTCTGGGGGACGTTGTGGTGAACTGACTGATGCTCTTATAATCTGCTACTGCAAACAGGTCCTCCTTGCAGCTGGTAGTTGTGCAGCACTATGCAAAAATAATACTTAGCTATAGTTTTGGGATACATGCCTTCATTGTTGAGTGGTTAATTCAGGTTCAGTATGTCTAGACCACTGATTCCCAACCAGTGGCTTGCGAGCAACATGTTGCTCACTACCCCTTGGATGTTGCTCTCAGTGGCCTCAAAGCAGGTGCTTATTTTTGAATTTCAGCCTTGGAAGATGTTTTGGCTGCATAAAAACCTAATGTAGTTCTAAATAAAGCCTCCTGTAGGCTGTCAGTCCATATAGGGGCTACCAAATAGCTCACAGGTAAAAAAGTTTGGAGACCCCTGGTCTTGACTGACCATTAAGGTGGCCAAGTATGTGATAATTCTCAGGGTATATATTTAGCTATTGTTCAATTTACCCACACACCTGGATGGCCAAATTGCTTGGATCAGTCCAAACCAACTACTCACCAGTGGGGATAACTGGGTTTTCCATTGCAGTCAGCTACGTCATAGATCAGGGTAGGGTTGCTCTTAATTCTTATACCTCACACACAGATTCATGGTCTTTTAAATCATTGACTTGGTGTAGCAAGCTTTTTCTTGTAAATTGGTCTTACCTTTGTCTGTATATGCTTTTTTAAAATCCCTTTTTGTACTCTAAAATAAGAGGTGCCTTTGGTGACAGCTTCCCTAGTTCCATGTCTATTTGCTAAAGATCACTTCCTCTGCTGCATAAGGAGATTAAGTGATTGTACAGCAAATCTTAAGCATATGTGTGGTTTTAGGAGATTGGCCAAAATTTTATTGTGCTTCCTTGGAAGTAGATCAGAAAAATTAAGAAGCAGTATTTTGGTTTTATATTCACAATACTGTATTTATGTAATGAATTATAAATGTATTTTTTTTCTCAGTTAAACCCTTATTTTCACCGGTCCTGTTGCATTTATTTGAAATAACTTAATCTAAAGAAAAAAAAATATTGATTTTCCTTGTAAATCCTCAAATTATGAACGTGAAAGGCATATTTATATTCCATTTCTTTTAACTAGTGTTCTCATGCTTTATTTTCCAAATATCGATCTCCTTGATGTGTATTGCTTTCTGTCCTTGTGAAAATGTTTCAAGCCCTGTGCCTATAGAGATTAGTTGCAGCTGGAGAACTGTAATGAATTATGAAAAGTTTCCATCGTGCTATACATCAAATATGCTGACAAATTTTACTTCTGTCTTTTAAACCTAGCGTTTAGTCGCCTTCTATTGAATCACATCTGTGAAGTTGAATCTGTGCAATGTTGTAGCACATGCAAGTGCCAACAGCGACTAGCGAGATTTGTCATTCTAAATTCTTTCACTGGGGGGGGGGGTTGTAATTATAGGTAAATAGACTATCAAAGGATTGAATAGGAAGCTTGCTGGTGCTTTTTAAACAGCTTCAGTGGGAGGTCATGTCACTTTTTTGAAAATAGGGTGGTGGCACACGCTGCTACTTGGGGATAATAGTCGCCCAGAAACAAATTGCCTCTTCTTCGGGCAACTAATCTCCCCGAAATGCCTTCCCGTCGGCTAGAATGTAAACTGATGGCACTCTTTGGGGGCGACTTTGGAAAGCCTAATCGATCCGAGTGCCTTCCCGCCGGAGATTCACATTTTAGGCAGCAGGAAGGCATTTCGAGGAGATTAGTCACCCGAAGAAGAGCCAATTTGTCGCTGGGCGACTAATCTTCCCAAGTAGCAGCTTGTGCCACAACCCTAAATGTCAAGCACAGTGACAAGTAGGGTTAAGTTCTGAAGCATCGGCCATTTGTCCCTGTGAGTGCTGGTCCCTGTACCACCACATCAATAAATGGATAGCATCTCCCAGCAATGGGGATACAAAAAGGAAGATGATGCCACCCCCGACCTGATCCGCTGGTTGGGTTTAATAGCACAGATACAGCCATAAATCTGATCCATTTGATGCAAAATTCAGGAGGATGCCATTATTCGTGTAGGTCTTTAGAAGCTGCATGTTCAGAATGGTCCTACATAAATACAGAAAATCTCTTCTTTAAGTGAAACATATTTACATGCTTCTTGTTTCATTAAAGCATACCAGGGAATATTCATCATTATAGTAATTCAAGGAGAGAAGGGGTTACAGGCAGTACCCTTTATGTCCTTGCATCACAGCACCCTAAGCCATACACTACAGAAAACAATGTACCATGTGCTGCAGTCTATAAGCAAGTTGGGTTTATTTCACATAATTTTAGCTGGTAGGTATCCTATTAACCCATTACTTTGTCTGGTATATGTCTGGTACTGAATGGGTCCAAAAGGCTGTTTTTATCTGTTTTTTAAATGAGAACAAATATAGGCAGTTAATATTTGTATGTTTTACCACTGAAATATGGATATTGTGTGGCCTCTGCAGTTTTGGTGGCACAACAGACTCAGCGATGCACATTTTGGAGGCAATAACATACTATTATGCAGGAGGAGAAAGATGTATGTTGCTGATGCAGACAGATATTATAGGGATGGGTCACAAGGCAACAAATAATTGGTTATTACATGGCTTGAAAGCAGAGAACACAGGTCATCATATGTACTAGATTTTTTGTACTTAGAAACCACACACTGCTAATCTAAATGCCCTAGTTTGGTCTTGGCATTAGCAACGGATGGCAAACTTACTTTAGCTCTGTATCCTAAACCCACAAGCCTGTGCTGGCCTGATTGTGCTGACTGTGACTGGGCTGATTCCCATTCAACTTATTTTGATAAATCTTTCTGGTTTATTGATTATCTTACATAAAGTTTGTATGCATTGATGATTCAATGCTAAACACATTAATGAAATGCTGATGAATCCATGTGTTTTGATTGACTACACTGCATTATGAAAACACGAGCTAATACAAAAGAACAAATGCTGGGCTTGCATTCAAGAACTGATAATATGTCTCATACATATGTCCATGTATTCAGAACTCTCCGTAAGGTGCAAGAGTATGCAGGACTGATCTACAGATGATCTGGTAGTATATATGTTTGGGCATGTGGCCCTCAATCAAGGGTAAGATGTTTTTTCTAAGTTTCACTATCCATACCCAGATATGTGATAGCTCACTATGTTGCTCAATTATTTAAATGAGACAAGAGTCACAGGAACTCTCTGACTCACTTTATATGCTTGGGACTCCAGACCAGGGCACTATATTACAGGCTGGGAGATCACAAGGGTACATGTTTATGGTATTTAAAAACTTTCCATAAATATCATGGAGTTCATAGGGTTGAAATTCACAGCCTGGTTCATTTGGGTATGCATCTATTTAACTAAAGGGTGCGGATCAAAGAGAGGAGTGTCCACCTTAACACATTCTCTGTATAGTATAGAGCTGTCAAAAACAGGGGAATCCAAATACAAACTCCCCCACCGAACAAGCTTAAAGGAATGTTGTGTTTACAGTCATATGAAAAAGTTTGGGAACCCATCTAAATTCTTTGGAGTTTTGTTTATCATTGGCTGAGCTTTCAAAGTAGCAACTTCCTTTTAATATATAACATGCCTTATGGAAACAGTAGTACCGTATATACTCGTGTATAAGCCGACCCGTGTATAAGCCGAGGTACCTAATTTTACCTACAAAAACTGGGAAAACTTATTGACTCGCGTATAAGCCTAGACACAACTACAGCCCTGTCTCCCAGCAGCGCACATTCTGCCAAAGCGACCCCCCAGCGATCAACCGGACTTCTTTGCAAAGCTGATGGTGACAGAGAATTGCCAAACGGATTACTGTGTGCATTGTCCCACTGTCCCACTACCATGTGCAGAGGGTGCTGTTTGATATTGCCATCACTGTTAATCTTTTGTATAACCAACAGAGGGCGCTGTGTGATATTGCAGTCACTGTTATTCTTTCATATAACCAACAGAGGGCACTGTGTGATATTGCAGTCACTGTTAATCTTTCATATAACCAACAGATGGCGCTGTGTGATATTGCAGTCACTGTTAATCTTTCATATAACCAACAGAGGGCGCTGTGTGATATTGCAGTCCCGGTTATTCTTTTATACAACCAACAGATGGCACTGTGTGATATTGCAGTCCCTGTTATTCTTTCATACAACCAACAGATGGTGCTGTGTGATATTGCAGTCTCTGTTATTCTTTCATACAACCAACAGATGGCGCTGTGTGATATTGCAGTCCCGGTTATTCTTTTATACAACCAACAGATGGCACTGTGTGATATTGCAGTCCCCGTTATTCTTTCATACAACCAACAGATGGTGCTGTGTGATATTGCAGTCTCTGTTATTCTTTCATACAACCAACAGATGGCACTGTGTGATATTGCAGTCCCTGTTATTCTTTCATACAACCAACAGATGGCGCTGTGTGATATTGCAGTCACTGTTAATCTTTCATATAACCAACAGAGGGCGCACTGTTATTCTTTCATATAACCAACAGAGGGCATTGTGGGATATTGCAGTCTCTCCCCAAGTGAACTGTTGGTATAGGAATGATTAAAAGTGACTGCAATCTCAGCTAATCGGTCGGGTACCGCTGACCCGCGTATAAGCCGAGGTAGACTTTTTCAGCACATTTTGGATGCTGAAAAGTATATACGGTATTTCAGCAGTGACATAAAGTTTATTGGATTAACAGAAAATATGCAATAAAACTAGACAGGTGCATACATTTCGGTACCCCAACAGATATATTACATCAATACTTACTTGAGACTCCTTTTGCAAATGTAACAGCCTCGAGACGCCTCCTATAGCCTTTGATGAGTGTCTGGATTCTGGATGGCAGTATTTTTGACCATTCGTCCATACAAAATCTCTCCAGTTCAGTCAAATTTGATGGCTGCCGAGCAGTGACAGCCTGCTTCATATCATCCCATGGATTTTTGATGATATTCAAGTTGGGGGACTGTGACGGCCATTCCAAAATATTGTACTTCTCCCTCTGCTTAAATGTCTCTGTAGATTTTGAAGCATTTTTAGGGTCTTTGTCTTGTTGGAATATCCAACCCCTGCGTAACTTCAACTTTGTGACTGATGCTTCAACATTATCCTGAAGAATTTGTTGCTATTGGGTTGAATTCATCCGACATTAGGTTTTCAGCTAAAAACACAGAACAGAAATGGTTGTCCTTTAAAATGATATTAAATCATTACTGTTCTCAATTTATTCCCTTAAGGACTAAACGTAGAAGCTCTAAGAATCATCCTGTGTGGCTTAATACAGAAGTAAAGAAGTTAATGGGAAAGAAGAGAAAGGCATTTAAAAACTACAAATCTGTAGGGACAGAAGCTGCATTTAATGAATATAAACACTGTAATAAATGTTGTAAATCAGCAATCCGGAAGGCTAAGAAAGGAAATGAAGAGTTAATTGCGGTGGAGGTGAAAGCTAACCCTAAAAAGTTTTTTAAATATATTAATAGTAAAAAGATGCAGGTTGAGAGTGTTGCTCCATTAAATAATGGTACCAGTATGGTTGTAACAGATACAGATAAGGCAAATGTGTTAAATCAGTTCTTTTCTTCCGTGTATACAATAGAGGAGTCTGGGTTCACAGGCTCACTTAATAACTGCACGAATGGTTCAGCTCACTCTAGTCAGTGGCTGACTCAGGATATGATTCAAAAAGCTTTAATACAAATTAATGTAAACAAGGCTCCAGGGCCTGATGGCATACACCCCAGGGTTCTAAGAGAGCTTAGTTCAGTTTTAGACCAGCCCTTATTTCTGATTTTCTCAGATTCACTGTCATCTGGTATGGTGCCTATGGATTGGAGAAAAGCTGATGTTATTCCAATATTTAAAAAGGGATTACGATCTCAGCCTGGCAATTATAGGCCAGTAAGCTTGACATCTGTGGTGGGCAAATTATTTGAAGGCTTGTTAAGGGATCACATTCAAAATTTTGTCCTAATGAATGGCATTATGAGCAACAATCAGCATGGCTTTATGGAGGATAGGTCATGTCAGACAAATTTGATTGCATTTTATGATGTGGTAAGTAAGATGCTGGACAGTGAGGGGGCAGTAGATGTGATCTATTTGGATTTCGCCAAAGCGTTTGATACTGTGCCCCACAAACGACTGCTTTCTAAACTAAGGTCTATTGGGCTTAATGAAGTCGTTTGCACATGGATAGGAAACTGGCTACAGGATCGGGTACAGAGGGTAGTTGTTAATGGGACATTCTCTACTTGGAGTAAGGTTCTTAGTGGGGTCCCCCAGGGCTCAGTATTGGGTCCACTTTTATTTAACTTGTTCATTAATGACTTAGGGGAGGGTGTTGTAAGTAATGTATCAGTGTTTGCAGATGACACAAAATTATCCAGCCCAATTAATTCCATCCAGGATGTGGCATCCTTGCAACATGATCTTGACAAACTGGCAATCTGGGCAGCTAAGTGGCAAATGAGATTCAATGTTGATAAATGTAAAGTCATGCACCTGGGATGTAAAAATATCCAAGCCACTTATACCCTTAATGGGACTGCACTAGGCAAATCCATTATGGAAAAGGACCTTGGAGTCCTTGTAGATGATAAACTTGGCTGTAGCAAGCAATGCCAGTCAGCAGCATCAAGGGCAAATAAGGTCTTGAGCTGTATTAAAAGGGGCATAGAGTCAAGGGAGGAGGGGGTCATTCTTCCACTGTATAGAGCACTTGTAAGGCCCCATCTAGAATATGCCGTACAGTTTTGGTCTCCATCACTCAAACAGGACATTATTGTATTAGAGAGGGTACAGAGAAGGGCAACTAAGCTGGTAAAAGGTATTGAAAATCTTAGCTATGAGGAAAGACTGGCCAAATTGGGGATGTTCACGCTGGAGAAGAGGCGCTTAAGGGGTGATATGATGACTATGTATAAATATATAAGGGGATCATATAATAATATCTCTAATGCTTTATTTACCAGTAGGTCTTTCCAGCTGACACGAGGTCACCCATTCCGATTAGAAGAAAAGAGGTTCCGCCTAAATATTCGGAAGGGGTTTTTTACAGTGAGAGCTGTGAAGATGTGGAATTCTCTCCCTGAATCAGTTGTACAGGCTGATACATTAGATAGCTTTAAGAAGGGGTTGGATGGCTTTTTAGCAAGTAAGGGAATACAGGATTATGGGAAATAGCTCATAGTCCAAGTTGATCCAGGGACTAGTCCGATTGCCATTTTGGAGTCAGGAAGGAATTTTTCCCCCTCTAAGGCAAATTGGAGAGGCTTCAGATGGGTTTTTTGCCTTCCTCTGGATCAACTGGCAGATAGGTAGTTAATAAAATAAAAAAAGGTTGAACTCGATGGACATGTGTCTTTTTTCAACCTTACTTACTATGTTACTATGTTACTATGTGACCCTCGACTTTAACAAGGGCCCCAGTACCTGAACTAGCCACACAGCCCCACAGCATGATGGAACCTCCACCATTTGACAGTAGGTAGCAGGTGTTTTTCTTGGAATGCAGTGTTCTTCTTCTGCCATGCAAATCGCTTTTAGATATTGACCAAATAACTCATGCTGCTCCTGTATTTTTCTTGGCCTGCCAGACCTGGGTTTTACAGCAACTGTGCATGAAACTGACAGTTTAAACCTCTGAGATTTTTATAGCCTTCCCCTAAACCATGATACTGAACAATCTTTGTTTTCAGATCTTTTGAGAGTTGCTTTGAGGATCCCATGCTGTCACTCTTCAGAGGAGAGTCAAACAGAAGCACATCTTTTTGGCCACCTTAAATACCTTTTCTTATGATTGGACACACCTGCCTATGAAGTTCAAGGCTTAACAAGCTAATCCAACCAGTGTCGGACTGGCCCGGCGGGATACCGGGAAAATACCCGGTGGGCCCCGACCCTAGTGGGCCCCCGCCGGGCCAGACCCCCTCTCCCAAACAGTTTTTAAAAAAATAATAAAAATTTTGGCGCATCGCAGCGCCGTTTGCGCATGCGCACCGAGCGCCGTTTGCATTTGCGCATGCTCGTCGAGCACCGTTTCCGTTTGCGCATGCGCGATGCGCCGCCTGGGCGCCGAGCGGCGAATCGACAATCAAGTAGGTAGCGGGGCCCAGAGGGGGGCCCTGGAGACCAGTCCCGGTGGGCCATGGGCCCCCCAGTCCGACCCTGAATCCAACCAATTTGGTGTTGCCAGTAATCAGTATTGAGCAGTTACATGCATTCAAATTAGCAAAATTACAAGGGTACCCACAGTTTTGCACAGCCAGTTTCTCCACATTTAATTTAATTTCATACAACTGAATACTGCTTCACTAAAAACCTTTGTTCATTAAACACCCCAGATGTTCCTGGGAATGAAAGACATATCACTGTTATCTTTTTTGCTGAAAGTGGAGTAAATTATTATGCAGGTTGAGAGGGGTTCCCAAACTTTTTCATATGATTGAAAATGTAAATTGCACAAAATGATCAAAAGTTCAGTGTGGCAACATTTTTTCACTGTGCAAATTCACATATTTATTCACATGCCTGTGCCCCAGTAGAACTTACTATCTGTTTTATTAGGAGCCAATTGACCTGCTTATATATTTTTGGTGTGTGGAAGTAAACCACAGTACCTAAAGGACTGAATGTACCACCTACTTCTCTGCTGTAAAAATATTAATCTCCTAACATAATCTTGCAACCTGCAGAATTCATTATCCGTGTATATGTAACCAGCATTATCATTAACCGTCTTACACTTTTCTGTTTATGGGCAGTATGGAGCCTGGTGCTCCAACCTTTGCTCCCGTTGTTATAATATCATCATATGCATTATTAGGTCAGGCAACACTTATACCTAGAAATGCTACCATGCAGGGGGGTACCAGCCTTTGAAAAATATCACCAAAAGTAAATACTTAGGACAACCATGTGGGGTTTAATTTTGACTTTACTAATTTTATGATCATAACTTTGTAACTTAAAAACCCCTGTTTTTAAAATACATACACTTGCATAGATACTAGAGTACTTATGAAACAGGGGACCAGGGAATGTGCATTGATCAGTTCCCTTTCTTTTGTTTGCAGATATCTTGCCATTATGTTTCTTTTTTTTGGATGGTGGCTGCAGCTTACTCATACAGTAACAGATTCGGGGAGATTAGTCGCCTTCCCCTACCTTCCCGCTGGCTATAATGAAAAATCGACAGTGGGATAGCACTTGCAACGCCTTGTTTTCTGAAGTCGCCCGAAGTCACCTCGCAAAAACTCGGACGACTTTGCCCCAAAGAAGAGGAGATTTGTTGCCGGGCGACTAATCTCCCCGAATCTGCCCGTGTGCCCTTACCCTAAACAATGACTCCTATCCTCCATATCTGATAGATGACTGCAGTCATGGTTCAGTATAACTGGGGAGCCTCACACTTTTCCTTTTGTAATGTTTCCTTTATTCTGTAGCTCTCTTTACTCTTATATCCAAGTTGGACATATTTTATCCCCGATGAGCAATGCCTTATCTATTAGCAGAAACACTAATGATTTTCTGTCAGAAGCAGCAACAAGCTTGAGAGCGTACAATGTGCAAAAGCAAACTCTCCTAATGTTAATGCATTGCGTGCAGATAGCACTTGGTTAATGAGAGACTTGCTGTACTCTACAAAGAATCAAAAGCTTTCATGGGAGAAGTGGAAAACACTGGAAAGCAAGTGGGGGCTTATTCTTATATTAGACTGCACTTCAGGAGAAGCATTATAGGTTTTTTTTCTTCTTGGAAATGTGATTATTTATTTATATAGAACCAAGCAGCTGTCTGTTAATAAGAGAAATTATATCAGAAGGAACCAATAAGTGGAGAGGACCCTGCTGAAATGCATCCTGAAAAGAGGAGACGGGATAGAAATCAGGGTGCACTCTTAATCAGAGCCTGCTTACTTTAAACAGTGTAGTGTGTAAATCGTTGAGTTCTGTGTCTATGAGCATCTTTTTTTATATACATTTATTATAAATGTTGCCACTTGTACCAGTTTTCCTATACTGACTAATGTTCCGCTAAATTCTACGAGTCCAATTTATACTGAGTGATATAGATTACTCTTATATCTGACAGATCAACATATGTAATGTCCTTCTGCATAGCTTTTGTGTGGCCTGTGAAAATAAATGAGCAAAGATTAACCAACATTAGGGATTTATTTATCAAATGTTGAGTTTGTGAGGGTTTTTTATACTCAGAAAATTTTTATTAAGTTTTCAAAAGAAATAAATAAAAATAAAATAAAGGCACAATCTCAGAGAGTACATTGCTCCAAACAAAGCCTCATATATACATATGCAATACAATATAGTTGGCATAGGCAATCTCACATTTGACACAGATTTAAGCAATGTACAGTAGCTATAATCTCCAATAAGAAGGGAAATGCAGAAATATGACAGGTAAGAAAAGGAAGAATAAGAAACAGAGAATAGGATCAGAGAGTAGGGTCCCCCACATACGCTGTCGGATAATACATCGATACCCATTTAACACCCAACACAAACCAATTTAGCTTACAATTTTCTTTTATAAAGTCTGAATCAGAAAATCCGGCATCTCAGACTTGTCGAGGTTGTATATAAGTCAATGGGAGAAGTCCCAATTATTTTTTGATGTGCACTGGGTTTCGTGCAATACCCCAAAGTTTTTGGAGTTTTCAGACAAAAAGTTTTCGGGTGAAAAATCCGGAAAAAAACTTGAAAATCAGATTTTTTTTTCTCGCAAAGCAAATTTTCGGCAAAATGTAATAATAAATAAGCGTAAAAAACCGGAGCGTATTTGATCAGAATTTGTAGCAGAAAATATTGAGATAAATTCGGACTTTGATCAATAACCCCCTTAGAGTCAGCGCTAGAAAGCTCCGGAGATTGAGTATGTAGCAAATCAGGTAGTGGGCAAAGGAAGGAAGAGGGAGAAAAGATGATAATACTATATATCGTAGTAAGTTTCTCAGAGTTGTAGTATCACAACCTCATACAATCTCCAACCTTATTCCCCTTTCTGCTTGTGTAAATTGCAATTCACACTTTCTTAACTTCACCACGTGTCAGTTATAGATGGGTATTCACAATGTGTGTAATTATTTCTGCATGTAGCAAATATACCAATGCTGTCTTGTCTGCTATTGTTTAAAAGATATGGAGCATAGAGATAGAGTACATTCCTTTATTTAGTAAAATAATATTTAAAAATGCACTCACAATTGTGGTTTTAAAAAAAGCGTGTCAAGTCCCTCTTTGTATTAGCCAGCATGAGGATGATCCAGGTTTGGTTGTTTCTGACCACGACCAGAGTTGTCTTCAACCCGCATGTATCCTGCTTGGCTCTAGGGGGTGACGGACACACGTATCGTTAATTTAGACTTCCTCAGAGGCTTCAATGAGACGTTGTAGGCACCTGTCATTTCTTAAGAGAGCCGGTTGCCTAGGTTTCCATTCTTCAAATGGTTGAAGGGACCAAGGGCCGGATTTACATAGTGGGCACCCCTAGGCCTGCTGTCGTTTGGTGCTCCTATCCCCTCCCCAAATTTTAGGAGCAATGGGGATTGGCACATGGGACGTTTAAAAATCATCTTCTGCACATCCCCAGTGTTTCTGAACCTATGTGGGTGCGGTTGGACAGCATGCCGCCCCCCCAAAATCCTGCCGCCCTAGGCCCGGGCCTTGGTGGCCTCTCCACATATCCGGGCCTGAAGGGACCTCTGCCATTGACATCTACATGACCTTGAAAGGTATTAGCTTGAGTATTTTAGGAATTAAACTATTTCCAGCATAATAAATATCAAAAAAATTGAGTTGTTTTTTTTTTATACCTATACCTGAAAAATTTGTGTTTTTACTGAAACTACCCTCCAAAAATTTGAATTTTTCAGGGAAAAACACAACTCAAACTTTAATAAATAACCCCCTAGATGTTGAAGGTTTTATAATATTTTATAAGTAGCTTTTAACATCCGTGGTGAAGTTGAGAAAAGTGAAATTGATAGAGGTTGCTGGTCAGTCTAAGATGCGCACAATCGAGTCTATATTAATTAATAAATGTTAGTTGATCATAACCAAATAATAAAAAAGCAATACATTTTTCAAAACCTTTATAACATATAGCAAGGTTTATTAATCAGTTCCTCGGCAGACTCTCTACATTGTCAGAAGACAAAGTTATGTATATGGAATATGTATGGCTATACAGTGGGTGGCGCACTGTGTAGATATGGCAGACAGGTTAAGGATATGGGAGGAACAGGAGGAGAGATACAAAATGCTGACACACCATGGCTGTACCCCATGTGAAATAATTACAGTATGACTGATGCCTGGATGAGGAGGGCAGATCTCCAGTTTTTTCTCAAGCCATGTCCTTCTCCTAGTTATAACCATGCCACATGGTTCTGCCACCATTCTTCCCTTTATTATTTTATTTAATTATTATTTTTGTCATTAAATGTTTTTATACGGGTCCACATACTCCTTTGCTCAGTTCTGACTGAAGATAAAAAAAGTGGCAGCCACGTGCATTCCAGCTCAAAAAATCTAGTTGTAGGTTACACTTGGGTTTGATATATCTATGTGGGTACTTGGTACATCGATTGTACCTGTTTTCTTGCCATTGTCCTGTCTCTCATTTGTGTAATTAATGCATAATTAATGCAAGCATCACAGTGAGAGGACAAAGCCCATTAGCATTTTGTACTACAGTATATACAGTAGATATCTGTGTATGAATGCATTTCTGAATGCTGACACATTACCATACACTGTATTATTTACATTGATCAGCTAAAATGCTTTGTTTTCAGGATATCCTCACCTGAGCACCATTAACTCGATCATTAGTACAAATGAAGTAGTTTAATTATTGCTGTACTGACACCTCAATTTGTTATGATTATTGCAATCGACTACGTCTATTGCTTATACTTCTGATCTATAGCTATAGTGGGAACCTGGGATTTAATATACTATTGGTGATAAGAAAATGCTTTTTATGCAGAGCTTATTAAACTGTATTTTGTTTATGTTATTTCTACTTTCCACAGCTGAAATTAAACAATAATAATAGTAGCATCCAAACGGTTATATTGCAGGAGTGGACATTAACATGGAACTTAAATGATATACTTTAAAACAGAGCTTTATTAAATTAATTGAACAGATTGTTGCATGACATAAATGAAATGTCACTCATTTTGGGCTAAAGGGATGTGATCCTTCAGTAAGCTGAAGTACATGACATACTGTAGGCATATAGTACAAGCTACAGTTGCCACCTTTTCTAGAAAAAAATACCGCCTTCTTATATTTTTATCCCTTTTCCCCTATTAATAACATTGGTATCAAGCATCATTTTTACCGGCAAGGCAGGTAAAATAGCAGCCAGATGGCAACCCTAACTCCAGTAGGGATGCACCAAATCCCGAATCCTTTATGAAAAATTTAGCCGAATCCGTACCCCAATTTGCATATGCAAATTGGGGGAAACAGAGGGGAAAGCTTCACACATAATTAAAATGTTTTTGCCTTCCTTGTTTGTGTGATGCAGTCACACTATAGACACATTTCAGTATCACTTTAAATGTATTTGTAAATATATAAGGGTATGGGACCTGTTATCCGGAAAAGTTCGGGACCTGGGGTTTTCCGGATAACAGATCTTTCCATAATTTAGATCTGGTCTATAAGAAAATCATGATAAACATTAAATAAACCCAGTAGGCTCGTTTTTCTTCCAATAAGGATGAATTATATCTTAGTTTGGATCTAGTACAAGGTACTGTTTTATTGTTAGAGAAAAGGAAATCATTTTGAAAATTTTGAATTATTTGGATAAAATTGAGCGTTTCCATAATTCAGAGCTTTCTGGATAATGGGTTCCTGAATAATGGGTCCCATACCTGTAATTGTTAAAAATACTATTTTGTGCACTGTTCCTTCTTTCAGACAGATCTTGACTGGCACGGGTTCCTAGTGAGTCCCTATCATTTCAATTTGGGCATCACTTTCCGGATCATAATTATTTTTCAGATATTGCTGTGTCACCCAGTGCATGTGTTACCTCTACACCTTGACTTTTATTGTCTGCATTCTGTTTCATTGTGACAATACACATCATCTATTGGTTTTCAGTATTTACTGGTGAAGAAAACTTGAGCGCTACAATCAGCACCTTATCATATCTTCATCCTGCTTCCCAAAGGCAAGGCTCAATGATGGGAAAATCTACAGTCTTTGCAGTCACACTAAACAAATTTGCATTCAACCACTTGCCACAAGCGTTGTAGAATTCCTGCTGATTTCTTCTAGTTAATGTTATATTATGTAAAATATATACGTACGAAACGACATTTTTTGTGCCAGTTGCGATCTGTGAATTAAAAGATTGGATAGGTTAGAAAATTTATGTCGGCTGACTGTCATTTTTATTTTGTCGGACATAACTTTCGTACAATTGTGGTGTTTGAATCAATGGCCAGAACTTAGTCTGAATTCTTGTTTGTACTACTTTATTTAATCTGAATGGTTAGCGGTAGGTCGGGAGATTGCAATAAACAATCATTTGTCGTACATAAGGATGTATCTGCACGTCTATGGCCATCTTAATTCCTGCCTTTATGCTTTTGTTACTTACTCCATTCAGAGCCAGGATTAGTCACTATTCCAGTTGAAATATCACTAGTATAAGACCAAGTATATTTTACAGTTAAGAGTTGAACCAGTGCTGCCAATTAATTTTCTTTTGTGCTGCTTGAGTTTATTCTGCTGTTGCTTGTGATCTGTCACAAGGGAGCTTTTCCTATAATCTATCTATATATCTGGAGTGAGTCACTATTTATTCTCTTTGCACAGAAATAGCTAGCAATAGCTACAAAGAACAAATCCATTATCTTGCATAGTTATATAGACTAATTTAGTTCCTGATTAACCTTCACAGTGCCAGTAACTGTGGATTTTTCCCATGTATCACCATAGCTCTGCGTCCTCTGATCTAACTCTCTGGCTCTGTATTAGAATCTCACTCCCAAACATTTATAGCAGTGGCTGCAAGTATAACTGCCCCATTTATACATTTTAATGAAAAGCTATTCCTTATTTTTCAAAATGTATTGGATAGATGCTTCTTTCAGAAAGGCTCCACTGACACACTACTGTATGAAACCAAACTAATCATTGATAATAACTCCCCCACCCAACTTCATAAATTCAGTTGACACCACTTTTTATTTTTAGTGACTGTTGCTAGAAGAACACAGTGGTTGGAATGACAAAATTAAGAAGAAGTAATAACATATTTTGAATAAAGGTCATCCTGTCGTCTGGTTACTTGAGTAACTGGTTGCAGAGGCTGAAACTAGGATGCTCAGTAACTTGGTAGCTCATTTCTCCTGCTGTACATGTATTTTCCACTAAATATCCTGACGTTCAGCATTGCAGATCTTGGCACTGAGAGAGGGTACCGATTCTAAGTTGCTGGAACCAACTCATTAGCATGATTGAATGAAAACTGTAAGGAGTTCCTAAGTATCTGGTCTCTGTGAAACCTGTTTACTATAGCTCAATTAGATGCTCTACTGTAATTAACAAACAGTTCAAAAAAAAAATTTCTTTGACCCCCTATTTCGCCACCTAAAACCTACCGAGGCGAATGTTAGCCTATGGGGAAGGTGCCCATAGGCTTCCTAACAATTTCCTGATCGAAGGAATCTCCTTCGATCGATGGATTAAAATCCTTCGAATCGTTCGATCGAACGATTATTCCTTCGATTTATTCGTTCGATCGTAGGAATATCGCAAAATCCTTCGACTTCGATATTCGAAGTCGAAGGATTTTACTTCGATGGTCGAATATCGAGGGTTAATTAACCCTCGATATTCGACCCTAGGTAAATTTGCCCCTAAATGTTGAAGGGAACTTTTAAGGAGAAAAGTCCATACTTTCTTGCTTAATGGAGTAGTAATACATCTCAGCTAGGCTTTAAAAGCTGTGGGTATAGAGGTTTTGATCATAGCAAGGGCCCTGTGGACACAAAGAATTATTAGTTCCTGCATACAGGGATTATAGCATATGGGTAGATAGAGGGGGGGGGTAAAAAAAAAACTGCTGATATTGGATTCAGATATCTGTATACCACCAAGGGATTCCAAGGTTGAAAGATTACAGGGTAACCATTGGGTTTTTATTTACACAACCACAACCTTCTCTCTTTTTTTTTTTTGGTGCAGCCTTTTTACGGTATTTTTATACGGCTGTTGTAAGTAAGTTAGTAATGTTATCAGTCTTGTGAAAATCCACACAACTTTGTCCATCTCTTTGTGGTTAATCTAGCTATATAGTTACGGCAAGATGTATACCCACACTCCACTGCAAGTTCTTTGATCCATAGTGGTCTAAACAAACACAACTTTGGCAGTAGTAAGAGACTGGAAATAAAATGCCCCAGAGAAAGAGGAGTGAATATCCACACTAAGCATGGCATGATGCCTACAGTAACTCTGCTGCTATATCTGTATTACCTCCTTATATGTCAAAATCACTACAGATAATGTGCTTTGTTCAGATGGAATATTATCAGTGTCCTATATTTAGAGATAAATAGCCCAAACATTTTAACCATGATGACCAGTGAAATTGTGTAAAATGTACAATTTAATTGTTTGCCTTATAAGAGGAAACATTTACTTAGTCTAATTACATACATTTGTCCCCGAGATATAGTCTGCGTCAAGATAGCTTAACAATTTTACTGGTCAATGGGACTAATATTTCACAAAGAATAGTTTGAAAAGCCGACTTTATAGAAGGTGGGATCATGGCAGAAAGGCTGGCCTGACAATAGTAATTAATTAGGCTATTATGTATTCAACTGTGATAATTGCTTTGCTGGAAAGTCACCAGCCATGAAAAAGATCCCTCACATTAATGTAATTTATCAATCTGAATTGCTTCGGCACAGCTGCATTTTCTCACCTTGAGTCAGTGCAAACTATAGAAGGAGACAAAACAAGAAGAGAGGGGATATAACTAAAGTGTATCTTTACAACAAGAATAAACTAGCAGTAGGTAGCATTCCTGGGCATTATGGTAAAGTCCTTCCAGGGTCCCCATTTTCATTGGGCACATATAAATGAATGCTACATGTAAGTTGGGAATCCCACCTTATATTCCTGTGTTTCTTATACCCACACTATACCCATTTTCCACGTTAGAATATGTATCTATTGGTCTTTAGAACAAGTGTGCCAATGAAGACTGGGTCTAGGCCACTACAAGAACTATGTGAATCTGCATCCCTCTACCCAACAGTTCTTAACAAATCCAGTCATGAAAGTTGTAGGTCAGTAGCAATTAGAAAGTCTGGGTTTGGACATACATGGAAGTAGAATGAAACTCCAATTAAGTGGAAAGAAACGCCAACAGTTATTACACAGCAATCTTGTCAATTTGTACTTGTACCATTATTATTTTTTGCCTATACAGTAGAAAACCTAATTTTAAGTTTTTCAGGGGACCAGAAAAAAAGTGGTGTAAAATCCAGCAAAATGTGCTTAATTTGCTAATCAAGGTTATAAAATTGAGGTTTCTTTATATAAATTATATATATATTTTTTTTTCAAGGTGGACCAGCACTCCAAATACTTTCAATCAAGTAGTTTATTTACAACATCAGAAGTGATATATATATATATATATATATATATATATATATATATATATATATATATATATATATAATTATTATTATTTTAGATCTATCTTGTATACTAGTAATTTTTTGACCTGTATTCCTGTGCTGTATAGGGTAAGTCTCTATGACTGCCATTAGGAAAGAGAAAGGGTAAATTGTGTCATACTTTTTTTTTTTTTTTCAAACTTGATTTTTATTGTTGTTTTCAAAGTCTTATAATACATGACATTAGCCAGCATAAAGTTGTACAGTAACATAAAACATCAGGTTACAATATTCAAGATTAACATACAAGATTAGGGGTTCCTTTGTACATTGTAGTTTTGTAGAGAGCGCAGTTGTAACAATTACAAAAGACTGTTTGATTACCTGTGCAGTCACGTATATAATGCAATAAAAGATTGTTAAATAACTTTCCCAATAAACTGTGTTTACTGTTGTTTCTCCGAAGGGGGGGGATGGGGAAGGGGGGTGGGTGGGGGTGTGGGGGGGGGGCCGGGCCACTCAACAACTGGGTTGTTCAGATTAAACTAATAATGAAGGAAGGTGTTCAGATAACCATGGGGTCCAAATTTTTTCAAATTTTTTTGGACATCCTCGACTAGTATAAGTTATTCGATAGAGAGGGATTGAGGTGTTTACTAATTCAATCCATTGAAATTGTGTCATACTTACCATCATTTTCCTTTCCTGGACAACTCTCCATGCCATTAACTTACTGGGTATAGCCCAGTCTCGCTGCTCCCATCAGAAGGACCCTCCCCAAAGCTTTAAAAGCTCAACTCCACCCCAATACCTCCTTCACAAGTCAACCCATGATTGAGGTAATTAAAAAAAACACTCTGCATTCTCTATACCAGCTGTGGCAAGCACTTTTGCACACTGATCTTCCTACATTCCATGCAATATTGCTACAACTGCAGGCAAACAAAATACAAAAAAGAAAAATTTTAGCCTCACAGAAATATGTCCTGAGTAGAGCTAACCTCTTGTTTAACCCAAAGCTCTAGACCCAGTAACACCTCTGTGGCTAGAGTCCCCCCCCGCTGGTTTGGTTGGCAGCTGGTGTACTTACAGTAGGCCAGGTATGGATGGAACAGGGGATGATACTGTTTAACTCAAAGAAGCATACTCCATACCCCCTGCTCACTGATTTACTTACCATAAAATCAGAATGGCACTGTGTAAAGCCATTGAATCCAAAGACCTTTAAGTAATTAGCTCCCCAGTGATATAAATCTTCTAGTAAGGTAACCCTAATAACATGATATCCAGATTCTACAAACAAGCAGTTTATTATATACTTCAAAAATCCCCATTAAAAGTCAGAGATCAATGGGAGCAGGTCCTGGAATCAATAACAGACGACCAATAGTCCCAAATACTGAAATCCCCACTGAGGATATCCCCATCTACAAATATACATTACATTACTGCGATTATACCTTATGCATAGAGCATACTATTTAACGCAGAACTTTCAGCAACTTGTTTGCAAAACAGAGCAGCAGAGGGATCCTTAATAAATATATTCTGGTCTTGAAGCACTGCAAGCATTATGGTCCCCTATCTAAGCTCGGGTTAATAAAATCTTGGGTTTGAACTTCCTCTTGATCCTAGGTGGTACCTTCTGGACATGAATCGGCCAACCCAGTTGACGTGGCCAGCTCACAGAATTCTACATGAAAATACTTTTCCAGGCCAATAGGCTCATAGCCCAATACTCAAACTTTGCTTGGGTAAACTCTGTACAGGAAATGAACAACTGAGCCAAATGTAATGGTACCCTAGCGCAACATATGAAAATATGGCAATTGTGAACTCTGGAAAATTAATGATCAATGACGTCAGTATTACAATTTTGAAAGTATAATAACACTATTCTGTATACTCTCCTGAAAATATTTAGCATCGCTGCCAATACTATGGGGCCTATTCAATAAGTTCGAGTGAAGGAATAGAATAAAAAATACTTCGAATGTCGAAGTATTTTCTTTAGCTACTTCGACCATCGAATTGGCTACTTCAACCTTCGACTACGACTTTGACTTCGAATCGAACGATTCAAACTAAAAATCGTTCGACTATTCGACCATTCTATAGTCAAAGTACTGTCTCTTTAAGAAAAAACTTCGACCCCCTAGTTCGCCACCTAAAAGCTACCGAAGTCAATGTTAGCCTACAAGGCTTTACAAGTTTTTTCTGATCGAAGGATAATCCTTCGATCGATGGATTAAAATCCTTCCAAATGTTCGATTCAAAGGATTTAATGGTTCGATCGAACGATTATTCCTTCGATCGTTCGATCGAATGAATTGCGCAAAATCCTTCAACTTCAATATTCAAAGTCGAAGGATTTTAATTCACCAGTCGAATATTTAATTAATTAACCCTCGATATTTGACCCTTAATACATCTGCCCCTATGTGTATTCTGTGTTCCTCAATAAACTGAGCAATAAAAATTATTTATATAAGGTGCATAATTCAATTATTTTGGGTCGCAAAGCTGTCCCAAACCTAATTTGAGTTCCCCCGAGTAATAGGTTAAAGAGCACCTGTTGGGCAAAAATATTATCCACAACCAAAGGTACGGGCTAATAGAGCCTGCACTTGGGTTGGGGGTAACAGTCGTTTTTTTTTTAAAAAAAAATCCTTTTCCAGGGCTAGGCCACCCGCACCGGGAGGGGCGAGCAGGCATGTTGGGGCACACCCATGCGCATAATGAGTGAATGCTGCAACATGACCATGGCCGCTCGCACAGGAAGCTCCCTCAAGTGCGGGCTTTGTTTAACCACACCTTTGGTTGGGGATAATATTTTTGCCCAACCGGTGCCTTTTAAGAAGCCCTGTTATATGCATCATGCGAGCCATATTTTTATGCAGGGTGCAGTTTATGTATGAAATCACATTTCCAAATTATATTAAAGTTTTAAAACAGATATATGTCAGCTTTCTATATATCATGTTAAATTGTGGGCCCCATCGAGGACTGTCTTTAACGAGTAAATTCTCCATGCAACTCAGATCCAATTATTTATTTGCAATAGCAAGCAAATCTGGATGGTTGCATCTTCTCTACCTTCCATACCTACATTTCATTATATTTTGCTGAACATACTGCTTAGCTCAGATATTTTATTGTTGCCTCATACCCAGACAGTGCTTTTGCTGTCAGCCACAGAAGATTAGGCATCCAAAAGAACAAACGCTAACGTGTGCAGACCCTGATGCACAAAAATAGTTTGATTTTTATTCAGATTTTAGAGGCAAAAAATAAACACAGCAGAGCATTTTCTGCCAGAGAATTGTCACAAGTGCTTGAAGCTCTGGGAGCTGAAAAATTATTACTGTACTTAACTTTTTAGTCTTTAGACCTTCCCCTTTGTATCATGCATTTACATTTCTATTTTAAAAATTATACAATTTAGAACAAAGGAACCAAATTAATAAGGTCAGTAGAGGCTGGCCAAGTTGGATTTATTTACATTGAATGGGTGCTATAAAGGTACAGTGTGCCCCCTTATTTATACTTGAGCATACTAATATGCTCTTGTGCATACTTTTTGCCTGCTCTTGTAATCATGAGAATCTATGGATTATTTATTAGTTATTTGCCTCGCAAGAACCAAATATGGAGAATAATAATTATTCTCCATATTTGGTTCTTGCAAGGTAAATAACTAGATTACTAATATATAAGCTTCTCTCTTGTCACCTTTGTTGTTTCGAAGGCAACAGTCCATAATTAGGGAATATGAATGATGTGAAGAAGGGATGATGACAAGAATGGGGTGCAAAAATTATTTTCACACAAAAGGTCATACCATTAGCCTGAAGAGGTTTTACTGACAGATAAACGGAGTCGCCCAGTTTGGAGAAGGGGCTATCAGTGTTATATCTAAAGGGGCTTGCAGTGGTCAGATCATGACAAGAATAGCATTGGAATACAATACCTTGGCATCTGCTGTTGGGAGAAGCACAGAATGAGCTTATTCAGTCTCTTCTGAAGATATATATAACCATTCTGCCACTAGTGATCCATTTATTGCATTAAAAGAGCTACATTTGATTATTTAACAATATTCTGCTAGGGAAAAACCTGATTCGCTCCAGTGCATTTATATTTATATGTAAGAAAGAGAGAGAGAACTAATCCTCTGTGCTCAGAATGCCGGTGAATTACAAATATATTGCATTTTGTTTGAGTGACATGCAATTTAAATTCAGCCCTCAGCAGATTTAGAAAAAAAAGGCTCTTTTTTCCTAGGTCCAGAGAATGACTTTTTGTTTTGCTTTGTATACTGTGAAAATACCCTTAGAAGTTATAATTGCATTGCAGGTTTGAAGAAAAATGACTCTGAAAAATGAAACTCTTAAATGAAAGGAATTAAAATAATGAATATTCCCGCTTTTGACCATTTTTCATGCCGTGCTGAATAGCTTTTTTTCCCCTGTTTGTTACCTTACATGGTAATACTGCTAGATTGTAGCTGTAATTCAGATATAGAAGCAGTTGGGTTATCTCAAATTAGAATCACTTTTGTGTATAATTGCAAGAAAAGTGTTTTTCTTTATCCCTAGCTAAAATTATTATTTGGATGCATTATATATCAACAGAAAAGTGATGTATATAACATTTAGTTGAAGCGCCTATAGTTAATTGTATTTCTAGGGCCAATACTACATTATTCAGGTTCAGTTAGGGTCTTGGGATGCTAAAAGTTAAAGCTAAAGTTAGCCATACATAGGCCAATTTGCTCCATTAAGTATCATGGGGATCAAACACTGCATTGTCACCTCATTGGACCTCATTTTCTGTACTCTATAGAACCTGAGTGGGATTTCTATACAGATCTTTCTCACTAGATTCTAGAGCTAAGTCTTTGTCACTACTTGCCTTTATTTGTTTTAATAACTCTTTGTTTAATGTTTTTATCAGGTTAAGTGACATGACATTAAAAGGATACAAAGGTGGCTGGTTTCATAATGTGTCACAAGAAATCCACCTATGGATCATGTTTAAATTGTAAGGGGCAATACAATATAAATGTCTGAACATGAAATCACACACTGAGGCAGTGATACCCAACCAGTAGCTTGTGAGCAACATGTTGCCCTTCAACCCCTTGGATGTTGTTCCCAGTGGTCTCAAAGCAGCTGCTTATTTTTGAATTCCAGACTTAGAAGAAAGTTTTGGTTGTATAAAAACCAGGTGCACTTCCAAACAGAGCCTCAATGTAGGCTGACAATCCACATAGGGGCTACCAAATGGCCAATCACAGCATTTATTTGGCACCCCAGGAAAATCTTTCATGCTTGTGTTGCTCCCCAACTCTTAACTTGCTCACAGGTTCAAAAGGTTGGGGTTCCCTGATTTAAGGAGTACAAAAATAAAAAAAAAAGGAAAAAAAAACCCAAAAATGCCTAGCAAAGGGTGAGAATGAGAGTCCATGGATGCTAAACTGTGTAAGGGCACAGAAGCAGGTCTATGTTGCATCACAATTGTAAATATGCTACACATCGTATGACATTTGGCGAAGAGTTTATTTTTCTATGATAAAGGTTTGCACCAGGTCTAGTAAAATATAACAGGTGACCAATAGTTATGGGTGAATCTGAACCTTTTTGCTTTGCCGAAAATTCGGGCAAATTTGGGGCAACAAAATTATTTTTGACACACAGCAAACGTTGATGCACAACACTTTTTTTCACCCATTAGAGTGTATCAGCATCTTGGTGAAACTTGGTGAATAATGTTGCTCATCACTATGGACCAGAAAATGTTGCCTGCTGATTGGTTGCTTTAAGTTTAAGCAGTGACTCTGATTTGGGAACAATGATACAAATATTTTTATTATTCGTGAATTAAAGGGGTTGTTCACCTTTGCGTTAACTTTTAGAATCATGTAGTGAGTGATATTCTGAGACAATTTGCAATTGGTTTTCTTTTTTTTTTTATAATTTGTGTTTTTTTAAGATATTTAGGTTTTTATTCAGCAGCTCTCCAGGTTGCTAGGATCCAAATTGCCCTAGCAACCATGCCCTGATTTGAATAAGAGACTGGAATATGAATAGTTGATGGCCTGAATAGAAACAACCCCCCTCTCGTACCTGAATAGAAAGAAGCATAATTAGAAGTTGCAATAACAATAAATGTGTAGCCTTACAGAGCATTTATTTTTGGAAGGGGGTCAGTGACCCCCATTTGAAAGCTGGAAAGAGGCAAATAATTAAAAAACTATAAAGAATAAACACTGAAGATCTATTGAAAAGTTGCTTAGAATTGGCCATTCTATAAGGCCACCACTTTAAGTGATAATATAATATGAAAATATCTGATAACTGGCCATAACTGATACGTATTGATAACTGGCAATATTAATTTTCTTAGTACATGTAATTGATAATTCATGCAAGCCTTTATTAGTGTTGTCTTTTGCCAAAGTTCTAGTTCAGCAACAAAAAAACACACACATATTATAGCAGAAACTGCAATTTGATCTGAATTGCCACTGCTGCCATTAGCTCTTATGTGTGTGTAAATCACCCCAGTTAACACAAGACAAGTTAGGCACAAGTCACTTTAGTAAATATGGACGTTGCTTTCATTTTAGCACTGAAAGATTTGCAGCAGTAATGGGCAATGAGTTATAGACTATTGTAACAAACTTTAGTTAAATGGATGCCTGTGTCTTTTACTTGTCATTACTGTGTAGCAGATGATTGCGCTCCTTAATGTCTCTGCCTTTTCTGTTTTTCTTACTTGATGTTTAATAAAGAAGTAGATGAGCAACATAAATTACATTGCTGAAAATCTGCATTACGTACTACAGCAAATTTATTCTTGCTTACGCAAGTACTAACACGTTCTAATAGTAACAGAAAGGCTGAGCTGGAGCATCATAGCGATTCTCAGAGGAGTATCTGTTATATTTGGGTTGTCAAGTCATAATACATTTCTAAGCTGTAGGAAATTAGTACATTCAAACTGTTTTACTCTTGTCATTAAAAACCTAAGAAATTCCTACACGAATGCTGACAATGTATTATATGTCCCAATTATTCATCGTCTAACTACCAGTTTATTGTACTCAAGCTCGTTTCATTCTCTTAATGTTTTTTTTAATGTTTAACAATTTTTCCCCCCAAAAAATTAGATCTGTACAGTTCCAAGAAGGGATGATTTTATAAATCACCAGCAGAACATTCTAATTTGAGCAGCAGTACTTATGAGACATTCAAAAAGAAACATAGTGTTATTTTAACTAAGACCGAAACGTGACATTCTTTTAAAATACTCACAAATCCTCGAATTAGACATATTAACAATAATTTTTATTGTACATTAAAACTGTAAAATGCAGAATTTTATGCACTTGCTCATGATTTGCCATTCAGTTTGTGTAGTGTTGTGTACTTGTAGGTTAATAGTGTGCAGAATAAGAAGCTTTTCATAAAGAGAATTGTCTTATTACCTTCAGCTGGTCCTTTAGGGGCCGATTCACTCAGCTCGAGTGAAGGGTTCGAATGTAAAAAAATTCGAATTTCGAAGTTTTTTTTGGGTACTTCGACCATCGAATTGGTTAAATTCGTTCGAATTCGATCGAAGTCGAACGAAATCGAACGATTCGAAGTAAAAATCGTTCGACTATTCGACCATTCGATAGTCGAAGTACTTGCCCTTTAAAAAAAACTTCGACCCCCTACTTCGGCAGATAAAACCTACCGAAGTCAATGTTAGCCTATGGGGAAGGTCCCCATAGGCTTGCTAACCTTTTTTTGATCGAAGGATTTTCCTTCGATCGTTTGATTAAAATCCTTCGAATCGTTCGATTCGAAGGATTCAATCGTTCGATCGAACGAAAAATCCTTCGATCGTTCGATCGCAGGATTTGCGCTAAATCCTTCGACTTCGATATTCGAAGTCGAAGGATTTCAATTCGAGGGTCGAATTTCGAAGTAATTTTAACTTCGAAATTCGACCCTTCGTGAATCGGCCCCTTAGAGTCGTACAAACTTTCAAAGTAACAGTGAAGCAGTCCTTATTTACTATACATATACATATATATATATATATATATATATATATATATATATATATATGTAGATTTGCACCAATCAATATTTGTTATCTTTGATAATGTGGACCCAAACATTAGAGGTATGTGAAAGAGTTTATTGTGTGTATATATGTATATATATATAGACAGATGCTTCCTGACGACGGTTCTGAGAGAACCCGAAACGCGTTGATGTGGGGAAGTTTGTAACACTCCAATAAAAGACATTACTTTATCACTACAACCGTGAGTGCTCCTAATTGCATCTATATATATATATATATATATATAGAAAATCATGTATGGGACCTGCTTTCTAGAATGCTTGGGACCTGGATAACAGATCTTTCCATAATTTGGATCTTCATGCCTTAAGTCTGCTAGAAAATCATGTAAACATTAAATAAACCCAATAGGCTGGTTTTGCTTCCAATAAGGATTAATTATATCTTAATTTGGATCAAGTACAAGGTACTGTTTTATTATTACAGAGAAATCATTTTTAAAAATGTGGATTATTTGGATAAAATGGAGTCTATGGGGTAAATTTATCAAAGAGTGAAGTTCCGCCACTAGAGTAAAATTCGGCAGCTCTCAATTAATTTCTATGGGATTTTGAAAGGCGTATTTATCAATGGGTGAAAGTGAAAGTTCACCCTTTGATAAATACGCCTATAAAAATCCCATAGAAATGAATGGAGAGTGGCGGAATTTCACTCTAGTGGCGGAACTTCACTATTAACTTCACTCTTTAATAAATATACCCCTATGGGAGATGGCCTTTCAGTAATTTGGAGCTTTCTGGATAATGGGTTTCCGGATAATGGATCCCATGCCTATATACAGTGTACATATATATATATATATGTGTGTGTGTGTGTGTGTGTGTGTGCGTGTGCATTCATAGGGTGGCACTCTCCCAACCCTACATATTTATAATAAACCAAAAAAAGGAACCACACTCATTCAGGAACTAGTTCAAATAAATGATTAATTGAAAAAATATACAGATTATGGGACCTGTTATCCAAAATGCTTAGGACCTGGCATTTTCTGGAAAAGGGATCTTTTCATAATGTGGCTCTCCATATCTCAAGTCTAATTACATTTAATAATCCCAATAAGATTGTTTTTTTCCTTTAATAGAAATTAATTATATTTCAGTTGGGCTCAAGTACAACCTACGGTTTTATAAACCCTTTTCTTTTTCTCCATTTTCGTTTCACTGATATCATTAGATAGGCATTACATTCAGAGATATTATCGTTAACTGACGGAAATCTTCTAACCTGTCCAGTCTACTAAATGACCAATTGCCATTGTACAAAAAATGTTAGGACAATCCACACACAGTCCAAAAATCCTTCAAAAAGTATTTTCGTGTGACTTTGCGTCTTTGGACAACTTTAGGGGGCAGATTTACTAAGCTCGGATGAATAGTTTGAATGCAAAAATATTAGAATTTCGAAGTATTTTTTTGGGGTACTTCGACCATCGAATTGGTCAAATTCGATCGAATCGAACAATTCGAAGTAAAAATTGTTCGACTATTCGACCATTCGACCATTCGATAATCGAAGTACTGTCTCTTTAAAAAAAACTTTGACTTCATACTTCGCCACATTAAAGTTACCGAAGTACAATGCCTACGGGGACCTTCCAGAGCACTTTTCTAAGTTTTTTTGATCGCTTAAAATTGCTTGAATCGTTCGATCCGAAGGATTTTTATTCGTTCGTTTGATGGAACATTTTGCGCTAAAATCCTTCGATCAAAGGATTTTACTTTGAGGGTTTTTTAACCCTCGAAATTCGACCCTTGATAAACCTGCCCCTAAGTGTGTAGATAAAAATTATTGAGGCAACTGCAAATGAAATCTTTATGCTTCAAAGTTTGGAGATCAAGGTTGTTATTGGATGTCCCAAGATTTGAGCTTGAAATAATGGCAGTTGTTCAGTATATATTTCAGTTGGGCTCAAGTACAATCTACGGTTTTATAAACCCTTTTCTTTTTCTCCATTTTCGTTTCACTGATATCATTAGATAGGCATTACATTCAGAGATATTATCGTTAACTGACGGAAATCTTCTAACCTGTCCAGTCTACTAAATGACCAATTGCCATTGTACAAAAAATGTTAGGACAATCCACACACAGTCCAAAAATCCTTCAAAAAGTATTTTCGTGTGACTTTGCGTCTTTGGACAACTTTAGGGGGCAGATTTACTAAGCTCGGATGAATAGTTTGAATGCAAAAATATTAGAATTTCGAAGTATTTTTTTGGGGTACTTCGACCATCGAATTGGTCAAATTCGATCGAATCGAACAATTCGAAGTAAAAATTGTTCGACTATTCGACCATTCGACCATTCGATAATCGAAGTACTGTCTCTTTAAAAAAAACTTTGACTTCATACTTCGCCACATTAAAGTTACCGAAGTACAATGCCTACGGGGACCTTCCAGAGCACTTTTCTAAGTTTTTTTGATCGCTTAAAATTGCTTGAATCGTTCGATCCGAAGGATTTTTATTCGTTCGTTTGATGGAACATTTTGCGCTAAAATCCTTCGATCAAAGGATTTTACTTTGAGGGTTTTTTAACCCTCGAAATTCGACCCTTGATAAACCTGCCCCTAAGTGTGTAGATAAAAATTATTGAGGCAACTGCAAATGAAATCTTTATGCTTCAAAGTTTGGAGATCAAGGTTGTTATTGGATGTCCCAAGATTTGAGCTTGAAATAATGGCAGTTGTTCAGTATATGCAATAATGTCAATACTGATATAATGGTTGACTTTGTGGTTTATGACTACTAATACTACTACTACTAATTATTTTTACAATTATAGACATTTTTGTGTTGCTTCTATATTATATATATATACAGTATAATGAGACATAGAGAGAGACTGGTGCAAGAGGTCCATTTGGGCATCACCAGAATTTTCAGTGATTTTCCCAACAGAGTTTTTCCTGGAAATGTAAGTAATAGAAAATATAGCACAAGTAATGACATTGTTACTATAGGGGGTGTACTATGTTGACTACTGGTTCACCTGGTGAAAACTTTTATCTACCCGCTGATGTTCTTTCACTATATGTTAAGGAGCTCCAAGCTAGTGGAAATATCCCATTATTTAGAGCAATTTCATTGACTTTTAACTGTAGTTGACTTACCCTCAGTAGGCAGATCAACCTAATGAGGCAGCAAATCACTTCACAAATTGCAACTCATTTTTCTTTTCCTCTAATACACAGACCCAGTTCACAGAAGGGCGGGGGTACTTATTCAGAGTGATAAATTGTTAGAGATATCTTTAAAGGGGAATCTTTTCTATAAACATGCATACTGTGTGGTATGGATATTAGTAAGTTATTTATATATAGTTTTTTGCACCTGGTCTTACTTTCTTTACTTAACAGCAGTAATAGCAAATTAAAATGTTGACCAACCAGATTGGTTAAGACCATTTGCAAAGTTTACTTCAGTTAGGGTAATGCCACACAGGGCTGAAGCTCGGCCAGCTAAAAACTCATAATAAGCCCCAACATTGCAATCTGCCCCTTACCTTGCCTGCACCCAGGTGGCCAGTGCAAGAGTTTGCATTTCAGTGCCATTACACCCGGACTGATGCAATGGTGCAGGCAAGGTAAGGGGCAGATTTCAGCACTGGAGCTGATTCTTGGCTTGCATTTTCAGCAGGCCGAGTTTCAGCCCCGTATGGCTTTACTTTTGGTGTGTGTAGCACACTAAACTTCTCCTTAAAGCAACTGTATCTGTTATTTATTTATAAATTGTTTATAATGAACATTAATTTGATTGTCTTGTATGAGACGATTGTTTTAGCTCTATAATACAGTTAAGATATATCAAATTCCAGCAAAACTACACTGTACAGTGTTGTTTTGAACAGCGTGTCAACAAAATATTGTTGTGTCAACGACCTATTATTATTCTAATTGTATTTTTTTCAGTGCTTAATTTATCCTTATTTCAGTGTCTGAAAACCTCCCTTTCTTCTCTCTGGCGTCCATTTGTCTGATCTGCCAATGATCTTTCCTCTTAGCCGTCTCTGCATGCGTTAAGTGTGCCCCTCCACACATCTCCTGCTTTCTTGGAAATTCGATGCCAAATCTGCACGCTAACAGTTTAATTAAATTCTTTATGATTATATTCAGATCCCTTCCTCCCAAATGGAAAGACACTGTCTCAGAGCCCAATTAGACCAGGGAGAGAGGAAGGATTTGCACAGGAGTTAGGGGAGACTGCTTATCAACAATACATCCAATCAATAACTCTGAAGTCACCCTTCATTTTAAAGCAACATAAAACACAAAGTTTATTCTATGTGCCACTGTTGTGCCTCAGAAAGTATAGTTCTGAAGAAAATCATGTCAATTTAATTAGCCTCAAACTATATATATATATATATATATATATATATATATATATATATATACAGTATATATATATATATATATATATATATATATATATATATATATATACATATATTAGTTAAAATTGTGTTTTATTAGATCAGCATTGATCTGATTTTTTGTAAAATATATGTATCCCCCCCACTTATAGGGGGTTATTTATTAAAGTCCAAATGCCAAAAAAAATCCGAACTTTTAGTGGGAAAAAAACCTCTAATTCTTCAAGATTTATTATACCCCGAGGATGAAAAAAATCCAAATCCCAAAATCCGGCATTTCAGACCTGCCAAGGTTGTATATAAGTCAATGGCAGAGGTCCCTCTCCTATTTGGAAGTTTCTGTGGTCTGCGCTGGAATTAGCCAGAAAATCCAACCTTTTCAGGCAAAATTTCTGGCTTTTTGGGAAAAAGCCTAAAAGAGATCATACAATTTGGGTTTTTCGCTTGTTTTTTTTGGGTTTTTACCTGAACTGATTAAATTGAGCTTTATTAATCATTTATAAGTTCAAATAATGGATTCTTCAGACTTTTTTAAATGTAAAAAATGAGATAAATTCCGATTTTAGTAAATAACCCTCTAAATGTGTTATCAAACCATCAGCTAGAATCACAAAGGTTAGAGCAGGGATCCCCAACCTTTTGCACCCGTGAGCAACATTCAGAAGTAAAAGGAGTTGGGGAGCAACACTAGCATTAAAAATGTTCTCGGGCTGTCAAATAAGGGCTGTGATTGGCCATTTAGTAGCCCCTATGTGCATTGTCAACATACACTGAGACTCTGTTTGGCAGTGCACCTGGTATTTATACAACCAAAACTTGTCTCCAAGTCTGGAATTACAAAATAATCACCTGCTTTGAGGCCACTGGGAGCAACATCCAAGGGGTTGGAGAGCAACATGTTACTCACAAGCTACTGGTTGGGGATCACTGGGTTAGAGGATAACTGCTAGGCCTAGGTATACAAGATGTTGCTCCAAATGATCACTTTTTAAGCTCATCATACTGTATGAGCCTATAACCTGACCTTCTATGCATGTAAAAGGGGTTGTCTGGGGATGAAGAGGCCATCATCTGGCTGTGGTCAGTTTAGCCACTAGAAAATACAGAAAGACATTGGGGGCTGCAAGCCCACCCATGTCAATCAGTAGTTGGAGATGCTTGCTCTTCAGTATAACTGATTGAGAAGTGTTTTTATTTTTAGAAAGGTTTTTTTGTACCACCTATAATCCTTGGTAAGGATGGGGCTGTCTGTGGTAATTTATCTATGGAAAAAAGCACTGACCGTTGCTTTATCGCAAGTCCTAAGTAGAAGCTATGTTTGTTTATAATGTCTAGGTCACGGCTATTTGTAGTGATATAATAGTCAGAAAAAGCAGCGTTTATTGTTATGGCGTGTGTAGCAAGTTCACCAGATTTCAAACGAATAACCAAAACTGGAAGTACTCTGGATTTCTGCAAAGTTTCACTACAAGAAATATACTTCATTGAAATATATCATATCATATATGAAAAAAAAACAAGTTTGTCTTTCTCAACATAAGAGCATTCTGAATAAAAAGATGTATTTTTGTTTATTTACTTTTTTGGGAGAAAAATGTATGGCATATCTCTTTAGCTTAAGGAAGAGTGTCTGCTTTTGGGGCTGTTAATACAAATAAGTAAATCACATATAACAATCCATTTAAGTACCTGTACTAAGAGCCTTCACTTTTCCCGTATGAGACCCTGTGCTAAAACACAAACCAAGGACAAACATACTGTGCATGGCAATGACTGGATAGAGCTCTGTCTTTTACTTTCACACTTCTTCCTGTCAGGACAAACAAACATGGATCATAGGCTAGTGGAGGTCTGCTGAAAAGGTGAAAGGGGACCGGGCTGATGTCTGCTCCGCTTTGTGTAACTCAGATGGCTGAAGCTGGGGCACTAAGCAGATCTGCTTCTCTCAGTCTGCAAATAATATTCAGAGTGAGAGTGGCTGAGTCTACGCTCCGTGTCCCCTTGCCCATAGAGAGTGAATTTTTTCCCCATCAGCTGATCTCTGAGGGAGTACACATCTCAAAATGGAAAGGGAAAATGTTAAGGTGACATTTACCATTATGTACAGTATACTGATATATTTACAGATATGTATATGCCAGTTTGATAAGATTCTTTATTAGGTCATAATAGGTTCTAATATAATTGGCCTGTTTGTTAAGTATTCATTCTGAAAGTAAAGTTTTCCTTTAAATAATAAAAAATCACAAAAGATGAAAATTATATTCTTTGGCTCATTTCTTTGAATTTCTTGTCCCTCAGGTTGTTGCTCTTAGTAAAAGAAGCAAAGAAGCAGAAGCAGCCTTCCTGAGTGTATACAAGCAATTAATTGAAGCACCGGGTAAGATATTCCTTGGCACAGTACAGAATCTACTGCTAATGGGGAAAGCTGAAAATTCCCATTCAATAGCTATTACCTTCTAAAACCCTTGATGATAACAAGCAAAGGTTCGATAACATGGATGCAGCTACTTGTACAGTTGGTTTCGTTAATGAAATTAAACCTGAAACTTCAGAGAAATTTTGATAGATACATGCCTCCCAGCTGTCCCGCTTGCCAGCCCTTGTATTTTGGCACATTCTGCGGCTCTGCACCAGTGGCATCATCATTTGGCATTTTCTGCCTCTCTGTGCCAGAAAGAGCTAAAGCAGCAGAAAGTCCCGAAATACAGGGGCTAGCAATTAAGGAAGACATAGGACAGCTCTATCTGACATGAATTAAAATCATAGGCAATCTTAGATGCCTATAATGAAGAATGGTCAACTTGAGATACGCAAAACATTGTACATTGCAATATACATAGAAACTGGGCATAGATCAACAGAACTTCAATTGTACTGTTTTGTGTATTTAGTTAATGTATTTATAATTACAATTTTCTCTGTATTATTAAAATTCTAAATAAAAAGAAATGCACACAGCCAATACCTAGGTGGGTGATATATATATATATATATATATATATATATATATATATATATATATATATATATGCAAGGACTTGGGCACACACTGTAGTACTAATTACCTGGGTGCTGAACAGGATGATTGTATATTCATTCGAAAATGCTGATGCACACCAGGGTTTTTCTTCAACAATACTTATATATTGTTGAACCTTATAAGTAAAGGTTTCCTGATGTTACTGGTGTTTCAAAATATAATGATCCTGTACATGGGATCTGCAGAAATTTATTTAATCAGAGACCTGTTTCAAAGATTCTTGTATTAAAACTTGAAGCCCCATTTTTTTCCCGTTAAGTTTGACATCCCACCCACCCCCCAAGGTACATGGGGGAGACATGACTAACTTTAATCCAAATATTATGCAGTAAGTTATAGCACACAGATGGCAGACTGCAAAAAAGGCTAATAGTTTGTGTGTTGCTTGCCAAATTGTAGCATGTGTGGGATGAAAATGCTTAAAGATGCTTTATATTTAAAGAACAAAACTCTTGATTACCAATTGCACATCTGTTTTGTCAGTAATTTAGCATCTAAACAGATCGCTGGGCTCATCACCCATATATCGTTGTCTTAACGGCTGACAATCTCCCATTAACACGTCTTGCAACATCAAATCTCAGATGTAATGTAAAGACTGTAGTCAAAAAGCTTTTATTCTCCGCTTTTATTTAATGATTAGAACAGAGACTTTTTGGTTTTAGGTCACACTGTGCAGTCCATCATTTGACAGAAATAGAAATAACATGGACATTATAGTAGCCATTCTCTAATACTTCCAGGAGCCTGAAGCATTGACAGGGGTCACACACAGCCTGAAGGCCTGGTGACATTTAGAAACTGTTGCCTGTTGGTCTCATATATTCCTTGAATCCCAGCCTGAATGAGTTATAGTAAGATTTGTGGCCAGAATGGTTGAAACCACAATATTTCTAACATCAATTTGAGCTAAGGGAACCAATGTTTAGTACAACAAATCTGAAATCAGTAATTTACTGCAATGGTGCCTTTTTTTGCTTGTAAACAGGCAGTGTGTGAGGTATTTGAAGCAATGGCTATGGTGTTTGCAAGGCTTCAAGACTAACAGCTACCGTATATACTCGAGTATAAGCCGACCCGAGTATAAGCCGAGGTACCTAATTTTACCTACGAAAACTGGGAAAACTTATTGACTCTAGTATAAGCCTAGACGCAACTACAGCCCTGTCTCCCAGCAGCGCACATTCTGCCAAAGCGACCCCCCCAGCGATCAACCGGACTTCTTTGCAAAGTTGATGGTGACAGAGAATTGCCAAACGGATTACTGTGTGCATTGTCCCACTACCATGTGCAGAGGGTGCTGTTTGATATTGCCATCACTGTTAATCTTTCATATAACCAACAGAGGGCGCTGTGTGATATTGCAGTCACTGTTATTCTTTCATATAACCAACAGAGGGTGCTGTGTGATATTGTAGTCACTGTTAATCTTTCATATAACCAACAGAGGGCACTGTGTGATATTGCAGTCACTGTTATTCTTCCATATAACCAACAGATGGCGCTGTGTGATATTGCAGTCACTGTTATTCTTTCATATAACCAACAGAGGGCGCACTGTTATTTTCTCATACAACCAACAGATGGCGCTGTGTGATATTGCAGTCACTGTTAATCTTTCATATAACCAACAGAGGGCGCACTGTTATTCTTTCATACAACCAACAGATGGCGCTGTGTGATATTGCAGTCACTGTTATTCTTTCATATAACCAACAGATAGCGCTGTGTGATATTGCAGTCACTGTTATTCTTTCATATAACCAACAGAGGGCGCACTGTTATTCTTTCATATAACCAACAGAGGGCATTGTGGGATATTGCAGTCTCTCCCCAAGTGTACTGTTGGTATAGGAATGATTAAAAGTGACTGCAATCTCAGCTATTCGGGTCCGGTACCACTGACCCGAGTATAAGCCGAGGTAGACTTTTTCAGCACATTTTGGACCCGGTATTTGTTAACCCCTAAATATATTTCTCTGATCTACTGGAGAAATATTGTAGATGGAGACTCTGCATTACCCTCATGTGCCAATGTGAAAGACTGAACTGATCAATAACTGATCCTTGTATTGAGCAGACATTGGTGCCTATCAGGACCGCCATCAGAAATCGTAGGGCCCCATACAACAAAATTTCCTAGGCCCCCTGGGTTGCACCCACCACAAGCCCCACCTACAGGTCCGCCCCCACCACACAGTAAAAAAAACAAAAAAAATATCGGTGGCTAGGGTTCCCACATGAGAAAAAAAAAATGGTGGCCAAAATTGGTGGCCAGACCCCCCCCCACATCTCCCAACCGAATGCAACTTATCAATAGGCAGCAAGCTGCCACTTTTATTCTTCTTTAGGGTCAGGGCACACAGGCAGATTCAGGGAGATTAGTCACCCGGCGACAAATCTCCTCTTCTTCGGGACGACTAATCTCCCCGAACTGACTCCCCTGCCTTCCCACCGGCTAGAATGCAAATCGCCAGTGGGATGGCACTTGGATCGCTTCATTTTCCAAAGTCACCCGAAGCTGCCTGACGAGGCAACTTCGGAAAACGAATCGCTCCGAGTGCCATCCCGCCGGCGATTTACATTTTAGCCGGCGGGAAAGCAGGGGAGGCAGTTAGGGGAGATTACCGGTAGTCGTCCCGAAGAAGAGGAGATTTGTCGCTGGGCGACTAATCTCCCCGAATCTGCCTGTGTGCCCTGACCCTTAAACTTGGACTACAAACCGTAAATTTTGCATGATACAGTATTTGTTAATTAATACAGTTGAATTTAATATCAAATATCTGTGTGGTGATAATGACAGAAATTGCCGTGGGGTGTATGTTGTGCTCACCACTAATTTTTAAAACCATTAGGCGGGGGTGCAATGAGGCTGTGACCACAAAATACATATAGACAAAGAGTCCTCTGCACTCAACCCAGTGCAGTAAGGTTGTCATATGTTTATTCTTGAGAGAGACATAAATGGAAAATGTTGGGTTCTGCTTGGTATCTTTAAAAATATTGTAATTTATTTTTTCATATAAAATATATTTTTTTTTAATTGGTTGTTTTAAGCACTACAATTGTGGTTATGGTTAATAGGACTTTATAAAAATCACACTGTGTTGAAAAAAAATTAAAGTTTAAAAAGGTTGTGAAAATGTTTGTGCGTGTGTGTAACACACTGCCAGCTAGTGGCAAAAACTAGAATTGCAGAGCACTTGTCAGTAGAGAACATGATGTTTGTTACAGAATTCTACTTAAATAGAGGTGACAGTGCTGTTAATAATAATACCACAAAAAAATAAAAAAGGATTAGAAAAGTAATTGGGTGTAGAAAGCACAAATGTTTCCACTTTGGAAAAACTACTCTTATAGACAAGTGTTACAAAATCACATTGGGGGTAACTAGAGCCCACCACAGTCCACTAGCATGGTGGTAGATCAGGGGTTACTGCAGTCAGAGACCTCATTGCAGAGGGGCCCCAAGAGATGTAAAATTGGACAGTGAAGGGGATGGGGGTTGCTGAACAGTGTGCCGGGTTTGGGTGGATCATGATGGAGTTTCAATATAGTGGGCTTGGCAGGGGTGGATCAGGAGTGTGGCCATTTATTTGCAGGTCTGGGGGTAGATTCTACTTATTGGCAGGACCTTCCCCAGGGGCCCTGCTAACCAATGGGTTGATCATTGGGGTACTCTTGGCGAGTAGGGGCTTCCCTAACTTGGACCCTGTGATATACGATGACAGCCCTGTCTGTCAGAGTGAAATTATGCAGAATTATATCTTCTATTTGTTTCTATGGTTTTTTTTTAGGGCATATTTATCAATGGGTGAAAGTGAGTGTTCACCTTTTAGTAAATATACTTTTAAATATCCCATAGAAATTTATTGAGAGCAGTGGGATTTTACTGTGGTGGAGATCTGTTTTCACTCTTTGGTAAATATGCACAATAATTACACACCACTTGTATACCCCCATCAGTCAAAACATAGAAAGAGGTATAAAAAGATCTGATGCGCGTAGCCCAGCGAAAATGTTATGCCCACGCCCATTTTATGACCACACCCCTAAATACAATTACCATTTCACAAAATTTGTCAGGTTATAGAAAGTTTTAACACATTTCTGGGGGTTTTAGGGTCAAGTTTTATATGTTATTACAGTTTTGCAAATGAAAGTGAATTGCCCTTTAAGCTGCAAGTCACAGTCCCCCCCACTTGCTTATCTTAAATAGTTACAATTGTATCTTTGCTTGTCTTAAATTGTTACAAATGTATTTAAGTGCAGCAGCTGCTGAGTATTCCGGGCTTTCTGACAAAAGCCTCTTATTTAATTACACTTTACACTTTAGTAACATTGTATTTTTTTGCTTGTTCAGTGTAGGAGATCAAAGAGAATCTCTGAAAATTTAGTAACAATCCGGGACTGTGGGTTGAATTGTCAAAATCGTGACTGTCCTGTGAAAAATGTTGTGAGGTATGCACTTGGTTGAAATGTATGAACAGTAACTGAGGGTGCCATATGCTTCCATGGAGCAGTTGCAGGCTACTTATACCTCCACCTTATTTTCCTCTGCATATATTTAATGCCTTTGTGTATCAAATAATAGCAGTCCAGTGGAGCCTGGGTGCATTCCAGAAAGCCTTATACAGAACAATTAGTACATTTCTATTTCTCAATCTATCGGGCAGTTGTGTCTGTTCATCAGTCTCTGCATCTGTTAAACTGTCCATCTGTTTATCTGTGTCTGGACATTGATCATTTTATCAGTCTGAATTGGTCTATTGATCTATCTCACATGAATCTGTACATATTGATCTATTGATCAGTCTTTTCATCTACAGACCTATCAGTCAATGTATTGATCTATCGTGTAACATTGACTTATCAACATGTCGGTTTGCAGATTTATTTAGGTATCTATCTGATTGTTTGTCTTTCCCTTCCCCCCCCCTGAAACAGTCAGTTATGTGAAAAATAAAGTGCCCCCCATCTTTTTTTAACATGTAGCCATATCTCATATTTCATCTGCTTTTAAGTGATGTAGTTACTGTGTACAAAAAACATGGTTTAACAATCTTGGATTAAGTGAAACCCATAGATATATATATTTAAGTTTCTAGAGTAGGGCCAGAATTAAAATTTCTGTGCCCCTAGGCCGCTCACACCCGATCCAACCCCCCCTGTCCTGTGGATATGTGGCCAGCATGCTGCCCTCCAATGTTTGCCGACCTAGGCCTGGGCCGCCGGGGTCTGTCCTGCCTACTTTTCCAAATATATATTGACGCAGTGGAATCCACAATGGCAATTCAGCGTGTTTTAACGCATCTCCCACAATGGTGTCAGTCACATTACCACCTCCTTGATGGAATTGTGGGGGAAACACTACATTGTGAGTAAAAAAACATGGTGACCTGCATGTGTTTGTAAATGAGCCCTTATATTTCTAATTAAAACTGATGTAATATGGCTGCTGTAGACAAAGGCATTAATATAATGGAGAAACCTTTGCACGCATGACTCAACTGAAACAATATAGTTGCTTACACTGACAAGGTGGAATATCACAATAAACTGTTTCATTTAGAAACCCCTGAAAAAGGTCATGGTGGATCTTGTAGCCATTAAACCAAGACAAAAATAATGATGCTTAGAAATTCGATGTAAAAAGCGTAACTGTATTTCTCCAAACCTAAAAACACTTCAGCAAACTAATGTATTCCATTTTAAATTAAAGCAGGGCTGACAGCAAAGGGTATACTAGTAAGTGGCCCATGGATAATTACAAGCTAATCAAGCTAATTAGAAGAAGGTCATAATTCTGCATTTATGGTTTTCGAATACACCGATGCATACATTGCCGGAATGATCAGTTAGGCAATTACAGATGAAACACTGCAAACATGTTTTTTTATTTAAAATGTTGCATATTGTATTTTCTATGTAAGAAAAAATGGAAATGTTTACCGCTGTCTGGAGCAAGAAACAGTATTGGCAGAAAGAGTTACAGGGGCACCATGATCAAAATCAGAAATTGTTTGTTTTTGGCTGAAAACAGTCGGGCGCAAAGTCGTGCTCCTTAGGCTGAGGGCACAAAACAGGGTTAATTATTAAAGTCCGAATGCCAAAAACTCAAAAGATTCAATTTTTTTACTATAAAATCCAATGGGAATTGAGTGATTTGGGAGAAAACTCCAGAAAAAATGTACGATTCAGGTTTTCTCTCGAGTTTGATTAGTCGCCTCTGGCAACTAATCTCCCCAAATGCCTTCACACAGGCTAGAATACGAATCACCAGCAGGATGACATACGAAATGCTTCGGATTTCCAAAATTGCCTGAAGTTTCCTTGTGAGGCAACTTCGGAAATCTGAAGCAATTTGTATCCGGCCGGCGATTCGTCATCTTGCCGGTGGGAAGGCATTTGGGGAGATTAGTTGTCTGAAGTAGAGAAGATTTGTCGCTGGGCGACTAATCTCCCCATCTGCCAACACGCTAAGGACGGAGGAGAGTTCTGCCCAAAAATATCTGCTTTTGCGTTTTCAGCCGATCTTTGTTGTGTTTAGCTACAAGCAGGAGGATGCTGTGATTGTAAGTAGGGATGCACCGAATCCACTTTTTTGTATTCGGCCGAACCCCCGAATCCTTCATGAATACCGGGCGAATACCGAACCGAATCCGAACCCTAATTTGCATATGCAAATTAGGGGTGGGAAGGGGAAAACATTTTTTACTTCCTTGTTTTCTGACAAAAAGTCATGCAATTTCCCTCCCCACCCCTAATTTGCATATGCAAATTAGGATTCGGATTCGGTTCAGCCGGGCAGAAGGATTCGGCCGAATCCTGCAGAAAAAGGTCGAATCCTGGCCGAATCCCGAACCGAATCCTGGATTCAGTGCATCCCTAATTGTAAGTACAGCTACAGGGAGATGCAGAAGGGAGCAGATCTGACTCAGGCTGAGAATGTCTGAGCCAACACTCCATGTGCCTCAACCCTCAGTGCTCATTAACTAATTGACTAACTTAAAATGAACTAAGCACATGCTTCCAGGGCCTTGCTGTGCTCTGCCAGATTTAATCTTGTGCCTGATTAAACATCTAGTGGCCAGCCTATGGCAAGAAGTAAGGACAGGGTTTTAAGGTGCCCATACATGGAGAGATCCACTGGCGATGTCGCCAAACGAGCGGATCTCCCTCCGATATGCCCACCTTGAGGTTGGCAATATCGGGCTGATCCGATTATGGGCCCTAGGGCCCAACGATCGGATCCTAGCGAACGCAAACGGGCGGTCGGATTGCGGGACCGCATCAACGAACAGATACGGCCGCGATCCGACGGGATTTTTAATCCCATCCGATCGAGATCTGGCTGACTTTTGGCCAGATCTCAATCGGGGAAGCCCGTCGGGGGCCCCCATACACGGGCCAATAAGCTGCCGACTCGGTCTGTCAGCAGCTTTTATCGGCCCGTGTATGGCCACCATAACACGCAAAACACATGCCAATTTGCACTCATTATTTTTAACCTTGCTTCCTGCTCTGCACTTTTTAAATGAGGCCCAGTGTGTTTGGTTTAGTAAATGAGTATTTGAGAGTTGGCAAAAAGCTGATTAACATTAATGGAAAAATATGTGAAGATATGCAGTTAAGAATGGGTGACATTAAGCAGGAGGTAGAGAATCTCCTGGTATCACAAAGCCTACTACAGAAGTCTGGGTAATACAGCATTTTTCTCCTTGCTCAAGCAAGAAAGGTTAATAAATTAAGAAACCACACCAAAAGAAAAGAGATATATAAATGAGGAATAAAAAAACAAGCCTGCATATTTATTTAATGCTTTCAAACTATGATCTCCCCAGGCTGTAAAATTGAAGAGCAATAATTGGCAGTAATAGAGACCATTGATCAGGCCACATTCTCTGCTACATAGGGAACCAAAGTTTGGTGGCTGGAAGAAAGTTGAAGTATTAAAAAGTATTTGTTTTATGTTTTAAAAATTAGTTTGAGAATAGTATCCTTTTAAAAGAGGGAAAACTAAATAGGTGGTGTTGCTCCAATGCATATATCAATGTATACCTGATGAAAGACAGCTGTACATAGACTAAAACATTGTAGAGATATTCTGCAGCTTATTACTACTGAGCTTTAAGGTAATGCTCTTCAAACTTAAGAATGTTACTTATGCAATATATACTCTGCCTAATTCCCCTCCCCATCTCTGTTCATAAATATATATATATATATATATATATATATATATATATATATATATATATATATATATAATATATAAACATTTTCATGAATCCCCCCTCACAGTACATTATAGTGACCCAATAGCTGTGGAAAACAGTATATATTTAAATATTGAATATTTAAATGTTACCGAAATCCCATAATTTTATTGGCAGATCAATGACAAAATTATGAATAGTTACTGTACCAATGATTTCTGCTTTCATTTAGCCCAAAACAAGTTCTTCATCTAACCTTAGAAATAATGAGATTGCAATCGTTTCAGCTAGTACGCCTCCCAACATTTGAAAAATGGGGACAAAAACATCCTTTGTGTGTAGTGCAATGAAAACTTTTGACCATGCCAAATTTGGACACAAACCTTAAATACAAATACAAAATTTGGCAAGTTTGGAAAGTTTGAACACATTTCTGGGGGTTTTAGATACATCTTTTTTGTGGTATTGCAGTTTTGCTAATGAAAACAAAATTGCCCTTTAAGTCTCAGTGACTTGCTTATCTTAAATAGTTATAATTGTATATTTGCATATCTTGAATAGTTAAAATTGTATCTAAGTGCAGATGCTGAGTGTTCCGGGCTCTCTGTCAAAAAGACTCTTATTTAATTAAGTTTCAGAAACTTTGTATCATTTTTTGGCATCAGTGCAGGAGATCAAAGGAAAACTGAGGAGATTTTAATAAAAATCCAGGACTGTGGGCTGAGCTTTCAAACTCAGGACTGTCCCACAAAAAACTGAACAGTTGGGAGGTATGAGCCAATACTGATGTTCATTAAGGTTAAGTGAGAAAATGAATGGAGTTGTTCTGAAATAATACATTTCTACATTATATAACAGAAGTGTAATAAATAAAAAAAAAACCTCCAAACGTCACAAGAGCCATGGATATCCTGTATGTTTAGTATGTAGGCTCCATATGATAAAAGTACCAATCGCAGCAACCTTTGCTTCCATTCGGCGGCCCTCCCTGGCTTACAAGCGTTTCTGCACAGCTCTTGCATTCTCATCGGTGGTTTTTTTTGTGCTGCCTCAGTAGCACTTCCATATTGACAGTCTGGTTCTTCTTGCCTCCACAGCAGTGTTTTCAGAGGCATTTTTGATGCATATTCTGGAGCAACACACACATGGAACTGGTAATGGGCTTCTAGGGCAGAGCAGTACCTGTAGTGTTGGACTGTGATGCCAGGGGCCCACCAGAAAGCTTTAGACCTTGGGCCCACCAGAAAACCTAAAACCGTGAGCCCAACAGAAAACCTTAGACAGTGGACCTTTCCAAACTATTCCTCCTCTACTCACTCAACCACTTTATTCTCCTAGTCTTTTATATATATACATACAATATTCTCCCATTATTAAGCATTTTCCCCATAAAGAAATAGGGAATGACCATGAAATAGGCCAATTGTTTAGAAACAAGAGGGCCCACTAACATCTGGGTTTTCATGGTATCCTGGTGGGCCAGTCTGAAAGTTATCAGTGGTGCTTTCTGTTATCAGAATGCACCATTCATTTACAAGATGGTGCATAGCAAATTGCATTTTATATTAAAAAAAATAATGAACCCCTGTTGTAAAATATGATGATATTAGACGTCACCTCTGAGTTGTATAAAAAGCACTTGGCCTTCACTTTTGCGCCTAATATGGTCGTTTCTCTACATTATGCCCCTATGATTAGCAAAATACAAACCACTGTATTCTTTAAAAAAGCAGGAACAAGTCAGCACATTCTAATAAAGCTGGCCATACATGCACCCATATAATTGTTTGAAATAAAGTTTTGTATGATTGTTTCGGGCTGTGTGTGGGCCTAGTGTGGTCCAAAATTGGCCTGACAATTTTCGTACTGTGGCGATTGGTAGATCTGAAAATTTAGAAAGTTTCTGTTAGATAACAATGATATCTTTGCATATATTGCCTGTCTGATGATACCCATGGGTGATCCACACTATATTTCCTGGACATGACTTTCTTTTGATTGTTGTCTAAAAATTATTATTGGCCAAAACATCAGATTTGTTTTTTTTAGGACTTTAATCCTACAATTTCAATCTGTTAGTTCTAGATTGTTGCATTTAAACATACGATCAATATCTGAACGTTTGTTGTAAGAAAAGTAAAATCTGAATTTGTATGGCCAGTTTAAAGGTGGCCATACACGGATAGATCCGCTCGTTTGGCGATGTCGCCAAACGAGCGGATCTCCCTCCGATATGCCCACCTTGAAGGTGGGCAATATCGGGCAGATCCGATCGTGGGCCCTAGGGCCCAACGATCGGATCCAGCTCTCACAAACGGGCGGTCGGATCGCGGGACCGCATCAACGAACAGATGCGGCCGCGATCCGACGGGATTTTTAACCCCATCCGATCGAGATCTGGCCGACTTTCGGCCAGATCTCGATCGGGGAAGCCCGTCGGGGGCCCCCATACACGGGCCAATAAGCTGCCGACACGGTCTGTCGGCAGCTTTTATCGGCCCGTGTATGGCCACCTTAAGACTGTTTGGTCACACAAGTTTTGGAAACAAAAGAAGAACCCAGGGGGGTAGGTAGCAGCAAAGTGATATTGGTCGGTAAAGCAATGAGATTTCTTGTAGTACTAAATGAGGTTCATAAAAGTGTTGGGTTTGTCTTTGGCACAAGATTTTATTTCTCGCATTACTGGAAAGGCACACTTATTGTCTCTGTTTTTGGCATAAATATGTTTTTCTCATTGCCCTTTTGTGTCATACAAATATGTCTTGTAACACAAAAAAGCATTAGAGGTGTGACACAGATGAACAATATCCAAACCTGAATATACATTGCTAAATGTCCTCATTATTTCCAGTGCCCTTAAGGTATCTCTGGAAGAACATGTTAATGTTGCCAGTACTGACATAAAGTATCATGTTGCTATTTGGTAACCGGCTCTATGTTTCCTCTTACATAGTCATATCTGCCCATCTATTACCTACTCGTGTTTTTATGACTTGCCACAACAGGAAGTATTTCTCCTGAACTTATTAAAAAAAAACACCCAGACTTGTAAATTAATTTGTTCATGTTGTACAATGGCAGTACAGATGGACTCATTAGCATGCACACAACAAATAATTATAGATGAATTTTCGCCGGGCTGCCTAATGGGCTTGCTGGGTTAATTATGTCAATGTATAATTACACCAGCCCTGGGAGACATAATGACACACCCTGCTGAGCAGACACCAGCTAATGACGGTGTAATGCTGACAGAGAGAAGACATACTGTTCTGCATGCACCTGCTTACCTCTGCACAAACCGCTTCTGTCCGTGTTTCGGCTTTTGCTTAAATAAACAGACATTACTCAAAATTGGTGTATACAAATACAGCAGGTTAGGAATCAGAATGGTGCCAGATGGATGAGAGAGGTACAGACAATGTTTATCTCCCCATGTGTCTGTTTATTACTTACCCTTTGAAAGGCACACAGAAGAGTGCCTGGCTGAAGGACGGTTGTTATTAGATGGATAACATAATAGTGATGCCCTTGGCATCAGAAGTTACAGAGCAAACCCAGCCCAATTTTTTAGAACATATTTTAATTCTAAACACCGCAAACCTTGGTTTTGCACAGATATACTGAAATTAGCTATCTGTCAGGACCCCCATAATGCCCATATATAATATATATAATGCTGAGCCCCTTGGAGCTGCTGGATAATTTTAGTTAATTTTTATTACCTATCTTTAACTGTTGCCTGATCGCACCCCTCCTGAACTGCTATAGTGTCACCAGCCAATTCGTTTTTCTGCACTTACACTGTGCCAGCAAAGTTTTTCCCCATTACTGAGTTTGCGGCCGCCATGTTGGCCATGTAGGCGTCACATCCTTTGTCTCCTCGTTAAAAGTGTGCATGCGCAAAATTGTTTCCTCCTTGCGTCATTCGTGCAACGTCACCCACACACCACCTGACCTGCTTAGCATCAATCGCATGGGGGAAGTAAGGCAATAATATGCGCAGGCGCAGGGCTTGCAGAATTTCTTCTGCGCATGCGTGAGCCCTGATAGTGGCGGTTTTGTTAGTGGGGGGGATGTTTTCTGTATTCCATGCACCTAGCAAAATGTTTTACATCGACCTCTGAATGCAGCTAATGGGGTAGACATACAGAGCCACAATTATTGTAAGTAGTTCTCCTTTTTGTGGCCAATATATAGAAATGTATTTGTTTTTTACCTTTCCTTCTCCTTTAATGCAGGGATGGAACTATAAGTAGGCAGAAGTGGCACTTGCCTAGGTGTGGGTGAGCTGGGCACATACCACTTCTGCCTGTCTACCCCTAGTTCCAACTTTTTTGTACCTCTCGGGACAACAGGCTGTGGTCCACTCATACCCATCATTACTACAATGTCAGTCAACATCCCCTCCCCACAATGTGATGAGGGACAGGGAGGTCGGGTGTCATGGGGGTGTAGGGATGTGCCTCAGGAGCTACTGTTATTTGGCCCGGCACTGCATTAATGATGCACAAATTAGGGGACAGGTAGGTACGACTCTACATTCCTCCTCCTGCCTGCCCCTCTTTATTAGAGTGCTGCAACAGAGAATTTGCTGTATTCATGGGAGATGCTGCAGTTCTGTGTGGTGCAAAACAGAAACCTGTAACAATTTTGCAAAAGCAGAACACAGTGTGCAAAGTTTTTGCACTTTGCACATTGCCCACATGGTTGTAAATGACACCTATAGCATTTATCACACTAAGTATATAAACACAAGAGAGGTTAAAGGCAGTTAAGTATATTGTAAAAGTCTGCCAGTGACCTTTCAAATGTCTCTGATCTCATACATATTTATGGGTACCCTGCGGCACCCCACTAAGAACCCTTCTCTGAGTAGAGAATGCACAATTGACAACCACCCTCTGTACACAATCCTTAAGCCAGTTTACTATCACGTATATAACAAATAATATTTGTACACAGAGAGGAAATTAGTTCAGAAAGCAGTCGTTTGTGTTGGACTATATAAGATGCTTTTTGTAATGTTTAGGCATGTCACGTCTGCTGCAAAGGTTTTATTTCCACAATCCTTTTTTTCTCTCACTTAAAGCCTTCCTGTATTTGTCTTTCTGTAGAGACATTATTTTTATTGACCTGAACCTCAAGGACATTGTTAAATGAACTGCTTTTAACTGGATACTCTTCTGAATCACAAGAAAATACTTTAACTTTAATAGTTAAACACAAGCAACTATTCTTACAGTAACCCTACCGTCTAGCTATTGAGCTAATCCAACGAGCTTATCCAAATCAGACAAGTTAAAGATGGAGAGAATCAATTCATACAGTTTACCACTGAGTTTAAGAAAAAACATAAACAGATATTTAGGATCTTAAATACTGTATCAAATAATGAACTTTTGCAATTCGTCAATATTAATGTTCTTCTGAGGACCAAAAAGCATTGTGTTATGTTTTGGTAGCCGAGGATGAGTAGAGTATAACAGTGCTTTATTAGCAGGTTCATGCCGCTATTACGCAACAGTAAGCAACTCTAACACCACAAGCTGTATAGAAAGTATGCACAGTATAAGTCTTGAGCACAGTGACATCTACAGGCCATTTGTATAAACACCACATATTCCCCCTATAGTAGGAAAGCATTTGGACAATTATAATAAACAGCAACAATTAAACAGTATGCATTTTAAAACAATATTATACATTATTCACAACATATAGTCCTTGGTCCATGCAAGTAGTTTTCTGATTCTCTCAGTACACCTTATAGGTTCACTTTCTTTAGGCCTATTGCAGTTGACATCAGGAGTAGGAAAATGTCCTTCATCAAATGGAGCTTCTCCAAAGTCATATCTAACAGGAGCAAGACTTGCGCATCTGTCTGCCATGTAATAATTCAGCAGGAGATGATTGAGTTGTATGTCACGTAGCAATATTTTACAGCAGAATTATTGTAAAATAACTAGTGGGACAGGGATTAGATAGGGGAAGTAGGAACTTCCCCTCCAGCCTATCCAATCCCAATGCAGCTTTACCGGGACTTATCCTTAAAGGACCAATGAGGGTACAGAAAATCTGAATAGGAGAAAAACTTGGTGCACAGAGCTGTTGTCCTATTTTCTGAAGCTGCTAATCAAGTAAGTGAAGCTTGACCCCCTTAGACACAAAACCCTGGAAAATTTTTTTTTACATTTTAGAGGGCCTGGCCACCAAGTTTTTTTTTTTAAGTTAAAGGAGGCCACCAATGGCGTTTTATAACTTGTGTGTGGGATGACGGGGGCGGGCAATCAATTTTATTTACTTGCAGGGGAGCCCTTGATCACCAATGGCTTTTTATAACTTGTGGGTGGGGGGGCAGGCTATCAATTTTTTTTTTACTTGCAGGGGGGCCCTGATCACCAATGGCTTTTTATAACTTGTGGGTGGGGGGGCAGGCGATCAATTTTTTTTTACTTGCAGGGGGCCACCCCATTACCAATGTTTTTTTATAACTTGTGGGTGGGGGGGGGGCCTAGGCCATCAATTTTTTTTTTTTTACTTGCAGGGGGCCCCTGATCACCAATGGCTTTTTATAACTTGTGGGTGGGGGGGGCAGGCCATCATTTTTTTTTTTTACTTGCAGGGGGGCCCCTGATCACCAATGGCTTTTTATAACATATGGGGGGGGGCTGGCCGCCAATGGCTTTTTATAGCTCAGGGGGTTTGTTTTTTAGCTGTGATGTCTGTGTGGCCTTTTTACTGTGGGGTGGTCGAGATATGGGGTGGGGCTTGTTAGGGAGTCTATTGTAGGATATATAAAAGATGTGAGACCTAACTGCTGTGTCTGCAGACAGCATGCTATTTCCTATTCAAGTCTATCATCATGCCAAATAATCTAACATGTGCATGGACTTGCTCTTTAATCTGACCTAACTCCCTTTATCTACCCAACATGACTAAGACTGTGTTAAATTATTTAAATAATCTTGTGTTATCAGCTTTGAATCGAATACCCAAACCCCCAGTCAGTCTTGATCCTCCATCAAAGAGAACACAATTTTTGGCTACTATATACAAAGCTGTCTTACACTTCTCTCAACCACAAAGACATTTTTAGTGTTCTTCTTGCTTCACAAGCTCAAAGCAACCCTTATTAAATATTTAGCCTGTCTGCACTGATAAAGCTGGCAGCCTGCAGTTATGTAGAGCCCTTCTCCGTTGCCATCTATTGCCCAGTTACTAAACACAAATATCCACAATAATGTTCTGAGCATTACATGTGTTGTTTATGTGCCAGAGGAGATTGGTTACATGCAGTGATGCTTATTATTTTTTATTATCTTATTAATATGTTGGCACTAAAAGCATTTACTCTTTTTGATATGATCATATAATACTGTCATATGATAGATCTATGAAGAGGTGATGTGCAAATAGGCTATTTCGTTTTACACTAATGTTTATGTGGCTGTTATTAATCTCCATTGGTGTGTTACTACTTAGCAAAGCAAGGGTCATGGAATTGACATCCCCTTTCTGTAATGAATTACGTGAGGCCTATTACCTCTCGGCATATAATACTGAAACTTAAGAATTGTTTATAACTTTTGAACTAGAGGAAGTTCTGTAACTGTAATCCATTACATACTGTATTGGGTTTCCTACAATAAGAATAACGATAATGCCTGTGCCTGACCCAAATAAAATAAACTCGACAACTATGCACAGAGCAATAAACAACTGATCTATCAGACTTTATTAGGTTTTGCATGATACTTCATTGTCACGTCTTCCAGTCTACCTCTAAAGACATGAATCTACAAATGTATTACATTGATGTGTATTACATTTCAGTTTCAGAATGGCTTTGGGCATTCAATAACTGTATTGTATAATATAGAATTTATATTGCAATGTATAAAACCGGTATGTTTGTTTTATGTGTGAATTACTGGCCTACTTTCCTTGTAATAAAAAGTTATTTCATGTGAGCGAGGGGGGGGTGTGCTGGTGCCCAGTCGCCAATCGCTGCCCAACAGGAGAAGATTTTTATGACCACCGTGCCATCTGATCTCCATTTAAATGTAATTAGGACTAAGTGTATGCATATTGGCATCATGTTGGGATTGCTAAAGATCATTGCTGTAGGGGAGGGCTGCCTAGAATAGCTGTTTGGAGAAGTGTACGATAAATCATTTCCTCTGATAAAAGCAGGGGGTCAGCAGACCCAGGAGCTCTTATGAGTCAGTCATATTCATTTGCTTTCGTTGAGGCTTATTTTCTTCATCTATTGAAAGTGTAACCTTGTTATACCAGAGCAGAAGTAATCTCCGTGCAGTATAGGTGGTTTGTGATACGGATGTGGGGTCAGGCACTGTCTGGCTATGATGAACTGCTACAGAAAGCATTACAGATGTGTGTGCACGAGGCTCCAGCAGTGTGGGAAGGTGATTCGGAGGCAATTTGTTTGAAACACTACAATTTGTCCTGAAGGGCAGTCCTTTCATCTACATCCTTTATCTTTTGACATCAGTGTAGGGTAAATGTGTGGCTCACACAATATTGTTCATAAAAGTTTGAAACATTCAGCCATACTTAACATAATGGTCATTTTGTTAATCATTGTTTTGGTGAGATGGGCTGGCCTTTGGGGTGTCCAACCTTTGTTCAACCCTTTCCCAGAAAACACTAAAAACATAATTAATGCAATCTGCAAAAGTGCTCAGAGGACCACTCTAAATAAGTTGACATTAGTTCATTTTGTGGCTTTTGATCCCCTTTAGTTGACTGGTATAATTGATTGAGGGTTCTGAGAATGGTGTCTCAGTGCAGGACATTTCATACCCACATTCAAGAAATCATATTACATTGTCCATTATATCTTTAGTCCCAGCAGTGTTGGCCTTGGCACAGGCAGAGACGTTGCTTTGTTTTCATGGTACAGCTGAAATCATCATAAGATACTGTATAGAAATTGGAGGATCTCAAATAACATCCATTGCTTATTGTGTTCCTATTAAAGGGGTGGTTCATCTTTAAGCTAACTTTTAGTGTGTTGTAGAATGGCTAGTTCTAAACAACTTTTAAACTGGTCTTCATTTTTTATGCTTTTTGAATTATTTGCCTCCTTTTTCTGACTCTTTGCAGCTTTCAAGTGGGGGTCACTGACCTCATCTAAAAACAAATGCTCTCTAAGCCTACAAATGTATTATTATTGTTACTTTTTATTACTCCTCTTACTCTACTATTCATATTACAGTCTCTTATTCAAAACAATGGATGGTTGCTATGGTAATTTGAACCCTAGCTACCAGATTGCTGATACTGCAAACAGGGGCGCTCCGCCAATGAGGCGAGCTGAGCCGCTCGCCTCAGGCGGCAGCGCCAGAGAGGATTCCAGGAGCGGCAAAAAGCCGCTCCTGCACCTTTAAGAGCCGAATTTCCAGTTTTTAAACCGGAAATTCGGCTGCGCTATTGTGAGAGAGCGCAATTGCGCTCTCCGCAATCGTGTTCCTGCCTCCCCTCCCGACAGGTAAGTCGTGCAGGGGGCGGCATTGCAGGAGCCGCCTCAGGCGGCTCCTTCCCCAGAAACGGCGCTGACTGCAAACTGCAGAGCTGCTGAATAAAAAGTTAAATAACTCAAAGACCACTAATAATAAAAAATGAAAGCCCATTGCAAATTGTCACAGAATATCACTCTTTACTTCATACTAAAAGTTAATGTAAAGGGGAACAATCCCTTTTAAGAATTAAGAGGCGAAAAACAGTGCAGATGTTAGTGCAATATTGTCTTATTCAGCAGTCGATATAGAAGGAATGAGGTAACCAAAAGTCTTATGCTATTGATTATTGAAATAGTGATGCAAAATCAAGCAATTTGCGCATTGTAATAAAAATCCATCATGGCACCAGCTGCCGCAGGGTATGGCTCAGTGAGTTTTGGTTGTGGCAGAGATGGAGTATTTTTGTGCTGTCATGCTTATCCTTATGTGATATTGTAGATCCTGCTCCTCTGCTGGAAGCGGCTCGTGGCTTAGAGGACCGGTTGCAACAACTTCATTGCATCGATCCTGAGAATAAAGCTGTAAAAGAAATCAGTCGCCACTGGAAAAAGTATTCTGACTTCCTCTCTGCTGCTAAAGGTAATACTGGGACAGGTATTCCTCGAACTGTTTCCAATGAAATACAAGATGTGTAATAATAGGAGCAAAATTTGGATCAGGTCTAGTTACCCAGAGCAACCATTCAGCAGGTGCCATTTACTTCGAATCTCTACGAAACTAAACATCTGATTGGTTATAGTGGGTGACTAGACACAAACTTTTGCTATTTATACGGTTCTTTGATGATACCTAAGCCAAACACACAGTGAATAATAGATAGCATATGCCTTAACACATATAATTTATGTCCCACGCACAATTAGTGAAACGTGCACTGTCACCATAAAAACTATATGTTTTACAAAAGAACAAGCCACTTCCCACACTCACCTGTAGAAACCATAATGTATTTTGGCACAATGCAAAAGATGCCCGTGGGTGCTAATTATCCACTGTATAAGCCCTGGTACTGAATTCTCAGAAGTTATTATTCTATTACGTATTGATGAACTCTGACATAAATAGTCTCTGCAGATAAATAAAAGAAACTCTTCTGCAGTTGAAAAGGCTTAGTCCAATTACCTTTTGTGATAAAGACAAATTAGCTATTGTGAAGTGATCCAGTTAAGGTGGCCATACACTATAAGATCCGCTCATTTGGCGAGATCACCTAATGAGCGGATCTTTCCCCAATATCCCCACCAAAGCAGGGCGATATCAGACTAATCCAATAGTTCGGCCCTAGGGCCAAATGATCAGATTACAATGTTGGGAATAGGCGCCAATAGAACGAGGACTGCATCAACTAGCCAATGTGGTCCTCAATCGCAGGGGAAAATTAAATATGGCAGATTTTTGGCCAGATATCGGTTGGGGAGAATGCCCCAAACAAGGGCAGATAAATTGCTGAATCGGTCTAAAGGACCTGACAACAGTTTAAATCTTCCTTTGTATGGCCACCTTTACAAATGATTTGGAGCATGCTGAGAATGTCCTACTGGCCCTCATTTTCAGGGAAAGCTGGAGACAGCAGGATTGAGAATGAAGTGGTTATGGTGGGTCAGGACAAAATTATTGCTGAATTGGGGCAGAGAATATAGGGGGATTGTGACTGAGCAGGGGGAAGGAGAGAGCATGCTTGTGGATGAGATGAGTAGTAAGCAAGAGAGCAGTTCTGTGGCTGAAATAAGCAAAGCGAGAGAGAGTGAGCAGGATTGCGGTTAAGCTGGGATAGGGAGAGAGACCTATGGCTCTGGCTGGGAGAGGGCAAGTTTGTAGCTGATTTGGGGCAGGAATGGAGGGAGCAGGTTCATGGTTTAGGAATGACATGGGGGAGTCAGCAGAAAGGTAGGGTTATTTCTGAGTTTTGGTGTAGTACAGTGATTTGTGGCATGGTGAGAGAGCAGTATTATGGCCAAGTGGGTTTGAGAAAATTAAATCTTGATTGTGACCTAAATAGGGCCAGTAGGGAGAGTTACTTACCTCCAGATACGATGCTTCCCTGATGGAGCTCAATTATATGAACTGGCTTGGACTGTTTGCATGGAAATGTAGTCCTTGTGGTGAATAATATTTCATAGCTGTGTTCTGCACTATTACCACCTGTAAACATGTCTGCATGTCGGACTGTTACATTTCAAAAAAATATTTTATCATGCTATCCTGACTTTGTCACTATGCCTGGGAAATGCTTATCTGATGTACCCCCTTATGTAAAACATAAGCATATTAGAAGTCACAAAAAAGTTCATGAGCATATAATCACATGGGACCAAAGGCCAAGTGAAACGAATTATACAGGGCATGTAACTAGTGATGGACGAATTTCTCCCATTTTGCTTCGCCGAAAAATTTTGCAGGAAATTCGCGAAATGGGCAAAATGATTTCCCCATCTCTACATATAACCCCTAGTGGGTAAATTTTTTTTTTATAACACAAAAGAGCCATGACTATTCTGTAAATTATATTTGTACTTAATGATGTCATCAGATATAATTGCAACTCAGTGATGTCATTTGTATCACATGACTCATCAAAACTTGTGATATAACAATTGTAATTTGTAGAAGACACAGTAGAGAGCCATGAACTGTATAAAAGCACCCGGCCTTCACCCTTATGCCTTTATATGATCATGGAACTCCTCTGTGACTTATAATATCCTTATATTTGACAATACAGTGTATATAATTCACTATGTATGGAAATTTTTTAATAGTGCTTGTGCATTGTAGTACAACTACAACTGGTCTAAAATCAACATTACAATAATACAGAGCAATGTTCTTTTTGTTGCTCACAAGTGCAGTAAAAATGAAAGTTCATCAACATAGGGGTCAGTGACTCTCTAAGGTATGATGATATTAGATGTAAAGAAGGAGCTACTATTAAACTTGCGTTATATAGGTATAATAAAAAGAGACATTTATGACAGGGTTCCCTTTGATCCCCTCTTGCTGTGCACACACAGCCATATTATCAATCCTCACAGCCTCTTTTGTTAATAATATAGTTTGCTTAGTATATTATAGCCAGGGACATTGCTGCTATTACTTTTCTTCAATGGCGTGTGTAAGTGATGATGGCAGCACAGTCCAGCTAATCAAGAGACAGATAGGAAAGTTTTATGTGATGATCAGCAGAAAATTGATATCTCATAAGAAAGGATTTTTTTTTAGGGTTTTCAATTTTGATTTCCATTTTGCATCTCTTCCCTTCTAAAAGAAAAGTGATTGCGGTTGTACTTGTTAATGCTGCATTTTACTATAGTTGAAGAATGCCTGCAGCATTAAAGTCAATGTTATAGTTTACTGTTATTGTTCTGTCAGTAGGCTGCTGTTTATCAGTTACTGCTCGTTATTATCCAATGTGGTGCTGCTTTATGTTGGGGTGCTGCTTAGTGACCCAGCATCCCCTGATGATGTCAAACTTGACCCCCAAACTTCAAGTGAGATGCATAGATTCTAATTCTCTCCCTGCAGCTCATGTCTGTCTTACTTAGTATCACTGCCACTTGATAAATGACATCAACATAACCTCCAAGCATTGTACAATGAAGTAAAACACATTCCAGACATTATTCTGTTTCAATTTTAACAATCTATGATAATGTTTGACATATTGCACTATAGTTAAAAGGAAATGGGATGCATTTATGTATGTTTATTTTAATTGATATATGCAGCGCTGTATATTTACAGTATATTAGCAGACTGCGGAACAAAACTTACTATAAATAAATATAAATATATCAAAGGCTTAAGAGAATGAAAGCGTTTATCACTGTTTTCCAGTTTGTTAGGAACAGCGAATATAATTGTTAACCTCAAACCAGATGGAGCAGCATTCCTCTTTGACGAATAACGCATCGGCCCCAGGTTACCATTCTAGTAATTGCCACACGGCCATCTTGCCTCCTGTTGCTGCAATCTCCCACAATGATTTACGGTGGCCATACACATTAAAAGAGGAAAAGTGTCAATTTGCCCAGTGTCGGACTGGGACACCAGGGGCCCGGCAAAAAAACTTAGATCAAAGGCCCACCCAAAAACCTTAGACCAGGCGCCTACACTCAAAACTATTATTATTCCTCTCCTCGCTCAACCTCTATTCTCCTAGTCTCTTCACCCTCTTAGTGTGTTTATCAATGCAGAGAAATCAGTATCAAACATCAGACATGCAAAAATCAAATCCACAGCAGAAATATATAGCTCTGTATATGGGTACGTCTGGACTTGGTTTGTCTCTATGATTTCAATGTACTGTACTTCTGGTAGTCACTTTAATTGAACAATATTCTTTGCTTTTGTTCAGCTGCCATTGCTCTGCTGTACCAATGTCACTTGGGCTCAGTAAGACAAATTTGCAGCCACTAACACACCATACACAATGAATTTGCCCTTGGTTGGTGCTCATACATACTTGAGCTGTTCACTTAAGGCTCAAATCACAGCACCTTCTGACACAAGGAAGCCCAGTAGCTAACACTGCCTCCACCAGATGATAAATACAAGATATCCATTGCTTATTGCACCATCTGAATCACACCCAATTGAAATGCCTGTAAGTGCACACCCATATACCACTGCTTCCTTGACTGCCACAAGTTGCACCCAATTGCAACGATATAAATGACTCCTGATTGTGTTTGGCACAGTTATGATAGAATTTGGGAGAAATAATTTTACGCCGTGGGTAAAAAAACATGACAAGTATGCAGATATTTTGCACTTTACAACTCTTTAGCAAATGAGCCCCATTGTGTGCTAACCTTCCTTCCCACTGTGCTATATGTACACTAGCTATATTCCATACTAAGCTTTTTACTCTTTACTCTCACTGTATCCTCTGGAGCAGTGCACCCTTGTTTGGTATTTCTGCACCTTTCTATGTGCCTTCCTGTGGCATTTTAAGCAACTGATAAAGTGCCATACATTGTCTATATCCCATTCAATATGTCCATATTCAGTACGAGCAAACACACAGCCATTTACTGTATAAAATTGCTTTTATAGCATTATTATCCCTCATTTATAGCATGGTAATAATACACAGCACTGTATATATTGCACATTCCTGCCCATGTGATCTTCTGTATATTGCAGCCAGCCTGGGATGGCCCTGTTTTATACAGACCCATCCCAGGGAGTTATTGTCCATTGCAATGGCATTTTTTAATAACTGACCAGTTGCACAAAAGTATTTTAATCTATCTATGAAAAAATGTGTAATCTTCTGTGTCTGTCAGTATCTGATCTCATTCTGGAAGCTGTTATTATATAAAAGGTATAATTATGAGACAATGGAAGTATAACATCATACCCATTAGACATATATGCATATATATATATATATATATATGGGTGGGGTGCATTAAGCCCACATTGAGGAAGCCTTATGTGACTTGCAGGACCAGCAGTGAAATGTCCATAAAATGTGGTTAAAGTCAGTGCCTTCAGCAGCTCCAAGAGGGAGAAAATGCTGTGATATGTAGTTCTGCAACAGGTAGAAAGGCAAAAGCTGACTATTTGTGAGTGCAATGCAGTAAACAGGGGGACATTTATTGGTGGACTGGTGGCAAAATAACTTTGCAAAGTTAATAATTGAGGGCTAACAGCAAATACATTGCTATAGCAGTTGGACTAAGCTGAAATCCTTATTTTTAACCATGCATATTCCTAACTATAGACAACAATAGCAATCGTATTCATTGTCACGTGTGTATGTGACAATAACAGGCGGGTCTCTTCTGTGTGCGACACATGGTGTAATGGGTGGGGACATTGTAAACCAGCTGGAGAGACTCAGGTTGCTTGCCTAGGGGCTGATACGAGTGGTGGCACCTTTATCTGATGGTGGAGATCATATATTAATTGTGTCATATTTCAGCTTGGAGGCACAAGTTCCCTTACTAAAGCCCAATCAAACACACAGTGCCTAGCATTTAGGGTCAATCTGCAGCATCACAGACCACCGCTTCCAAAGCTGGAAGCAAGGAAACTTTGGGCTATTTTGTGTGGTTTGGTTGAGAGACTGGAATATGAAGGAATGGAGAATGGCTGAATATAACAATAAAGTTGTAGCCTTACAAAGCAATTGTTTTTTTTGGGCTGCTGGGGTCAGTGATCCCCATTTCAAAGCTGGAAAGCGGCAGTAGACATATATATTAAAAAAATTATCAAAAGACCATTTGAAAAATTGCTTAGAATGGCACGGTCTATAGCATCATCAAAATATGGCAGACTACCCTTTTAAATACTTGGTGTGGGTTTGATGAGTTATTTATATTTGTTGGCTATATACTATATACATTGTAATCATGATTAAAAGCATAGGAAAATCATATTAAATCACTTCATGTATGATGAAATATAATGCCACACTGACAGATGGAGTGATTAGCTGTTCCTCTAGAGAGCACCCAGTCACAATGAGCCTCCCAAGGGACCAGTAATGATTATCTAATGGGGGACTGTCTGTTGGATCCCAGTTATACAGAAAAACCACATTTCCCAGCGCAATGAATACGACCACTTTTGTGCAATCTCAATATTCTCTCATGTGGACCTTACTGTTACCAAGCTCGTATGTATTACTTTTGCTTTTAAAAATCTGTCATTTATTTTGCGCTGTGTGCCAGAAATGAAAATAGACCTGGGGGGGTTTTGTAAAGTAACATGGGCCAAATTTACCCACACGTTCAGTAATCCATAGAAACCAGACAGTTGTTTGTGTTCATAACTCTGCATTAGGTTGATGTTTGGTGTTGCTATGGGATACATTACTTGGGATCATTATTTCCCATTACTATGTTACTATATAACAACTGTCATAAGAAAAATTTACAGGACAACATGAATATGGGATTCTTTGCACCTATGCATTAAAATTGCAGTGCTACCTCTTTATTTGCCCCACCCCACAAGCCGGGGGGGCTGCTGCCTTTATTGCTCCCCAATTCACAAATGGGGGGGGGTAGCTGCATCCTTTATAGCTCTCCAATCCACAAACTGGGGGGGGCTGCCTTTATTGCTCCCCAAACCACAAACGGGGGGGCTGCATCCTTTATTGCTCTCCAATCCACAAAACGGGGGGGGGTGCTGCCTTTATTGCTCCCCAATCCCCAGGGGTGGTTGCTGCCTTTACACAAACTAAGGGCCTGCTGCCTTTATTGTTCCCCAATCCAAAAACCGGGGGGGGGGGAGGCTGCTGCCTTTACTATTCCCCAATCAACAAACTAGGGGGCCTGCAGTATTTATTGCTCCCCCCACCACTGTAACAAATCGCTCATTTCATGTGTTGAAAGAAAGCATCTCTGTGTTGGAAAATATTAAATGACTTGATTTACTGATATCAAACCCCAGTTGCAGATCCCCCAAGGTCCCTTTGTATTAAAGACTCAGCAGTTAGCGCCTTCCAATTTGCTTTATTGTTAGGCAATATTCTCCTTAATTTAAAATCTAAAAAAAAAAACCTCTGTCAGAAGGGTCAGCAGATGATAGTTTATTGCAGGCTTAATGAAAGCTGGTTTGGGTTGAAAGTGCATTGTCCTCGTGTTCATAGAGAGTTAGTGAGGCAGTTCTCAGGCATTCCAGCCACTAGGAGCCAGAAGGGATTCAGGCACAGGCTGCTGTAGCTACTGAAAGGCAGGCAGGGAGCAGGAGCTTTCACAGGCTTCAGGCTAAACTCACAAATTCACATCCAGCTGTGACACTCAACACCATTGACTAGCAGATCCCCTGCTGCCATTATTAACTCTCCAGCATCATTCCTGCAAATATAAAAAAAAAACAGACCCCGATCGATGGTTTTACCCCCGTGCCTGGAGCTGTGAGCTCAGAGGACAAGTGCTTGCTCTTTGCACCACTGTCATGCTGCTTCTGTGATTTTGTATTCCCACAGAGCGGAAAGAGGGAACCGTTCCAGCAGGGATCCCGCTGCAGAGGGAGGAAGCCTGGCACTGTACCATTAACAGCAAACTCTTTTCCACGGACACCTTTCAACAGAGAAGCGAGGCAGAAAGCGAAAAGTACGTGAGTAGAAAGCAATTATTCCTTCTCTTTCTTCCTTTAACCCTTCATGCGGAAACATGTTACTGCTCATCTGGAAAAGAAATGTTTAACTGACTTTAACTCATAGTGGAAAGTTCAAGCAGAGCAATGTCCAACCTGTGCTTCCCTAGTTGTTCACCTCCAAAGCATGCTGGGAACTGCAGTTCAACAACAACAGTGGACCCAAAGGTTGGACATCACAATTGTAGGTTCTGAAGCAGAAGTGGAAAAGATATTTATCCTACAGTAAGATCAATATTAGATCAATATTTCCTCAGTGATGTGCCAGCAGGGCGCACACACAGCAAACAATGCAACAAGCAGAAGGAATCAACACACGGACACTATATCAGGATAGATAGACAGAAAGCTTAATAACGGAAAAAACACAAAAAACAGAAAACCAGTTGCAAATTGTCTCAGATCTTTGTCATACTAAAAGTTAATGTAAAGGTGAATAACCCTTATTTGCATGTGACCTGAATAGCCTTAGGCCTCAATGAATATGCATGCTTGGAACTAGTAGTTCTGCTACTAGTTGTATCTGTGTGAGTATAGACTCAGAACTAAATCTCTGTAGTGTAGCTGAAATATCAGCAGGGATATACACCATGAAGGTATAGATAATCATTCATCAGCTAGGAAAAATCTTTTACCTTGCTCAGTTTCAAAAATTGTTATAATTTTTTATTATAGGTTTATCCTCTCTGTGCAAGTGTAACATGAACCACGGCTCTATGTTGGCACGTCACTACATATAACATTATAGGCAGTGGCAGTAGTGAGTACCAAGTGGTAGCACTTGTGACACACTAAGCTCTTAACTCTAGGGGTGAGCTTTCTCCATAAAAAGTTTTATTGACTTGTTTGAACTTTTTTCAAATAAATCCCAGTGGGGCACCAGGAAGAATTCCATAGACAGCTCACAAGGCCAATGTCCAGGGGCAAATTAGAGCAAATGTGATTATTAACTGCCCCTAGTTAATAAAATAGCAGTGCACTCACCTCAGAGGTGGATTGTCACCAGAAGAACAATATTCAGACCAAGGTTTAAACAAGTGCTGTCTGATATTGCCATTGTACTGTATTATCCAGGGTATTCAGTAGGGCTCCCTGCAGTGGAAACTGCTTTTGGGCATGTTATTAAATTGGGTCAGATTGTGAGTGTCTGTAGTAACATTAAGAAGTATAAACATGAGGCAGCATTGTGTTCAGACACTATGGGGCAGAGTTATCAAGGGTCGAATTGAAAATTTGAATTTTTAAATTCGAATTTTTGAGTTTATTTTAGTGTAATTCGACTAGGGAATAGTCCAAATTCGATTCAAAAAAACAAAAAAACCAAATTCAGATTTCGAAAAATGATCATGTACTGTCTCTTTAAGAATTTAAATTTGACTATTTGCCATCTAAAACCTGCCAAATTTGTGTTTCAGCCTATGGGGGACCTCCTACAACCAATTTGGAGTCATCTGGTGGAAATTTTAATTTTTTTAAAAAAAAAACCCGAATCAAATTAAATTTGATTTGAATTTGAGTTTGCAGGTCGATCCTACTCACCCGAATTTACAAAATTCCAATTTTTTGGGGATAAATTTCGATTGGTCGTTTTTTCTTTTGAATTTTGAGTTGATGGGAGTTGATGGGAGTTTTTAAGAAACTCCCATGAACTCGAAATTTGACCCTTGATAAATCTGCCCCTTCATGTCTTATGTACTGTGTTATACAACAAGCTTTCATCACATAACAAACCTATTCGGCCATTTTAACCTCATTTATTAATATTGTACTAGTGTGTAGATGAGAAGCTCTTTGCTGAGATGAATCATTCCACGGGTCCTTACAAGCAGACTCATTTTTATGGTTAGAGTAAAGAGCTCATTTCCCTTGCAAGTGCTCACATTCCTATGGCAAGAGGGGCAGTGCGAGTCTGCACTTACTGAGCAATGGGGAAGCTTTCAGGGCTCTTTCATCTTTTACAGACAAAACATTACCTTTCATGTGCTTTTATTTATTTAATTTAATGATACGAGTTTAGTGCTGACTGGCTTTTCAGCTTCTGCCCTCAACACACCAGCCAGTCAGTTTTACAGGCACAACCCCAGCTGGGATACAGTATTATATGTGCTGTAGTCTTACATCTGTAGCTAGTGCCATGTAGTTACACATCACTTTATATTCCAACAGGAGACTGGAACAAATATAAAAGAACCCTGCAATAAAATATGAAGATAAGATAAATCAAGCGTTCAATCGAAAGATATCACAGTTCCTCTAGCTATTGTGTTCTACAACTCTCTGTAGCCTTTCTAAAGTGTATTGGAGGGATTTTTGATCTGTAGAGCAGAAAAGGTGAATAATGTTTTGTATGCAAGTAGTTCTGTTAAGCTAAGTGTGTGCACCCATGCTGCCTACTTGCCTGGGCTTGTGATTTTGGACTTGACAGCATGGAGTGAGTGAGGTTTATTCATATTTGTTGCTTTAGAATATTAAGGCTCACCAAGATTAGTGATGTGTGGGTTGACCTGAAACCCATTGCCCATCGGTTGGGCAGGTTCGGGTTGAGATTTGGCCAGCCATTGCGGGCTAGGGTTGGTTGTGGGTTAGACAGGGGAAGTACACTACTTCACTGCTCCCATATATTCCCTGTCTTGGAACCAGAGGTGCGTACAGAAAATCTGAGAGAGAAGACGCAGGTATATGCTGGATGCGGACCCTACAGCGGCAACATTTTGCGGGTTAGGTGTGGGTTAAGGTTTTGCAGGTTGGGGTCGGATGCAGGTTAAGTTTTTTCCTGACCCTCACATCACTAACCTAGACCCTGTGTGTGTATGTGGGATTTGGTGGTTGCAAAGCCTGTGTTACCCATGGGCATATACCATTTGCTTTACAACAACCTATTCTGACATCCGATTCCCTTATTTTAATTCTGGGGTGCTAGCTTTTAGAGGAGCATGCACCCCTATTCTGTTGTCAGACAGCCAATCTATTAGTGTATCTTAATGTGATGGCCCTGTATTTAACAACATACTCTGACCAAAATCTTTCGCTTTTGTCTTTGGTTGTTGTCTACTTCTGTCAGTTTAGGCAAATGCTACACCGACACCTGTGTTTTCCACAGCCTTAGCTTTGTGCCAGTTATCTGAGATGCTACATTACTGCCTTTGCAGAACACCATTTCTCTGTAGCATGATACGTCATGTTTATCTGCAGTCTTTAAATTGTGTGTACTGTATGTCTCTCTTTGTATTTGTATTTTCTCCAAAATACAGTATATGCTAAAGCGATACAGAACAAGCATTCTGAACATACCTTTAACTATAGAACTTCACTTATCGTCTTCCTTATTTACCCAGTAGTTACTAATAGAGAGATGTAGATCCTCTCCAGCTGTAGTTATACAAGCTGCACTGGTGTGTTTTGTCACTTTTTGTCATATGTACAGTAATCCATAAAACATTTCATTTTCTGAGATAATATTATATTGTATTGGGCTTTTAATATTGCTTCTGATTCCTATATTAATGGAGGAATAAGGTTTAACAGAGAAGTAGGGTATAAATGCTGCACATTATGCTTTAGGATTGTGTACCAACCCATGGCCCCCATAGTCCTTTAGCAGAGCAGTGCTGTGAATCTGAAGATGCCTCAGTAGCTCCACATCTTTCTGAACGGTACACTGCACATGCTCTGTACTGCTATCAGTTACGTTACCTGAGCTTAGGGACCAAGTCCTAATATGCTGTATATATAGAATATAAATGTCACATGGCAGCTCAGAAACCAGTGCAATATGTATGAGAATTAAATAATCACTTAGAATGTAAGCTTCTTTGTAGTGTGTCTCCTATAACATGGAACTTGATTTCTATATATGTATACTTATATTCATTAATTATAATGATATCTTCCCTGTATATACTTTTCTGTATTGTAAAATTGTACATCACTAGGTATTCTAGTACATAACTACATAATTAGCCCTGTAGCATCTACTCATATGACAGACAAACCTTGTTTTCTACTTTGCAACCCCTCAGCTTAGCTTCTCAACAGCTGCCTAGAGCACACTGAGCATGTGCAGTGTCACTGACACTCCTAACAAAAACCAAGAAGGTGAGCCCCTGTGCAGTGCCGGGCCTACTCGGCCGGGCGCCCTAGGCAACCCGGCAAACTACTTCGCCCCCCGCTGCTCGCGCATGCGCAGAAGTGTGCTAGTGGAAAGGAAGCGCGAGTGCGCATGCGCAGAAGACAGTAAACTACATACTCCTGCGGCCACAGCCTCTGAACATAGCGGTCCGAGCTAGGGGAAGTGCCTCTTCTGCCTACCCCTAGTTCCGGCCCTGCTCCTGTGCACAACATTGAAGACCTGGACCATTAACTTTTAGGCTAATTCAGTATGGTCAATAAATATGTATAGAATACAGAATTTCTATCGTATTGGTTTTAGGGTTCAGTTCTAAAATTATATTGACCACAAAGCAGTGAGTTTTTTACATTGTCTGGGTATTTATTTTGTGCATTACCTGTAGCAACAAAGTGGCAAATTTCCCATCTGCTCCTATTTTTTTGAGTGAACTGCACATCTCTTCAAAATGCAAATCCTCTGTATATTACCTTGGCTTATTTCCATCTTTACCCATACTTATAGCTTCAATGTCATTATTTCATACATACTGAACAACAGATGGGTTTCCTTTTCTGACAAATTTGGTCCAGATTCTCCAGGATGTTTCCCCCTGGGACAATGACCTACATTGGAAAGCAATGCTTCCTTTTTGGAACAATAAAAACATACATGTACACCTGCCCTTTATTTATATTCCCTTCCTTATATTTGTCACCATATTACTCCAGCATCCTATTGTGATTCATCTGCTTCCAGCATATTCCTCTAGCACTGCTCTCCAGTTTAAATCTAGTTTGAGTTTGTTATTTACTCACTTGTTTTTCATATTCATGCAAATATTCTGAAAGCTCTTTATGCAAGGCAGAAACACTTTTAGCAGAAACTGTTATTCTCCTAGAAAAAAAAAAAACTTTGTAGTAAAAGAGCTGGAAAAAAAATGATTTTCATTTTAACCAAAACTGTTTGATATATGTGTGTCTCGTTGTCTCGTTAGAAAACTCCTGTCCACTAGGTCTAAGCTTAGGTTGATGGTTAATGAATTGTAAGGTGTCACTGATTCTGCTTGTGACTTTTTGGCTTTTTTTGGCAATCCCAAAAGATATAAAGAGAAGCAGATCGGAGATTTGTTATTTTGGGATGACCGTATTCATTTAATTAAATCTAATGGGTGAATTGAAGGGAAGCCTAATGAGGATTATATAATCAAATATCATTAAGAACCAAACCAGCATTGTAGGATAAAAATATAATTATCCTTTGCTTTATTAAGAAAGAGAATGTATCATTTCTATATTAGTGGGTCTTTAAAATATGTTTGCCTTTGCTGATGTATTCTTCATAGTCATCAAATGAATGGCAACATCTACCTGTATAGCTTGTTTATAGACCATGTGTCACTTCTCTCTCATGTATCTTTATATATAAATATGTATATATATTGTATAAAAAGACCAGCACTCAGGGAATTACCAGTGAATACATTTCAACTGAATACAAAAGAAATATTCTCTGGAAATTCTAAACGTGCTGGTCTTTTTTTTTTAATTGTTTAATATTTGTATCATATTAAGTGCGGCTATTATGTTATGCTATGTTGAACAATTGTTGCAGTGATTGTATATATAATGACACTTCTGCATACAATGTGGGTTTGTCGTGTATGTTTATTTGTGATTGATGGAGGCCAGTGCCGTAATTATGACATTGTATTGAGTTGGATGTGCTTTTACTATATGGTGAGAAGGTATCTAGTAGTGAATAGGAATTGTTTGTTCCATAAACCAACACTATGTTACTTATTGCTTTTCAATGATGCAGGCCAGATAGGTAAGATAAGGAAAGAATACCTGTTTGCTCTCTATTCCTTGGATCCCAGGTCTCTGCGTAGCCACGAAACGCGTCAGACCTCAGACGCTAGATGGTTAATTAGATGTTAAAATAAAATATACCTTTTATCCATATCCTGAGAGTGTGCGATCCTTCAAAGACAACGGAGTGTGCTGCTACAAATCTTGGTATTCCTTGGATCCCAGCCTGAAAAGCAAGTATGGGTGGTATCTATGGTTTAATGACTGATACAACAGATGTGTTCATATATTCTAACATTTTTATAAGTGTAAGGGGGCCCTGAATAAATTTCTGGAAACCTCTGACCTGTATGCTTGTATTCTCAGGCACTGCATATACAAGATCAGTATACCCGAGGAGGTTTGTATGTGTATTTAGTACCATTGTCTAAAAAGATAAAGGTACTATTTTATAGGTATGACCAGATTGCTGCAGACTCCTTGTCCATCATCAATACAGCATCATTTCTGCTGTTGCATGTTCCTGAGCGTGGGTTTATTTGCCTAGAGACCTGGCTACTTGAATACTGTTAGGGAGTGGCCCTAGTTAATTGACAAACAGTGTAATAAGCTTGTCGTCTCTCGTGTTTCTCTTGGGCTGAGCGTCTGTTCAGAAGACTGTGCCTTCTCCCCTGATAGACTGCTAGTCATTCTTCATCATACAGTACAGTCGTTGAAGTATTTCTCTGCAGTGCAGGACTGGGGAGATCTGGATGTCTGGATGTTATAGTGGTACATTTCACCTACTATATGTGTAAATAAAATGTTAAAACTGTCCAGAAGGATTATAGATTATTGATAGTATTCTTTATTATGCAGAGATCTCATATAATTCAAACCAGTTCTCGCCCAAGTGGAGCTTACAATCTCAGAACCCTATCACATACGCACACAGTAAGGTCACTTTCATCAGCAGGCAGTCACAGGCCTTTATGGTTAAGGAGTATGGGAGGAAATTGGAGCACCCGAGAAATCACATACAAGCACGGGGAGAACATACCATTCTGTAGATATCACCGTGTACGTTTCATCTTAATTAAAATATGTGTCACTTGGTAAAATACATTGTGGATGCATTGCGCACTCGCAAGGTTATGTTTCAGCACTTGAAAAGGAGGGACTCCCCTGAATGGTTGCGATCTCAGTAAAGACTTGTGTGAACAAGGAAGTCTGTACATGCTTGTGGAACATAGGTTTCTATATTGAAACTTTCTCTATTGGTCTTTCCATAGAGGCTTACAGGAAGCACAAATCACATTGGCTGTCAGACTTGGGGAAGCCGAGGAGAAAATCAAGGTTCTTCATTCAGGTCAGTGGAAGACATCTTTGGCCTGCTCCTTTTATAGGTATATTTGCTATGGGTGATGAGAGTCCTGCGGTGCCTCGGCATGCAGAACTAATCATGAAATTCATTATGAATCAGCTGCTACCGGTGTAAGACAGAATCATAAACAACAAATCCAGTCGCTTCATAATCACCAAAGGTCTCCTGTGGTTTAATAGCAACGTAATTGTGAGCCGCACCCACACTGTAAATTCAGATTTTAATATATGATAAATTGGCTTCTCCCCTGCACAGGAAGCTTGACTCTTGGAAGGCATAGCTTATATACCGGTAATGAATAGGTACCAATGGCATTGGCATGTTTCTCCCTTAATAACAGTTTAATAAGAAGGATGTTCCAGACTGCACTTCATTAGTTTCTGTTCAACAAGTCATAAAACTTTCATTGTATATTAGATTAAAAGGCAGTTTAAATCAGGGACGTTCACCCACTGGCCCCACAGCTATTGGTTTAACATTCCCAGCATAGCACTACTGAAGAAGTCTTGTGGGAATGCACAGAGTTTGAGCTGAGAGGCCACATGGGTTCGTATGCCTTTTTGTCTCTTTTGTTATGCAGTTCTGCTTACTTTAAATCTTATGTTTTGGTATGCCTTTTTGTATTCCTTTTATTGGAAAATACTATTTGTAATTAAAACATGATGGTTATATTGGACACAAACTGCCATCGCAGTATTACGAGACTACAACTCCCAGCATACTTCAGCATTTTATTATAGTATCATGAAGCTGCTAATTTAACCCCTCTACGGTCAGTAGCTAATTGGCCATTGTATGAGGCATTCCCAGTGAAGTGCCTGATATCTGGATGAGTATCACGCAAACATGTTGATGGTCCTTGTTGTTGGTCCTTGTTGATCTCCATAAGCCCCAATATGCACCTGATGACCTCACCAAACAACGCGGTCTTTAAATGTATGACCAGCTTATCTATTCTTGTCTCAGGAATGACCTTTTGTTTCAGTTATATTAGAGCATCTCTCAATTACTAATATGACAGCTTGTCAGAAACCATCTTTTGGTCTTCTTTAATATCCACCGTAGAAATCTAGGAGGCAGATAAGGGTAAGAGAAAATGAATCACCTGTCACGCTGGATCCCAATGGCTCTTGGAAAAGGCTGTTCTTATCTGACCTGGTTATTAATCTCTTTCCAAATGGGGAGATCAGGCAGTTTAATCTGGTGCATGTGTTTCTTTTATTGTGCAGCACTGAAGACAACACAGAGAGAGCTGCTTGACCTGCGGTGTCAATATGATAAAGAGACAGCGTCTAAGTAAGTTACCTGTGTTTATTTATCTGCAGGAAATAAATGTGAGCATGATGAGCTTGTTAAACATGTTAGATCCTTTCCTACAACGTTATATTGGTTTGGAAAAGGCTGATAGATGGCTACTGCAAAATCTTTATGTTCGGATGGATGTGGCAGCTGTAGTTTGCTACAGAGTCCAAAGACAGCCCTGTTTACTTCTTATCCAAAGGGAATCTATATTGTATATTCTCATTCTGTGTAGCGTAACTATGGAGGAAATAAACCCTGCAACTGCCCAGTTCATTCTTTAGTTCAGTATATGCTTATAAAAAAATCCTTTATTCCCAAGGTATAGTGGCCACTAAATGATCTTGTTAGCAGAGCTGAATTTAAAAGTTGTTCATCCCACAGGCCACAGGGTCACTAGTTGCCGCCACCATTACCTCCTCCCAACAAAACCCCTACTTGCACCATCTCCCCCCAACCTGTTGCTTGCATGCACTGCTATTGCTGCTTTGGCACTTTAAACCTCCATTGGGGACTGAGAGCAATGTCAAAAAATTATTTTCAGTGCAAATGGGCCAGCGGGTGGTATCCCATGATTCTTGTGCCTTTGTGGCCTGCCCACAAATCCAGGCCTGTTTGCTAGGGCTATTTGTCAAGGCTTCGCGCAAGTTTTTATCAGGATATTGGGTTTTCTGGCTCAGTTTATCAGTTGACTCTAGGAGACTTTTAAGTGCAGTGTTCAAAGTGGCAAAAAAACACGAACAAACTGCTATTTTATGTCACAGAGCACAGAGACTTGCCTGTGCTCAGTGTTACCTTGGTACGGGACAGTTGTATTCATGAGGAGCAGGTACAGGGAAGTTGTTCTGCCTCCCACCTTCTGCCTGTTTTTTAACTTGCAACTGCAGGATCAGATGTAGGCTGAAGGAGAAACATGCAACAGTTAGGATCCCTTCTGACCTCAATGTTGGGCTCCAAAACCCAATGTACTTTACCTATACATGCGCCTATGAAAATGTTTTTCTTTTCTTTCTTTCATTTTCTTGAACGTGAAATGTTCACCCAAAAACTGTTTGCATAATATAAGAAAATGTAATTCCAAGCAACTTTCCTATATACATACATTAAAGATGAATACAGAGAAGAAGATGGGGCAGTAAGATAGATACAAATGCACTGTACTGTATGTATATACTATATTTAGTAATAAGTCTAAAGCTATGGTACTTGCTGAGTAATATTGAAAACGCTATCTCATACTCATACTCATCCAAGCCCCTTCTTATACTTGGATCTCACACCTATAACCATTTGCTCTTTTGCTCTTCTTAGTATATTGTTTCTAATAGAGATTATTCATTGAAATAAAAACACTCAAGCTAGTAACAACTGCAATAAACCTTGATTTTAATCATGGACTCGTATGAAAGTTAAAATATCCATGCCAAGGAAAGCAAGGCACTGTTTGCTTACACAAACCCTCCCTGAGTTGATTATTTTTTATAGCAGGGAATCCTTTAGGATGACATCCTGAAGTCATGTTGGCTTGTCTCCCAGCCTCTTCGTTCAGGAACTTGGCATCAGTTAATATGTGAATGAAAGGTTGCCACTGGGGATTATTTGGTCTGTCGTGCCTACAACACAAGCAGGTCTAGGGGTCATCATGGTCCTCTGGAGTTACATTTTACCTAATGATACTTGATAGCTTGTCCTCTTAGCATGGTCATGCATTTCATGGTTCCGGTGTTTGTTGCTATTTTTAATCTGTCAATGTTGATACAGTGCAAAGATCATAAAGATCATATAATCTGAACATCTCACTTCAATCTCTTAATGGGAAAAATTTAGATGAATCAGAAAAGCTGAAGGACTTAACCCTCTCCTAGGTAGGGGGAGATGGTGGTGCAGGTTACAGTCAATAAGCTGTCAAGCCGCTGGTTTGAAGATATTGTGCCATTTGTATCGTGCACTTTCAGGGCTGCCATTATGAAGCATGGGGCACCATACTACTAAGTTAGTAGGGCTCCCCCCTCCCCCAAGGAGGCCCCAATTATTATCCTATTGGTCATAAGAAGTAGATTGGAACCCAGTGAAAAAAATCCACCCTGGTCATGCCTATTATAATACTACAGTAGAACCCTGCTATTAAATTTTACAGGTGGAAAACATAAAATGCAGGAAGAAACTAATGCAACGTACGTTAGAGTCCTGTGCGGATCCAATTGGCAGGCCTGTGCCCCAACTTGGACCCGCTGAACTGCAAGCCAACCCGCTCCCCTAACTCACTATGCTCAGCTACCCAGAAACCCAACCCACAAACAGCTTACTGTACTTACCCCCCCCCCCTTACCCAGCACTTGCGAAACCGGAAGTGACATCACAACGTAGTATATTGTGCTAGGTAGGACAAGGGTTTTTACCACAAACACAGGGATGGGCTGAAGGGTTCAATCCTGCAACGTAGCCAGATACAAATTTATGCCCTAAACCCAGCCAACTTGCGGCTATTCCACAGGTACCCGACCGGATGCAGGACTCTAGTGTACATGCGGCGGACCATGAATAATAGACAAATTATCTGGGAAACCGTAAAGCTCCATTCTACTGTAATTTGCCCAAATTTTATTGCTATAATTTTGTTGTGAAAAATATTGGTAAGATTCATAAATGCTTAAAAATTAAATAAAACCAGGGTTCTACTTTAATTTGTCCAAATTTTATTTCTATCATTTATATTTCTATAATTCTGCCTAAATTTTTTTTTTACAGTGGTAAAATTCAATAGGTGCTTTATTCACAGTGTTTCTTTTAAGGCTCATGAGTCCCTTAAACATAACAACAGATGCCTGTTTTGTATTGTAAAGTCTTTTCTGGTAAATGAATATGCTTGGCTTCTAAATTCAGATAAAAAAATGATGAAAGGTCTGCTGTTTGACTCTGGATAAGTAAAGGGTAGAGTTACTGCCTAGCTGCTGTTCTTCCCCAGTACATGGGAAGTTACTTGGCACCATGCATATCACTTGGCACATCATGGCTATGAACGGTTACGATGAAAAGAAAATTGAGTTACTATTCCTTGTAGGCAACACATCAGGGGCGTAACTATAGAGGAAGCAGACCCTGCGGCTGCAGGGGGGCCCAGGAAGTATAGGGGCCCCATAAGGACCTAATTTATATACCATTTCAATAAATCTTATGTATCTAAACATTTTGGGGGCCTTAAAAATGATTTGCTGAGGGGCCCAGTAAAATTTAATTAAGCCACTGCAACACATGAACTACAGTGGAACATGTGCAACCATGGATTACTCCAAATCATTCACTGCTTCTATTGCGCAGGTGTAACTACTGTTTTGGGAGAGCTAAAAATGGTCTTTTCTACTAAGACAATAACTTGACTTTATTAAATGTACGTTTGCTCATTTGTGATTTAATTGGTGTGGTGCCATCCATTTTTATGTGTCTGGAACATCTTCTCCACCCCTTTGGCTCTCACCACTATGACAGGCTGCCAACTCTCACAGCTGTTGCTGTTGTTTGCCAGTCTCTCTAATACAAGGCAACACAGTCCTTTTTACTCATTACACAACACAGAGAGAAAACTTCATGCCATTACACTAAAGCAGATGTTCTCAGTTAATCGTATAGGCCATCACTCCCTTAATGTATTGTAAGTCATTCTTAAGGGTAAGTGGAAGAACTTGATAAGCCCCCCACAAAGGATCACAGTGGTCCATTTTGCAACTCTAGTGAAAAGGCTTTTTTAGTATAAACAGTGTTTTACATATTAGCTGTTTTATGCATTTATGCCATTCAACCTTCTTAAAAAAGCCAATAGTTGAAATGTACACAACCATGCAAGAACATGACGACAATACACAATGGCAGCTTGAGTCAGGATGCATTCTGATGCATGGTCCAAAACAAACTAAAATCCATGTGCCTTGCAGCATGTGTAGAGTAAGGGGATACCTTATACCTTTACCCTCTGTTGTGACTGAATATTGAATATTGTCTGTACTATGTAACAGGGAGATTGCACCAAGGCCTACGATTAGATCTTTGTCTGGTATAACATTTAACTGAAGCCTCCTTCAGAATGGCAGACTATCATTTCAATGAACGGGAGAGGCTCTATGACATAACCATTTAAATTTATGTTCTTCATTTCACTTCAGATCTTCGCCCTGGGTCCACTGGTACCTAAGTGGCCCCAAAGATCCCCACTACTTCAATGTTTTTTATGCTATTAATTTTCTCCAGATACACAACTTCGTTAATTCCATTAAACTGGAAATAGTGAAAACAAAATAGATAGAAGTGCAGGAATGATTCCTGAATCCATCAATTTCCCTTTCTTCCTAGGGATATGAGATACTGGATGAACCTCCTAAGTGACATTGGTCAAAAGGAATTTTCTGTACATTGAGCTTATTTGTTGTGACTGCAATTTCCTTTTGATTGAAAAAGGGATCATCATTTTTCATGTCTCTGTCTCTGACTAATGCTATGGAGCTGGTGGCCTGATAAGATTAAGGCATGATAGAGTCTAACAGAGGCTTGTGTTGTATACTCACAATGTTGGCTTCTCCTTTAGAATAATGAGCACTGTGATTTGGCAAGACCGAGACTAGAGATAGCTTTTGCAGATTGCTACTTCAGGCATACCAACCAGTTGTTACCAGGGTCGGAATTAGGGGTAGGCAATTGGCATGGGGGGGCATAAAGAGAAAGTGGTGGATCATAAGGGCCAAGTTGTTGAGGTGATGGAAGAGGAGAACCATGCAGCTGGACAAAGTGGGGTATGTGTGTGAGTGAATAAGGGGGTGGTTTCAGGTGTAAATATTCCTGTATGTTGGTAGCACTGACTACAATGTATTTGTATTCTAGAATCAGTGTGTGTTTTCAAATGGATATAAGGGAGTGGGAAATAGAGCAAGTCAGACTGCAGTGATTCCAGGCCTAGACTGGCAAATGCCAGAGGGGCTGCTGTAAGATGCTATAGACAGTCACTTTGTATTGGGTTGGTGGTGGCTAATTTGGCCTCTGTGTACTTGCAAGGCCAGGGCCTATTTTGAATCCCAGTTCAGGCCTGATTCCCACTGTTGCCTCAAATTTCATAGGGTGCCTTTCATGCAAAGCTGTCTGTCCATTATTATAATGGCATTGATGACACTCACTGATGTGCTGCATTACATATTACTAGTGATTAAATACTCATTAGTGCCATGTATATAGTATGTATAGTAGGGATGCACCGAATCTACTATTTTGGATTCGACTGAACCCCTGAATCCTTCATGAAAGATTCGACCGAATACCGAACCAAATCCTAATTTGCATATGCAAATTGGGGTGGAAAGGGGAAGTTTTACTAACGTGTTTGTGACTAAAAGTCACGTGATTTCCCTCGCCGCCCCTAATTTGCATATGCAAATTAGGATTCAGATTCAGTTCGGCAGGCAGAAGGATTCGGCCGAATCTACTGTAAATCCTGCTGAAAAAGGCCGAATCCCGAACCGAATCCTGGATTTGGTGCATCCCTAGTGTATAGGGTGTAGGATGAATGTGTGCAGGCTTTGCTTGCTTGTTAGATTATCGCAGGCACATTTAAGCATACAAAAATATTTTACCCATTTGTGTTTTTAGGACAGATGAAGTGGGCATGATAATGACCAATCTTGAAAAAGCCAATCAGGTAAGTAGAAATTGAAAAACTTTACTAATATGTACATACTTTAACCTGATTTTCATGTATTTTTCTTTGTATCTACGCTTCGAAGTTACATTTTGAATACTAAAATGACACAGCAGATGTTTAAGTATACTGTATTCTTATTTTAATATGCTGCTCACTTTCCACTTATCTAATAAAACAGGTGCATTTTGTGCATTTTTAAAACTGATATTCTCCATGCCCTTGAAGGCATTTGTTGGGTAATATAATAAAAATGCCAATGCTTGCCCAGGCATAGTAACCCAGCAACCAGTCAAGCTTCTGCTTTCATACAGTTTACCAGTAAATGCTACTTGCTGATTGATTTCTATGGGTCACTAGCCCTGAGCAAACTCTGCACCTTTTACTATATCTTCTCTTAAATTCCAGAAGGTGAGATTTATGGGATACAACCTGAGAAGACAAACCTGAACAGATAGGTATATGGTAGCAATCAGGATTTAGAGGTATTAGTGAGGTGCTAGGTTTGTCAGAAATTTATATTGTGTATAGAGCTGGAATGTGTGAAATGGAATAGAGAGTAAGATATTATAACAGAACAAGGACTGTCAAATTATGGGTTAATTGAATAAACTACCTTTAGAAGCAATGAGAGTCAGAATCACCAGTAGCAATATGGACATTATTCAATAATATTCTTAACCCATACAGGCAGGCTGCTAGATCCTCTGATGTGGCTCCTTTGTTGCTCCCCATGGTAAACTCCTTTTTGCTCACCCTTATACTGCATTTCCCAAATTATTATTTAAGATATAGGGAGGCAAAGCTGGGCCACCCTTGGACAGAGGGCTGTGGAAGGTGGTGGTCATTAAATCAACAAATTGTCACAGTACAGAAAAGATAGACATGAGAAACTGGAAATAAATAATACAGTATACCAATAAAAAAGGCAAACACAGAATACAGGGCTGCAGTACAGATGGAATGGGAATAAAGGATGCAGGGTTGGACAAACCCAACGAGATACAGAGGAAGATCCTGGTGGGCCCCCGAACCTGTTGGGTTCTGCCATCTGCCCCAAGCCAGCTCCACTGCCGTGCATTCCACTGTGGAATGCAAAGCCATATTTCTTTTTTTTATTTTTGTATGTTGTGGCAGTAAAGTAAGGAGCGGGAGTGGCAGTGGCTTGATGGTGGGCCCTTCAGGGCCGGATTTACATTGTGGGCGCCCCTAGGCCCACTAACCGTTCATCGCCCCTGTCCCCTCCAGGGGGACAGGAGCAATGGGGATTGGCGCATGGGAAATTAAAAAAATTATTGTATCTCCAGCACATCACCAGTGTTTCTGAACCAATGTGGGTGTGGTTGTGCAGCATGCCGCCCCCCTAAAATTCTGCCGCCCTAGGCCCGGGCCTAGGTGGCCTTTCCACAAATCCGGGCCTGGGGCCCTTAGATGGCTCTTTAGGTGGGTACCCCCGTCTGTCTCTGAAATGATGCAGTAATTACTTGTATAATGAATGGGAGAGAGGTGTCCTTAAGTGGCCATGTATCCAAACTCTTCAAAATGTCTACAAGGCAACCCTTATTTTCAAATGTACCATTAGTGTGTGCTCCCCATATTCCAAAGGGCTCAGCAGCTGATCAGCAAAAGGGATCCCGCCCCCCTTCTTAAAACAAAATTATTACGAGATATTTTGTGACTTAGTTGCCTTCTTTTGGCTCAGGGATTTTTTTTAACATCTCTTGGGTTGTGTTTTCTTGTTGTTTGTGTAATGCAGTGGAATATGTTTGACTCTATTAATAAGTTATAGGAAGAATATTAATGGTCAGTAATGTGGCAGCAAATATTCACATTTGTTTTCCATTTCCGGTGTCTTTTAGAGAGCAGAAGCTGCTCAGAGGGAGGTTGAGAGTCTCAGGGAGCAATTATCATCTGTAAATAATTCCATTAGACTGACCTGTTGTTCTCCGCAAGCATCCAGTGGGGTGAGTTCAACACGATATGACAGACTTTCAGTAACCCTGCATTATATGTGCCTGGGGAAAAGCTTTACTGTTCTGCATGGGAATGTGCTCTTCCTGCTATTTACTAACTTGATTCATACACTGAACATTTTAGTGTTAAAAGACTTCATGACGGTTGAATCTAACCAAAATGATGTATTCCTTAATCATCAGTATTAATTAGAAAGAGATTTGAATGAGCTGGTATATCATAGAACAAAAAGTCAAGTGTCCAGCACCTTAGTGATAGGAAGTACCCTTTAAAGGGGTGTACATAGTATAATGTTTTCACCTTCACATGCTTTCCATCCCAAATCCATAAAGATTGCAGCACTCCCAATTTATGATATTAAAATCACCTTTATTGAACATATGGCACAGCAACGTTTCGGACCTTTACTGGTCCTTTATCAAGCTGAAAAAGTATACCAGTGATATACCAGTGATTCAAATCTCTCTCTAATTAATACTGATGATTATATTTAAATTACTTTAACACCGATTAGCATATATTTTACTTAAGTATGATTTATTTCTTAAGCAAAACTACCCACCTCTGAACCATCCTGCCTTTACAGCTATAGGCAGTCACTTTCCTGCACTTTCCATCTAAGTTTTTATAGAATACCCACTCATCTCATCTCTTGACTGCTCTCAATCAGATTTTTATTGAACCCATTCTAATGTGGTGTCTATTTGGACGTCTCATTTGATCTCATCCCACGTTGTTTATCTTCATTGTCACCATTATTTCCATCAGTAAAGCCCCATTCCTATTAATTGTCATTGTCATCTATTGCAAGTGTTTATTAGACGGTGTCCAGTATTGTGTTGATGGTGCATATTGTATTCGTTTATGAGCACTAGGTGATAATATTGAAACTTTTTTCCTCCTTTGTATTCTTCCAAACCTGCAAATGATATTCATCTTGTGGTGCATAGAGTATGACATAAAGCAGTAATGTGCTCTGTAAATGATGTCACTAGATTGGGTTTGAACTAATTTGCTATGGTTTTGCAGTTTTGCCAAAGACCAGAGAAATTATGTGGCTTGGAAACACATACAATTCAGTGCAATAAGCAGTACCACATACAGATAATTACAAATAATTCTTCATGGAACATTTCTACCGGTGGGCTATTCTGTGTTATATTGGGTGGTGCTGAGTATCACATATTCCCTATTCTTGCCTTTTCTCTTTAGGACAAGAACAGCTTCTCCTTGTGTTCAGAATCTCGCCTAGAAGCAGCATTGGCTGTCAAGGACAGAGAAATTCTCCGACTCCTAAAAGACATTCAGCACCTCCAGAACTCTATTCAAGAGCTGGAAGAGTCCTCTGCCAACCAGATTGCAGAACTCGAACAACAGCTTGCCATTAAAACAGAAGCCATAGAGGTACAGCTAATAATACAGAGTTAAATCTACCAGCATCTATTCAATGACATAAGGTTATAGTGCATTTCAATTCAGTTATACGCAGTTGTAATCTACTGGTGTAAAGGCAAATGTGTTTGCTTCTCAATTCTGTTATCCGTCTCTCTTAGTATAGTTTGACTCTTGGAAGAAATTCCATCTTTTATTTTGGCCACCAAAGGGGAAAGATTCAGCCGCTAATTCATCTGCTCAAACTCAAGAGTAAATCTCCCCAAATATATAGTATTTGCCTTTGACTAATGCTCTCATTTTACTGAATAATAGACCCCACACTGAAATGTAACAAAGTCAGCGTTGGACTGGGCCGGCGGGACACCGGGAAAAAACCCGGTGGGTCCCACCGGCCCAGACTCTCTACACAGAGCCTGACCCAGGCCAGATTTGTGGCGAGGCCACAAAGGGCCAGGCCTAGGGTGGCAAGTTGGTAGGGGTGGCATGCCTCCAAGCCGCTTGCTCCGCTGCGCCTGCTCTTGCTGGAGTGGCGGGCGCTAGGACCGTACGGCCTGCCTCTAAAACCCGGCCCTGGCCTGACCTCTTCCTCTCCTGATTCCGCTCTCACCTGCCTGATTGCACAAAAATGACTCGCGTGAATAAGGTATGTGCCGGCGAGGGGGGCGGTAGAGGGGGTGTGTGACCGGAGAGGGGAATTTGACCAGGGAGGGGGGCCCTCATGTGGCAGCCCCGGTGGGCTCTGACCCCCCCAGTCCAACCCTGAACATAGTAACATAAGATAGGTTGAAAAAAAAGACACATGCCCATCAAATTCAACCTTTTATGTCTATATATAACCTGCCTAATTGCTAGTTGATCCAGAGGAAGGTAAAAAAACCCTTCTGAAGCCTCTCCAATTTGCCTTTCTGTGATGTTTTTACATTGAAGCTCAAATTTAGTGAGGTGTTATATGAGGAAAAGATCTTCATAGAATATCTTCATAATTATTTAATCCCTACTCTTTAATGTTCTATAGATCCACCTTTTGCAGTAATGATATTTGAAAACTGTGGTGCACAGGCTCTATCTGAATGATCTGGAAAATCTCCAAAAAATCTACCGTGAACAAAATCTTAAGCAGCAAACAAATCTGCCACATACTTTACCCAAAAGCTTTAAATCTGCTGTGACTGCAAAGGGTGCCTGTATAAACTATTAACATTGTGGGATAAAATATTAAACAATGTCACACTGAAAAGCACATAAATATATAACAGAAATCAGGAATCTGATTTAGCAGCAATCCTTGCTTCTTCTGAGAGTCACTCAATAGTCAACGGCCTTGCTGTCTGGTCACAAGCATGAAAAGTACTTTTCACATTTGCTGCTGCTGCTGCTAAACCTGCACATGCGCTTTTTCCTATTAAAGGAGAACTAAAGATTACTAAATGAGTAGTGCAGAAATGTTGTACTATGCAACCATAGCAACCAATCAGCAATTAGATTTCAACCTGAAAGTTAGAAAAATATTTGATTGGCTGCTATGGGCGACATCACCAGTGATGTTTGTTCCAGTGCTTTACACAGCATGATAAATAGGCCCCTCAGATGTCCTCTAACTTAATGATTGGTGTGTATATGTCAACATGGAGGACATTGGATCAGGGAAGGAGCAGACGGGGGTTTGGGTTGTGTGATGCATGACCTGTGTGAAAGCTCCTATGGGACCTCAAGGTAATATCTTGTTTTCTCATATTTATTTCTTATACTATATACGTTTCCATGAGTCATGTGGTATCTCTGAGCTTTTTATATAAACAATTACATTATTAAACATTATTTAAAAGAAAATATTTTAAAGGATGTACTTACATTCCTGTGTATTATATAAATATGAACCATTTTTGGTGATTATAAAAGACGCTGTCCATCATGTCTTTTTTCACATTTCCTACTAGCACATTTCTGTCTGTCTGTCAGCTCCATGTTGCACAGCTATTTCCCCAGTGCATTACACACCTAGTATCACTATGACAGTGCCAAATTCATCCTGACAGTGCATTAGCTAAGGAGATGCAGAATGTGCGCTCCAGTCTCATTTCCATATTAATTGACTTCTGCAAACTAAGCAAAGGATACATTCATTCATCCATATACAATTCTACCACTAGTAACAGAGGCTGGGCCAAAGTTAAAGAACAGAAGGGTCCTGCAATGGAGTCTGGATCCGTCTGTACTTTTCCACCTATAGTTTGAGATACGAAGGGGTATATTTATCAAAGAGTGAAGTTAATAGTGAAGTTCTGCCACTAGAGTGAAATTCCGCCACTTCCCATTCATTTCTATGGGGTTTTTAAAGGCGTATTTATCAAAGGGTGAAATTTCATAGAAATGAATGGAAAGCTGCGGAATTTCACTCTAGTGTCGGAACTTCACTCTTTGATAAATTTACCCCTAAGTGTTTTCAGTTCAGCAACAGCTAAAGGGCTTTAGGCAGACATTATATATATATATATATATATATATATAGATATATATATATATATATATATATATATAATAGATCAAATCTAACAGTTTTTCTACAGGTATGGGACCAGTTATCCAGAATGCTCAGGATCTGGGGTTTCCCGGGTAACAGATTTTTCTGTAATTTGGGTTCATACCTTAAAGGAGAAATCAACCTGTGGGGAAAAAAAAACCCTATTCCCCAACCCAGGTAGCCCTCCCTCCCTCCTCCCCCCAGACTAACAACCCCCCCCCCCCCCGGGGGAGATGCCCCATACTCCATACTTTCTTGCTGCAAAGTTCCACGTGTCCATCTTCCAGCTCCTCTGTAAGCTGACTGAGGGATCGGTATTTCTGCACATGCGTTGTTTGAGCAGTTAGCCGGTTTGAAACAACTGCGCATGGGCGGAATTACACAGAAATTGCCGATCTCTCAGTCAGCTTACAGAGAAGCCGGAAGATGGACGTGTGGCACTCCGCTGGAAGAATCTGTGCAGAGTTAGCAGGGTAGTTAGCCTGGGGGGAGGAGGAAGGGAGTTCTACCTGGGGTGGGGGGTAGGGTTTTTTTTCCCCCACAGGTTGATTTCTCCTTTAAGTCTACTAGAAAATCATGTAAACATTAAATAAATCCACTAGGACACTTAGTCATAGGCTTAGTCATAGTCTATGGTCGCTAGTGGGTAGAGCAGGCAAAGGAGCTCAACCAGAACCCAATAACGACCTGCAAACAGCGCAGCAAGGTCGGCCCAAACCTGCCCGTCCCGAGGGTATTGGCCCTGCCCACATATCACTAGTCTGGGTGCCTGCAATGCTTTCTCTTCTGTTCAATCAGTGTCAACAGAAATGGCGCTTTGTCATTGTGGGTTAAGGCAAGTTTTACAAGAGTAAATCAGAAGAGAAATGGGCAAAAACTTGTCTCCTATAAAAGTGGATACCTTTGCTCTGATTTAACACCCTTTAATGTTTGTTTTATCTAGAAGCTGGAAGAGAAGTTACGGCATCAGTCGGATTATGAAGAAATTAAAACTGAACTAAGGTTGTATTGGCACCATCCTCCATGTACCTCTCCTCCCTGTCATTTCCTTATCATTGTGATTAATGCCAAGCCGTGGGTAACTCTCCAGGCTTCTGTGGTTATTCTGTAATAAAACAAGACAGCAGTGTCACAGATGTTTATGTTTATTACCAGTGCAGATGACAGGAGAATAATGCAGCCGAAATGTTCTACATAGTTATCCTTCTGTCTCATCAAATAGATATCCATATATTAACCCTGCACAGAGTGTAAGATAACATTCACAGTTTCAGTACACAATTGCTTACTAAATGGAACTGTAAATAATTGTGATTATGAAAGTAAGTTACTGTGAGGACATGGCTAACTCTTCCTGTATTGCATTCCCCTGAGTTGTCCGGGAAGCTGGGCAAGACTGTGCTGTGGTTTTACTGCTTGGTTAGCGGTTTCTAGGGTCATCACTTTGTTGACTTGTTGGTTGAAAGCTTACTACAACTCAAAAAAAGTCCTATAACCCTGACCCCCAAATACATAAAATATACTATTAGATCCATTAGATCATCCCCCAAACAAAGTGTCCACCAGTAATCAAAATTGTGCAGCTCAAACCTATAAAACTGATTTATTTTCTGGAAATGGTTTCTTTTACTGAGATCTTGCTCTCAGCACCTGCCTTGTGGTGGTATTGCCCATAAAGGTGCATAATGGTGCCAGCTTAGCAGACCTACCACTACAATAGGGAATTATCCAGACATCTACCCCCCAAAAGGAAGAGTCAAAGTCGGGCATAAGAGCACCAGGATTGTTTGTGTACAGGAGAACCTAATCTTATTATTAAGTCCCTTCACTTATTTTAATATTACTATGTTGCCTCTGTTTGCTCTACTTGTCTCCATCTTATCATTTAGACACATAGAGCTGTATTTATCCAAATCTAACATTGACAGATGATATATGTTTGCTTTGAGTGTGCTAAGTTGCTTGTTTCTCCTACTTTACATTTTTAACCAATTTTTATGTTTTCCTAAACAGCACCCTATATATTTTTTTTTTTATAATTTAGGCACATAATAAGAGAACTCTGAAAATATGCCATAGTCACACATTGATGCAATCTTTACCTTCTGACACTCAAATTATACCACCCACAAAGGCAGCAGCATGGTTAGACCAAGGTTAGACCTGCTAGAAGGTTAATGCAGCCTCTTCCAATCTACGAGTAACCTCAGTTCAATTCTAGTGGCTTCTTGCACTATAAAATCATTTAACACAATTCATGTGAGCAGCAGGCAGGCTCTGTCAGATATCATGCAGCCCGTTACAATAAAGATGAAATTATCAGCCAGACAAACATTCATTTTTAGTTTTAAGGGATCATGGACATTAGCAAACATCAGTCTACTATCAGAACAACAGTATTTTATATATTAGTTTACAATAGGGCTTCTATATAGGGTTCTATATCAATTGTTACAATCTAACTTTTTTTTAACAGCATATTGAAAGCAATGAAGTCAGCCTCTGCAAATTGCACCATTTCCCAGGTTAGTAGACACTATAATAAATAGAAAGATGATGATTTTGCATACGTAGCAGTAAAATCATCCACATAATATTTGCAGGAAACTTCCATGCCAGAGGATTCCTTGTTGATAGCAAAGGAAGCATTTTTCCCATCTCAGAGTTATGTATTAGAGAAGCAGAGCACTCTACCCAGCAATGGTATGTATGTGCATGTTTAGATTGGCTTTGGACACAAATGGACACATTTTTGTCAAGTGTTGTGCAGGCATAGCTTATCTGTAGCTCTTAAAGCTCCTGGGACATGTAGTTCAATAACAGCTTCAGAAACATGGTATTCAGTTTGCTTCCTATAGTAAACGTAAGAGCTAAATTTCATTTTTTTAGGCTATAAGGGACATATAAGGCTATTGTGATACTAAGCTCTATAGTTAGTATAGGTATGGGTATATAGAATTTATTTAAAAGTAGGGAGGGGTGTGTGTATGGATGCAGGGTTTTCATTTGGAGGGGTTGAACTTGATGGACTTTGTCTTTTTTCAACCCAATTTAACTATGTAACTATAACTATGTAACTATAACTATATAACTATATGCACAGGTGAAATAGAGTTTACCATAGGGGAACTCACGGCTCTCTCCCCTAGTAGTAAATGTAGAACTGTTTAGTACCATGGGAAATGTGGTTAACTTTGATTATTTTTACCCTTTGATTACCATAGCCCATAGTGAGCACCATCTTTGTATCTTATATATAGGAGAGTAATGTAATAGCACCTGCTTGTTCCATGTTTATTAATCTTTAGCAAACAACCAACAGGTAGCATTTACCAAATACCCAGTGGGTTGCCACAAGTTGCTGTACATTAAACATACTATTTGCCCTTTACCACATTGCACCTTGTGAGGTACATATTTGGCCAATAAATATGGAATAATGTTTTACCTATTGTAAACTATAAATATATTGACAGTAAAAGAGGAGTTCCATGCCCTGTTATAAAGGCACGAGGCTTTCAGAGCACAGTACATTGTTTTGTATTAATGATGCGAGTTTTAGTAAGTCATGAGGCACAAGTGATGTCAATAAGCACCTTTAATAAACTGATTATGACACAAATTTTTGTTTATTAGCATATAATACTCAAAAGCCATGAATATCTTGTAAATTATATCCTTATAAACGGTGAGTTCTGATGTCATCAGTTATAAAGGTGAGTTCTGATGTCATTTCTGTCACATGACTCACTGAAATTTGTGTATTATAATAAATAATGTACCCCCAGTTGCAAAATATGAGGATATTAGAAGTTACCTCAGAGTTCAATGACCTGTATATATGCTTATATCTACATATTAAAGTGCTTTAGTCTCTTCTTGTGTTTGTTTGGTGCTGTTAATGTCATATCTAGAGGAGGATCACTCAGAAGATGACTCTATGAAACAGAGCCTTGGAGCAGAGAGACCATATTCCACTTCCCCCCGGACATCATTCCAAACAAGCGATGGAGCTGTAACACCAAGCTCTTCTCAGTGCCTGCAGGAATCAGCTGCTCATGTTGGACTTAGAACTATCTCGTCTACCTTCCCCAACACTAGTGAGCAGCTGCCCGGAGAGGCATCTTTAAAGAAGCAAATTATGTCACCGGTGGTCAAGAGTGAAAATAACACTTTGCTTTCATTCCCATCTTCATTCTACTCAGTAAAGTCCACCTTGCTGCCAAACCACCATTCAGCCACTGTTAATAATGACTCAAGCCCACTCAGTGATCAGTCAGAGGTCAGCAATTCCAGCTCAGCAGACGAGGAACATATAGAAACATCTGAAATTGCATTCCAAGTTAAAGAGCAACTGCTAAAACATAATATTGGACAACGTGTTTTTGGACATTATGTCCTGGGCCTCTCTCAGGGTTCAGTGAGCGAAATCCTGGCCCGACCCAAACCTTGGAGGAAGCTAACTGTTAAAGGGAAGGAACCTTTTATTAAAATGAAGCAGTTTTTGTCTGATGAACAGAATGTCCTTGCACTAAGAACCATTCAGGTGCGACAAAGAGGTGAGTGGTTTCTTTTAGTTTGGGCCCTTAATCCTTTTTGAAGTATTTTGAACTACTTGAAGTATTCCAATTTGGTCCTTCCAGACCATGTCAGCAGCTTATCTGACCATGTATAGGTTTAAAATACCTGTTGAGACGAGGACCACATTCGCTTGTTGATGTGGCCCTCATCCCGAAGCCAAGTATCAAACAAGCAGATCTTTAAAGGAACAGTTCAGTGTGAAAATAAAACTGGATAAATAGAAAATAAAAACTGCATAAATAGTGCAAAATAAAAATGTTTCTAATATAGTTAGTTAAAATTTAATGAATAAAGGCTTAACTAACTCAGCTCAGATTCAAAAGCAACAGATATGACCCATGTGGCCCCCCCTCAAGTCTCTGATTGGTTACTGCCTGGTAACCAGGGTAACCAGTCAGTAGAAACAAAGAGAGCTGAAAAGCAGGAAGTAGTGTTCTGGCTATTATGTTACACATCCAGTCACTCCAGCCTTTATACATTACATTTTTGGCTAACTAACTATATGAGAAACATTTTTTATTTTGCACTATTTATCCCGTTTTTATTTTCTATTTATCCAGTTTTTATTTTCACACTGAACTGTTCCTTTAAATGTATGGCCAGCTTTACCTATATAAAGGTTATGGATGATATTTTACACATATACACCTTAAGAGCCGACAGCTTCTATTTAGCTTACATTAAAAATTAACTTTTGCCTGCCAAGCCTGCTGGGGGAATTCTGTTGGTGCTTTCCATTAAGCAAACATACATTACAAAGAAGTTTGTCACTTTTTTGGTTTTCCTTGGTTTTCCTTGACAGCCACCAATATCCATTAGAGTGCTGTCATTTTGACTGCTCAGATTTAGGCCAACCGTTGAGCTCACAAATTTCTGTTGAGCTCACAAATTTCAGCACAGAGATTTCTGCCAAAATAACTATTCATGAGTATCAACTGACTCCTACAGTAAATACCCTCCATTAAGTTTAATATTGTGCCAAGCTCCAGTAACATTATACAGTATTAAGTTAGCTGGCATGGCCAAGTTGGTGTGGGGCCCCTGTGGGGTACTGGGAAAAGTCTCCATTTCCATGTGGTTGAAAGATTTTTTTTAATTTAATAAATATGCCCCAGTATAACAATCAGAGGTTACCAGTAGGCAATTCCCCACCTCACTTAATTGTTTACGATAATATTTCTGAAAACAGAGCAATTGGATATCCAATAGAAGTGAATCCAGAACATGTAATTCATCTGTCGTGAACTGTGGTAATCTCTATATTCACCTTTTTACTGCATATGTGAAAAATGATGGTTTTACAGACAAGAAGTAGTACCACATTTGGCACCTGTGCCTCCAACTGTATCATTACAGACTGAACTACCAAGGGCTGGAGAAAACTGAGCAGTATCATCTAGATTAATGGAAAATTTGCCATCAACACCTGTGTATTATCTGCTATTAGAGTGTGACCTGGAAGAGTATAGCCACCAGTCATTACAAGATGGATGGAAGGAGGGCAGTGTGTATATTGGAAGTGTCTGGGAACAATACCGTTTTCACTTTGTAATGCCATAGAATCATTATCTGTGAGATAGAAAGTTGGAGGCTGCACTAAATATGCCCTTTACTGCTTTTTTCCTGGCAAAGCATATTTGATTTTGGAAAAGAATAACATTAATACTTGAGTTTCTCAAGTCTTATTCCCTTTGCCTGCTGTTGCTGAGTATAACATTCACTCACTATGATGAGAACTAAAATGAATGTATTTTGTCAGCCTGACGTTCATTGTATTACGGTGAGCTGTGCAGCTTTGCCTTGTTTTAGTTTGCAGCAATGGTATGTGCTGAGCTTTTAGGTAAGTGACTGATCTGTTCTGCTCTCTGCTGTTTTGACAGGAAGCATTACACCAAGAATTAGAACTCCAGAAACAGGTTCAGATGATGCCATAAAAAATATCCTGGAACAGGCAAAAAAGGAGATTCAGTCACAAAAAGGAGGTGAGTTTGGCATCTCATGTGCAGCATGAGATTCCACTGTGAGTTCAGCCATGTGTAATATGTGTTTCAGTTATGAGTTACCTTTCTAAAAAGTGGAAACATACAGCATTACTGAGAATAGCTTCTAGTATAAAGTTGATTTAGGGAGTGCCCCATTGCCATCTTGGACTCAGGAAGTAAAATTTCCCCTATGAGACTTCATATGGGGGTTTTCACCTTCCTCTGGATCAATAGCAGTTAGGGAGACTCACTTAGAACACAACAGTCGAACCATATAGATGTGAGTTATGTTATTGATTTAGCTGTGTGCCTTGTGGATTCACGTGTGTTCAGCCATGTACACGCTTGGATTTGTGGAAAGGCCACCAAGGCCCGGGCCTAGGGCAGCAGGATTTTAGGGGGTGGCATGCTGCCCAACCACACCCACATTGGTTCAAAAACACTGGGGATACACAGGAGATAAAATAATTTTTTTAATTTCTTGTGCGCCAATCCCCATTGTTCCAGTCCCGATGGTAACAATTTGCAAGAATAAAGGGGACAGGGACGACCAATGGCAGTGGGCCTAGGGGCGCTCGCTATGTAAATCTGGCCGTGGCCATGTATAGTGCAAGATTTTCATACACACACTATGTAAGGTTCATGAGTGCTTATCGATAAGTTAATTTATTGGAGCGTATATTGAGTTATGTTTGCATGAGCCTATTTTCTGTATTCGTCTGGTTATGTCCCAGGGAAGGTATCAGAGTACCCAAGTCTTCTACTGCCACCTAATGTTAAACCTGTAGAACTACACATCTTATTTTGTCCTTTGTTTTTCAATGGTCAGTGGTTGGCAGGTGTACAGTCCAGCCAACAATAGACAAACATGGTGTTGGCTGACAGACTTGATAAGAAAACAACAAGATCAATGCAAGCTATAGACAAAATGACTGTTAAACTCAGTCCCTAAGCATATACAATTCTATTATCAAAACCCCTAAATATATGTAAGTGCACAACCTTATCCATTATTGTCTCTGTCTGTGCAGTAGTCTGACTGTCTGTAAACACAGCAACTAGGTCTCTCTCAGCTAAATTCTACTGCCATAGACTCCTTGACTTTGGATTGTGACTTCATGGGGCATAGGTATTAAAACTGAGCCACAGGTCACAAGGGGAAAATTCTGCTGCTCTCATTTCACTTGTAAAGGATATTCTAAGGGCATATTTAGTAAACTCTCTCATTCACACTAAGTCCCCAAAAATCTCATACAAGTGAATTTCCCCTTTGAATTCCATAGAGTCTGCTTCTGGTTATTGTAGATTATCTAGAAGGGAGTTATAAGAAAAATGAGAGGGTTGGTTTTGATGATCTCTGAAGTCTTATTAATTGTACTATTTTAAATTATGTTAATATAAACCTCTGTCCCTTATTTTAGTTCAATTAAAAGAGTGCAACAGTGTAAGTTTCCCCTTATATAGAAAATGATGTTGCCTGGTCTTGCTCACATTTTTTGCACTATGTAATTGCTTTTTATTTTTATGCAGGTGACACAAAAGGCTCAAATGCCCCTTTATCGTCATCTTCCAGCACCACCAACAGTTCAGAGGATGCCATTAAGAGTATCCTGGAGCAGGCACGAAGGGAAATGCAGGCTCAGCAGCAGGTGCTGTTAGAAATTGAGTCAGGCAACAGCCATAGGTCTATAAACACCCCACCAGCAGAACGACCCATCCTTACACCGTCACCACATAATGCTGCTCGCATCCATATTAAACAGGAAGAGGGTACATTTGTTACCAGCTCCACCTCCCTCCAGACCCCGCTAAGTGTGCTGTCTCCTGCGGCTTTTGTGCAGAGCATAATACGCAAAGTGAAAACTGAGATTGGTGATGCAGGATCATACTTTGACCAGCACTGGGCAACAGAAAGAAACCTCTTGAGTCGCCCCTTGATGTCAGTTTCCCCTTCGCTGTCATCATCATCTTCCAGTTACTCAGGTATGGTCAATGGCAGACCATGGAGACGACCAGATAATTGTGAGACTGCTCCCAGTGAGGAAGAAATAACAAAGGCTGATGACGCTCACAAGGCGGTGGAGGTGAAAACGGAAGCTGGAAGCCTTGACCAACAGAACATAAATCGTCTTTCTTATTATCCTTCCTACGTACCAAGGAATCTCAAGCCCACAGTGCCGCCTCTGACTCCAGAACAGTATGAGATGTACATGTACAGGGAAGTCGATACACTGGACCTTACAAGGCAGGTCAAGGAAAAGTTGGCAAAAAATGGCATCTGCCAAAGAATCTTTGGAGAAAAGGTACCCAGGCTGTATAATACCATATCCAAATCTGTACTTTACCCTGTAATTAGTTTACTTAATTCCAATATATGTTGAGCGTGCTAAAAATACATGTATGCAATAAAATGGCAAAATAGGTCATAAAGGATCAATCTGGCCTGTTTTGGCTATTTACTGGCAACCTTTGTACAATTTGTGGGCACAAAATAATCAGACTTGCAAGCCTTTATTAACTTTTAGATTGGTCAGGTCTGATCACATCATCCTTTACATGCTACTATTTACTTTATTAGTTGCCATCAATAGTAACCAAATTAAAGACATTTATAGAACAATTATAGTGAAACACATTTTTGCCCTATAATGCAAGTTATTTACCGTGATTAATCTATCTATTATCATTTAGGTTCTTGGATTATCTCAAGGCAGCGTGAGTGATATGTTATCCAGGCCCAAACCCTGGAGCAAACTCACCCAAAAGGGTCGTGAACCATTCATTCGCATGCAGCTCTGGCTAACTGATCAACTGGGCCAAGGAATTATTCAGCAGCCAGCCCTCTCTCAAGGTACAGATAACTTAGCTCTGACTAAAACATGCTTTTAGGGGTACATCTTAATGAAAAGTTTAAGGGTTTCCTGATAAATCATTAATAAAGCTGACCAGGCAGAGTCCATTTTGATCAACTTAAAGTTAACTTAAAGGTGAACCACCCCTTTAAGATTGTGGGGTAACTATTACCTTTATAATCTGATGATATGTAAATTGTGACTGATCTTACACCCAGGTTACTCTTAGAGTGGTCTAATATAAATCTGGGAATTGGAATAGTAAATATTTCTTGTAGAATGTGGGAATTGTTTTTTGTTTACTAGCATTAGTATCTAATTAAAAGTGCAGTTAAGAATATATATGTACTTTGAATGCAACTTGATCATGGGGTTGATTTACTAAAGAGTGTGCTAACTTGCCGTGGTATAGTTACCTTTAACAACCAATCATAATGTATATTTAATTTTCTAACTAGTAGTAGACTTATCAGTACTAATTGCTGACCGGTTAGGTGCTCTAGTCCAGTTTAGCATTTATTTTAGTAACTTAGCCACCCATGTGTAAAATATGGCATACTATGAATATTTTGTGCAAGTGCTGGACAGTTATTGCTTGAAAGAGTCATTTGTGTATGTTGAATGAGAGCTGTTATCTCTGTGTAGGCACTTTAAGTCCCTCTGAGAACCCATCATCTCCATCACCATCTCCAAGCCCACCAGAACAGGAGAAGAGCCCTCTGCTCATCTTAAGCCTGGAGAGCACTAAAGAAAACCTACAGCCAGAGAGCAGACCTGCTTCCTCACTTAGTGGGAGAATCTTTTCAAATCACCAGGCTTCAGGCATCCAGGAAATGGTGGCCATGTCTCCTGAGCTAGACACCTACTCCATCACCAAGAAAGTTAAAGAGGTGCTGACGGACAATAACTTAGGTAATGTGCAGAGGTTTCTAGGCTAAATAGCTGGCTGCAAACACTTTTCTAGACGTATATATAAAGTGCTTACATTCGTTATGAACGCCATCTGGAAATGTACATTTGATGCAAGGGGGCTGCTGCCTTAGATTTGCAATAAGCAAGAAAGGATAATGAGCAGGGAACATAAAGCTTTACCTATGTCAATGTCCTATGTTGATGAAACATGCAAGATTTCCTACACCTGAGTATAATAAAGTGACAATTAGTACAGCTCCTTTCACTATGGCAGATTTGCATTTCTTATAGATGTTCTGACAACATTTCTACGTGTCTATAATAATTAAGTAACAAAATATTGTCTAACAAGCTGCATTCTGGTTAATGTGTATATATTCTTGGACAGGTCAGCGATTATTTGGTGAGAGCATCTTGGGCCTTACTCAGGGTTCAGTATCAGACCTTTTGTCCAGGCCCAAACCATGGCACAAGCTGAGCTTGAAGGGCCGAGAGCCATTTGTACGGATGCAGTTATGGCTGAGTGATCCTCATAACATTGAAAGGCTCAGAGACATGAAGAAAATGGAGAAGAAAGGTGAGTCCTGTCATGTTAATACCAAGTGCAGTCAATGAAATTTAAAGCCCCATTATTTAAATGCTAGTGACTCTGAGGTGAATTCCTTATATTTAGAATTTTCAAGGTAATTTTTTTTTTTGGTCAAAACTCTTTTTCGAGATTTATTATACCCCAACCCTGGAAACAGCTTGGATCCGAAACTACACCATCTAAAACCTGTTGAGGTATTGAAGGAGTCAATGGCAGAGGGCCCTTGGACTATTTGAAAATGAAGCCTTCATGATGTTTTTTTCAGTGGGTTACACATGAAAACTCAATTAATTTGAGCTATTTAGTTGATTTCCTATAAAGTTTTCGGGTTTCGCTGGTTCGAGTTTTTTCTTAAAGGACCAGTAAAGTGAATTTATTTATTTATTTATTTTTTAAATTGTTTCTACATAACCAAAACAAAAAACACCAAGGCACATTTAACTTTAAATTTGCATAGTCTTTATCAAGAAATAACTTACCGATACTCCACTTGCGCTTCTCTGGTCCTTTAAATAAGAAATCATTCAAGTTGTGAGTTCATTCGAGGTATAAATAATATATAAATTATAAATATATAATATATAAATAACCCCTAAGTCTTTTATATTAAAATAAGTGGAATAACTTGAAACTGAACATAACAAATATCACACAGCTTAAAGGGGATCTATGGACTAAATCTATAATCTTTCCTAGGCTTTGGGGAATGATTATAAGGTTATTATTGCATCAAAACCGTAAAAAAAAATAATGCATTGCAATTACAAATAACCTTATAATCATTCCCCAAAGCCTAGGAAAGATTATAGATTTTGACCAAAGATCCTCTTTAAGAAGACCCATATCATTGCCCACTCAGGCCAGTAGGATTTAGTGCATATTATTCTGTGTTTTGCAGCTTACCTAAAGCGTAGATATGGCCTTATCAGCGGAGGTTCGGACAGCGAATCTTCTAACACTAAAACAGAGTGTGCGAGTCCAAGCCCCCAACCCCAAGAATACAGTCACCTGCAGATGAAAAAGCCCAGGGTGGTACTGGGGTTAGAAGAAAAAGAAGCGCTAAAGAAAGCTTATCAGCTGGAGCCTTACCCATCACAGCAAACTATCGAGCTGCTCTCATTTCAACTCAACCTCAAGACAAACACAGTCATTAACTGGTTTCATAACTACAGGTGAGATCATTTAACAAAGGCTACGTGTAAAGCATACTAGGAACAGTGCTGGCTAAAGAAGGCGAAAGTGTTACGAAGAATATTTAGGTATTATTAATAAAGTAAAGTACAGTGGCGTAAGTCAAACTTGAAAGGCCCCCTGCAAGAAGTTTTTGGGGCCCCCTTCCAAGTCATTTCCCTCCCATGAGCATGACAGCATGAGGTCAGGCAGGAGAGAGAGTATGAGGGGGACATACAGGTCCTTACGGAGCCTTCTGTATCTGCAGGGTTTGCTAATACATTTTGCTAATACATACTTACACCACTGGTACAGAACATGTTTGATGATCCGCTTTCTGTAGCTGGAATTTGCTTTACTGCTTACTTAAACAGACCTCCTTTTTATGTAAGCAGTAAAGCAACTGCCAGCTAGATTTATACAATAGAAAAAAACTGTTATTGTTAAGTTTATTATTTCTATTGTACTATAAGGTATATTTCTTTGTGGTGGAGTATGCTTAAGATTTTGCATATTTTCTCAAACTCTGAATATGCTTTCTCAGGGGAGGGTAGAAGAGGGTATCAGGGTTCAACTGTGAAGAGTATTATGTGAAGGTATATTTGCACTCCTGGATTTTGCTTGAACTATAACAGTTGCAAAAATATTTCATATATCTATAATCCAAGCTAAGTGGGTCTAAAAGTACAAAGAAAATCAAAATCACCTGGGGGTGCCACCAGTTAGCCACCCCCAAGAGATTGTAATCGCTTAACTGATACGCCGGGCCAGTGTTCCTGTTAGCAGAAAACTTCCCAGGGCCAGGGTTCTTCTCATTGAGCACCAAGGAGCGATCCTCTTTTTCTAATGCATGAACAGTAGAGTGAAAAAGCCAGCCTTTTGTTAAATTTCAGCATTTCACTTAACTGTGCATGCACACCCATATGAAGAAAGAAGAAAAAGGGAGAAAGAAGGAAGAACTAGAACCCAATAACTGTTTGTGTGATGGGCTTGTTTGGGAACCTGGAGACTTTTTATTCTAGCCAAGAGCCAGTGGGCTGGCACATTGCAATTTTATTAATGTGCATGTCCCAATAAATTTCTATAATGAATGGCTTAGTGTTAGGAATTGAGCACAATGCAAAGAGACATAACTTTGGTAAAGTGTAATCTAGTTTTATGCTATATAAATAAAGCAAACTTTATAAAATGATAATCAAGTAATCTTAGAATATCAGTGGCTTTTGAGCCGCTTTGGTAAAGTGTAATCTAGATTTATGCTATATAAATAATGCAAAATGTATAAAATTATAATAAAGTAATCATAGAATATAAGTGGGTTTTAAGCAAAGGTTGTTTTAGAATCTAATAGCACCTGAATAAATTGTTACTTAATATGTAAAGGTCAGTCATGTCATCTGTGATAGAGATACAACGTAATGCACTATACTGTCAAATATAAGCAAATTAGAAGTCAACCAAGGAGTTTCATGACCATAGAAAGTTCCATTGAATCATTATGTTACATCACTAAGCACCAATTATTTCTGATAACATCGATAGCCCTGTTTATAAGGATATATTTTACAGGAAATGCATGGCTCTTGTGTATAATTGTTAGGTTTATACTTTCAGATCACGCATGCGCAGGGAGGTCCTGATAGGTCAGCAGGACAATGACACAGATCAAGAGCCAAGCAGCTGTGATAGCTTCACATCTGTATGTACCTTACACAGGGATCCAGCTCTGCACAGCCCCACCTCTGAAAATGTCAACAAGAAGCCGGTTTGTGACATGGACCACCTAATGCACAATGCTGGTTACACCAGGGAGAGAGGGGCTACAAGGGAAATTAAGAAAGAGAACATAGAAGAAGGAGAAGAAGAAGAAGAAAAAGACGACGCTTCCAAACGTGATTCTTGCAGTTCTGAACACACATTGTGTTGTGAAACTGATCCTAGCAGAATGCATAGAGAAGATGAAATTGCCCCACACTGTGATGACCTTCAGAGACCACATTATCTAAGAAGAAGCAGTTCTTTTTATGATAAATTGCGTCCATCTAGTGCGCATGACTGTTCTTCCCACAAGGAAATTACAAACACAGAACGGCCACAGACTGACCCAATTAGCTTTAAGTCAACAGCAGAATGTTCACGAAGCAGTCTGGAGGTGTCTCTAAATTCTCCTTCAGCTGCCTCTTCCCCTGGCCTAATGATGTCTGTTTCCCCTGTCCCTACATGTTCTGCACCCATATCCCCATCCCTGCCTAGCACTGTGTCAGTAAAACTTCATAAACTGGACCCTGCCAATGACAATGCCCCATTACTCCTATCCACAAAACATAGTCCCAACAACCAGAGGAGAAATGAGAAGATGGCCAATTTAAATAACATTATTCACCGGCTTGAGAGAGCAGCGAATAAGGAGGAGACCCTGGAATGGGAATTTTGAAGAAAAAAAAACGCAGTATCTTTTTGTAACAAACTGGAACCGAGTAAAGCGGAGAGTTTGCAGAGAACCTATATGGGATCATTTATATTTTATGGTTCTTGTTTTGTGAAGTAGAAGCTTATGAGAACAGGAGTTTAGAAAAACAAACTGCTTCCAAAATTCCATGGAATGAAAAAAAAAATATTGACTTTGTTTTCATGTTAAAAAGTAATTCTTTTAGAAGAAAAGATATTTATAAACATTTTAGATATTTTATTAAATAATATTTGGAATTTATTACCAACCAGAGCTGCTTTGATAACAGATAACTATAACGTGACGGATATGTAGCAGTGATGGTGCAATGTAGCTTGCCACTGGATGAGATTAAATAACACTTAAGCCATTGTTGAAGCACTAGAAGAACGACCAAATGAAGTATGTTTCAAGAGCTCTCCTCCTCCCTCAACTGTCACCCGTCACCCGGAAATGAAACAGTCTGAAAGACTCTAAATTCCAAATGGGAGACCATCAAGTGTTTCTTGGTCCATTGGTACATTTTTAAAAAAAATCTTAACATAGAGTTCTATGTTGTGATTATATGTTGTGTAGATGGCAGATGGGAAGCACAGGGTCAGAACATTACTTCCCAGGTTATTGAAGAGGTTCAAACACAATGCAACATTCCTACAAACATCCTTAAATGGCAGTTTGTCCCACTTATGACTATGTCCTCATCCTCTCCATTCCACTCTCAGATCAACATGTACGCATCTTGTTTCCTGTAAGGCCTGCCTATTTGTGGCTGTGCCAGGGTATTTAATGCATTTCGAAGGTATGTTGCAATGATGCATTTATAAGGATGCCACATTTCAAAGAACACAGGTGCAGATACATTTAACATTATATTCCCGGGCTGGGGTGTATAGGGCATGTTACGTTCCTTAAGTTGAAATATAGCTTGAGAGACATAGTAGGCCTGAAAATGCTTGTCATTGGATCATTGGTGCATTTTTATTTCCAGATGCGAAACTTTCCTGGTGCAGGCAGACAAATATACGGACTGTCCTTGGAAATTAAACCACTTGGTAGTTATGTGGGCACAGTAATGTCAAGTATCCATTCTTTTTAACAGAAATGAGAAAAGGGACCTGTACCAAATCCTTCCTTTCTCAGTTCTTATGGCATTGAACAGCGGCACCGAGCAGTATGTGTAGCAGCAAATATACGAGAATTGGTTTTAAAGCAGCTGATTCATTATTTCAGTAAAGTTGTTGACAGTTTACTCAGTTTATAGCCATTATGGCTGTAAATAGTGGAGAGTTTGCCTGTGCCAGTCAATATTTTCTAATGATATGTCTGTTTCAAGATCCGATAGGGGCATACTCTTCTGTTAGGGACTATTTTTTTAGCTCAGCGGCCCTGTACTTCTCATAATCTGCTCGGATTGAGTACTATAAGCCATGTACTAAGGTTCTACACCAAAGTGATGGCCACAATGAGCCATATAACTGTCAGTGGCAAATGATTTCAGCACTACAATATTATGGCTTTTTTTACTTTGTAAAATACCCCTAGCAACTCTATGATTTGTGAAGGCAAATATATATATATATAAAGCTTGGAAAGAGTATTCCTATTGAAATTAATTCCCAGTTAATATTAAAAAAGCTTTTTATTAGGTTGGAAGATAGAGATTTCCCTACACATATTAATACAGCTGCACCAGGGCATTAATAGCTCTTCATACTAAGCCGAAGAGGGGTGACCTTTGGCAACCCAGATGCTGAAGAACGAATACTCCCAGTTTTAGCTGCTGGTGGGATGCTGGTAGTTTAATAGCATGTGGAGGGTGGCAGGTTGCCCCTGATTGTATGAGGCTTTAGTGATATAAGTGACCCACAAGAAGATGACACATGCCACTGTATTAGAACTGTGATATACATTCCATGTATTCACACTCTCCAGTGTACAAGTACAAAAATTCCAGACATAGAGTCTACATCCATCATACACTGATCAGTAGACTGAATCAGGCATTTCTGTAGCCCTGTCACACGGGATCTGAATATTTACTTCATTTTTGTTTTCAGCTTTGTCATCCCAGAAGGATTTGGGAATCCAAAACCTTTGCCCATAACATTCTTCAGAGAAAAATTGCTACGAATGACAAATTCATTTGCTAGAAAAAAAAGTGTATTTGTAATAATGACAAATGTCTCCCAGAGATTTCTAGATTGACAAGAAAAAGTTCCGGCTCCTAAGTAATATGCTGCATTTAGTCTTGAATGTGCCCCTAAAATTAAGGGCACGTTGGTATAAGGCTGTGTTACTATAGTTAGTAAAGGAGTTAGCTCATAAGGGATGCTTTGCCAGTATACTTGTGCCTCTGTACCATATATGCTGCTCTTTCAATTCTAAGCTAAGAGGTGGGCAGGGAAGGTCCACAGAAATATATAATATAGTAATAAAAATGCCCAGGGTTGTGTTTTATCCCCCTGCACAATAAATGTCTGTTTTGCTAGTAATGCAGGGAAAGGATATGTCAGTGCTATAGAACTAAAGTTTAAAGAATTATAATAAACGGTTGAGGTTGGATAAATGCAGGCAGCTCTTATATGCCTCTCTGCTTGCAATAGAAATGGAGCATGCTCTATTAAAGCATCTGGTTCACCAAAGGAGTGGCTGTGCTCGGTGCTTTACGAGGTTAATCTTTTTTCTGGCCATTTTCCACCTGCAGAGAAACAATGATTGGCTGGTGCTGGTACTGGCGCTGCCATCTCTTCTTTGTCACTGCACACAAGATGGGTCTGTACCTGAAGTTTCAGGCTGAAATCTGCCCCATATGTGCAATGACAGGCAGATACTATTGAAGCAAATGGCAGGGGCTGTATCAGGAACCCCCTGGTGTTTCTCTGCACCCCATATGTCATTCACTTTAGCATTATATGGATATGTTCCCCAGGTTCACAGGATTCTTGTTTTCTGTACCACCTCATAATGTTATATCAGAGACACAAATGCTGGTTGTACTAGGGAGTCCAGCTCAAGGGGAATGTACGTTCCATTATACATTACAATTTGTCAATGATTTACATAACATTCCTATTTAGCAGTCTAAGGTCTAGATTGCCATTTGAATTGGGAATTCAATAGTGGAGTCTGGCGCCCCAAGGAAGATCATGATTGCCGCTGCCACTGTGTTAAGGGGTTTTGTTGCTTTTGAACCTCAGGGAGAGTTTTAGGTATTTATTGTTTTTATTATTATAGGGAGCTGCTGGTACATGGGATGTTGATATGGAATATATTACCCAATGCAGCATTAAGAAAGGGCCTGTCATGGCTATAAACGTGCAGGGGTATTTTGCCACGAGACAGGGTGAGAATCATGCCCCAGACAGCACTTTACTAGAGGTGGCAAATAGCAGTTCCTGGTATTTTAACAGCCAAATCAGTGAACACCTTTAAGATAACATTTTTTCACACTAGCCATTCCAAATCACTGCACTTATGTTGCAATTGGTGTGTTATATGGAGGTATAGCTTACAGCAGGGGTGATCTGTTTGTTGCAGGAGAAAACAAGTTCAGTTGAAAATTGTAATAAAATAATTGTAAGAAAGGTTCCTCTTTATTGATAAATCTGTCTGAGAGCTTATACGCAACATTGGAACTTGAAGGAATTCTTGTGATAGGACGTAGGTCCCGCTCGCACGCCCTGGCTCTCCAATTAAATCGATTACCTGGTGTCCAGCTAAAGAGGAATCGGCAAACTTTCAGCCAAAGTGCAACAAGAAGCAATTCACTTCAGTAAAAAAAACATTAGCACTCCTGTAATATTTGTAAAAAGTGAAAAAAGTTTTCAATAAAGAGCCAATGGCAATGTTTTGGGCCTTACTCCAGCCCTTTGTCAAGCAATTCACTAGCACACAGGGGTAGTGCTGGCAGGGCAAGCCCTTGCCAGGGTCGGACTGGGCTAATGGGGCCAAAAAAAAAAAAAATGTGCAGTGTGGTGCGCGCTGTGCTTGGACGGTTGCATATGTGCGCTGTACATGGAAGTTCACGCATTCGTGCGGTGTGCCGTTTCTCTCGGGTTTTTGTGCATGCGCACAGGGCCCCCGAGGTTTGGAACCCGGTGGGCCTCAAACGCTCCAGTCTGATCCTGGCCCTTGCTAATTTATTACGGGGTGCAATGGGTGTGCCAGTGAACTGCTTCATTTAAAGGGATTCTGTCATGGGAAATCTGTTTTTTCAAAAGAGCAAGATTTTTTATATTTCATTTTGAAATCTGACATGTTATCAGTTTCCCTGGTGCCCTCAGTCATGCGACTGATAAACTTTAGTCATTATTTACTGCTGCACTGCAAGTTAGATCGATATCTCCCTCCCCCCCAGCAGCCCATCAGCAAAATAATGGAAGTTAACCAGCTCCCTGACACCTGCATTGCTAAAAATGCTCGAATTCCCTACCTAATGTTAGATATGACAGCACTAGTTAGTAAAATTCAAGACCTGCTATCCCAAGTCACAGCTCCTTTAGTTACATTGATTAGGAGAAATAGCTTATCTGGCTGGCTCTTTCTGAAAGCACAGGATCAGGCAAAATGACCTGCGATGGCTTCCTACACACCAATATTACAACTTGAAAAAAACATTTATTGGTTGAAGAATTAAATAATAAACGGTAGAATGTATTACTTGCAATGTACACAGTGTAATTTAGTAATAATACTACACTATAAAAATCATGACAGAATCCCTTTAAGGCACAAAGGTAAAACCCACAGCTTTGCATTACTTATAAACTGCAGCCACCATTATTCAGTTCACAGGTAATTCAGGGCTGAAGGCATCACTTCCTATTGTGACGTAAGCAATATAGAAGAATCTACTTCTTGGTTTACTCCTTATCTCCTGCTGTGTATAAATCAGTCTTTATACCCTGAAATAGGGTGCGAAGGAAGATGTGGGCATCCCTATAGCAGAATATATCAGTTCTTGTTAACAGGGCCGGATTTACATAGCGGGCACCCCTAGGCCTGCTGCCATTTGTCACCCCTGTCCCCTCCCCTTCATTTGTGCACATGCTCAAATTTTCATCATCAGGTTGGGAGCACTGGGGATTGGCTAATGGGAAATTGAAAAACCTATTGTATCTCATGATCGGCCCCAGAGTTTCTGAACCAATTCGGGTGTGGTTGGGCTTCATGCTGCCCCCTAAAATTCTGCTGCCCTAGGCCCGGGTCTTGGTGGCCTTTCCACAAAGCCAGGCCTGCTTGTTAACACATCATTTTCTGTTTGTTTTTTCATCTGCAAGATTCTGCCGTATATAATATCACCCCATATACCAATCTGTTGTCTCCGGGGTGCTGATAAACTATAACTTTCCAGCATCAGAGTGTGGCTGTTGGTGGGCCTCGAGGTGGGCATTCTCCCTGAACAATACTAGCCTATAAAGTGACACGATGCGTTTGAACTTATTGCCTTCATGCTTTGGCTTCTTAAAAGAGAATTCTTTTTAACTTTACTAACCTCCTGCCATGTTTTGTTATGCAGAAATTAGTAGCCGTGGTGTAGAGAAGAGATGGTGATTAGACCCATATACCCTGTGTTTCAGCCCCCAATACCGGTCCTACACTGTGTTCTCTGTCAGTATGGCAAGCTCTGACCTTTTAACATGCCAGCTTCAGAACTAAAGGCAGCCATTCATTTACATGGGTTAGAAAGAAGTGTTACTGTCGTTCAGCATATGAAAGCAGAAGAAGAAGGTAATATTATTATGCAATGTGTCCGGCGTGAAGCTCTGCCTTACAGTTCAATCCCTGCCTTCCTTCTCCCAAACCTAATATCAAAGGACCAATAATGAAACTGGACAGTGACACTGCAGAAATGGTGGAGGGGTTATATAAACAGGGTAATAAATGTGTGCCCTATGAAACTGCTCTGGTGTAAGAATATCTAACATGGGCCTAAAGCTACTCATTACCTACTGGTGTTTAATGTGTGAGGTGGAATGTTGGTGTAACAGGACTGAATTAAGCACTTAGGATAGTCTGATTACAGGGATCCTGTTGTACTCAAAGTAGTGGACATGTAATTACTGTAGACTCCTGTACTGTAACCAATTTGTAAAATATACTTTCAAAATAAAAAAAAAAAAAGCTTTGTTTAAATGAAAATGTAAAAAATCAAACACTAAATACAGCTACTGTATTATATCTGGTGTGGTCTGTTATTCTTGTGTGTGGGTCATATAAACTCTCACTGTCACTCAAGTGCCTCATCCATCAACTCACATGAAAAGTAGTATACAGTATATATAGTGAATAAAGTACCCCCTCTTGTAAAATATAAGGATATTATAAGTTACCGAGGAGTTTCATGACCATATAAAAACACGAGGCCGAAGGCCGAGTGTTTTTATACAGGTCATGGAACTCTATATAATAAATATAGTACAACTGGGGGTACTATATTTATTATAATACACAAATTTCAGTGAGTCATGTGACAGAAATGACATCAGAACTCAACGTTTATAACTGATGACATCAGTACTCGCCGTTTATAAGGATATAATTTACAAGATATTCATGGCTTTTGTGTATTATATATATATATATATATATATATATATATATATATATATATATATATATATATATATATATATATATACACACATACAGGCTTCTTAGACAAAAAGGAGCTGCTGCTGCTGCACACACATACAGGTATGGGACCTGTTATAAAGAATGCTTGGAAACGGGTTTTCCAGAAAAGGAATCTTTTTGTAATTTGGATCTCCATACCTTTAGTCTACTAAAATATTATTTAAACATTAAATAAACCCAATAGGCTGGTTTTGCTTCCAATACGGATCATTTATATTTTAGTTGGGATCAAGTACAAGCTACTGTTTTACTATTACAGAGAAAAAGGAAATCATTTTTAAAAATTAGAACAATTTGATTAAAATCTATGGAAGATGGGCTTATTTGTAACTTTCTGGATACATACATACATACACACATAGGGGCAAATTCACTAAGGCACGAAGTTGCGCCAGCGACAGCTTCGCCACACTTCGTCAGGCATAGTTTCGCCAGCGCTACCCAAATTCACTAAAATGCAAAGATGCACTCAGGGAGGGGAACGGCAGCGAAGTTGCGCTACCGTTACTTCTTCAGGCAAAGCGAAGTTACGCTAGGGATGCCTAATTTGCATACGGTGCAAAATTAGAATATAATGGACGCATATGCTGCAGCAAATACATTACACTACACAAGCCCAGGAAACCTTTAAAAAATAAAATAAAGGTGTTCTATTGCCCTACACATGTGCCCACTGTGTCGTTGCATTGCCATATGTTAGGAAATGTAGGGGGGAAGGAGGGTAGCCCCAAAAAAATTTTGATCTTTTTTATAAGTTCACCCTTAAAAAAGTAAAAGACGCCAGCGTCTTTTGGGACAAACTCCTATCTATTGTATTGAACTTCGCCTGGTCTGACCTGGCGAAGGCAAGTCTGGCTCAAGAGGTAACGTTCTGTAAAATGCGCACGTTAGTGAATTAGCGTAGTTACGTCCCTTCGACATAGCGCAACTTTGCCTGGCATAAGGAAGAAGTAGTGCTAGAGTAGGTCCACTACGCCAGCACCCGTTAGTAAATCGGCAAAGTAATGAAATGACGTCTCGCTGGCGAATTTGCACTAGCGTTAGCCACTTCGCGCTTTAGTAAATTTGCAACATCCCCCCTCAAGTTATTATAATCAACCAGTACCCTGGGTTGGTGCTCTTGTTAGCAGAAAACTGCACAGACTGGTTTGTAAGCATCCCAGTGATTATCTTCTCATTTTCCTGTGGGTGCACCACTGCAGTAGAGTGAAAAACTGAAATTTAAGCAAAAAGACAACTTTCTTACCCTAATAGTGGCCTCGGGCGACCGAAGAAAGAAGAAAAAAATCATGACGTGGTGATTGTATTTACTTACCTGACACTCCGGCCCTGGCTCCTGTCAGCAGAAAACTGCACCGGCCCGGGGTTATTCCAGGGAGCACCACAGAGCGATCCTCTTCCGGCTTCTTCTTTCAACTTGTGGCTGCGCATAAGCAGTAGAGCAAAAAGCCAAACTTTAAAGGAGAACTAAACCCTAAAAATGAATAGGGCTAAAAATGCCATATTTTATATACTGAACTTATTGCACCAGCCTAAAGCTTCAGCTTCTCAATAGCAGCAATGATCCAGGACTTCAAACTTGTCATAGGGGGTCACCATCTTGGATACTCCAAGCTCAGTGGGCTCTGAGCGGCTGTTGAGAAGCTAAGCTTAGGGGTCGTCACTAATTATCAAGCAGGTTCGTCTGTAATATAAGCTGATGCTACAGGGCTGATTAATTTCTGACGCAAGTTGCACTGGTTTCTGTTCTGCCATGTAGTAATTATCTGTATTAATTATTAATCATCCTTATATTGTGACATTTCTATTACTTTCCTTCTCCTTTAACAGGAGCGCAGACCTGGGTATCAGGAAACCTATTAAAATAATTGAGGGGTGCCTAACATTTGGCATCACACAGTGATTTTACCTTTCCTTCTCCTTTAAGTTAACTTTTAGCATGTTATGGGATTTTCTGTTCTTACTAACATTTCAACTGGGCTTCTTTTTTATGATTTCTAAATTATTCGCCCTTTTCATCTGCCTTTTCCCAGTTTTGTAAATGGGGGTCCCTGGCAGCCACATAACTGCTCTGTGCAACTTTCATTTGATAGTTATTACTTAGCTTTCTCCTTTTTAAACTACTGACTGGTTACTTTGCTTACTTGAACCCTAGCAACCAGAACTTCCACAGGAGAATTACAAAATAATATAAAAACCAAATAAAAAGAAGACCAATTATCACTGTCTGCATCATACCATAAACAAATTCAATCTGTAGACTACCCCTTTAAAACTGTAAATGGTTATTTGTACATATAAGTGCTGAATGATACATCTCTTTTCTGTTATTAAAAATTGCAAACACAGCTCTTTAAACTTCCTGTAGCGCTGGCCTCTTCACAACATTCCCTACCCCCCTCCATTACAGTTGCTTCTCTCTATATTGCAGAATATCACTGACAATTATTTCACTGGATTTATTTTGGTTTAGGAAAAAATAATATTGTTTTCTTTTAGCCACTTCTATGGACAGAAAAGGCAGCAATCCCCATAGGGTTTATATGATTTGGAACCAGTATCCGCCTTCCTAAGGTAGAGGCGTGGCAGAGCAGGGCAGCTGGGTTGATTAGATAACCCATGTGGTGGGCAGGTTAATTGAATGTTTGTTAAGGGTAAGGGCACACGCTAAGATTCGGGGAGATTTAGTCACCCAGCAACAAATCGGCTCTTCTTCAGACGACTAATCTCCCCGAAAAGCCTTCCTGCCAGCTAGAATCTAAATCACTGGCGGGATGGCACTTAGAGCACTTCGTTTTTCAAAGTTGCCCAAAGTTTCCTAGTGAGACTTCTGAAAACAAAGTGCTCCGATTCCCAACCCGCCGGTGATTTAGATTCTAGCTGGCGGGAAGGCTTTTCGGGGAGATTAGTCACCTGAAGAAAAGGTTGATTTGTCGCCGAGTGACTCCCTGAAATCTTAGGGGCACATTTACTTAGCTCGAGTAAAGGATTAGAATAAAAAATACTTCGAATTTCGAAGGATTTTTTTGGCTACTTCAACCATCGAATTGGCTACTCGACCTTCAACTACGACTTCAAATCAAACGATTCGAACTAAAAATCGTTCGACTATTCGACCGTCGAAGTACTGTCTCTTTAAAAAAAAAACTTCGACCACCTACTTTGCCACCTAAAATCTAACGAGCACCAATGTTAGCCTATGGGGAAGGTCCCCATAGGCTTTCTAAGCAATTTGGGATCAAAGGAAAATCGAAGGAAAATCGTTCGATTGATGGAGTAAAATCCTTCGAACCGCTCGATTTGAAGGATTTAATCGTTCGATCGAACAATTGTTCCTTCGATCGTTCAATTGAACGAATTGCGCTATATCCTTCGACTTCGATATTCGAAGTCGAAGGATTTAACTTCGAGGGTTAATTAACCCTCGATATTTGACCAATAGTAAAAGTGCCCCTTAGCGTGTGCCCTTACCATTAGGGATCACGTTTAAAACGATTCTGGTGAATGGTATGAGCAGTAACCAGCATGGCTTTATGAAGGATAGATAGGTCATGGTTTTCATTAATGATTTAGAGGAGAATGATGATCCGGGTGAATAAGCTGTAGATTAGGGTTAATACATGTAAAGGCATGTGCTATAAAACCATGCAGTCTGTATCTCTCTTAATATGTCTCCCTTAATTGAAGAGACATGAAACCTAGATGCAAAAGGAGTGAGTACTTGGGAAACTCTACTTCTATCTACTTTATAAGCAGCAGCGGCAAGCTTTAGGCTATGGGAAGTATATCTTTATGGGAAGTATAAAAGCTTATTTTTCTATGCCGAGTCATTCCTATTTCCTTTCATAGATAAACATTTTTTCCGCAGAAACACAGACATACCAGCCATGCTGGTGCTACAGACGGATATATTTACAGAAATAAATTCTCAGACTAATCCTGACACTGTTGGTTGGTGACTTATAATCTGTAACTCGTAGTTTAGTTAATAAAGCACTTTGTTCAGTTTTAGCCTCTATTTCGGATTTCCTTAGACTCGCATTTATCTGGTATCGGACCTAATAGTTGGCGGAAAGTTGATGTAATTCCAATATTTAAAAAGGGATTAGGATCTTAGCCTGGCAATTATAGGCCAGTAAGTGGGCACATTATTTGAATGGCATTATGAGCAGTATACGAAGAAAATCACTGGCACACAAGACGTGCTTTAGCAGGGTGAGCCCTTGCAGTTTTTTTAATGCAATGTGCAAAGTTTCGGGGACACTCCCCTTTGTCAAGCAGGAGCAGTAACCAGCATGGCTTAAAGATAGGTCATGTCAGACAAATTTGATTGTTTTTTATGATGAGGTTAGTAAGAAGTTGCACTTAAGGGGCGATATGATAACTATGTATAAATATATAAGAGGATCATATAATAATCTCTCTAATGCTTTATTTACCAGTAGGCCCTTCCAGCTGACAAGAGGGCACCCATTCCAATTAAAAGAAAAGAGGTTCCGTCTAAATATTCTGAAGGGGTTTTTTGACAGTGAGAGCTATATAGGTGTGGAATTCTCTCCCTCAATTAGCTGCACCGGTAGATACATTAGATAACTTCAAGAAGGAGTTGGATAACTTTTTAGCAGGTGATTGAAAATAGCTGGGTACAAAGATTGCCATGTTGGAGTTGCAAAGGAATTTTTCCCTTGCAGGCAAATTGGAGAGGCTTCAAAGGGTTTGTTTGCCGCCTTCTGGATCAAATAGCAGTTGGACTGGCTTAATAACAACAAAAAGGTTGAAGTTGATGAATTATTTTTTAATCCTAAGTACTATGACGTACATGGTATTTATGAAGTTTACCAGTAAAGTTAGAGGGCATGGCTTACTCTGCATTTCTCACAAGCAACTGCAGAAAGATTTCCATGACTTCTCTATCACACTGCTATTTAACTTAATCTATAACTGCCAGGGGTTACATCTTATTACTTTCTATGGATGGTATGAGGCAGCCAAAATGGAGATACATGTATTTATGTAACACCCAGGAGAACTCAAGACATTCAATACTGTGTACTCTCGTTGTGCACACACACCCAACCACTGCCATGTTCCATCTCACTGTAATCATACTGTAAATAACAAAACATACATCTTTTTGATACAAATATGTTTTATCACTGCTGCCAAGAATGTCTAGAAATAGTAAAACAAGTAGGAATGCACGTAATACTGCTACATGCATTGCTCTACAGTTGTTTGAGTAATGTAAATATTTAAAAGGAATGTTTCTTTCAAGGCGTGCACGTGAATACACAGCCAAACCATAAATGGATTGAACATGGGAAAGTACTAATGAGACAGACACAAGTGCAAAATACATTGGGGCTGTAGTGAAATCAAGCATCGGTGCTGTGTGATAAATATTTGCATTAGATTACAAAATAATGTAAATTACTAAAAATGATAACTCGTTAAAACAGATGTATACAGAATAGCCTGCAGTGAAAGGAGGATCCCTGGCAATAAAGTGTCTAAATCTTTCAATGCAATCCTACAGTTTTAATGGAAGTATTTAACCCCATGCTAACATTACTCGAGTTTTGGCTTCACGTGCTCACTAAGCTGTGCAGCTCATTTATACTGTGCTCTTTCCAGCTGAGACCACAGGCCAACTCTAAAGAGCAGATATGTTATTATTTAGCATCAGGTTCAGAGGATACAAAGGCAAAAACTATACGTGTTTTAAATAACTTTATTTTTTAGGTAACAGTTACTTTTTTTTCTCCTACAAGTTGGATTGTATTCGACAATTTATGAGGGGGGGAAACTGACTTGTGGGGAATTTAAAACGAACTCACTCGGTTTTTCCGGTATTGATTAAAGAATTAACTTCCGGATTTTGCCTTTATATCCCCCGAACAATAAACCTCCCCAAAGACATTTTATAGCTACGGTCTATAAATCAATCACAATCCCTCTGGTGTGAGTGAAACATCTAAGGGCAATGACAAGCGAGACTAGTCTGTTCTCCAAATGCTTCCCCAGCAACCAATGTGCGAATCGCTTCTGGGGAAACATACATGGCGCCACTGCTTTACAAAGTAGCTGGAAGTTTCCTTGCGAGGAAACTACTACTTTGCGCCACATATATGTTTCCCCAGTGGCGAGTCACATGTTAGTTGCTGGGTTAGCATTTGGAGCAGACTAGTTGCCTGCTCTAGAGGAGGATAATCATGGGGTGACTAGTCCCCTCATTTGTCATTGCCCTTAGGCATTTTAACAGAGGTGCTTCTGTGGCAGTATCTTTATTGTGTTTCTGTTTTTTGAAGCCCCATGGCAGAAATGGCACTGGATTTTCTAAGCGCCTGCTTGTGAATGTGAGCAAATAATAAATGTGATCTCACCAACTAACAAATAAATGAAGTCGTTTGGAAGATAGCATTTACTGCACTGATATGCAAAAAGGGGCTCATTTGCAAAGTGCTAAAATGAGTGCAACAGTCAGTCACTTTGACTCTATTCACAGATAAACCCGAGCCTATACACATACTTTAGAGCAAGCAGCAATGCTGGTACAGATATGGGACCTGTTATCCAGAATGATCGGGATGTGAGGTATTCCGGATAAGGTGCCTTTCTGTAATTTGAATCTCCATACCTTAAGTCTGCTAAAAATCATTTATACGTTAAATAAACCCAACAGAAATGTTTTGACAGAATTAATTATATCTTAGTTGGGATCAAGTACAAGATACTGTTTTATTGTTATTTTTAAAAAACTGAATTATTTGCTTAAAATGGAGTCTATGAAAGATGGCCTTTCCATAACTCTAAGCTTTATGGATAATGGGTTTCCGGATAACGGATTCCATAGCTATACAGCCAGCTCTGATAGACTACATGCAATTGCAAATATGGCCACAAGGGAACGATGGAATTATCGCAGACAGTGACCAGGTTGCACACATAAAACTGATTTGGTCCCAGTGAACTGGGTACTAATAGACTACTCCCCCCCCCCCCCCCCAGATCATTCACCTTATGGAAAGCACCCAGAGTTTAAGCTTATTAACCCTGCATGTACCATAGCTCTATCTACTCTGATGAAAATAATTCATCTATTGCCCCTTTAGATAAATGTCAATAAACAGTGCAAATCATAAGTCATGGCTTAATGTGGAAGCACGAATACTACCACCATGCAAGACATGAGTGAATTTAGTGAATTCTCCCCCCCAGCTGTGCTTTTATTTGACTAGTGACACGAAAGTTGAAGCCAGAACCATAAGACAGTCTAACAATACTTACAGTTAAGAAAACAAAAAGGGAGCCCTATGTATCGCCAGGACCTGTGATCCAGGAAAAATGAAGTATTTTCTTTACACCATGCTGACAGGCAGCAGCCCACCTCTCAATGGTACCAGTGTTAAGGCATTTAATGGGCTATGCTGCTCTGTTTAAAGGAAAATAAATCCCTATGAGGACAGACACTCATACATAGGGCAAGTCATATTTTAAGACAAAGTAAAATCATGTGTAACATAACATTCTCCCAGTATAAAAAAATTGTTGTAATAAATCTGAATTTGTTCATTTTGCTTTGCTTAAACATGATAGTGTCCAGTGGTAAAAGAATGTTCATCAAATGCATATGTCAAGCCAATAGTGCCATTTTTTACACTCTTTTTACCACATTTTGGGTCACAACTGTTTTTGTAACACTTCAATCCATTTGGCCCTTAGAGCCACAATTTCTTCTCCAAAAAAATCATGCAGTTTTTCAAAACTACTGAATGTTGGGGACTCTGCTCCTCCTTTGGTAGAAAGGCACATATCATCTTCATCCGTTTTAGGAATCACTTGAGTTTGCATAGAAAGAGAATCAGGCAGGGAACTGCCCTTCAAACTGGAATGTAGGCACCTCAAGTCTTTTTCCTCACAGTTGCAGACAGAACCATTTGCTACAGCAACAGGGATGTGGTTCCCCGTTGCATCACTATGGTCTTTTTGCACACAACATGCTGTTTTCTCATGAAGGTCTTGAGACAGAAACTGGTGTGCATTACAAGACAACTGCTTATCTTTTTCTGTCACCCCCTGAATTTTATAAGAGGTGGTACTAGTTTTCATTTCCTTTAACTGCTGCTGAAGTTCAACTACAACAAGTCTAATGTATTCAAAGTTAGCTCTGGAGAGAGATTTTACCCAGGATTCCATAGTAATCTGGTTATCAGCAGCCAGAATGTATGCTTTTGACTTGGTGTACTCGAATTTGATGGCAAAAGCAAATTCCTCTGAAGACTCGCAAAGTTCCACCCTGCAACCTTCCAGTATAATAACTCCAAGAGGCTCTCTGCTTTCCTCATTGTCAAAGTAGAAGAGTGTGTTACCTTTCAGCACAAACCATCGCTTGTTATAGTTAGTATTGCGGTCCCCCTTCTTAAACAGGTAGCCACGCTTGTCCACTGGAGATTTGCTTGTGGCATAATACACCAGGTTCCGTTCATTTAGCTTCATATTGTTACTGCCTTGGAGTCCTGAAGTATAGGTGAAATAGGAAATCAAAATTATGTAATGCATAAAAACAATAATAGGCTAATAACCAGATGGCCTGCCCCTCCACACAGCTATATGACTAATAAGTCTGCAGGTTCATCCACATGTGGTCGATTTAGAAAGCCCCTGTTTTAATGAATCAGAATGATTTCAATTTATAATTGCCCTGCAATTCAAGAGTTATTACACTGCAATAATGTAACACTGAGCAAAAAAACTGATAAAACAGGTTCTACAGCATATGTACTTAGCCCATTAAAATCCTTTTAAAATACAGTATTCTATAAGTGAATGTGACTTGCTGTCAGTAACAGGCAACAAAAAAGTGTTCTGACATGACAGAGCATGCTGCAGCATTTCCACTTTTCTGAGTAAACCCATTTGTGCATAATCTGAATTCTACTGTGCATGTTTGCTTTGCATTCTGCATTTAGGGAAACATTTGTCATCATAATTGAATTGATGTATTAGCAACATTCAGTGCCTTTATACAATATATACTACATATCTCACCTTGCTTACTTGTGATTTGCCCATTCCAACACCTTGTGTTATCAACCCCCCTCCTTTAAGATTGTAAGCAGTTTTGTGGGTAATTCTGTATGTTCACTGTATACACCTATTTATTTACAGTGATGCAAAATATGTTGGTGCTTTATAAATACATGATATTATAGTGAATAAAGTACCCCCTTTTGTAAAATATAAGGATATTATAAGTTACCGAGTATTTTCATGACCATATAAAAACACGAGGCCAAAGGCCGAGTGTTTTTATACAGGTCATGAAACTCCGAGGTAACTTATAATATCCTTATATTTTACAAAAGGGGGTACTTTATTCACTATAATATCATGTATTTATAAAGCACCAACATATTTTGCATCACTGTAAATAAATATCCTCATATTTTGCAACTGGGGGTACTTTATTTATTATAATACACAAGTTTCGGTGAGTCATGTGACAGAAATGACATCAGAACTCACCGTTTATAACTGATGACATCAGAACTCACCGTTTATAAGGATATAATTTACAGGATATTCATGGCTTTTGTGTATTATTATAATAATAATAATAATAATAATAATAATAATAATAAAATACTGCCAGATGGGGCTGATTCTCGGCTTATACAGGTCAAGAATCAGCTGATCCGCTGGTTCCTGCTACTTCTATGTCTGCACCAAAACACTTTGCCTTGGAGCAGACACACAAAGTGGATTTTAGCACAGAGTATGTGTTTTTGCACCAAAATCCACTTTGCATGGCTGCACTCAGGCCAATGAAATACCTCTTCATGCAGACACAGGAGGAAGCAGAGGCCAGAGCATTGGCTGATTTTTAGAGTGCCTCTGGCAGTAGCCTTTACCTGAGAAAATGTGAGATATCTTTACTTTACTGACACATGGAATGGCCTTCTGTTAGTTCTGTCCCCAAACGTAATGTAATATCCAATGCAAACAACACAGAAAGGATGGGTTTGCTTGTATTAGGCATTCAAGTTTCTATATGTACCACCCCCCCCCCCACAAAAAAAAAAACTGATCAATATTTGACAGCTCATAAACTCACCAGTAACATATATACTTAATATCACTTGTTCTTTTGCTTATTCTGGTTCCAGATCCTGTTTTGCTGTAGACAATTCAACTATTCCATCCTGGAAAAAAATGACAGGTTTGATTTAGCAGAAGGGTCAGGCTTTAGCAAACATCAGGTAGTTTCCGATAAACACACTGCCATTTACTACTGTACATAGTGGCGTAACTAGATATTACTGGGCCCCACAGAAAATTATTTTTCAGGCAACCAAAATGTTTAGCGGTTGACTTGTTTTAACAATATTTATTGACTCTGTATATGAATTAGGACCTCATGGGGCCCCTATATCTCCTGCCCCCCTGCAGCCGCAGGGTCTGCTTCCTCTATAGTTACGCCCCTGACTGTACATACAAACTCAATCTATGGGTAATGTCATTGAATGGTACAGTTTGCTACTTTCAGAAGCCAGCTATATTAACTAATCATCTGTTTGAAAAGCAACATCCAATTGTTTTCTATGGGTTACTGGGACTAGGCAAATAGCCCTTTTTATTGCATTACCCCAAAAGTGTTTAAGCCCATGCAGAGAGCAGGGCACGGCTGTTATACAGAAACAAGTTACATAAAGTAATGTGCTCACCAGTGGTGTTTGTATCCAGGTGCCTGGATAACCAATGCACTGCAGCTCCTGCTGAACTATAACTCAATCACTCCAATTCCTTGGAGCGAGTGCTGTAGATAAAACAAGGAATCGTGTCTGTGGGGTCAGCGACACCAGGGGCTGCCAAATCAGTAACACCAGGGGCTGCCACTTAGTGATATCAGGGGCTGCCAGGTTAGTAATACCCGGGCTGCCAGGTTAGTGGCCTGAGCCAGAGGCACAGAACCCAGTGCAGCTTGTGTTCTAGAGAAAAGGGAGTGAATAGTTCCATGGTGCCTACCTGAAAACATAACCCCTATTATTGTCGTTCAGTTGTACTGAAGGGCAGGGGTGGTTCATATGTCATATTGGCACAATGTCAGCCCTGTGTCCTTTCTCTGCTCCATGTGCCACTGAGTTGCTAGAAGCCCCACACGCAGACAGCGCTCCAGCATCTCAAGACTCCCAGCTGTTCAGCATCGGTCCCACCGCCTCCCCTCTCCACCTCGCTCAGTGGAGCTTCCCATTGTCCGTCCAGCACACTTTTTCTCTTTCCACCACCCTAAACAGGAAATGAATTTGTTCCTAGAGACCCCTCCCACTCGCAGCTGCTAAGCCTCCTTTCTCTATGTGCCTGCGTGTCCTCCCGATACCGTGCCCTTTCCTTCATCTCTAGTCAAACGTCACGCACAGGATTCTGGGAGGGCTGCTGCCTGTGAGGAGATGATCGAAAACAATTCCCACACAATAGAGAGTGGCTCCGAAAGCAATGACTTTAGCTCGCATAGTTTGCACCATGTACCCTTTGAATAAAAGCCGTTTGTGTGGTGGACATTATGTTAGAGAAAATCCCACCTGATGTGCTGTATTTCCACATTGTATTCCTGTACGTCCTTTCCAGTGGAATATATAGTAGTACATGTTTTACATAAACAGGAGGTTGCTCTTAGGAGTAAAAGTAATGAATTGCCATTAACGTCCTCCAGATTAACCAAGGACCCTCTACTAGTTATATTTTCTGCTTTTCATCTGACTGGAAACCCCTCCTTATTGCTGGTGATTTTTGGCCACATATGGGGATAAATTTACTAAGCGGCGAAAATTCGCCAGCCACGGCTTCGCAGCCATCGCAACACTTCACAAGGCGAAAATTCGCTCAGACAATGCTAATTTACTGATATGCAATGTTGCATCCAGGGAGCCAAACGCTGGCGAATTTTCACTAGCGTTACTATAAATGTGAACAAATCAAAGCCAAGATGCGCTAGCATTCAGGTCTTCGCTCAGGCTAATTTACAAACGACAGGAAATTTAAAGTTGAATGGATGTATATGCTGCAGCAAATACATACAAATACACAAGTCCAGGTTAATAAAGAAAATTGAGTTGTTATATTGCCCTACACATGAGCCCAGTGTATAATTATAATGTTTCATATGTTAGAAAATGTATGAGGGAACCCAGTTATCCAAAAAAAAAATGAAGGACTTTTGCAGGCTATCACTCTGAAAAAAGGAAAAGAAGCCAGCGTTTTTTGGGACTTTTTCCACTAAAAATATGATGTAAGTAACAGGAGATCTGTCTGAGCTGGCGAAGGCAAGTCTGGCGAAAGAGGTAATGTTCTGTAAAATGCGTATCTTAGTGAATTTGCATAGTTAAGTACATTCGCAAGAGCACAAAATCGCCTGGCGTTAGGGAACGAAGTACTGCTAGAGTCGATCTTTGCAAGCAAAGTTACGCTAGCGACCGTTAGTAAATCGGCAAAGTTCCGAAATGACGTCACGCTGACGAATTTTCACCAGCGGTAATCACTTTGCCCTTTAGTAAATTTGCCCCTATATGTCTGCACCCAGGCTGACACAGTACCTCTTGGTGCAGACACCAGATAGATTGGATGCTAGCAGATTTGCAGGCGACGAAAAATCCCCCTAGTCTAGATCTAGTTGGTATGGGTAATGCAGTGTTGCAATTTAGTATCTATGCTGTTGATGAAGATTCTGAACCACAGAACATGGATATTGGCTGGGATTGACAGGACACCATACATGTACCATTCATTGTATAAAAGGATGACTAGCTTTAGACTAAAGCTTTAGCTTTAGACTTACCACTACAGGTATGGATCCATTACATGGAAACCTGTTATCCAGAAAAGTCTAAATTCCCAGGAAGGCTATCACCCATAGACTCAATTTAAATCAAATAATTTACACTTTTAAAAATGACCTTTACTAGATGCTGTGTAGGATCTATATTAGTGTAGGGATGTGAAAATCTTAGACACCCTTACACTTTATAGACAGGCACATCCCTAGTAATATGGACACCTTAGTGGGTCCTTATGGGGACCTTGTGCTTATGTAACCCCTGCAGTTCAAACAGTGTACACCAGATGGCACTGTGCCAGAGTATAAAAGGTTTAGGAACCATGTGCTCTGGGTCCATTGCTTTAGCCTAACCAAGCAGGCTGGAAGGGAATGGGTAGTGCTGACCCTAGGCGCCCACAGCATTGTGGGACTGGTCCTTAGAAATGGGAGCGGATGCTGACTACACGTTTGTAGTGGATAATGTCCCAGAGGGATGCCCCATAGATGTTGTGAATCACTCCTTAAGGGGCAACCCCATATTTAATGCTTTTGAGTATGTTGCACAAGAACCTTCTGATGAGAAAGGATTTGTCCGGTTCTTGTATTGGGTCCCTGCCGTACCTAGCAGTGATACATGGCCTTCCAAGGTATACCCTATGGGAGTCTCTGCAGAGGGGTGGGGGTGTCTGTGCCGGTATCAGAGCCTGCCTAAGTCTGCCCAGCTCATTTGCAGTCCCCCCCCCCTATATCATTGCTTAGTCTGACTTCTGAGTGTGAGGATCCACTGATAGATGAATCCTATTATAGCTCCAGCTTATGGGAAGAGAAAAAGGGCTGTAGCATCAAGGATTCAGGCTACGCTGAAATTAAAATTTCTACCCCTGGGCTAAATCCATTCCTAGCTGCTGATGCCATAGACTTTAATGACTTTCTGCTAGCTGAGGAACCTGGTTGTTTGGCCCTAGGAACAGAACCGTTGGTGGATAGTTGCCCTGCGACCCCACCACCTTCACCGCCACCTATGCCACCTTGTGTAGGAAAAGTTGCTGTGAAGGAATTTTGTATTGCGCAACCTCCAGTGCCAACGCCCTGCCCTGCATGGGAAAAAGTAGAAAGGGGCGTACCAGATTATCCCAAGGGGGTGTTACCCGAGCCATGGCGCAACGTCCCACCCTGGAGGATAGTTCCGCTGCCATATTGAGTTTGGTTTCCATGCTGTTGGACTCGGCTGAGTCAGAGAGGTGTGGCGACGAACCTATAGTTGAACTTGTTGGGGGACCTATTGCTGACTGTGTTGCCGAACCAATTGCTGAACCGGTGGCTGAATTTGTTGCTGAACCGGAGGTTCCGGAGCCTACTATGGAGCCTTTGCCCTGTGCTACTACCCCGGTGGAGCCCTGAACAGCAGTATGTGTACCAGGGTACCTTTACCCCGAGCGAAAGGGGAATGATGATTCCGGCCTGTGGCGTGTGTGATATGGAAGAGCCCAATGCCTTGGAGGACCCGGATGGCGTGTGTTTGCAATGCGAGACCCGCTTATGGATGGGACCATGGCACACATGGAAAGGGCGTGGCACACGCTTGAAGGTGATGCGGCCTGCAAGCCTGACGCTGTGCTTATATACTTGGAGGAGGAATACTTTCAGCATGTTTCGAATTCTGGAACAGAGAACCCGCTGGTTGAATCTCAAGTTTCCAAAACTCCTATGGTTGTTCCAGGAGCTGCCGCTCCTCATGCTGGTTGAATCTCAAGTTTCCAAAACTCCTATGGTTGTTCCAGGAGCTGCCGCTCCTCATGTGAGGTCTAATTCTTCTGAGTCAAAGTCTTCATCCCGCAAAGTGTTGCTCAGTGATTCAAAGCCTTGTGGGGATTTGACTGTCACCATCTATACAGCCCTTGCTGTTCCTACTCCAACTCCAGTCATAGGCGATGATGTGGATTGGAGAAAATTTTCATTTAACCGATTGGGGCCGATTGCACCTATAGCTTCCTCCATTTGAGACCCTCCAATATTGGAGGATGATGAGGATCTGCTGGATAAGTTGATGCCCTCCAGTGTGAACAGTGCTGATGAATCCATACTGGAAGTTCCTGCACAGATTCGGTGTCAGAGTAAAAGATCTGTGGTGAGTGAACCAACTAAATCCGTATGCCCCAAAGTGATTGTGCCTCAAACTCCTAGTGAGAGAGCGCTCAAGTGGCTGAATTGTACCACTACGAGTGGGGAAAGATTTCCCTGGAGAGGGAAAAGAGTTTGCTGGCTGCTATCCCCAAGCCTAAGGATGACAATCCCTTAGGACCTGTTCCAGGATGGGAAGAATATGAAGAGCCTCCAGAAGCTGAGCAGGGTCCAGGTCCTCCCACAGAAGTGCCTCGTAGCTTCATTGCTCCTCCTATCATAGGCCCTGAGGCGGAAAAGGATTTCTGGGTGCTGCCAGGACGGGCAGATCCGAATGTGTTTACTTCTGTCTCCCGAGTGCAGAGAGTAATCAACTTCCATGTCCATCGAACTTGGGGTTACTTTATGCCCTATGCTCCTCTGTGGGTGTACGAAAAGGTGGCTGCATCTTACGAGAACTGGCTGATTGACGAGATTCTACGAAAGGAGAAGATGCACCACAGTTGCCTCACAAACCCTGACAAGGTGAGGCGTGAGCAGGATTGTCAGTACCTGCGCTCCATTGAGAAAGAGTGGTGGTATGGCCGCACCATTCTTCAAAATGCTGTAAAGAGCTGTGGAAAGTACAACCCCACCAAGTATTTCAACTTAGAAGACTATTTGGGAGATGGACAGTGGGTGGATAAACCCCATCCCAAATACTACATCCCCTATGAAGACAGGCCAGGTTTCTTCACATGATCTGAGTCTACTGGTAGGTGGTGGTTGGTTTTTCCACTGATGATACTCCATTGGGAGTTTGTTTCCAGTTACATTTGTGCTGTCCATTTTTCCTGTCCCTCCAAAGTGACTGAACTTTCTTCAGGGAAGGATTTTTCTTCTTTTGCTCCTCTTGGAGTTAGGTCTAAGGACTGTTTTAGTTAACACCTGCCTGTTGGTAGCTTCATCCAATTTTTCCCTTTACCTTCCTAAGTGCATTTAAAAAGGACTGTGGGTTCGACTATTTGATGGACTAGAATACTGATGTGTTTGAAATGCAGTATCTCTAACTTTTACCTTCTTTTGCACGTGTTTACTGATAAAGTTTACCTGCCCATGAATGAAACTGTTGCTATTGATATGTTTCTTTCCAGCTATGCCATTGTACCTGGGTTACTCAGGAGAGTTACCCCAAAGAGGTTATAAAGTAATGGTATAGAAATGCAATACATATAGCTATGTGCAATGTATTTTTGGTCTCTGAAAAGGTTTCTTGCATGATGTGCCTTAACTGCTATATTTTCAGTATTTGCTCTTTGAAAGGTTCCTTGCCAGGATGGAAGGAATTCACTGGTGGGAGAATGTAGGGATGTGAAAATCTTAGACACCCTTACACTTTACAGACAGGCACATCCCTAGTAATATGGACACCTTAGTGGGTCCTTATGGGGACCTTGTGCTTATGTAACCCCTGCAGTTCACACAGAGTACACCAGATGGCACTGTGCCAGAGTATAAAAGGTTTAGGAACCATGTGCTCTGGGTCCATTGCTTTAGCCCAACCAAGCAGCCTGGAAGAGAATGGGTAGTGCTGACCCTAGGCGCCTTGGCCCTAGTAATTAGACAGCTATACTCGTTTTATAGATCGCTCTAGAAGTGATAGACAACTATACTCGTTTTATAGATCGCTCTAGAAGTGATAGAGAGGTTATTTAGTTGAGCAGCTCAAGGCTCAGGCTGAGGAGATTAGAGGGATTAAGATCCCAGGGTATTACTGACCCAGAGTAAGGAACCAAGTGTTGAGATAGGGATGTCAGGAGTTCCCCTAGTCTGCCACTGGAAGATATCCTGAAAACTGGGCAATACCCATCACATGCTGTCAACTTACTCTCTTTTCCCAGCTGCCCCAAGTCATGTGACTTGTGCTCTGATAAACTTCAATCACTCTTTACTGCTGTACTGCAAGTTGGAGTGATATCACCCGCCTCCCTTTTCCCCCCCAGCAGCCAAACAAAGGAACAATGGGAAGGTAACCAGAAAACAGCTCCCTAACACAGGATAACAGCTGCCTGGTAGATCTAAGAACAACACTCAATAGTAAAAACCCATGTCCCACTGAGACACATTCAGTTACATTGAGAAGAAAAAACAGCAGCCTGCCAGAAAGCATTTCTCTCCTAAAGTGCAGGCACAAGTCACATGACCAGGGGCAGCTGGGATATTGACAAAATGTCTAGCCCCATGTCATATTTCAAAATTGAATATAAAAAAATCTGTTTGCTCTTTTGAGAAATGTATTGCAGTGCAGAATTCTGCTGGAGTAGCACTATTAACTGATGCATTTTGAAAAAAACATGTTTTCCGATGACAGGGTCCCTTTAAAGTAAAATTTTAGCATGTTATAAAATTGCCAATTCTAAGCCATTTTTCAATTGGTTTATTTGTTATCATTTTTTTTTTTAATTTGCCTTCCTCTTCTGACTCTTTCCAGCTTTCAAATGGGGGTCACTGACCCGATCTAAAATACAAATGCTTTGTAAGGCTACAAAAGTATTGTTATTGCTACTTAATATTACTCCTCCTTTGGTTTGGCCCCTCTCCTATTTATATTCAAGTCACTTAATCAAATTAACACATGGTTGCTAGGGTAATTTGGGCCCTAGCAACCAGATTTCTGCAACTGAGCTTCTGAGTGAGCTTCTGAATAAAAGCTAAACCACAAAAAATAAAAAATGAAATGCAATTGCAAATTGTCTCAGAATACCACATCATACTAAAAGTAATTTAAAGGTGAACAATCCCTTTAAATGTGAATCATACAAAGCCAGTCCTGGCATAACTAAATATATTAAAGGGTGAAAAACATAAATTATTAAAGGCTTATTTTAAAAGAGCCTTCAATGAGTATGATGAATGTGTTGAATGAAAATTCAGCTTAGAGATCTCTAAGAGGAACCTTTTATTCCTAGAACAATTTAAGTAACTCACAGCCATCCCTTGTGAGTTGAAGAAAGAGTATTTAAGTTTTACCTCTATGATAAGGTCAAGAAAGCTAAGCAATTTCTTGCCTTTTAAGGTGGTAATTGCAGATGATTCTGTAGAAAAAATGGAGTCACGATAAAATTAATCGTCCCCCCCCCCATGTGGCTTAATTTATTTGTATCCCTCTGGATCAATATAAATAGATTCCTTGGAAGGTTGAGCATGTGTTTTTATAATTTGGTTATTAGATTCATTTTTATCTTAAAAAAAAAGGCAATCTGTTTTACGCTCTGTAATGCACTTAAAAGCTGTTAGCAAGCATATCAGCACAATGCAGTTCTGTAGGTATTGATGAAAGACAAACAGAAAAAATAGGGGAAAAATGGAAGTGAAGAAATGGGGATGACCAAAGGATTTAGAATGGTATAACTGAGAATCTCTAGGTTATTGTATCATAACATTTTGTCATAGTTACTTAAATTCATATACAATCTTGCAGGAAAACTGTAGTTAAGTTCTAGAATTGATTTCGTTTTTACGATAAATTAACATACTGCTCTCGCATGTTTTCATATGTTTGAAATCCTTTATTGTTGTTCCATTTGTCTTTTAAAGAGGAGTTTGCAGGAATCTATGATCTGCGAACTCTATTTGTTCTAGGGAATAAGGATAGTCACCTAGCAACAGCTGTTGGGTTAGGCAGCAGCCTCCCGAATTGATCGCTGGAAAACTTCTGATGCTCTGAAAAGAGCGGGAAGAAGTTACAGGAACAGGATCTCTTAACTCCTGCGAGATCTTGTTCCTGTCAGAATTTTTCGGAAGACTAGTGATGACTATCCTTAAGTATACCTGTTTTCAAATAAGAGTGAAAAAACACATTTTTGAAATAAACAGTGTAACTTTTTATTCCATGAGAGGAAGAGATAGTAAAGAAACTTTTTGTAAGATATTTGTAACAAATTACATTTTTTAGTGACATTTGGTATGAGATACTTTGTAATTCAATTGAATTAAATTTTCAGTGTGTATCTTGTTTGACTGAAATATCTTCTACTTTGTATCTTTAGTAGATGAGTTATTGTCCACCTTAGCTGGCTTGTTGCATCCTGTAGAGAAAAGAAAATCTTTGTTTATTTTCTGTTTATCAATTTAACACAAGTAAAACTAAACCACCAGTCAACTTGGGTGGGTGGGTGGGATGGGCGCTGTTGCTAGGTGGCTATCCTTATTCCCTAGAACAAATAGAGTTTGCAGATCATAGATTCCTGCAAACTCCTCTTTGCTCTTCAGGAGGATGCCACCTAGCAACAGCTGTTGGGTAGAATAGCACACACCTGGTGGTTGCCTGAATGAAATTGAGTTTTTCTTGCTCTGTAGGTCTTCAATAATATTTTGCAAATGTCTTCTGAGAAGACCACCTAGCGGCTTTGAGTATGATGGGAAGTGATACACCCTTTGATGCTGCCTTTGTGGCTGTGGCTGATCTTAGTGAGTGTGCTTTAAATACGGTAGTATCAATCGAGGCCTGACTCATAGCATGCAGTATCCACCCTCTTATTGTGTTTACTTTAGCGGGACGAAAAGGATTTCTTGTTGTCAAGAGTAATTGTGACATTTCACCTCTTACCTCCCTAAATTTTTCTAAGTAGGTGGATAAAGCCGATACAATACATAAAGATGTATCTTCCTCATCTCTTATTAAGTCCACTTCCACTGGAGATGAGTTTTCAATTAGCGTTTTAGTTCTACCTTTAAGAATAATGTGGAAACCACCTGGGGTTGAAGAAAACCATGGGTCTGTTATGTGGATGAGAGTTAGTTCAGCCCCTCTTGCTGCTAGAGCTAAAGCTAAGAGAGCAGTCACTTTGATAGTAAGGCTTCTCAAGTCTGCATTCTGATTATCTATTGTAGATAGGGACTGCAACAGAGGTTCGGTGTCCCAAGTGTTGTCATATTTAGGACAAATTGGTCTTTATAAACAAGCTGATTAATCTCAAATAGAGTTTACTACCCGTGAAATTTGGAATTAAGAAATTTAGTGCTGAACCGTATGATTTTAGGGTATTAGAAGCTGTCCCTTGCTCAAACTTATATGCTAAAAAATCTAATGCCAAATGCAGTGAAATCTCTTTATCTGAGTCCTGTAAATGAGGGTACATCAAAGTTTTAAATTCCGCAATGAGGGAATTATATTTTTTACATGTTCTAGATCGAAGGGAAGAATTTATCAGCTTTATGGTAGAATGTTTCAATGAAGGATTTTGGTATAAGAAATTGGAGCTGCAATCCACATTAGTGTTGGTAGGTTCTTCAGTATCTCTTGTGTACCCTGGAAACAGTCCTGAGTGAACCCCAATGGAACATTCCTGCCTGAAATTAGGGGTTGTATCAGTGGAAACCATAGTTTGGATGGCCAAATTGGATACACCAGGACTAGATCTCGGACTTCCTCCATTTGAATTTTTTGGAGAACATTCGGGAGAATATATGGAGGGGGAAAGGCATAAAAGTTTGTTAAGCCTGTCCATGGGAAGGAAAGTGCATCTATTCTCCATGCATTGCTTGTCCAGGTTCTGGCTACAAATTTCTTTGTTTGAGCTGATGTCTGGGATGCAAATAAACCTATTGATCTTTCTCCCAGTTGTGACTCTATTTTGTGGAAAATGTCCTTTTTTAGTGAGACTTGTGATAGTGTTATCTTTTGACGCGATAAAGCGTCTGCTAATTCATTTTCCTCTCCGGGAATATATGTGGCGTGTAATGTGATTTGATTGGAAAAAGACCAATCCCAAAGGTCTAATGCCAAATAACAAAGTGTTTTTGATTTTGTTCCTCCCATTCTGTTTACATATGAAACTGCTGTTTTGTTGTCTGACTGAATTAACACAGACTTTTGAATATTTGGGGAAATTAGAGCCTTTAAGCCTAAAAACATCGTCTTTAGCTCTAATACATTTATGTGAAGTGTTTTTTCTTTTCCTGACCAAAGACCTCTGACTGCTCCTTTGTGAGAGTAAGCTCCCCAACCTCTTAAAGGGGAAGGAAACCCGTTTGTTGCCCACCCTCCCTCCTCCCCCTGGCCTACCAGTCCTGCTGGGCAAATGCCCCTAACTTGTTACTTACCCTTCTGCGCAGGTCCAGTCAAGGGAGTTCACAGACGACATCTTCTTCCACGCGATCTTCTTCCTGCTGTGAACGGCGTTTTGGCGCATGCGCGCTAGGATCATTTTGCCGGTACGGATCTACTGCGAATGCGGCAAAAGTCACGCACATGCGCAGTAGATCGAACTGGTGAAATGATCCTACTGCGCATGTGCCGTTCACAGCAGGAAGAAGATCTCGTGGAAGAAGATGTCGTCTGTGAACTCCCTGGACTGGACCAGCGCAGAAGGGTAAGTAACAAGTTAGGGGCATTTGCCCAGCAGGACGGGTAGGCCAGGGGGAGGCGGGAGGGTGGGCAACAAACGGGAGGGGGGTGGGGGGTTTGCGCCGACTAGGTTTCCTTCCCCTTTAAGGAGGCGTCCGTTGTTATGATAATGTCGCAATCGTTTTTTAGAAGTGGCTTTGGGAAAGGCTGGGTTTGCCAGGTTATCAGAGCGAGTTCCCTTTTTACTTTGTTTGGAAGTGTTAATTTTTTGTTCCACTGAATATTTTCCCTTAATTGTTGTGCTAGCCACATTTGTGAATGCCGACACAGAAGAGGTGCTTGAGTGCATCCTGGGGATAAAGCAATTATTTTCCCTATTGCTGCTGCAATTAAAGGTAGGGAAACTTGATGAAGTGGTAGCAACTGGGCTATGAAAACCTGAATATGTTCCCACTTTTCTTTGGGAATGGAAAGCGTTAACCTTGTTGTATCTACTGTGAATCCCAGAAATGTTATTGATTGGCAAGGGTTTAGTACTGATTTTTCCCAATTTATTGTGAATCCTAATTTTTGCATTAAAGTGATGAACATCTGTCTTTGGTCTATCAGAACTGAAATATCTGGATTTAGAATAAGAATGTCATCCAGATAAAAAATGCATGTTATCCCTTTTTGTCTTATGTAAGAAATTACTGATTTCATTACCCTGGAAAATGTGTATGGAGCGTTGGAGAGGCCAAATGCCATTACATTCCAGTGGTAAATATTTTGCTTCCACTGGAATCTCAAAAACCTTTTGTGATTTTTTTTTTTTTGTGAATTTGTTTAAAGGAAAACTATACCCCCAAAATGAACACTTAAGCAACAGATAGTTCATATCATAAAGTGGCATATTAAAGAATCTTACCAAACTGGAAAATATATTTAAGTAAATATTGCCCTTTTACATCTCTTGCCTTGAGCCACCATTTTGTGATGGTCTGTGTGCTGCCTCATAGATCACCTGACCAGAAATACTTCAACTCTAACTGTAACAGGAAGAAGTGTGGAAGCAAAAGACACAACTCTGTCTGTTAATTGGCTCATGCGACCTAACATGTATGGTTTGTTGGTATGTTTGTGAGTATAGTGAATCTTACGATCCCAGGGGGCGGCCCTTATTTTTTAAAATGACAATTTTCTATTTATGATTACCCAATGGCACATACTACTAGAAAATTATATTATTATGAAAATGGTTTATTTACATGAAGCAGGGTTTTACATATGAGCTGTTTTATGCAATATCTTTTTATAGAGACCTGCATTGTTTGGGGGGCATAGTTTTCCTTTAAAGACTTCACATTCATGACTGACAGAACCATCTGGCTTTGGTATTGGGAAAAGATGACTTATCCAGCCTGACTGTGAAAGGTCTGAGAGTTCTATCTTTCCCTCTAGCAAAGCCTTTTCTAAGGCACCGTCTAGAACTGCACTGGTGTCTCTGTATCTGTTTGAGATTTGAAGTGGGAACGATTTTAGAGGAAGGTACAAGCCCCTTCTTATTATGTTTAAAACCCATTTGTCTGTGGTTATTGTTTGCCATAAATGTATAATTTCTGACTGGGAAAATACATGAGTTTTGTTTACCTGGCACTCTTTTCTTATAACCAGTAGACCACTTTGGGTTGGTTGCTCGTCCACTGGACTGGACTCTCTGGCCAAAGAAAGGTCTTTTATAGCTCTGTGAGGCTTCATGGGACGACCCCTGAGCTCTGTAAGGACGTCCCTCTCCACGAAAGGTTTTTTGTTGAAAAATGAAGGTCTTTTCCAGTCCCCAAATGATTTTCTTGCCTTATAACGTGATTTTACCTCCTTAATAAAATCTGGACCAAATAAATTCGAGTCCTCAAAATTTGGAAATTCATGTGATTTTGGAGCCAGGTCAGACATGCCCATAGTATGTAACCAACAAGCTCTTCTCACACTTGTGACATGGTTAAAAGCCTGGCCAATCATCAATGCAGCCCTGGTGGATGCTTTAAGAAGTGCTAATTTTGAAGATTGCAAGGAATGAATATTCTTCCTGGACTGTTGTCCTTCTTGTTCTGCTTTATCAAGCATGAGTAACAAAGGACCAGCTGCATCTGCAATTTTAAATTGTATGTTGCGCAAGGACTGATCCATCCTGTCATTATTGGTTACTGTACCAGTAATAGAGGATAGTGCAGGGTCTACTTCTGGTGCTAACATAGCCTGTATATCAGGGATACCAATATCGTTTCTTAAAACCAAGTCATCTTCTTTCATTAAAGAAGAGTGAAATGCATACTTTGTGAAATCATACACCTCAGATATATCATTAAGTGCCCATCTGGCATTAAATAACTTTGGTGGAGGTGTTTTTCCCAGGAGATCAACTCTTGACATTTGTGTGTCACTTATTTTTCCTCTTTCAGAGGATGCTGAAGATTTCATTGTTTTTTCACAATCCCAGTCCACCTCAGAGATTTTTTAATTGGCAGCTACGGGCTCAGAATCAGAAGCAACCGCTTCAGAGTATAATGAGGAATGACTGCTGCTATCATAATGTTTAAAATGACCCTTTTTGGGCAATTTTTGTAAAATCCCAAACGGGACCAAATTTCTTTTCTTCTCCTTTCCTTTCTGTCTCAAACGAGACTTTTTTGCCTTAGGAGAGCAGTCTGATGAACTCTTACCAGAGTCTGAGGAAGAGTCTTGAATATTATAGTTTTTCTTTTTCTTATTTTTTATGAATTCCTCTTCCGAGGATGAAGAACTATTTGGAGACTGAATTTGTCTCCTTTGCTTAACATTTTTAAACTGTCTGTGAGGAGAAATTTCTAACGACTCAGTAGCCGTTACAGAAAGTGTGTCCTCCATCACAGCGCTGTGAAAAATTCTGAAAGGAACAAGATCTCGCGAGAGTTAAGAGATCCTGTTCCTGTAACTTCTTCCCACTCTTTTCAGAGCATCAGAAGTTTTCCAGCGATCAATTTGGGAGGCTGCTGCCTAACCCAACAGCTGTTGCTAGGTGGCATCCTCCCGAAGAACAAATCACAATCTCACCCTTCAAAGATCTAATTTGTACGGTTCAGTAACACAAGATATGAAATTCCTTAAATGTATTTGAACATAACTTACTAGTTAGTACTCTGGAATATTCTGCATATTTTTTTTTAAATCATAACCATAATTTCTCTCAAGGATATTCATTGGACTAAGCGACATTGGTAAGGACTTTTAGACAGCAGATAAAAGATAATTGAATCCTACATAGCTGTTAGCAAACACAAAATAAAAAACAAACTTTTAGCCTCCTAAGTACTAAAAGTGATTCCCCTGGTCTGTGATGTGCCCCATTTCAATGCATGTGCAGTGAGCGTTGAGGTCCGTGAAAATACTTTTACTATGTATGCAAATCAGATAATGAAACATATAGCAGCTTCAACTGTTATTTTTTTAATTACAATATGTATAATATTCTCTGTTCACAATGAATTTTACCCTCATGCTATACATACAGTTTTGTTGTGAATAAATGGAAGAAACCCCTGCTTCCGAATAGGGTATATTATTATTATTATTATTATTATTAATAATAACATCTATTAATAAAGCGCCCACATGGTCTGCTGAACAGTACAGTGAATAGCACATGCTAAAATTGTATTTTATAACGTATTTTTCCATTTGGCTTCATTTAACTGTTAATTTAATAGTTTGTGTATGGGACCAGATTTGGCCACATTCAGATACTGATCAGCTTGAAAAATCTGGTCAGCTATGGGCTATGTCTGGACAAATATATACAGTCTGTGGCCAACCACTCTGCACAGGCCTCCAGCAAGATCCAGCTGTTTGCTCAAGGGATAGATGCTGTGATCAGCCCAATACAGTTCACCATGTGTATCAGACTAGGCAAAGACCCAGTTGTCTAGCAGCTTGGTCAGATGTATAGATTTTGAAGATTAGCTTTTATTACAGTTGCCTTACTCAAGTGTAATCTCCTAATGTTATGTGTAGATGGCGCTTGAAGTGCACATAATATATACTTTACCACATTCCTTACAAATTCTAATTGTTCATTCAGATAGGACCAGTGCTAACAAAAGGTGCCTTGCCTCTCTCACATTCCCATTGTCTTTTCTGAGATATTGTGATTAAGTGCATTACAGTGCTCACTAAGGGCAGAGACACATGTGGAGATTCGGGGAGATTTAGTTGTCCGCGACAAATCGCCTCTTCTTCGGCTACTAATCTCCCTAAACTGCCTTCCCACAGGCTGGAATCGAAATCGCCGGCCGGATGGCACTCGGAGCACTTTGTTTTCTGAAGTCACCGAAGTTTCCTCATGAGGCATGGTGTACCAATTCTTTTGTTTTTTGGTTTGGCTAGGTGTTTGGATACACCCAAATAATGATAAAAAAAGGCTTAAATCTCAAACCTAATCATAAATTCAGTGCATTCCTAATATATATATTAAATAATGTATCCCCTACTGTAACAGTATGAGTGACATTATTTAGTATAATACACAAGTTTCAGAAGTCATGTGACAGAAATTACACCATTAACCAACAATTATAACTGAAAACATCACCAAGTATATATATATATATATATATATATATATATATATATACTGTATATATATATATATATATATATATATATATATATATATATATATATATATAATTTACATATATATCTTGTATAGCATGCAATGTAGAGGTTAACTAGTGACAGAGTTGGAGGAGACATATGGAGTTGTTTAGGCAAGAAGATCCTACAAGTATATAATACAGTGTAGCAGACAGAAGTACAGCTGGATGACTTCCTGTGGTCACAGTAATGCAGGATGAGATAGAACATGCTCCATCATCCAGGCTTATCAGCTTCTCTCAAGACATATTGTTAGACATGGATGATGTTTTAAGCAGGATGTAATTTGCCCACAGAGCGTGTCTTTTACACTAAAGGTCTATAACAAATATAAACATTAAAAGTAAAGGATGAAATGTACCTGTAGGCACTTATTGGAAGGACTGACATATCCTGCAATTGTACTTTACCTTACAGCATGCAGTCTTGCAAAACTCCAGCTGCTTTTAACTTAACTCTGCATGCTTCACCGTCTCAGTGTTGTGTTGGAGTCTTACAAGAACTGTTTATACAGTAGACAGTCTGCAGCCCAGGCAACCATACATACATTAGACTTACTGAATTATAGCAGTTTGGTCCATGATTCTGGCCTGATTCATAAGTCTCACAGGCCCTTTTCACTAGATGTAAACCAGAAAACAAGAGGACACAAGCAAAAATGATTATGCAGAAAGACATGCATAGTGTTTTTATAAACAATATAAAACCCCTTTGCACTCACCTCTCCTGAGTAAGGGTGCAGATACCACCTGCAAAAAGATAAAACCTAGTCCTTGTTGAAATGGCTACCTCAGGTTTGTCTGTTATTCGTTATTTTTATTAAGCTTTTGTAGCTCCTAGCATAAAAATGCCTGACCACCCATCGGTGACGCGTTAGACACCTCAGGCCCCCAGCCCAACCACCATCTGGCCCCCCGTGCCTACATTTTTCCTGCTTGTGGTCATGACTGGGGGGATGAGGGCAGCACCAATAGCGGGTCTGGTACGGTGGGACCCGCAAGGGCCCTGAACTTCCTATGCATATTTTGCAAACAGCAGAAGTCTACAGTATATTCTAGCCATGTGAAAGCTAAAAAAAACTTTTTTGTTTTCTATAGCTGAATCTGTCAGTGTCTTGTTGTGAAGGATACGTGTAGGTGTACTTTCACAATCTCAAGCCACTATGTTTCAGTTAACTCACCCATATCCCCCAGACATTTGGTCTTGTTCGTTTAGCTGAGTTGTGAACTGTTAAGGTAAGCCTGACCCAGAATAATTAAGTTTATTTTATTACTATACAGCAGGGGTTATTTTGCCAATGTTGCCATTTATTTTAGGATCTTTTAATTCTGTTCTACCAGAATGTTATGTTATTATGTTATACCATTAGACAGTTTAGTAAGTGTGCCTTTTAAAGCATTACACTTTATAGACCAACCATTGGCGTAAAAATAGCGGTGTAACAGGAAATGCCACATACTATGTTTTGTGCTTCTGTACCAGGACAAGGCAACTACAGTCCTTAAAGGGATCCTGACATGGGAAAACATGTCTTTTTTTCAAAACACATCAGTTAATTGTGCTACTCCAGCAGTATTCTGCACTGCAATCCGTTTCTCAAAAGAGCAAACAGATTTTTTTATATTCAATTTTGAAATCTGACATGGGGCTAGACATTTTGTCAATTTCCCAGCTGCCCCCAGTCATGTGACTTGTGCCTGTACTTTAGGAGAGAAATGCTTTCTGGCAGGCTGCTTTTTTTCCTTCTCAATGTAACTTAATGTGTCTCAGTGGGACATGGGTTTTTACTATTGAGTGCTGTTCTTATAACTACCAGGCAGCTGTTATCTTGTGTTGCGGAGTTGCTATCTGGTTACCTTCCTATTGTTCTTTTGTTTGGCTGCTGGGGGGTAAAAGGGATGATATCACTCTAACTTGCAGTACAGCAGTAAAGAGTGATTGAAGTTTATCAGAGCACAAGTCACATGACTTGGGGCAGCTGGGAAATTGACAATGTGTCTAGCCCCATGTCAGATTTCAAAATTGAATATAAAAAAATCTGTTTGCTCTTTTGAGAAATGGATTTCAGGGCAGAATTCTGCTGGAGCACCACTATTAACTGATTAATTTTTTTTTCCCTTGACAGTATCCCTTTAAGCAGTGAAGATATTTGTCTCCAAAGATGCTCCTAATAGCTACCCATCTTTTTTCCCCTTTTCTGCTGATTCACAACAAATATTCTGTGGTGCTGTCAGTTGCCTGAGATTAGAGACCAACTCACAATATTCTGTAATACATAGAATATAAAAATCACAACACAAGCCTGAATAGTAATGCACCAAAATGTAATATTCAGCCCTATAGCATCAGCCTCTGTGACAAACAAATTGCATTTTCTGCTTGATCATTTACAACTACCCATAGGTGTATCATCTGAACCACTGCCAAGAGCACACTGAGCATGTGCAGTGCCACTGACACTCAAAAGATGGCCTAATTAGATGCGGAGATGGCAAGCTCCAGAGGACAACTTTAAAGACATGGATCATGACTGTTACACAACAGCTGAAGCTGTGGGCATTTATAGTAAGTTGACTATATGAAATACAGCAATTTTAGCTATATTCATACCAGGCTTCGGTTCTTTAATGATTGTGGGGGCCAAATGAAGGTCATTGTACTTCAGTGTAAGAAAGCTTGTCACAGGCTCAGTAATGCTGGTTTTCTGCAAGAATCTAGACTCTTAGTAAGATAGTAAGTTTAATTAGTTATGTTTACATTCACACAGAAAGTCAAACATAACAGATAGCTGGGACTGTGACTGACATTAGTCTGGTACATTGCGTGACAATTGGACCTTCTTATCATGTATCAACACAAAATTAGAATGCTCTGTATACAACAATTTATTAAACACCTAGGAGGATAAACAAATGCTAACACTAAGCTGTCACCACTAGTTGGTGCTATTCCTTACAAATAAATATTGCTGCATACAGTTGGTTAAATTAGAGCTCACCATAGAAAAGCATAGTTAAATATACAAGTAATGGTGTATGACTCTATCACCAAACAAAATTAATTACATAAAGGTCCAAAGTGAAAAAATATAATAAAGTTTATGAAATGTCTCTCACCAAGACAACCCCCAGTCCAAGATTGCAAATCAATTTTCAATATGCAAAAATCCAGGTAGGGTGAGATCCATTTCCAGGTAAAGCAGTAGTAGCTCAGGTTTTTATTAATTAAAGACTTTATTAGGACATGTATAAACCTAACGCATTTCGTGCCTGTGTCGGCATTTACTTATAGGCTTTAGGTCTCCCTTTGGTACTAAGGATTGTACCACTCTATTTTTACAGTTCTTTGTACATTGAATTGCAATTGAAAACTGTTTCTAGATGCCATTTGCTATTATCTTCTCAGACTGCAGAAATAGTGTGTAAGAAATCAGCTCTCCTCCAGCCAAGACTCCATTTCCCACAATGCCCGTTGTCATTGGTCACAGCATGGCTAAGGCATTATGGGAAATGGAGCCTTGGGTGGAGGAGAGCTGACTATTGCCACACAATGTTACTAGTGAGAGAGAATAAAATGATGTGTATGCTGATTATTCTTCCCCTTGACTTGGATGGATTCTGTTCACAAACTATCCTTGGTTACTCGTACCATGGCCTTGAGGCAGAACCACCTATTTGACTCCAAGAGCAGCTTTTTGTTTTTTTTTTATTTGTGCAGTGTAGCGATATTTCTATGCTTCCTCACCAGTAACTGCCTTTCATTTCTGTGTGCTTATATGTTCCCATGTCTATAAAAAACTCAGTGATTCCTTTTTTTGGGGTTCTAACAGGGCTGTATTTAGGTTCCAAGCTGCCCTAGGCATTGGACCCAAAAATGCCCCTACATGGCGCGCACTGTCACGCGACGAGTTCAGCGGAAGTGACGTCATCGCGCGGCACGTGACTTCACTTCGCCAGTTTTTCTTAGACCCCCCTACCCCTCAGCTCTGTCTCCGGATTTCCTATGGAAATCCATGGCAGAGGGTTTTTAGAAAAAAAAACAAAAAAAGTAGGCACCCTGAGGGCCACCCCCAAAACTGAGCCGCCCTAGGCAGAGGCCCTCGGGTGCCTATATAAATATGGCCCTGGGTTCTGACTCTATGTAAGTTTAGAATCCATTAATCTTGTGTCAAATAAATTTGGGGGTGCATTTATCATTTAAGTTACAAGAGATCACTTGAGGTAAAACACCAAGGTGTATATTTAAAAAGAGTGAAGTTTGAGATCACCACAGCCCTCTAGAGTGAAATTCCACCAATCTCCATTCATTTCTATGGGATTTTTAAAAGAGTATTATCAATGGGTGAAAGTTCATCCTTTGATAAATACACCTTTCAAAATCCCATACAAATTAATGAAGATTGGCAGAATTTCACTCTAGAGGACTGTGGTGATCTCTAACTTTACTCTTTTTAAATATACACCTTGGTGTTTTACCTCAAGTGATCTCTTGTAACTTAAAGGGATACTATAATGGGAATTGTTTTTTTTTCAAAATGCATCAGTTAATAGTGCTGCTCCAGCAGAATTCTGCATTGAAATATGTTTCTCAACAGAGCAAACAGATATTTTTTTACATTTAATTTTGAAATCTGACGTGGGGCTAGACATATTGTCAGTTTCCCAGCTGCCCCCAGTCATGTGACTTGTACTCTGATAAACTTCAGTCACTCTTAACTGCTGTAGTGCAAGTTGGAGTGATATCACCCCCCCCCCAGCAGTCTAACAAAAAACAATTGGAGGGTAACCAGTTAGAAGCTACCTAAAACAAGATAAAAGCTGTCTGGTAGAGCTAAGAACAGCACTTAATAGAAAAAGCCAGGTCCCACTGCGATGCATTCAGTTACATTGAGTAGGAGAAACAACAGCCTGCCAGAAAGCAGTTCCATCCTAAAGTGCTGGCTCTATCTGAAAGCACATGACCAGGCAAAATGACCTATAATGGCTGCCTACACACCAATATTACAACTAAAAACTTGCTGGTGCAGGAATGAAATTTTATATTGCAAAGTGAATTATTTGCAATGTAAACAATGTAATTTATAAATAAAAACGACATCGTAAAAATCATGACAGAGTCCCTTTAATATCCATGACATTAGCTAAGATAGGAGTAGCTGTTTGAAAAGCTCTGCTGTTAATATATAAATGACTGATCAACTTCTAGCATGTCCCATCCCTGCCAGGCATCAAGGGAAGGGGGGCTAGAAGGGGGTTCTGCTACACCTGCAGTTGAACTCTCAGAGTAGATAAAAGTTGGGAAAATACTAAAATTGAAATATGATGATTTTAGAAGCATGTATTTAAAATATGCATGAATGAAGCATAGCTGGATTATGGTAGTGCAGGGAGGACTGAATATGAATGAGGAGGATGCAGCAGATATGTAATGAGAAGCAGAGTGAGAAGAGTAAGGCAAGTAGTGAGTAGTCAGCAGCAGCTGTGCAACGTGGGCGTTTATTTGCTAAATGCTAGCTCTCCGATCCAGAGCACGTGGGCGAGAAGCTGCCTATTTCCTAAGGAAAGCTGTTGCTGGGGTAGAAAGTCAGTGCAAATTGTGATGGGAGGAGCTTAGCTCAGGGGCTACTGCTGCTGCTGTCGCTCTGCGCTTAGCGCCTCGGGGGGGGGGCACATCACTATTGCGCTCATTGCAATAGCAGAGCCGAATTTCAGTTTTAAAAACCGGAAATTCGGTTCTTAACGGCATTATGCCACCCCTGGTAACTGGCCGCTCCGTGTCGTGAGGCAAGGCGAGAACTCGCCTCATGGCAGGAGCGGCCCTTAGTTAGGCAAACGAATCCCAGGCGCGCCAGCAGCAGGGCTACTGGCAGTACAAGTAGGAGGGGTCTCAGGAGGAGGAGGAGTCTCAGGAGAAGGGTGGCTGCACTGTGGCTCCTCCCCCTCGTGGCCAGAGGGGGACTTGAGACGCTTTCGATTTAGCCGAGTGATGAGCGTTTGTGCTGCACACCCTGGGGGAAGACTAGAGTGCTACACTTAATTGAGGCGACATTCTGCAGCCTGATACTACAATTCTGTTCCGCTGTCTCGACCGCCACCTGTAGAGCCAAAACTAAACCCGAAACCACGTGGATGAGGCGCTGTCAGGAGAGTCTCTCGCAAGCACTTTGCCTATTGGCTAACTGTCTGCGCTGCGTTGCGCCCGGGGAATGCACAGGGCTTAGTGCTGGAGGGGAATCCGGTGCTACATCGTGGCCCATCTGACAGGCAGCCCTTGTGCTGTCACCCAGTGAGTGAGCTCCCGTTGCCTTCTCGGTGCTGCATGCAGAGGACACTGCAGGACAAGTAGTGGATCGTACCTCGTGCCTTTACATAACACATCTCGGCATGGGAACCGTGTGCTGCGCGTATATTGGCGGGGATCTGCCGCACAGACCTTCCTGAGCACCCCCTCCCCCCATCGGGATCTCCCTACTTGGAGTCTCCATCTCCGTGCTGGGGTCTAGCTCAGTGGTCACATCACATGTAAACGAACTGCCTTCTCTGTGTGTGTGTGTCTCCTGGCGGAAATGAATGTTTAAAGCGTTCCTTATTTTGAGGGTTGGTTTCCTGCCTTGAAGAACTCATGCGGAGTTATGGCTTGAAACACTATGGGACTTCGAAAGGAACACAGACTCTCCAGCAGGTAAATACTGACCAGTGTGTCTGATCAATATTCCACTCACAGGACCAGTCCCATAGCTGACAGCCTGACCCCCACCCAATCCCAAAATGCAGCTGTTTGTAAATACCTATCCCAGGACCCTGTCTTGAGTCTCTGTGATGCCACTGTGCTGCTTTATGTTTTTACACCAATTCCTCTCCCTACCTAACCACATGCCAGGCTGATTACATGAGGGCCTCATGCATAAAACTCTGCTAAAACTAGGTGACAGCAGGCTTTAGTGATGCTGCAAACTTTGTGTACCTAAGCCAGGTGTAGCAGTGCTTTTAATATTTGTGTGCCAAAATTCATAGGCCACAGAAACAATGCTGCTATTACAAGCATGAAATGGGCCTTGCCAAAGACCAGGGTAAAAGTATATGTTGCTGCTCTGAAACTCTAGTCTTCCATAGTTTACACAAAGCGGATTGTATCATGCTCTTCAGGCTCAGTGTACCAATAATTATCAATAATAATCACCTTGTATGAACCAGGTTGTTACATGTTTACCATCCCCCTTTCCCTGGAAAGTTAAATAAATAAAAACTTAAAAAAGGTATATGTTGCTTAGCTCACATTTGAATAAGGCGCTGTTTCGATATGGGGTTTGCTTTAGCCAGACAACTCCCACCTAATGAAAGGCAGTTGGATTTATAAACCTATTGTACTTTGCATAGAATTTCTATTGGACACACTGGCATATACACTTAAAAATATTATTATGGGGGAACAAAGTGGCAGTGTGTAACATGTTTGTTCAATTCTTACTGCTGTGAGCGTTTGTTTATTGGCAGCAGCATCTCTAACATCACCCTTTACTGTCACCCAATTGCCAAATACTGCTAAGGATCATTGAAACATGTAGATTATCTTATGCTCAACTGAACTATCTGTCATTGTACATGGTGTCCAAATGTTTCACTTTTTACTGGGCCTGCAATTATATTGGCCAGAGATGCCAAAAAAAATGTTACTCCATCAGCTGCTGAGGCCATTGGATATTGTGCTTGAGGGGAAGGGAAGAAGGTTCCAGGAGATAAAGGTTTTTTGTTTTCTTTTTCTCTACTGGTGACAGCATCTTGTGTAGGTGTATAATACTCGAGCATAACAAACTACTCTCTCTATATATTCATGTAATATTGTTATTACTGGTGTTATGATGCAACTGTAAATTGTTAAAAATATTGTGCAACAGTTGCAAAGTCGTTCATACATTATAAATAATGGGCATTCAACTAAAAGGTTCGTTTTGCCTTTAGCTTTTGAACCATGACTACCGTTTCTGGAATCCAATATAAAACTGTCTCCTAGCACCCTCCCATCCTCCCCCCAATACTCTTTGCTTGTCAATGGAAGCTGAGAGTTATCCTTCACTAAAATCTGAGGGGTCACTAGATGGGTAAAACTGATATAAAGTTCAACTGTCAACATTTTTCCCTACTGTCAGAACCATTCCCTTCTATTCCTTCAATATCCTATGCTCTATCACTAAACACTGCTGCCCTATTTGCACTCTCTGAAACTCGGCTCTGCTTACATGCCAAACATGGACACAGTTTAAAGAAATTCTGTGTGTGTGTGTGTGTGTGTGTGTGTGTGTGTGTGTGTGTGTGTGTGTATATATATATACTCTTTTGTATTTTACAAATAAATCAGCGCATTCCTTTTTGAGTATGACGTGAAAGAATCTAAAATAAAATTACTTTTTAAAAGTTATATGAATACTGTAAAATATAAGGATTTTAGAAACCACTGAGGAGACTGTCTAGAAGCTATGATGTTGAATATATACCAATAGCAATGTAAATGTTACTGGTGGCCCACTTTGCTGTTACAGCACTGAGCTTTCTCTGCAGCTGCTGGGTTAATGATAAATAATGGTCTTATTTCTTTACTAGCAAACCTCCATGTTATAGTTCAGCATGAGTTTGAGGGCCATGTCCTTCAGTTTCAGTAGTTATTTTACAGAAATCTGCCAAAGAGGTTGTTTCACTTTAGGTTTCCTATATGCAGTCTCAGTACATGTCAGGTGTATAGGTCATATTTTGTGCCATTTGGAATGTGCAGATTATTACATAAATAAAGGTTTTTAAATGGTAATGTGTATGGATTAACAGGTGGCATGCAGTTATCACTCCAATATTGTCTTCAGTTCTTGGTACAGTAATATCTTTAGCCACTTTGTTCAAGGTACAGATTCCCCTCTAGGAACAAAGCACAACCTGAAGGCAACTACAAATGCCTGAGGGTATTAGATATACTAATGGATGAGTATTCGCTATACTAGTGTACTGCAATACCAGTGGGTATTAGCCATACCAGTGTATGAGAGAGTTAAGCGATAGAGTTTTATGAGAGGGCAATGGGCTATCTAAGAAGATAATAGTATAGTGTGTATGTGTATGATGTGATTGAAACATTGGCATTTCTTTTGCTTGTCTATTAAAATCAGTTACTATAACTGAGCCTGTTGAGTGCATTATTTTCTTGTGATCTTGTATATGTTTTACCTGTACCCAGGCATGCTGTGTTTTTGTTTGGTGAGTGGTCCTCCATGTTCTATTTTTACATTTCTACTTCTTGGCTTCCCATTCCAAACTCCTGACATGAAGTGCACAATGTCTGATCTGTGGCCCCACAGCTATTGATAAATTACATTGCATTGTAACATATATGTAATGATTAGCCAACAGTTTTCAGGTTCCTTGGAATGGACTTGTTATAGACCAGCATCACCCATTCCCGTTGGCAGGTGCAAGATGTTTTGTGTTCTAAAAAAAACATTGCTTCTGTTAGGCAGGAGTTAAGAGAACAGAGGGGAGAGCTTATGGTGTAGTAATGGGGTGTTCCTTCTAAGGAGAAAGAGCATAAACTGCAGAGAATTTACTGATAATTAAATGCCAGCACTCTGAAAGAAAGTGAAAGCAGGATATTATTTGTGTGCGTGTGTATCACATTCTTCTGCTCTGCTGTGGGAGATGTCTGTGATTTTCTACATAGGGAAATTTCGAAAAGTGTAGGGTTTTAAGGCCAAACTGAACTATTTCTATAAAATGTAAACTTTGAAGCAGAATGTGACTTCTTCAAGGAATGCTGTTTAATGCTACAGAGAGACTTTAAATAACAGTGTAGATTCTGTTTTGGGGGGGAAAATGTATTCAGAAAAATATACATGTCAAACATAGTATGGATTTGTATGCTCTTCTTGTTCTTCTTTCTCTCTCTTCACTTGTGTAAACAATAGAAATGGTGAATGTCAGTAGGGTCATTGATCATAATTTAGCTATTTCCTTCCTCTCATGGAAGCCATCTTTACACACACACAAATTATTCACATCAGAAATGGGAAAGGTACAGCAGATTCTACTTCATAACCTATGTATTTTAAAGGGGTTGTTCACCTTCCTTTTCAGTTCAGTTGTTTTCAGATTGCTCACCAGAAATTAAGACTTTTTTTCAATTGATTTCCATGTTTTATTACTGACCGTATATTTTGAAAAATGTAACTTTAATGTTCCTGTCTATGGCATTTCAGTCTGAATTTGCTACATTTGTTGATACATTACTCAGCAGCATCTGTAGATAATATTGTATCAATAGTATCTATTGAACAGTGAACAGAGTTGGTGACCCCGCTCCACAGAGTTGCTTTAGAAAGTCATAAGAAGGTGAAAAATTAAACTTTAAACTTAAATAATAGAAAAATTATCTCAAATAGAAAATAGTTGGACACGCCTTTTCCCATTCCAAAATACATCTTGTTGGCTAACAGGTGTCTGACCGAAGGTTGTGCTTCTAAAAGAGGCTTGAAACAAAAAAGTCCAACAACCACTGCATTAGGCTGAATCAAAATCTTTTGAAAAAGTCCTTTTATTTCCACAAAGACCCCTATACTATGTCAGGCATTTATGTTATTTTTCCCTTGTCCATTCATGCATTTATTTTTCCTTCTTTGCAGTTTGTTACTTAACATGTCAAGTGTTGGGAATGAAGCGTTTTTCAAAGTTGCTGCTATGTGAATTTAGGTTCACTGCAACAGCTGCACACAGAAGATTTTTAACTGCAAAGCTGTAAAGCAAAGTTTGCATTTCACCAGTTCAAAGAAGATATGGGTATTTGGGGAAGAACATTGTCAGAACCAGAGAGCAAAACTGGCGACCTTAAGCAGGTGGCGTGTCTACTTATTTGCAGTGTAAAATTACTTGTCCTGCCCCCTACCCTAGCAAAAGAAAACATAATCTGGTCCTGCCCCCCCCCCCCATCCCAGCAAAAGAAGAAAAAACTGGGCGCCCTACACAATGTACTTCAGGGGGCGTGTGTGGGGGAAATGGGGAAACGTTAAACTGATCCCCTGTAATTACAACACTGTGCCCTGTTGCATTCTATTTTTTTTTTAATTGATTATTTACTTGGTATGAGAGATATGTAAATATACTGTAATTTTTTAATCCATAATTATTATTTTGATAGTCTATGCATTCTCAACTGTAATGCTTAATATAAAATGTAATTGCTGCAAAGGCTTCAGATTATAATAAAACAGTCATAATTCTTATCACTCCCCTATAGATTAGTAACCGTACCTTGGATGCTAGGAGATTTCAGATAAGTGAGACCTAGGTGCTATGTTTGGAGGCTGCTAGGCTAATGCATACACTGCCTCTTTAAGGGAATTGACTGGCATAGGGGGGATTGATTCATGTAAAACACTTTACATGGCATGATCTGGCCGAACAGTGGAAAAATGAGGATAAACACATTTTTCGCAAATTAAGCGACATTTGTACTTGTACAGTCTCTTACATGCAGCAATCATCATTCTTCTATATTGAAAGTCATTTTCTAACACTTCGTTGCCTACAGGAGAGGCAGTCAAAGCTTTACATGTGACATTGTCCTAAAGCTTATTTCACATGTACCACTCCAAACGACCTATACATGCAGCCATTGGCTGAAATGGCGACCACTTTCTAACAATGGCCTCAGACATTAAACGTCTTGAACCTGTCTCCTTCCATTAGTTTTCTCCAAAATCAAGTAGGAATCGTAACTTCCCTGCATCTGGAAACCTGGTCATTGTTTTTTTTTGCACTGTACTGTAAAGCATTTCCTGACATTTATATCCCATGGAATACTTTATTTGCATTGCTATGTAGAAAATACCTGCTTTTGCATTTTAGGGCTGATCTCTCCTCTGTGTAGCTAAAAGCAGGCAGAAGCTGTGATTGGAACAGCCACAGAGAAATGAACAAGGGAGTTGATCTGCTTCTCTCAGCCTGCAGAAAAAAACACATGCGGAGAGCAGCGGAACCAGTGCTTTGTGTCATAAAACAATGTGGCAGAAGCTGTCTGATTATCAGGCCTTTAAAGAAGCATGCAAGTCTGACCTCTGCTGTAGTGTTCAAGAGATGGAACCAGCAGTGCAGACGGGATAGAATGTTTATGCATTTGCAATTATATTTACAAATAACTTATTATTTTTGTGATAGATGTAATGTGTATTGAAAAGTTGTTACATATAAAGACATTTTCTTTCAAAAGACAAATTTAGCATTTTTGTACTCTAAGTGGCTTTAAAATAAAATTTTCTCGTTAAGGAGGTCTCGTTGACACCACATTCTGATGACACATTTCAAAATTGTAATAAAACCTGATCTGTACTTCTGCTAGTCAGTTTTGTACTTTAAGAGCATAGATGACGAGTAACTGTAAATATGCTGCTGAGTGTATGTGAACTCTCTATGAATTTTCATTTTTATTGCGTTAAAGAGATATGTTATAAGGAAGATTTAGACCCATATAAAATATGTATAGAATGTAGTTATTCTGCTCAGTGAGCCTTATTTATTTGCAAAGTTGGGCTGCAATTAAGCTTTGTGGGAGCTGCCATACCACATTCTATATGCAAGTAAAATTATGGAATGGTGCCCTCTACTGGGCAATGTATCACAATAATATTAGAATGTTTGCTTGGATTTACCAATTTTGGCCATGTACGCAACATTTATCTTCCATATGCATTTGTAAGAAAAAGTGGGTCTGAATAAACCCTAAACTATGTGTTTTAACACAATTTTTTTTTCTGTTTCATTTTGCGACATTTTGTTGACCTTAAAATATTCTTATCTTATTGCAAGTGCCTCTCAAATAGACACACACACTTTTCTTAAGGTGGCCATACACTATTAGATCCGCTCGTTTGGCGACCTCGCTGGTGTGAATATATCTTAACCGGATATGCCCACTAACGGCCGGGCGATATTGGGTGAATCCAAACATTCGGCCCTGGGGCCAAACGATCGGATTACAATGCTGCAAACGGGCGCCGGTGGGTCACAGGACCACATCAACTGGCCGATGCAGTCCTGTATTGCAGAAAAAAATCTAACTTTCCAGATCGATATCTGCATGCTTTTTGGCCTGATATTGATTGGGAGGACCTGTCGGGAGCCCCCACACACAGGCAGATAAAATGCCAAATCAGTCTAAAGGAAAATCTGACTGTGTATGGCCACCTTTTAGTCTTTTTTTTCCCATGAACAGGGACCTCTCTCCTCCTCATATTTTATCTTTCAGTTAAATTGCTTGTAATGGGTTTGTTTCTTTTTGTTTTTCTTTCTCTTGCACATTTTAGATGTGGCACAAATACTCCTTATGCCACAAAATATTCTGCTGAATATAGAACAAACTTCAAACCCTAACATGTATATTTAGATATAAGCAAAATTATTACAATAGTTTAACAAAAATGTAATTAATAGTAGATAACTTAAACTAAAATCCATTTAATCAGTGTTGCCATATATCCTACACTAAATGGGAATCTGTGGTGGATACTTGGAAACACCTACTGACTTTTTCAGCTGGATTAATTGGATGGGGATTTGGTTTCTATATCCGATAATTGTTTTACTACTGCTAATTATGCAGAATAAATTTAGGTGGCACTATATATATATATATATATATATATATAGATGTCCCTGGTAGAGCTGGAGCACTCACATACAAACTTATCAACTGCCTGGGTGCTTGTTATATCAAAATATAAATCAAAAGAAAATGAACCGCACTCACAGGACTTATATTGGTGCAAAAAAATGGTGGTTTTATTACGACGTTTTGGCTCCTACACTCGAGCCTTCTTCAGGAAGTGAACCTGAAGAAGGCTGTAGTGTAGGAGCCAAAATGTCGGAATAAAACCACCAACACACACACACCCCAAAGAGCCAGCACTCTTGAATAAAGTGTTTGTTTGCCTGGGTGCACGATCAATATAGTATCTCCATCCATCCATCCATCTCAAACTTTGAGAAAGGCCCTGGAGTGGTCCGAAACATTAGTCCTACGCTGTGTTATTTTCAATAAAACCTTTTTCATATTTTAAAGCCCTGAGAGTGCTGATCTTCTTTGGATATAAGGGTTGGCCCTCAACTGTACCCAAAAATACATTATAGTGACATGAATGCTTCATCATAACTTCAACCAGATAACGGCTGAAATTCTAAACTAGAAAGCTGCTTAACAAAAAGCTGAATAATAATAATTGAAACAATTATATGTATATGCAATATGTTGCAACATCACTGTCTACCTCACACTAATAGGGGCCTATTTATCAAGGGTCTAAGTTCGAATTGAAAAATCGTTGAAATTCTAATTCAAAAAGACCAACCGAAATTGTCATTGTTTTTTTTTTTTTTGGTCGAATAGTTATGTAGTTGGCCGAATTTGAATCGTATGAATCAAAGGAAAAGAGCATTTTCACAGTTTTTTTCTTTCGAAAATTTACCTCGACCTTTGATAAATCTGCCCCATAGTGTCAAAAGGGTAGTTCACCTTTAATTGAACTGACACTGATCTAGCTCTCTGGTTTGCACCCTTACAGAAATCATTCAGAGCAAAAACATGCGTGACTCAAGTCTGTACCTTTTTTTTTTTTTTCTACTATGATAAAAATATTTGAGCTGTTAGGCTTTCTAGGACTTTTGATAGTGTATTTGGCATAGAGCCCATAACCTGACAGTTTGAATGCACAAGCCAGTTTTCATCTGTCTGTTACTGCCATCTAGAACAGATCTTTATGAATGGCTTAAAATGAACGTTCTGCTTAGCATTTAAGAGGGACCTCGTGCTCTTTTTGTGGCCTTTAGTAAAACATTGAATTTCAGCACTGTGCTTAATGATATGTCTTGAAGGTTGGAAAAATGTAAGACCTTCCCTCAAGTTAATACTGTATATCACAGTAAAATGCTATCAAGGAAATAATGTGCTTACTGCTGTGGGAGGAAATGACTGTGCCCATCCTCTTCAGGCCTGAAAGGTAAAAATTTCCATTGATAGGCAGTTTTGTGACCATGCTTGAAGCTGCAAATGCAGCCTCAAACACCTTTTTTTGCAGTTGATCTGAAAAACACAAACACACCATAAAAACAAATCTAATTTTAAATTATTTTTTTACATTTTGTTTTAGGTATAATTTTCTTGCTGTGTGATTTTTCTTGGGGGTTTCTTCAATTCTAATACACTATTCCTATCAGCAGAAATTGCAGCAAATTTGCCAGACCAAATGTGCTGGTGAGATTTTCTCTACAGGCAAATTGGTGCCGGTGTGTTCTTGAGTGGGGAAAAATGCCCTGTTGCATGTCTGCAGCATTTCTCATTAAGTAAAATTGGCAATTTTTGCGTACCAGTTAAGCCAGACTTCTCATTTAGAATACTGGCTTTGCCTGGTACCACTACAGCAGATATTGCTGTAGTGCAGTGATCCCTAACCAGTGGGTCGCAAGAAACCTGTTGCTCACCAACCCATTAGATGTTGCTCCCTGTGGCCTCAAAGAAGGTGCTTATTTTTCAATTCCTGGCTTGCATAAAAACTGTGTGCACTGCCAAACGGAGCCTCCTATAGGTTGTCAGTCCATATAAGGGCTACCAATAGCCTATTTGGCACCCCAGGAACTTTGTGCATGCTTATGTTGCCCTCCAACTTAATTTACATTTGAGTATGGCTAAAAAAAGTTTGGGGGACCCCTGCTGTAGTGCATGTGTTGATAGCTAGCTATGGATGGGACAGATGCTTCGCCTTGCATCATAACAATATCAATTGGTAACTGGATATTACCGAGAATATTTTTAAAACACTGCAACAGGCATTACTATTAAGCAGCCTGTCCAGTGTGAGGATATATTTATTCCTGCTTTCCTTCCTATGAATTCTATAAGCTGCTTTGTAGTATATTTTGATATATTTTGGCCCCATGTAGTTTGTCGGCTAACTGACCCACAACATGGAAAGTGTTCCATGCCGTGGAATGTACTGTATATGTAACTGGCTTGTATATGTAAATAGCTATGGGTGATGCTGTGTTTTGCATCCTGGGAATACCTGTTTGTGAGTTGCCATTGCAATGAGTATTGTAACTAGACCATGCATACTGTAAACATCTGCTTAGTGGCAGATAGCATGAGAGGATAGATACAAGCTGTAGCAGTTAGCTCAATATTAGTGGCTACCAAAATGAGTCTTCTGCAGTTGTAATATTTTATTTTCCAAGTTCGTGGGCCATAGTTCAGAGTTCTACACGAAGACTAATTCCATGAGAATAAGGCCATCTGAGAATATTTATTATGTTAAGGGTTTAGGGTTTTTCCTTCTGAAAGGTGAAAGAGAGACCGGCCAGTTAGAATGTTTGCCTGCACTTCATCATATAGTGAAGTCCCTTGTTTCTTTTCCACAAAATCACAAATGTTCCTATGGCAATCTTTAGTATCGGTATGAAACATAATGCTTTCATTTAGTAGCATGTTCAGCTTGGTGATTTCTGTGACGTACTTCAGACTGTCTTACCAGTATTCAAGTGGCACGTGGATTTCCAGTGAAGTCTGTGTTTTGTGCAGGAGGAAGCTTGGCTAGTGACTGGAAGGATGCTGAGTCATTTTCTTGTTGGCAGTGGCAGCACCGATAGAAGGTCAAACGTGGGGGCCCCGTTTAAGGGGCTGAACTTGAGATACTCCACATAGCACGTCCTCTCTTTACAAGGTCCAATATACCTACTCCATTATAGTAAGCTCAAGATCGATGCACTTGTGTAGATGTGTATTGCTATATTGGGAATGATATAAAAACTAACTAAACAGACTGGTTGCTTTGGCAGGAGTGGCAGATTACTACAATAGAGTGAACCAAAGTGCTAATAGAGCTTAGAGTCTATCTTACTTGATCGACTATGCCAATGTGCCCTTACAAATAAGTGCTTATAGCATGGAGAACCCCATATTTCTCTTGTTTCCTGTGTATAAAAATCCATTGCTAAAATCTGTTGCTGGCAGGAGGAGGAGTCATTGCTGACTTGAGGTTTTCGTTTTATATGTGCAATGGGTTTGGGCAACTGTAATGGAATAACAAGAATGTCTAAAGCTCTTTCAGTGCCCATAGAGAAGCACTTTATGTGCATACATTTTAATTATTAACCCAACGGTTCACTCTTGCATTGTGTCGCATGTTATCAGCAGTCTAACACACATCCTCTACTTTTATTGCTGGTTGATGCAGTGCCATCAGCATTGAGCAGGGCTTCATTCTAATGGGGAAAAAAAATTATATCTTATTTGTTGCAAATTTCAATCCTTCCAAATATTTTCAAAGTATTTCTTTTTATAAGTAGACATTTACTCTGGAAAGTTTGGTGCAAGTGTGATTGTAGAATTAATCCGATCCTTAAACTGGCCACAGGCGCAAAGATCTCATCGCACGAATCCTCAATTCGTACGATTTTTGTCTTCCGAAGGAGATTGGTCGTTTGGTCAATCGTACAGGGTAGAAAATTTTTGTCGGCCGATAATATCTCTGCGTTTATTGACGATCGTGAGATTTTCAGTGGGAGACTGTCACTAGCTTTGTCTATCGTACGATTGCTGTCAGGGGCAGAACATTGGCTGATCTGTTCTTTAACTACTTTCTTGGTCCGAATGGTAAGACTTTGATCTGAATGGTTAGTGACAGGTTGGGAGATGGTTTAGAGCTCTCAGGGGTACTCCAGATAGGAGGAGGAGCACGAGAAGTAAGCCACCCAGGAAAGGGATGAAACTTTTGGTTATTCTTGCACTTAGGGGTTGGTCAATTTGTATACTAGTCTTTCAGGGAGTCAGGCACCCCAACTTTGCGATTGCATATTTGACACATATTTACACATTACTTAATAACCATTGACAATTTGTTTTCTTGTACATTGCAGAGTTGCTTAGTTGCAATTTCTTTCATTAGGAAAAATGTTCCTTTTGGTTTACATCCCCTTTTGAGCAGTTCTGTGGCCAGCTTTACACTTTTTTCACTATCATTACTTTTTAATTGGCTAGATTTTCTACTTTCGGAGTGTGAGGTAAAAAAAACTTGATGGTCATTTGTTGTGCCTTGTGCATATGGACTGTGTGAATTTAAGGCAAACAAACCTAACACAACGAGGGCTATTTATCAAAATCCTAATTTATAACAACATGCTCTGCCAAAAACTCAGATTGGCTTTTTTCCGCTTATTTATTATTAGGTTTTCCCGAAAATGTGGTTTGCGGGAAAAATCTGAATTTCACGATTTCTTTTGGATTTTCCACCCTTAAACTCAGATTTTGTGTGTTTTTTTTTTTTTCCCGAAAACTCCAAAATCTTCAGGTTATTACAAGAAACACAACGCACGTCAAAAAAATCATCAAAACTTCTCCCATTGACTTATATGCAACCTCGACAGGTCTAAGATGACTGATTTTATGATTCGGATTTTTCCATCCTCTGGGTATAGTAAATTCCAAAAAAATCTAATTTTTTTTTAAAAGTCTGATTTTATATATATATATATATATATATATATATATATATATATATATATATATATATATATATATATATATATATATATATATATATATATATAAAATCTAATTTTCGGGGATTTTTGCATTCCGAGTTTAGTAAATAACCCCCTACATGTGCAATGCAAAGCTTTAACTGGAGTGGTGTAATGGACATTGCTGTTAGATGTGAAAACATGTCCTCTGGAGTGATATAATGCATATCTGGCAGTCTGATTGAAAAGCCTGGGTTTGGCAGTTGCCAGGAGAACACTACCTACCCAAATACATAAAGACAAAGGTAAAGTTTGGTAGAGAAGGAAAAATGGTGAGGGGCTGTTTTCCATGGCTTGAGTTTGAAAGCAAATTTTAAGGCTACAGCTTGCTATGACATTCTTAAAAATTCCATTCTTCCTACTTCATGGCAACAGTTTCCTGTTTTAGCACAATAATGCCACTATGCACAAAGCGAGGTCTGTAAAGAATAGGTTTTCTGAGATGGGAGTAGAAGAACGTGACTGGCCTCTGTCACAGTGGGGATCATGTGTTTATACTGTATATACTGAGCAAATTTTCTACTGAGCAGTAAATGTGATAATTCAACCGCACACCTTTAGTTCACTTCCACTGCACTGGTTGTGCTGGCTCACCGTTGACCCAGCCGGGTCCCTTAGCAACAGCAGACGTTTTGCAACAGATCTGCACACACACAATTGTTTGCAGTTGGGGAGATTACCCCTTTTATTTTGCTACCAACAGTTGCTCCCTAACTGCAAACAATTGTATGTATGTATGTATGTTTGTATATATGTGTGTATATATATATACACACATACATACATACATACATTTTTATTTATTTTTAGTTATTCTATCCCCCTTATAACTGTAAACCGTACAATGGCAGGCAAGCAATATAAATAATATGTTGAGTATTATTAGTGTGATCATTGTGGTGTAACTGTTTCTTGGTGGAGACATTGTCTTTTATGCCTAGATTTGGCAGTGAAGCTTGGAAGTTTTGTTATTTTGCAGCCAAACTGTCTAGGCATGTGGGTTTGGGGCATGTGGGCTGGGGATGACTAGGTAAAGTGGGGTGTACATTCAGCCAATCTTTTCAAACTAGAAACTGATTTTTATCTAGATATCACTTATGCAGTTCTCTAGCCATCATTGCTATTTGGAGAACTATGTGGCCAGTCCCTTGGACTGTTTTATTGTCAATTGATGCCTTCTGTCAAATGTGGATGTACTTTTTTTCTCTTCCTGCTTTTCTTTAACCATTTCTGTAGGCTTTTCTTAGAAACATTACAAATAAAAAATCTACAAGGAAGAACATAGCTTACATAATGATTTATGGAAAAGACCCATAACTGAAAGCACTGGCGGTGTGGGATCCGTTATCCGGAAACCCTTTATCAATAAAGCTCACAATTAGGCCATCTCCCATAGACCCTATTTTAATAAAATTAAAATAGATTTTTCTCTATAATAGACTTAATAGTTTTAAGCAGAGTTACATTGAAAACCTTATGGATACACTATAAAAAAGAAAGTTTGAACTGGCCAGGTTGTTTTAGCTTCTTGCTTGGGCAGGCCAGTTTAGGTTGACTGAATACAACCATAATACAACCCCTTAATCTCGTCATCTTTACCACACTTGCGGTCAGCATACAGTTGTGTTTGACATTTACAATGGAGTGTTGATTTGTTTTATAGTTATAGGCGAAATGTTTAACTGGTCCTGAACAGCAGGAACAGGGACATCAGGTAATGTGGAGGAAAAATTGCTGGATTTAGCCCATACTTTGCAAAGAATGGAGATTGGCGAATTGAAAAAGATGAGCATTGTTATAAATAGGGATGCAGCAAATCCAGGATTCGGTTCAGGATTCAGCCAGGAGTCGGGCTTTTTCAGCAGAATTGGGCCTTTTTCAGCAGGATTCGGATTCGGCCAAATCCTTCTGCCCAGCTGGACCGAATCCGAATCCTAATTTGCATATGCAAATGAGGGGTGGGGAGTAAAAATCAAATGACTTTTTGTCACAAACAAGGTAAAAACTGTTTTCCCCCTTCCCAACCCTAATTTGCATATGCAAATTAGGATTTGGTTCGGTATTCGGCCAAATCTTTCGTGAAGGATTTCGTGGGTTCGGCCGAATCCAAAATAGTGCATTCGGTGCATCCCTAGTTATAGATAAACTCTGCTAAAGGTAATAGTTGCGACCAGTCATGTTGTGGAAAGGACGTAAGAGCATCTTAAATATTGTATAGCACAGAGCATGTGCAGTGATTCAGCAGAAAAGAAGATGAGGAACTGCTGGGGCATCTTTTCAGGAACAGAGCTTTACTGCTAAAGGGCTGTGGTTAACTTGGTCTAATATAGAAGAACAAAACATAATGTACAACATTTCTTCCCTAATACGTTAGTTAAGCTTTAGTTCTCCTATAAGTCTTTAGAGTGGGGAAGTTCAGAAATAAAATCCAAGAATATGGAACCATAGGGCCTTATCATAATCAGCAACAGTTAAATTCCCATGGACCTGCCACAAGAATCTTTAAGATTTTCCCAGGTTCTGAGAGTATTACAGTCCTTAGAAAAGCCACCAGAAACACATTTGGGCCAAGAAGCCAGTCTTCTTGATGCCAGTATGTCCAGCCAATATAGAATTGGGATGGTTTTAAGTGCTTCCTGGTGCAGGTTTTTAGGTACAAATATTTTGTGTTAATAGAAGAGGAGTCAATGGCACGCAATTCCGTTGGCTCTGGATCTGGTTGAGAGCTCTCAGGGGTACTCCAGATAGGAGGAGGAGAACGAGAAGTAAGCCACCCAGGAAAGGGATGAAACTTTTGGTTATTCTTGCACTTAGGGGTTGGCAGCGCCGGATTTCTTTTCCGGCCGCCCCTAGGCCACGCGGTCTGACCAGGCGCCACAGCTGGTGTAGTTGAACGGGGACGCGAACGTCCCCATAATGCGGCTGGGCGGCATGCCGCCTCTATTTTTTGCCGCCCTAGGCCCGGGCCTATGCGGCCTGCCGCAAATCCGGGCCTGGGGGTTGGTCAATTTGTATACTAGTCCTTCAGGGAGTCAGCCACCCCATATTTACACATTACTTAATAACCATTGTCAATTTGTGTTCTTGTATATTGCATAGATGCTTAGTTGCAATTTCTTTCATTAGGAAAAGTGTTACTTTTGGTTTACATCCCCTTTGAGCGGCACTAACTACTGGCAAACTTTGAAAATGAATGTGTTTGGACACTTTCTGACAATATGACATATTTTGACACATCAGCTTTGTTAAATGCCTCAATCTGGTAATGGTTTCCTGAAAAGGGTTGAACTGCTGGGAATCCAGCAATAAATCTGCCCTTTGGATGTTTAGCCTGTAAACCAGCCAAAAGAAAAGTACATGAATGCTTAGGAGATGATCTTAGGAGAGTTAGTGATATTTTCCCAGAAGGATATAAGGTTTTTGTCTCTATAAAACTGCATGGCTGCACAGATGTTACCAGACTTCTATTAGTCTGGATCAAGAACAAGGTATTATTTTATTATTACAGAGAATTTAAAAAAAAAACAAAAAAAAACAATTGGATTGAAAAGTGGAGTCTATGGGAGATTGCCTTCTTGTAATTCAGAGCTTTCTGTATGATGGGTTTCCAGATAATGGATCCCATACCTGTACTTGATGAGATCAGCCCCAAGAGACTCAAAAGTGTGATTTTTTTTTTTTTTTTTTTTTTTTTGCTTGTCACAAATGTGATGGGACTTACTGAGATCATGGCATAATCGGATAAGAAGAATCTGATGCGTGACATGGGCAGAGATTTTTTTTTTTTTTTTTTTTTTTTTTTTTAGGGACCCATTTAATTTAACAGGGTACCAAGGTAAATTATGAGCGAATTTTGGGAGCCCCTAAGTAGTATGAAACCCCATGATTACTCATAGTGACCCCATGATATGGCAGTAAATTAGTGAGGTTATATAACTGGCACACTGGAGAATTGACCGTAAGAGTAGAACCAGTTGCAATAGTACTTAGTATAAAGGTGATTTATTTGACAACTGTTTTTTGGAATTGTTAGAAGAATGGATGCAAGTTATTGTTTTCTACTGGGTAAAGGACAGGTTAATGAAGGAACTTTAATAAAAAATTAAAAAAAAGCTGATCTCGGTCGTTGAAAACAGATAAAACGAAACCCTGATCAGAAAGCTTGTTTCACAGAAAGAGAAGTGTCAAAAACAGTAGGTCTTGATAGAGGAAGTGTACTAATGGAAATGTAAGGAATGGAAATGTTATATTTCACAGAAGAAGTGGCAGATTCAAGGAAAAGCCTTTGCATAGATGTGGCAAATGACTTCTGTCTTTAGGATACATTTATATGGAGATAGGACATTGTTTTATTTGCTTTTTTAATTCTAAGCATATGGAGTCTTCTGTTATTATAAAAATTCTAGTCCAGTAAACATTAACAATAATTACACAGTCTTATAATTTATACAATCCAACTAATAGCCTGTCCTTGCTTTACCACCTCAGCTGGCCATACACGGGCAAATTAAAGCTGTCGACCTTGCCAAATGAGTGGATATTGTAGTGTATGGTCACCTTGATTTAAGCACACACAGTGTGTGTATGTGTGTGTCTGTAAAGCTGCGCACTCACCCCCCCCAAAAGTCAAAAAGTAATATTGACATGAAGAACATGGTATTTAGTTCGTGTGCAAAAATGTAATGCTGTAACAAGGTTTTAGTCCTACACAGATGACCTTAATCAAGACATCACAAACAGTTAATAAAACAAACTGAAATAGTCAGTAGTAATTGAAAATTGGCACCAAAAACCCACCCCATGACATCATTGGTGTGAGGCAGTGATCCCCAACCAGTAGCTCGTGAGCAACATGTTGCTCTCCAACCCCTTGGATGTTGCTCCCAGAGGCTTCAAAGCAGGTGCTTATT